>JARHVA010001808.1:2257500-2902500 GCA_037957365.1 Torreya grandis
GTGTTTTCCCTCTAAAATTTGATATTTCAATTTTTTGTGTAACTAAATGGATAATTAAAAGTAATTGTGAGTTATCATAGGCATATTAGGTGGTTTACAATGAAATAAGGAGTTTTGTATATTGTCTAAAATTCATAGTAATTTTAAATATTCAAAAGGAGAATACTTATGGAAGTGAGTCAACAGATAAGGATAAAGAAGATTGGAGAAGATCCATATGTTGGGGAGACTAAGCTTGTCATATAGGGATGGTTGTGAAAATTCAAAACTAAAATTAATATATTTTTGGCTAGAGATAAACTAATGAAGCATGAAGAAAGGAAATATATAATCATCCCTATACCTTTAAATATATGATATGAATAAGAGTAGAGTAAGTAGTGGAGTAGTGGAGACAAAGTAAGGCCTTTAGGCCTTAATCTACATAATGGTATATATGCTTGTGGTTTTTGTATATGTATATAATTATTTTTAAATAAAAGAAAATAAATTATTTCCATCCTTGGAGTATTTATTTTGGTAGTACAATGTTCAATAATGATCCATTGAAAGGTAAAAGGAGGAGTTTCTAATTTTACCTGCAATCTATATGATACGTAGAAAAGAAAACAATCTGAAAGATACATAGAGGATTGGTCTATGTTCTCAAGCTCTAAGATGATTTATGCATGTATAATTAAAGTAATGATAGATAAACCATTAATCCATGAAAATTAGAATAATGATTGGTGTAATTGAATTATTGGTAGTCCATATAGCATGCACACATAGACCAAAGGAGAATAGATATTAAGTCATGACTCAATGAAATGAGTTTAGTGGAATTAAATTTGTATTGATGACATACAATAGTAGTGAGACCAGTGTTATATAATTTGGGAAGTTGGGTGAAATGCATGAAGGCCCAACTAAGACTAAAATTAATCATAGGCTGTCAAAGGCTATTTTGAGTGGGAAAGAGTAAATATATGTTCTCAAGGATTCTCAAGGTTTGTAGGTTGTTATCAATTTTGATATAGAGATTCATTAAATTTATTATTTTGCATTATTATTTATCAAGTTTTATCCTTTGTCCAATGACTGTATACACAAATATATCCCAACAATGTTACAAAATGTGAATAGATGTAACATAGGAGTTTACAAGATGGATAAAGATTTTGACAAGCATGGTTTTGAATGAATGAAATGAGGATAAAAGAATTCCTCATGTGTTTGTATCATTTTGTTTTGATGAATGAAATTCATAAAAAATTCAAAGGATTCAAGTTGTAGTTTTTATGAGGGAGAAATTATTGATTTGGTATGTGTTTATGGTACCTGTAGAAAGAATTGACCTTGCATTAAGGATTTTTTACTCATAATCTATTACCATAGTCAAGGGAAACAATATAGAGTGTTTAAACATCAAATTGATGGTCTCACAATTGCAAAAGCTTAAAACCACTATTGAATAATGTTATTTGAAGTTCCTTATATCATTTGAAAGTGACTCAAATTCCTCCTTGGGTTTGTGATAGTCTGTTAGCACCTTGTTTGTGGGTTCACAACTTTTTTAATTTGATATAAATATAACTAGTGAAAAAATTATTAGCTTTTTATGATTAGACCAAGAATTGAGTAGAGGAAGGATATGGATTCTAATTAGCTACATGTACATGAGTTACATAGGCCTAAAATAGAGGTCAACAAGTGGGAGAAGTAATAGGATTTATTGGGCAGATTTGTGGTTTAAGGGAGAGATCATATATCACATATAGAGCATGTAATAAATGATAAAGATCTGATTTGAGATAGTGGAAGCCACAACAAGTTAAGCACATGAACACAAAAAGGTGAGAGAATCTATGTGTGTGTCAGGTAGTAAAAGTGAGTAAACAAGTCAAACATCTCATAGTTAGTGTATAATAGGTTTGTGTGTAGGGATGAAGAATTAAGACCAAAAGGAGAAGTGATTAAAGACAAAGACAAAGGTTATAACTGATTTGAAGGATCTGAGGTAAGAAAATATAAGATTAATAGACATGTTTTTAGTTTGAATGCATGAAAGAACAAGTTTGTAAAAAAATCCTACACTAAGATATATAGATAACAATAGGTGATATTACTACCTCAGATGCATAGAATGAGTCTTTTCAGTAAGTTCTTCCAACTCCTCAATATTATGTACTAGCTATCTACCTGGAGATTCTATTTTTTCTTGTATGAAAAGAAGTTCAACATTTATAATTTAAATATTTAACTCATAAAAAACAACCATTCTATCTTTAATTTCAATATCACTATTATCCTCTTCTATCCTTTCTTACTCAACTAATGAAACAACACCAATAAACAAGACTTCTTCAACTTTGTTTTGCAAAATCAAAAACACCTAGATCAACTTCTTCATATAAAATATTGTTGGTATTATTATATTTAGTGATCAAATTATTCATTTTTGGTTCCCTATCAATATTGATATTATTTGGCATACTACGAAATGGCAGCCATATATAATAAAAAATAGTTGACATATATCCATTCAATGTCCTATACCAATCTCTACTCAAGAACATACCATATGCATTTGGGATATCGACTACTTGGATATCAATGAATTATTTTACCCTTGGATCTGAATCTATTTTCATGTGAATATGGTTCAAATCACCAAAAAATTTAACTTTTGATTTGTCTAGGTGCACCACCTTTATGTATGACTTGGCATAAGTTAATCCTAGCTTTTGATAAATTTAGAATGACATGAAATTTTTTTAAGAACCTGAATCCACCAAATAATTATGTAAATTATTTACAAATATATGAACTATAAGAAGAAAATGAGGATTTTCATTTTTGTATTTATAAAAATTAACATGTGCATCAACTAGTGTACTAGTTCCTTTCTATTTTGAAGGTGACAAAGCCTTTGACAACAATTATTTTTTATTAGGCTTTTGTAGTAACTCAAACATAAATATGATAGTTTTGGTTTTTTTTAAGTCTTATATGATGTTGTATCCAAGTTTATTTTATTCAAATTACTTATGATCTTATAGTGGAATATGTGTGTTATTAGGTTGATAAAATGTTGTAATTATTTTAGGTGGAAATGTAATTTTATTTGAATTTTCATTAGGTGGAACTTGGGTGTTGTTTGGAGGAGTAGATGTGGTTAAAGGTGTTTGAAATTTTCTCCTCAACATGTAATTATTTCCTCTTTAAAACTTTAAAAAAACCTAAATTTCATCTAATTTATCATTTGGCTCATTGTCACTCTCACCTAGGCATTCATATGTCTCTAAAACCAAGGTTGTACTTGGACTCATCCTATCTTGATTTTGGTCACTTTCATTTTTAGGCACTATTTCCATATTTTCTATTTCTTTTTGAAAAATAATTAAAACTAACAAAAAATAATCACAATCAATTTCTACATGATCCATTGTATTATGCAATCTACACCAACTAGGTAAATCCAAAATAGCTAAATCTACCAAATTTCTAGCATTGTTATTGGTCTAATTTACCTTGTCAAGGGGAGTAGGAGCACATCCATTATTATCCTGGTATACCATTGGTGATTAATTATTTTAAAATCAATATTTATACTTTGGTAATGATTATTAATAATCTAATTTTGAGGTACTTGTCTTCTCAAGTCAACTACATCATTAGTCAATCTCTTGACCAACTGCTACAAGTTTCCCAACTCAAAACTTATAGAAGTATTCTAATTATTAAATTTACTATTTTTTTGAATTATATTGATTACAAGAGCTATAACATTAAAAAAAATTAGGTACATGATGTGTTACTTGATTTTGAAACATAGGAAAAAAATGTTGGTTAGTTAGTTGTGTCAACATCTGATTTGGGAGAGAAAATTGATTCCCATGCATTTGATTCAAAGGAGTTGGATTGTAAACTATGTTCTAATTTAGATACATAACTCTTAGAATTTGATTCATCATTTGTGTATTATTTGTAAGTGATTCGTAATTTGTGTATTATTAGGTTGTTATAAAGATGGTAGTCAACCAACACCCATATCCTTGTGGCATCATTTATTTCTCAATGTTGATCACTTCATTATAGGCTAAAGACTAGGATTCAAGACCTACTTGAGTTATTCTAAGAAACATAGATGTACTTAAGTTTAAGTATCTTAAGTAAGTTTGAATAAAAACCACTTCCATTACGGTATATGGATATTTAAACCTTTTATATAGTTTATGGAAATAGGTGTTAAACATACTCATTGCTTCATGTGGTTCTCTATGAGTAACATTAAGGTGATGATATAGGATTATGGGATCAATGGGTACCTTAAAGTGATTAAAAGACATAGTTACTAGGTTATTCTAAGAGGTTATGGATCCATCTTATAAGCCAAGATACCAACCACAGGCTACCTTATCTAAGGAATAAGGAAATAATCAGCAAGCCACATCTTCATATTCAAATTTATTTTTTATGATGGCATATTTGAAAGTTTGAATTTATTCCTTAGTGATTTGAATCCCACTCTACACATATTTGAACAAAATATTTCAATATTCTTTGGAAAATTATGGGTATCCCCTAGAATATTCATAGGTTCATTACCTCTACCTATCCAAGTAGTATTGGTGGGTTTAGAGGGATATTAAAAGGATTTGCAAAGGGAACTATAGCCTTAGGAGAACTATTGGTTGATTGAGTTTGTCTAATCTTGGATTTCCCTTTGTCATATCTAGTTTTCTATGTTGAGTGAGTTATAAAAATTCAAATTTACCCTCAATAGACTTTGACCTCATGATAATCTTTCTATTTTCTAGTTTTGAAACTTAGATTATCTTAGTGTAAAATATTTATTCAATATTCAAACTAAATCCTTGATTTCAAATAATAACTAGTCAAAAATATTAAAATAATTCCATATTTAAGCTCTCTTTCTAGCTCCAATTTTTTGATGGGTCATTTGACACACCAACTTAGGTAGGGTGGAAATCCACCCAACCTCTCTTATAATGAGATGGAATCTCTCCAAGGTTTGTTACTACTAGGGCTTGGATTTCAAGGTAACTCATTATTTTATATGAAATTATTCCATTTTAGGGGGTATGTTTAAAATATACTTAGATAAATAATAAGTAATGTTGGTCTTATGGATTTTTTGCCTAGAGAATCACTAAAAGTCAAGTTTCCAAATAAATACATATGATTCAATAATTTTTCACTATGTACAAGGGTTTAAACTATGTATTAATCAACAATGAAAAGGTTTTTCAATAAAAATATTCACATAAACATATATTACAACTTTTAGATCTATTTTACCTACTCTGACAAATTTATGAAAAAAAGGGGAAAGAGAAAAATGTAAGCATGTTTTTTAGCTAGGACAATTCTAATTCATTTGACTTAGATTATCTCTATGGAACCAATCTATTGTATGGATAATATGCATACAACCATGAAAAAATATAATACAAGAGTCTAAGGTATTCAAATATGGATAAAGATAGACAAAATCACCATATACATGTGTAGATAATGAATAAAAGTGCTCAAAACCTTTCAATTGATAAATATTTGATTGAAAAATAATGGTTGGGTCCACCTTAATCATAGGAATTAAAACAATGCCTCTCAATAGCATTATTCATAAGAAAAACTTACTATAAAAGCAATAAATTATAGGAAATAAGTGTGTATTCCTTTATTCTATCCTCTAACCTTAATCAATCAGACCTTTTTAAATCTTTCTACTAGAGTTAAATATATTTTCAATCCAATATCATCCACCCATCATGTGGTTATAAACATCAAATAATAGGCACCAACCAAGACCTAAATTTGATGTGAAATTACATATCCAAGGAAATACATGCCAAAATCATTAATGATATACTCACATTAAATTCAAGTGGTAGATAAATATTTGAAATAATAAAATATCTCAAGTGTCCACATTTAGCACAAGAGCTCATGAATCTATGCAAAGTTTCTCCCTGCTCTATTTATTTTACACACTTTCAATGCATGAGTCATAGCTCCATTTAATGTTGGTGATAAGTCATGAATTTAATAGTGCACTCTTATTATCCAAATCTTATAAAAGTCTTAAATAAAATATATAAATTCCTTATCAAAGGTGAAAGATGTCAAAATTATAAATACATAGTATTTAGAAGCATTAGATTCCTAAGATTTTTCATCTTCTAATTATCAAATTTTAAATTAATATCGTTTCAAATATGGAGAAAATAGATTTAAATGCAATAAATGACATCTAAAATAGAGTTTTAGGTCAAAATATATGGCTTGAAAACCTACAAGTAATTGTGGCAGCCATATCAACACCTTCAAAACATGATAAAAGAGAAATTCATAGAAAAAAACATGATAAACACCCATCGTATCTTATATTTATAGAAATATTTTGAAAATAAAAAATTATATTTTTATTTTTTTTAAATAATTAAGTTGATCCCTGTTCACTACCCTTTTAATGATTTCTGGTTAAAAGTTGGTTGTGTCAAATATTCTTGAAAGTGTCACTTCACACCTTTAGATATTTTCATTGGTAAAAATTATAACTTGAAAAATAAATGTAATATATTCTCATATCTTCAAGGTCCTACCATAAAAATTTTCAATTACTTTTGATCTCATTTCATTATGTGACCATAGGTTTTACAAGTTTACATAAGCTAATTTTTAATGCTACACATTTCACATGTGGGATGGAATAATCTAGAAATTTATTTAGTAATACATTATTACCACATTTTAATATATTCATTAATTTTTTAAAGATGATTGGATCTCATTTAGTCATGTGAAATTGAGTTTGGATAGTGCACACTAGCTAGATTTGGTCACTAGGAAGACATAAATCTATGCATTGGTTAATTTTCATGGCTGTACTTTTTAAAAATGGGTAGAAATTAAGTGAAAATTCTATCATCATTATATTATCCTCACATTTGGACATCATCATGAAAAAATTCATAATAAAAGGATGGGTTTTGATAGTGTGAATTTAGGTTTGAATTGTGTGCACTAGCTAGGTTTGATCACTTGGAGAGGACACAAATCAACACCTTGGTTAATTTTCATGGTTGTACACTTTGTACATGAGAGATAATTGTGTATGAATTATTTTACCATTGGGTTCTAATTGTATTTCTATATTGTAATTAAAATTTTCAAAGTAAAAAAATGTGATTTAGCCTTTCAAAATTAGGTATAAAGAGTGTACAGTAGACAGATTTAGCAATTGGAATGATTTATAAAATTTACAAATTAAAAATCAATTTAGAAGCCAATTTTGATGGCTACACATTTTAAACTATAAAATTTACTTCATGTTAATTCCTTCACCATTTTATTACCCCATAATATTTATAAGTTCTTGGAAACTTTAGTATAATTTGATATTTTTTGGCCTTGTGAAACTAGGTTTCTAACATGCACATTGGTTATATTTAGCAACTAAAAATGTAGAAAATGACTAGAAGGTAGTTTTAGAGGCTATGTAATTTACACGTAATGATCTATTTTGTGATAATTATTTCACTAATGAATTCTCTTCACATAAAATTTTAAGGAATTTTAATATAATTTACTGCTAATAAATTATGTTTTAAGGGTGTGCACTAGGTATATTTGACAACTGAAAAGATGTTGAAACTAAGTAAAATTCAGCCCAAATACCAGTTTTGATGGTTGTGTATTTAATACTTGAAATGATTTTTTTTATAAATTTATTCACATTTTCACTCTTATCACATATGGTTATCATCATGTGAATTTTGAATTAAAAATAATATAATTTATCCCTACATACATTGGGCAAATTTGACAACTGGAAGATGTAGAAAATGACTAGTAAAAAACATCATAGAATCCTATTTTGAAAATTGTGCATTTCATAATTGAGGAATGGATATTTTATGTCTTTTTTTACATTTACATTATTCCCACATTTTAATACCATATTGAAAAATTTCATGTGAAATAGAAAATATTGGGGCATGCAAAACGCCTCTCAAAAAGTGGTTTTTGATAAGAATTGAAAAGTGGGAAGGCATAAAAATCAGCACATAAGCTTGTTCAGAAGGCTAAGCATTTAACACGTGGGAATTATTTATATGAACCATTTTATACCATTGCATTCTAATGAAATTTGAATATCCTTGTGAAAATTTTTAATAGAAGTAGACTTCATTTAATGGTGTAAAACTACACTTGAAAAACACCTAGTGGTAGCAAATAGAATCTTCACTGTGCACCCAAAACACTTTAAATACTGTGACTAAAGATAGAATCAAGCCAAAAAATAATTCAAAAATGGTTACCATGATTTCTCAATGTAAAACAAGGATGTGTTGTGCAAGCAATAATAATTTTAAGATGAAGGGTCTTGATATATATGACATCATATTTGAAAAATATATGTAATCTTTTGTAATGGAATTGAAGTTCAAGGGACAAGGGCCCATACAAAATAGCAAGTAACATAAACTAAGGGACTATAAAAAATTTAATGCATACAAAAAGTGAGGGCTGAGATGTTAAATCTATAAGAAAGATGAAGCATGTAACAAACTCAAGGGAGGAACACACATGAAAGGCATGTCATATAGAATAATATATGAAAAACTAAAACTATATTAAACTAATGATATATTTATGAAGGACAAGATATATGATAGTATGGCTAAACAATGATCTCATCTATAATTTCAAATCCTAGACTAGGAGAGTTAGATGCATCACTAGAAATATCAAATAAATGGTCTCAAAACTATATAATTACCTAAATCATCCTCCTAAGAATAAATAAGTTGATAGTGTTATTGACAATCCAAGATGCTTATGTGTATATGCAATCAAAAATGCATCATGCCCATAAATTAATCCTAGATTTAATGGGATAGAGCACACCTATACTTTTGATTGGGGCATACAATTATTAAGCAGGAACATGATCAATGTGAGGATCTGCTAGACCCGATTAGGAGATCACTTGTCATAACACACTATCTAAGATAGGTTTCCAAATCCTATAGTATAACACAACACAATCATATAACAACCCTAAAAGATTCCTATGATTTAATATTTCACTAATCTAATATCAAGAAAAGTAAATCTAATCTAGTACACACTAAATCTTATGGCACAAAGAGAGGGGTTAGTAAATCAAACCAATAAAAACATGTATAGGGAACTTAAAATAAAGTAATTATGAGTAACAACCTAATACATAGAATATGAAGAGTAATATTTATTTGAGCATACACTTATGCTACTTTTATCTACTAAAAGAGAGGATAACAAATTTAGAATATACTTACCTTAATGTGAACCCATCGAGACTCAATCTCTCCCTTGGTCAATGGGGTTTCACAAGAGGTTGTTTTGGTTTGTAAGGATCTCTTTTTTAGGCCAAATCATCCAAGACCTATCCATAAGAATAAATTCTCCAAAATAAGATACCTAAGCTAAGTCTCCTCAAATATAATGGTGAAAGAGAAGATTGTGAAGAAGCGTGAGCGAGTAAATAACTCTTAATTGCATATTCTAATAATGACCAAAATTACCTTATATTTATAGGTGGAACTTACCCTAAAATCATTTGGGAATGTCGATTGTGCTAGGTTGACCCAGTCGACCTAGCATGTTTTTGAGCTAATTCACTAGGTATGTGCTAGGTCGGTCGAGAGGTTAACAAACCAAAAGAGAGAAAAGGTCTAAAAATTTTACTAGGTTGACCAATTTGACCTAGTATGTTAAATAAGTCAAAAGGATGTAAAACAAGGAAATGAAGGATAGAAAGATAAAAATGACTAGAAGACTATGTAAGGAGGATAAATAACATAGGGAAAGGTTTTAGGAACTAGTTAGATTGGTAATAATATGGAAAGAAGGGAAAAAATCATCCAAAGTACCAAAGGTCTGCCCACCCCTTTCTTGGTGTACCCCTTAGGGCATGCACTCACAGAAATTGAGTCTCAATGGGTTGCTACAAGATGTAAAGCATCAATATTTGATAAAAAATAAAAATATTATGTGTATACATATGCCCCACTTGAATCTCATCATGTGTCACTAAGGTGTAACACATGATGGTGATTTAAGAAAGAACATAAGGACACACATAATGCTGATGATAAAAAAAATTTATAGTATTTTAAAAGGAAAATAACTAAAATTAAATGACTAAAAGGGAAACTAATCTAAAAAAGTAAATAACTAAAAAGTAAATGCAATGCATACCTTGAATTACCTGTTATCATGGGATGATTGTCTACTATGTTGTTAGTTTTGATTGTGTAGGGTGTAGAGACTACTTTCAATAAACCTAAGAATGTAAAACTAAAGAGTAAAAACAAACAAATGCAAGAAAAGCCAAGAAAGTTGGTGCTATGAAGATGGGACGCACTTGGGAAATTTGGCAAGCTAGAGTGATAGGTATTATTTTGGACCAAATGACCTAGTCAAATAACAAGAGTAAATTGGGTAACCAAAAAGCCAAGGCTACTAAAGACTAAAAAACTCAGACAAGCTATCCTAAAGTAAGAAAGGTGAACTCACCAAATCAAACCAAGGATACATGTAAAATATGATGGTAAAAAAAAATGAAAACAAGTGGTAAAAAGATTAAATAAAAATAAAAACTGGTAAAACAACATTAATGAGTTAGTAATAAAAATCCACATCTCAATCATCAATGGGAAAGGGATGCATAAAAATGGAAAACAACATTCATTCATGATCAATAACAAACCACATCTCACTCAACAATGGAAAAAGGGTACGGACTCAGGTGTCTTTAATAACAAGACAAAAAAATCATGATAAAATGGAAAAAGAAAGGTAAAGTAAGTTTATAAATGTAAAATGATGTAAATAAAATGATCCAAAGTTATTCAAACATGTTTCACTTTAAGGACAAATTAAACTAAAACAAAGTAGTGCTAGCATGTTCTTAAGAGATGAAAAATAAGGAATTAAAGAAGATGGAAAATAGACTTAGAATCACAATTTGTCTATTAGGTGGGGAAAATGAAATGGGTAGAGGGAATAATGAAGGAAAAACCAAGGTATAGAGAACTCTCTATCAAATTCAAGACACTCAAATTAGGTTTGTCAAAATAAGAGGAATTTTGACCTTAAGAACTATGAAGAACTTCTCTTCACCACACAAGTCTTGGGTAAACAAATGGAGTATATAGATCATCTCATGAAGGATATATGAATGAAAAGTAAAATGTACCTACCTCCCCATGATGTGTTTTGTATTCTTTAGGACCCCTTATAGAGCCATCGATCTACTATAAAGATTAGTTACTTACATGAGAAAGTAGGTAGAACCATAAAGTTTTTTGAATTCCCTTATTCGAATCTACTGGCCTACCACACCCCAAAGGACTTCAGCTCTATGTGAAGATGACTGTGGAGTTTGAGCTTCGATTGGAGATAGGAGATGTGATTGTTATCATGTTTTTTGGTGTGATTTTGACTTTTGAGATTTTTATGTTGCCTTTTTAGATATCATTACCTTTTATGTTAAAATGATTTGGATTTTAACTTTATTTTGATAGGTTTTTCTATTCCTCCTTCATACAAATTTGGAAAACCAAACATGGGTGCTAAAGATGACTTTCATTTGAATACTTGGGACAAGGTTGATAAGAGATATAACTTCAAAGAGCATGGGGTCTAAGAGTCTTGTAAATCTAGGTGAAATAAAAGTGCTATCTTGACTTTGACTTTGTTTTATCCAATGTGGAGATGAAAGTAATGGGAAAACAAGAGGAATGACTTATGGAACAATTTGAATTACTTCAAATTGAAAAAAATGTGACAAAGGGAAAAAAAAGGGATACAATGATAATAAACTGTGATTCCATATCATAAGAAAGAGGGAAGTGAATGAAAACATGCTAACATATATTGTTTGAAAATTTTATCTATCCAAAAGAAGCAAAATCTAAAGTTGAAGAACAAGGATCAAGAATATGAAAAGAATGGTAATTTTATGAGGAGGTCTGGGTCCTATCCATGGTCTTAAAAATTAAGTCATAAAAGAGAGACCGATGAGGGTGATAAAAAGCAAAGTGAGGGATCCTTGTTACAAAGCACCTCACAAAGAAAAACCCAAAGGATGTCAAAACAACATTGGCAATCAACAAAAAGAGAAATAAATAGATAAAATATTGTGGTTTTGTGAGGGATGCTAGGTCCTATACGTGGTCTTATAAAGTAACTCACAAAAGAGAAACCCAAGGGGTGCAAAAAACAAGAGAAAATATAAGAAGATAAAGAAGAATATGGTACATCAAGAAACCAAAAGACAAAAAGGGAGGACTAAATATTTGTGAAAGGAGGGCACTACTACAAAGGGAGAGACCTATGCTTAAGTAAACTAAAAAAATGGTTACATGGATATAGATAGAAAACATGACAAGAATGAAATATTTAGGAAAATCATTTTATAATGAATTAAGCATTGGTAGGTTCTTTGAAAACATGACCTTCATTAGTTTGAAGGTGATAAGTGCTTGGACGAAGAATGTCTTTAACTAAATATGGGCCCCACCATTTTTGGGCATATTTTACTTCTTTATCATGGTTGTAATCTAATTTAAGGACAATATCACCAACATTAAAAATATGAATTTTAACATGTTTGTTATGTTATTTGGTGATGTGAACCTTGTATTGACAATTATGTTATAATGCAAGAATTATGACATTCATTAAGAAGATCAAGGGCATAAAGGTAAGATTCATGTAACTCTTCATTGGGAATAATTCCATGAAGAGAGGGAAGCTCAAATTCTAATGGAAGAAATGACTCAGAACCATAGACTAGAAAAAATGGAGTTGCCCTAGTGGTAGTACAAATGTTAGTTTGATAGGCCCAAAGTATAGGGTAAAGATGAATATGTCAATCTATACGAGTTTCATGAATTGTATTTTTGATAATTTTATTGGTGCCCTTAGATTGACCTATGTATTATGGATGATAATACATGGAAAACTTGTGATTGATCTTGAATTTGGTACAAAGTTGTTTAACATGTTTATTTTTGAAATCACCACCATTGTCTAAAATGATGATATGGGGAATGCCAAAGTGGTAAAAATTTTGGTTAAGATTGAACTTGGAAATGGTAGGATTGGTAACATTAACAATGAGAATATCTTCTACCCATTTGGTAAATTACTTGGTAGAGGTGATGATAAAGATGTGCCCATCTTGGGAACAAAAAAGTTTACTAATGAGATCAAATCCCTATTTGGAAAATGGCCATGGAGATTCAACAGTTTGAAGCTTGATAGGAGGTGAATGGATAAGATGTAGGAACATCTATAGGTTTAGAAGGTGTAAGTTCTACTACCCAAAAAGTATCAATAAATGGAGAATTAGTGGGAGGTACATGACCCTTAGGATCTAAGTCATGATGTGTAGATATGGTATGCACATATTGATTGAAGGCATGAATTTGGGCTAAAATATTTTTATAGTGTTGGAAATCCAAGTCTATGTATTGAGATTGGGCCATAATATAGTTTTCATCATATGTTAGAGAAATTGTACATGCTTGGGAATTAGGGGAGTTTTAGAAGGTGAAATCCCAATGTTGCTAAGTGTACAAGGGGATATGGTGAGAGGATCTTAGAATAATTTAGCCACTCCAAAATCATTACAAGTGAAGGAATCTTTGGGTAAATATTACTCTTGAGCATTGTATGGAGGGGTAAAATTGGTAATCTCATCCATGATAGGAATAATATGATCTCAAGGTAAGAGAGAAGGAGGAATCCAATCTACAATACATGGGGGTAGCTTCTTAGTATTGTAAGTGTGCTTGAACTCATTAGAATCATCATCATCAAAATTCATAAGAGTAACTTAAAGACTAGGATTCATGTTGATGAACTCAGGTAAACAAGCACTATTGATTTTAGAAACTATAAGAATTTGATATTGAGGCTTAGGATTAGGACGTTGGATGCTCCATGGGTTGGGGTCAACTTTATGTTTGTAACATTTTCTATTATGTAATAATTTAATACACTGACTACCAAAAGAATCAATGGCTCTCATCTAATGAGTTCATGGATGACTAAGAAGAATGTTATAGGATAAAGGAAAGTCAAAGACCATAAGATTGGTTTTGACAGTCTTAGGTCCAATGGTCAATGGAAGCCAAATGTAGCCAAGAGGGTTTTGATTAGTCTTTTCAAAGACATGGCAAGTAAGATGGGTTTGTTTAAGATGATCTTTATTATAACTAAGTTGTTGAATGAGCCATAAGGGTGTGACATTAATACCAGAACCTTTATCAAATAGAAATTTTTAGATAAAGGTGGTATTAATGGCTATTTTGATAAAGAGAGGTGGGTAATTGATGCAAAAAAGAATTTTGTCATTGATCATGTCCTCTTCAATAAATTCAATGAAAGGCTTGGAATAAGGACACATAGTCTCAATGGTATTGACATTAGTCAATTGAGAATCGATAGAAGGTGGTTCTTCATCTATGGAAGATGGATATTCAATTTCTTGTAGTTGTTGCATAATAAATTTGTGATGATAGGGTGAAGTGCAAACCAAATCCATAAGAGGAATATTACAAGGCATAAAGTTGAGTTCTTCAAGAAAATTCCAATGTGATTGAAAAGAACTAGCATGAGGTTTAGAAAGCAAATTAGATTTAGGAGGTATAGATGTTGTGGGAGGATTGGAAGGAGAAAGTTGTTCCTCAGGTCCTTCTGAATTATCATAAGTGGTAGTGGTATCTTTAAACAATTATTCTTTTAAATATGGTTTCTTAGCATTGGTAACATGATCTTTGTGAGTTAGTTTACAATGATAATTAAATTTATTAGTGTTGACATATTGAGAGTTATTTTAATATAGTTCATAATCATCATTAATGGGACAAACATCCTTGACATTTGATTGATTATTTTTTGAAGAAGGTTTTGGATTATTGGAAGAAGAAGCTTTGAAGTTTTGTCATTTTTGACATGAAGAAGCATACTCTTGATGATGAAGTTTGATCATATATTTATGGTGGAATGAGTCACCAAGCATATAAGAAATGACACACTTAGTGAGCCCTCTATAGGATTCATGATAATGCCCAATATTAGCATGAAACTGGTAGAATAGATTGGGATCATACTAGTTAAGAAGAGCATTAGGATAAATGAAAGGTTTTAAGGGTTTTAAAAATTGATGCATTTTTTGAACCAAAAGAGGTGTATGTAATGGTAAAGAAACATCAGATTTGACAACTCCAAGCTTGGTTTGGGAAGTATATCTAGTGATATAATTAGACATTTCAAAAGATTATTTTAAGAAGTTTATGATTGGGTTCAAATTTCTTCATAAGAAAGTCTTGACACTTAGATTGGTCAAGAGCTTCATTAAGAGTTTGAGGAGCAAAGGTTCAACCTTGTATTGAAGAGTGGGAGTCAAAGTGATAATAAAGAATTTGAATAAATTATCATCAGTCATATTATGATCACATTTATGAGCTAAATATTTCCATCTTTTAATAAAGTCATGATTTGATTCATTAGGATATTGTTTAGCATTTATGATGTGACTAAGACAATTTTCAAGAAGCTCATTGTGTTGAAATTATTTAACCAAAGGATTAACTAAATATTTAAGTTGCCAAATAGAATGTTGAGGAAGTTGATTATACCATTCTAATACATCACTACTGAATGTTTTGATTAACATCTTAGTTATGGAAAATTTATTAGGTTGGATCCACTCTTTGTAAAGGTTGTCAAAGTATTTGAGGAATGAAGAAGGGTCTTTAGTCCCATCATATTTGATAGTTGGAGTTATATTACCAATATCAATGGATACAATGAAGGGAGTTAAAGGCTCATTTTGAATAGTTTTAAGCATTTTTATGCATTATGGGTCAAGGAATAACATTTCTTGAGGCATCCCTAAGAGGTGAAGGAATATAATTAGGATTATCTTGAAGATGAATAGTTGGAGGTTGATTAGTTACATTGATTAAATATTGTTGAAGTTGCATAATTTTATTGGTATTAGAGTTTTTCATGATGTTCATTTGTTGAATGACTTGAGATAGCATTTAGGTTGTATCAAGAGTTGAGTTGGAGAACAAAGTAGATAAAAGTAACCCATTGAGATTAGTTCTATCCATTTGTCTACTTTGGCTAGCATCAATTAGAATATCATTATCATTAGAGTTACTTTTATCTACTAAAATAGAGGAGAACAAAGTTAGAAT
This sequence comes from Torreya grandis, assembly GCA_037957365.1. Classification (NCBI taxonomy): domain Eukaryota; kingdom Viridiplantae; phylum Streptophyta; class Pinopsida; order Cupressales; family Taxaceae; genus Torreya; species Torreya grandis. Next base: position 2,273,775 of record JARHVA010001808.1, read on the forward strand.
ATACTTACCTAAATGTGAACCCATTGAGACTAAATCTATCACTTGGCCAATGGGGTTTCACAAGAGGTTGTTTTGGTTTGTAAGGATCACTTTATTAGGCCAAATCATCCAAAACCTATCCACAAGACTAGATTATCCAAAATAAGAAACCTAAGCTAAGTCTTCTCATGTATAATGGTGGAAGAGAAAATTGTGAAGAAGTGTGAGTGAATAAATAACTCTTGATTGCATATTCTAATAATGACCAAAAAGACCTTGTATTTATAAGTGGAACTTACCCTAAAATCATTTAGGAATGTTGGCTATGCTAGGTTGACCTGATCAACCTAGCACATTTTCAAGCTAACTTACTAGGTTTGTGCTAGCTTTGTTAGGAGACTAACAAACAAAAAGAGAGAAAAGGTCCACAAATTGTACTAGGTCAACCTATGTTGAATAGATCAAAAGAGTGCCAAGAAAGGAATTGAAGGATAAAAGGATAAAAAAGACTAGAATACTATGCAAGGGAGGAGAAACAACTTAGGGAAAGGTTTTAGGAACTAGTTAGATTGTTAATAATATGGTAAGAAGGGACAAAAATCCTAGAAAGCACCAAATGTCTGCCCATCCCTTTCTTGATGGACTCCTTAGGGTGTGCACTTAGATATATTGAGTCTCAATGGATTCTTGCAAGATGTAAATCATCAGTATTTGATGAAAGTAGAAAATATTATGTGTATACAATGTGTACTATAAGTTTTTGCATTAATTACTTATAACCATGTAGTTCCAAATATAATATTAAATTAAAACATCAATGACAAAACATATAATATTGTATGACATAATTAGGTACCAATAAGTATAATAAAATTAATACAATCCTATGATGTATGTTTTGATAAATAATGTGATATATGAGTTAATTTTTCATATCATACCCATTGGTCTTAAGGAAACAAAGAATACAAATATTCAATTAAGATTTGTAATCTATCATGATTCTTTGTTTGTGTTGACTTTCCACATACATGTTAATGAAAAAAGGTTTTACATGTAAAATAATAATCTCTATAATATCATTGGGAACCATGATTGACACATTGGATGATTTGACATTAGGAGATGGATTTTGTACCTTAGAAGATAAAACATCATTTTGCATAGATTTTTCAACAATGGTTGGTTTTTAGTAACATATGTTTTTGTACAAGATATATCAGATGTAATGTCACCATTGTCAATAAGATATTGTATTGTATGTTTCAAGTAACAACACATATTTATTTAATCACCATTGATTTGATGACATTCAAAAAAAAATATTGAATGGAAAGTTTGTTTCACTTAGACCCAATATTAATGCTTAATAGAAGGTAATAAAATAATGTTTTAATCAATTAATCTTTTTAGTATTTTACTTCAACTTTATTTAATTTTTTAAATTATAGTGATCTACAAGGTAAATATGTAGGACTTGTCATAGGTGTCATTGTATGTTTAGCCAATGGTTTAGGACATGTAGTGTGATAAATATAACATAATATGAAACATGAGTATCATAGTCAAGTACTTGTGATTGTAAGAGATTGTGCTCAGGTGACTTGACCTCATAGAAAATATATTTGTAATATTTATAGGAATGATAAAACATTATATTTTTGAGAGGAGGAAATATTATTCTAATAAATATATATTGTTTTTGTATATCCATTGATTTATATATCAAAAAATTCATGTTACTCTTGAATCTAATGATATAATCATGAACAATCCCTTATTTTCTTTGGTGAAGAGATGGAATACATTCAAATATATAAATTTGTCCCTTATTAGTGATAAATCATGATAGGGAAGTTTATTCCAATTCAAGGAAGATGTGTAGGAGGGAACTAGGTAGAATGTGAAACTAATCTAACTCATGGCCCGTTAAACTTCTAGGAAATGTATTAAAATTTATTCAAGCATTACCATCATATTTCCCACGAAAATAATATAAGTAATTAAGATGTAAATAAGGAACTTCGTACCCATAAAATAAGTAAAAATCAAGAATTTTGAGATCATGTGGGAGATTATAATCATTGATATTATATACAATATGTTAGACATATATAGATTTAACATCAACCAAATAATTAGATGCAAAAGACTTTAGAGATAAAAAAATGATTTATGTTTGTAATTCTCTTATTGCATGCATCATAGTTATAATATCATATGTTTTCACAACTAAAGTACGAATGTCTTGATTCAAGGGTCTAACTTGATTATTGATTTGAAACATAGGAACACTAGGGGCAGAATAAGAACTACCACAAATAAGAGAATCATTGATCACCCAAGAAGTAGTGACACTAGCTATTGGTGTCCCCAAAATTTCACACTTCAAATTTTGGGGTAACCCTATTGAAATTCTTGCATTCTTGTCTCACATGAATTATTTGTACTTGTTGAGGTAGTCCCCTGAATAAAGAACTTGGGTTCTATTAGTTGTAGTTTTTTATTGATTCTTTTCCCTAGTTATTCTTAGATACTCTAGAGGATTCAAAATAGTTGCTTGAAGATAACACTAAAATCCATTTTTTTTCATCCCATTCAAAAAATAAAACAAAATAAGGTGCCTTAACTCATTTACAATGAAAATTGGGTTATCTAAATTTCTTTACTATATTAAGGAGGAGTAAAGTTATCCTAAAAACCTGATCCACTCTTCCTAGTTCAAACTAGGTTTCTCAATTTGCTTTACTACATTACCAAAATAAGATAAGTAATCCCACAAACTTGACGACCACGGAAAATAAAAAATTGGGTTTTTGGTATTTCTTAACTTATTGAAATTCATAATCAAAAGCAACTCTATTTTATGAACCTGAGCTACTCGTTAACCTAGACCTAATCAGGTTTAGGACATCCCTTTACTTCAAAATCTAAGGTGAGTAAAATAATTCAAGAAACTTGATTAAAAAGGGCAAGGTCTAATGTGCATTTACCAAAATTGTCATTAATGTGTTACCATATATATATATATATATATATATATATATATATATATATATATATATATATATATATATATATTGGCAAATTCTACCTCATTCCTACCTAGCAGCTAAGTCTTCTAACTAAGTAATCACACCTGTAAACCCTGAGTCAAGCCATTCAAACCTTTGGATCACTTTCAACTAATTTTTTTTTGACCCATTTACATTTGAGGTAAGTAAATCATCTCTGGGTGATTTTTAATATTTTTATTTGCTTCTTTATTGGTGTTTTATCTATGCATCTTTTCCTCGTACCATCATGATTATCTCTCTGCTAGGTTCAATTTTCTTTGGTTTCTCTTTTATTTTCTTAGCATAAATGGGTGTTTTAAACCATGTACTTATACTTTAAATCATTTATCATGATTTAAATTTGTTCAAAACCTTTGAGAAGTTGAACCCTTTGTACAAAGCCTGGCCATGAAAATTTCTTACCCATTCAGGTTTCCCAGCCCTAATGAATTTGGGTTTTCAAGACTAACTACCCATAAGAGACCCAAAGTCTTGACCCTAGATAAACCCATGAAACATTATCCAAGACATATTTAGGTTTTCCTTTCCTCATCACTTAGTTAGGTTTCTTTACCTTCACTGCTTTGGGTTTTTAATCCCCGATAACTACGCTAAAAAAACTTGACTCCCAAAGGTCTTAGCTATTCAAACTTTTGAGTCTTTCTTACTTCAGGTCTTTGATACTAAGTAACTAACCTAGGAAACCCCAACCCTAAAAGAAGCCTACTCATTTAGGTTTTCCTCCCCTTCCTTCTTACTTTGGGTTTTCAATTCCAAGTAGCTTGATTAGTAAAACCCAAAGATGTCTGCATAATCCTAGTGACCTACCTAGGGTTCTAAGGTCTTATACTTAAAAGACATTGCTTATTTTTTCAAGACTTCTCATTACTCAAAATCTAAAACTTGATTAAAGGTAATTTAAGAGCAATAAATTACTCTTTTATTAAAATTTATAAACTAGTTGGAGTAATTAGTAGGTGTTTTTAAACACTTATCAAGGTTTTTGTTAGAGTTAAAATGAACTGATGTCTGGATCAAAAGAGTCAAGGAAATCAGAGGAAGAGTAAGTTGAAGTAGAAGTCCAGGGGAATCTAATTGAAGAGGTTCTAGAATTGTCACTTGAAGAGGTTCCATAACCAATAAAAAAGGGAAAATCAAAGGTCAAGAGAACTAAATCGCAGGAGCCCAAAATGAAGTATGAATATAAGGTTTACCCCATTGAGTCATGCATATCCTCAAAAATAATGGAAATAAGTGATACAGACATGGGGCATGTGTCTTTGACCAAGATTTTAAAAATATCAAAGGCCATAGCCAAGACTCCACTATTGCACTCCATGACCAATAGTGGAATCCTTCAAGCTGCATCTTTCCCAAGTTCAACCCAAATTCTTAAGTTTGTTCGGATATGTGCCAAATATTATGACTCCCCAATTAGGATTGTAAGGGATGTTGTTGGGAATGTAGTTATAAGACTAGATGTTTAGTACATCAATTATTATTTGAAGATTCCAACATCACCCAAAATTGATTGATATAACTATGGAGAAATCTAGAAACCAATGGGATTTTAAGTCATCATAATGCATTAAGATAATGAATACTTATTACTTAAAGAAAGTGAAATAGGTTTATAGGTTCCATAGAAAGATAATAAGGTTAGATTTTGTTCAAGAAGTGGATGATATCATTCAATTACTATGCAAAATCAATGGTGAAAATAATGCCAAATGTTTCTTTCCATGGATGTATGCATACATTAGGACCATTGATGTGACTCGAAGTTCTTCCAAGATTGATTGGGCAAGAATGATTAGTGATAATATGGATCAATAGTTAAGGAATGTGTTGCAGACTTTTGATTTCAAGATGACTTCATATCTTGTATATACAACAGCTTCAAGTAGGATTTTCTCAAGGCTAAAGACTAAGGGAACACGTCCAACCATGTCCATATATGAATATTATCCTTAGCTAGTCCTTCTAGAATACTAAAAAAATTACATTGTAGTAAATGATGGTTTCTTTTATGAACTTATTTATAAATTAGATACCTCCCTAAAACATAAAAGAGTGTCATATGAAGCATGGGATGCATTTTCACTATATGGTTGTATTTTAATTTAATTTCTTGACTTCAACTATCTCAGAATAGGATGTTTTTTAGGTGCACCTATCAAGCTACCTAGATATCCTAGTGACAAGTGGATCATCATGGAATTTTGTAGACAACTTTTAAAACTACATAATTTATAGTCAAAGGCTCATAAAGCTACCATCAATTTTCCCATTGTAATTGGTCACTACCATTACCCTACCATTTATGAAGCTAAGAATGCATAAAATTAAATGTACCAACATTACACTGAAATAAATTTAGTGCAAAAGCCAATTTTGATTACAGAGGTGTTGCTTAGCATATGGTTTTTCTTGAGTACATGCATATCCCAGCACTTAAATATTTTTGGAATAATTTTGGGGATGAGTTTAAAGTAATAAGGAGGGATAATAGTAGTTTTAATATATAAAAATTTCATGAATTTTATTTATCTTATATTCCCAAATATATGGAAGATGATGGTGTTGTTATGAGTGATACCTTTCACGTAACGGGAGGAGATAGTGTCCTGCTTTTAGTAATAATATTTTGGGATGATCATGATAGAATTTTTTTTAGATAAAGTTGAATGTTTTTACAATGAATTATAATTGGATCCTTAACAAAGGTTACTGAATTAAGTAATTGATAAGTGACACCATGCATGTGGGATAGAAAAGAAAAGAGATAGCACAAGGAGAAAGTGACTAGATAAAAAAGTTGAAGCTGAAGAATATTGTTGATGATACTTTTTTAGTGGTAAAGGATAATGAAACTATCCAATCAATTGGTTCCACTCCACCATTGGTATCTTCTATCCTCATTTATCCTAATATTCCCTCCATTCCCACTTTCAATCCCACTATTCCAATCATATATCCATCAACATTGATACCACCTCTGAAGTTCCATGTCACTAAATCTTCCAAGAAATCCACCCAAAAAGAGGTAAGTCCTCCTCCTCTTCCATATTATTTACCTAATTCACCACCACCACCTCCTCTAAGAGAGAATCCTACCATGTAAATATAACCCTAAGGAGCAATTACCCAAGAAACAACTTCATCTCATGATATACAACAAGAAAACCATGTAACTGAGCCTAACAAAGAAGCCATGGGAGAATTATTATTTGAAAAGGTAATAGAAGATGAAAAAGACTTAGATATATTAATAGAATGTATTTTTGAATACCCTGAGGAGAATATGGAGGAAAAAAAAGACAAGAAGTTGAGAAGGAAAAAGAGTCAGAGAAGGTAGTTAAGAAAGAAAAAGAAATTGAGAAACAAGCAGTTGAAGCTAAATGAGCAAAAGAAGTTTTGAAATAAACTTTGGCACAAGAAACTCCTTCATAGTAAATAATGATTGGAAATGAATCTAAAAAATGTTTTTTCACTCAAACGCTTCTATAGACATAGGTTTTTCATCTTGTTTAGCCATGCAAAACACCCAGGAAGTAAAAGAAGTGATAAATCTTGATGAAATAGATTTATAATTGCTAAAGAGTCTAGATAAGAGAGGTAAGAAGCCCAAGCATACCAAATTTATTTCAAAATTGATAATTGAATCTTCCAAGAATATTTTTTTAGAGATAGTAGTCCCTCCATAGGGAGCAAGTAAAGAAGAAGTTACTATTGAAAATTTGGCAATCATAAGGGTATTTCTCAAGGAAGTTACCACAGAAGGTCTTAAGTAAGATACACAAACTTTGATAAATACCCTCTTATGAAATATTGATGAGGATAAAGATGACAAGTATAAATTAAAGGATAAAAATGATAAATTGTGTAAAATAATTGACAAATTGGCAAAATATGCTCCTCAAGAGACATTAGTTCAAAATGTTGTGATTTATCAACAAGTGATTACTAAAGTAGAATAGACTAGAGATAAGGCAAGAGATATAGATAAATGGATGGATAAAATGAATCAAAAATCCTAGAGATTATTCACAAACATCCCAAACAGTCATGTTAATATTTTAAATATGATAGCAGAAGTAAAGGCAATAAGTGTGGAGATGGAAAATGAAAATGGCATCTCCAAGCTTCAACAAGAAATTCTATAGATAGTGGTTAATTTAGATGAGAAAATTTTGATTGAGAAATAGATTTCCCCTTATTCAAATAAATAAAAACAAGAAGAATATCTTATATCTTTTCACTTAAGTATTCTACTAGACATGGGAGAGGAGATGAAGAAATTAGAAGATGCACACAGTGAAAATATACATCTTGAAGACTCCCTTTTTGGTCTCACTAGTATTTAGTCTAATAATGTTCTAAGAATAGATGAGTAGTTAAGAGATAAATTCAAGAAACATATGGATAAGGTCCTAACTTCTTTTACATCCAAGTGCATCAAAGAGTTTATCAAGTGTCAAGAAGAGCTAAAAAGAGTTGGGCCAAGACTTGAGAAAATTAAAGCTCATTGTAGAAAAATTTATAGAGAGATGTTAAGATTGGAAACAAAGAGATAGTCAATTTATAAATCTAATGATGCAACATCCAATTGATGATATCCCATCATGTCAAGTACAAATAAAAATATAGAAGTCAAGTCCATGAAGTGGATTAATTTTGACCAAGTCTAGAACTTTTCTCCTTTGCTATTTTATCTTTTCTCTTCATGTATAAATTATAATTAATCTTGTTTCAAATGATTAATTTGTAAAATTAAAATCATCAAATGATATACTTGTGAAGGAAAATTATTTCGTAAAATTGTAGAACTCAAGTAATTTGGTTGGATACGATTACATAAAGTTATTTTGTAAAAGTAGTTTATTAGGAATAATTTTGTGAAACATGCAAGGAATTAGTGTTTGATTCAAATAGGGAGATTAAACATCACCACTTTTCAATTATTGTGTGCCACAAAAGATAAATTCAAGGAAGACTCTTCTCAACAACTTTTAGTTTTCTACACAACACATAGGGATTGGATAATTTGAGTCCTATTTATTTTTTATCTCCATTTTTATATAAAACAAGTTCTAGATTGTGTACCAAAGGATGACAATTTTTGGAAGCAAGCAAATTATTAAAATTGTATAAGAAGTTTAAGAAATCTAAAACTGTGTTTAAGATAATCATATTATTTTGTATGAATTATTGCTGAAAGTGAATAAAAAAAGGTGATTTATTTTTGGAGAAATTTGTGCCTATGGGAATATCTCTATGTGTTCAATGAAGGTGGAATGGTAAAATTTGCACTACCTATTTTAAATAAATTGAATTCATCATTTTCTTAGTCATTTTGTTGAAGAGACTATCATAATTATATGTTTATCTATTTTATATGCATATAATGAAATATACAAACTTTTTATTATGAAGTGAATGTATTATATTTATTTTATTCATAAACCATCTATTCCTTTTTAATCCCAAAGCTAACTAAGATTGTGATCAAATTTCCAAAACTAGCTACTTGCTGCAAAATCCCTTTGTTATGTCTCATGAACAAAGTGATTAAAATAATACCACCAATCAAAATAATTTGTGAATAATTTGTATATTTAGTGAATAACTATAAGCTGTGAGTTATTAAGAATAGATAGACATAAAATCATGGGATATTCACTCTTTAAATGAAGGGGATTTAATCCCATGACTACCTAGGTAATTTTGGTTTCATGCAAAATATCTAGCCAATAGTTTCTAGCGACTCTGCTAGGGAACAATGTAAGTTTAACTCCCAGAATAAATTTCTACCTCAGACTAGTTAAGGTAAGTACTATATTTCACAAAATCCAATCAAAATTTCAAATTTTGGTCAAAAGCACTGCATGTCTAAGATGACACAACTTTTTTTTAGCACTTAGTTGAGTTTAATTTCTCTTGTTTGAAGTAAACATGCTTCTTCGGTCAGTTAGCTAATTTTTTTAGAACTCTTCATTTCACACCCAATTTAATTTAAATTTACTTTTCCAAGTCTTACACATTCTAAGTAAACCCTGATCTAAGTCTTTACCTATAAAATATAAGTGTTGAGTGTAATACTCAGGAGAACACTTGCATTTTAAACTAGAAAATCACCCATTTACTAGAGCAAGGAGAGTAGAGAGTCAGGCAGATGAATTATTCAAACTATAAAAGCATTTCAACTTTAATTTTCCTATTCAAGCTAGAACTAGAAGGGCTATTATTTCACCTATTAGACAATAAACTTCTCTAATACATCATCTTCAACATAATTCCTCTATGATAATCCAACCAATTAATCCATAGTTTCTTTCTCTCAAAATAATGGCATTACCTATCTTATCCCATGGGGACTAGATATTGGTCCTTTGAAGTTAACTCCTCTTCTACATGACTTGCCTAAAGGATCAAGAAAGAATTTTCCTAAATTTAATAGTGATGGTAAGCAAAACCCAGATGAACACTTGGTTGCTTTCTTCATAGCATGTGGAGTAATCAGAGTTAAACATGAAGATGTCTCTATTAAACTCTTTGTGGATACCCTGCATGACCTAACTATGGAATGGTTTTACCATCTATCTCTAGGTACTATAACCAATTAGGGTACTATGCATGAATAGTTTGAGAAAAGATTCAAAGCTACTAAGGATGCACATATATTACTCATGTAATTGATTAAGATTAAGAAGGAACCTCATAAACACATGCATGATTTTATTTATAGATTCAACATATTACTTTATAAGATTCCTCAAGCTACATTGCCTATCATGGATAATCAAAAGTGTTTCTTCATTAATACCCAACTTCTTAAAGTCAGTTACCAGCTGTGAAGATCACAACTAACTAATTTAGTAGTAGCACAAAATCTTGCTATAGATATTGAAGAAGATTTGATAATGGTTGGTAAGATCAATAAAATAGTCTCAAAAGGAGAATATTCTACTCCAACCACATCCTAGACTACAGATCCCTTATTGCAAAAATTGGCTAATGACTTGCTTCAAGTCAAAAGATAAATTGCTTAAGGTACTCATGTTGCTCCTACCAGGAATGTTCCCACATGAAATTTCAAAAATAAAAATAAGATCCATATCACTGATCCTCAACAAAGATTAGCAATTGAAGATGCACCCAGAAATCATGTTGAGATGAGTGAAGAGGATTCAATAGTTGATGGTATTTAACAAAGTATTAATGAGGAAGATGATTTTATGGATCCTACTGGTGACTTTAATTGTTATCTAGAATATGAATTATAAAGTGACTATGAATAAATGATTCATGACTATTATATTCAATCTTATGTAGTATTTACAAGATCTCAAACTCAACAAGCTAGTGAGAAGCCATCAAAAGAACTAGAAAGAGGAAAGGAATACTCTAGTTGCTGATGTGAGTATTCTTAAAATAGGTAGTCCTATACCTTCTTCTCTCACTCTTAAATAAAAATATGTTCCCTCTACTTCTCAAAATTATAAGCTAATTGCTCACATATCTGAAGTTAATTCTATCTTTCCTACACCCATTCCTTCCTTTGACATAATTAATCATATAAAGAAAACTAAAATTTAGATATCAAAAGATAAATATTTAAGGTCTTACTTATATCAATTAAATAGGCTAGTAAAGTATGTTCAAAGCAAGGGATTGAGCAATTCACCAAATTATTCAAAAGGTATTTTACCTATTCCTAGACCAACCTCTTTTTATAATAGCATTGTAGCTACATCCACTTCCACATCTGAAAGGATAGAGCTTTTTTATGTGTCCCTCCTAATCAATGGGTATTAGTTGAGTAATTCTATTCTAGAATTGAGAGCCTCTAATAATGTTATGCTAGCTAAAGTAGCCAATGCCCTTTGACTTAACCTAACTAAGTCCATAGGAAAATGATACTCAATAGAGAGATAAGTCCCTCTGATCAAACAAATTAAAGATGCTCAAGCTATCCTATCAGCTTTCCTAGATAAAAGACTTTAAATGATAATCCTATTAGTAGACATTCTTGTTTCATATGGAATGTTGATAAGTAGAAACTTTTGTAAATAGCTGGGAGGAGAGGTGAAAATGGACTAGTCATATACACACATCTCAATTAAAGAGGTGATTCATAAGTTGGAACCTGAGAAGAAGTTAAAGTACATAGTCTATAAATCTAAAGATCTAAGGTCACAGATTCTTTTTAAAGAATCAAATCATGGAGTTTACTTCCTTAAAGTAGGCAAAAAAACCCAAGAGGAAAAGGAAGAAGAAGAAGACAAGATATGGACACTAGAACTTGATGGCAATTGTAGCTTTTTCAGTTTGGATGTATGAGTAGTATTAATCTTCCCTACTGGGGAGGTTTTTCCATATTCATATAAGATTATGTTTTAAAACACTAATAATATAGTTGAATATGAAGCACTTTTTCTAGAACTTGAGCAATCAAAGAAAAAAGGAGTAAGACTCCTTAAAGTATAAGGAGATGTTGAATTAATAGTGAGATAGATTAGAAGGTAGTATTAGGGTAAAAAAGATAAACTAAAACACTAATTTGATAGAGTTATGAGTGCCACACTTGACTTTTTGATTTCTCAATCAACTCAGTTCCTTGAGATTATAACTCTAGAGCTAAATCACTTATTGTTATTGCATCTTTGCTTAGACCAGAATAATGACAACCAATCTTTAAAGAAGGTAACTACAAAGTAAAAATGGTCTACCATCTAAAGGTCCTAAACAATGTTGGGCAGTGGTAAGTTTTTAGTGATGATAATTAGATATTCACCTTTCTTGAGTAGCAAGATAATTTTGAATGACTATACTTTAAAGGAAGAAACTCACATCCACATGAAAAAAAAATAGGTATCACTGAATCTGCACTTACCCATAGTCAAGATATAATTCAGCTAAAAATAAATAAAATTCCTAAAGGGTTAGTTTCCTTAAAAGAAATATTTGATAAACATGATCAATTTATGAAGAAAAATAGAGTATGGTAATATTTATTCTCTGAAAGTAAAACATATTAATCTAGGTAGTAAAGAAGAGCCCAAGATGGCCAGCATTGGTAAGTGCTACTCATAGGAAGAAAAGGAAGCTTTCATTAAGCTTATCACATAGTACATAGATGTGTTCTCCTAGTCTTACAAAGACCTTAATTCCTTCTATCCAGATGAATTAAAACACTATATCCCGCTCCATCTTGAGGCAAAGCCTTTCAAGTAGAAGTTACATCACCATAATCCAACTATATCAAGACTATCTATTCTAAGATTCAAAAGCTCCTTGATGTAAAGATCATTTATCCAATTCATCACTTAGAATTATTAGCAAATATTATTCCAGTGGGAAATAAAAATGGAGAAATATGCTTATGTGTTGATTTCTACAATCTAAATCAAGCTTCTCTGAAGGAAAATGATCCATTGCCTATCATGGATCATATTTTGAAAATAATTATAAAACCAAAAATGTTAACCATGATAGATGAATTTTTTGGAAATAATCAAATAAAAGTAGCTGAGGAAGATCAATACAAAACTACCTTCACAACACCATGGGGAACATTTGCTTATCAAAAGATGCCTTTTGGCTTATCAATGCTAGAGCAATCTTTTAGTAGGTAATGGATCTAGCATTTGGTCACTTGAAAAACAAAAGTATTATGGTATAATTGGATGACTTAATAGTCTTTTCAAATTAAAGAGGTGATCATCTGGCTGATCTTGAAGAAGTCCTTATCTAGTGTAGAAGACAAGGGATTTATTTAAATCCAAAGAAATCAATAGTTTTTGTGACTAATATAAATTTTTTTGGTCATATAGTCTTAAAATAAGGAACAAAAATTGATTATAATGAGTCAAAGTCATTCATAATTTGCCTATGCCTATGTCCAAGAAAGGAGTGCACTCATTCTTTGGTAAGGTAAATTTTCTTAGAAGATTTATTCCTGATTTTGCTAAACTAACTTGCCACATCTTTGATATGATGAAAAATAAATAAAATTTAAAATGGAATGCTGAAGGAAAATTGAAATTTGAAAGAATCAAGGTAGTAATAACTAAAGCCCTAGTGTTAGTTTCCTTGGATTTCAACAAAGAATTCATTCTTTACTATTACTCTTCTAAGCATACCACGCTAACAATCCTTGTCCAACAAAATGATGAAGTTGAATCACTGATAGATTTCATGAGTCATCCTCTGAAGGCCTCCAAATCAAATTACTCAAAAATTGAGAAGCATGAATTTTTAGTGGTAAAAACATATAAGGTTTTTAGGTATTACATCTTGTCATCTCATACCATAGTATACATCCCAGATGATGATGTCAAATTAATTCTAACTTAGCAAGATTTAAGATTATTAAGGGGAACTTGGGTAGCAAAGGTATAAGAGTTTGATCTTGATATCAAACCTACAAAGATAGTAAGAGGAAAAAGATTATGTCAATTGATGATAGAGAAAAGACTTGATGACATAACATATTCTCTTCAAGATGAAATAAATGGATATCTTCCCATGGTAATTTTTTTTTAATCTTATAGATGAATGGTATAGAAAAATTTCTTAATTTTTGACCTATGGTGAATGTCTAACTTATTTGATGTGGAAGGAAAAACATATCATAAATCTAAAATCAAAGGATTATGTCCTTTAAGATAATGGGTTGTATAAGAAAGGAATTGATGACATTTTCTTTTTCTATATGGACAAGGAACAACAAGCAAGATTACTAGAATAATTTCATGATAAAACCTATGGAGGTCACTTCTTAGCAAGAGCCATAGCACACAAGATCTTATGAGCAAGATACTTTTGGCCTAATTTATTTTATGATGCTTTATAATGGATTGCTAAATCCCAAGCATGTTAGTATTTTGTGGTACAAATCAAGTTGCCATCTTTTCCTCTAAAACTAGTAATCTCTGATGAACCTTTCCATCAATGGGGCATGGATTTCATAAGTATGTTCAATCCTTTTAAAAATTCTATAAATTGTTATGCCTTGACTGCTACTAACTACTTCATCAAGTGAGTTGAATCTATTCTTGTGAAACATGCTACTTATGAAGTTGTATGTGACTTCATCAAAGAGATTATTATTGTGAGGTTTGGAGTTCCTCATAAAATTATCATAGGTAACATAACCAGATTTTATTTAGTAGAACTGACTGAGTTTTGTTATTCATATAGGATAGACTTGGTACATGCTCAAAATCATTATCCTCATTGTAATGGCCAAGATAAGTCAAGCAAAAAAAATTGATGACTATTATCCATAAGATGGTGGACAACAATAAAATAACTTGGCACAACAAGTTATTTGATGCACTGTGGGCTAATAGAATCACTCTAAATAAATCCATAGGTATGTCTCCTTTCTAGTTACTCTATGGAACAAATTCTAAGATACCAATAACAACTGAGCTTCCTACTTTATAATTGTCCAAATCCATTGAAGATAGTACATATCAAGATTTACTAGATAAGAAAATTTTGTTTCTCACTGAATTACAAGAAACATGTGTTCAAATCATTGACTAGCTAGCTAATCATCAAATGAGAGTAAAGAATATATTTGATAGAAATGCCTGAGATAGATAGTTTAAATTTGGTGATTTAGTCATCTTAAGGGATAAATAGAATGAACAAAAAGGGAAGCATGGAAAATTTGACTCCTTGTAGAAAAGGCCCTTTATTATACAAAGCATTATTGGAAAAGATAGCTTCATCCAAGCTTATTAGGACGGAATTGCACTACCACTACCTTTCAATGGGAAACAATTGAAGCTCTACAAGAATTAAGCAATAAGGTAATACATATATGTATATAAATAAAGTTTTTTGATTTCCTTTTATTTTATTTTTGTGTTGTTTGTTTATCTAGTTATTTTTTAATTGAGTCTCTACAAAGACTCCATGCCTAATGGATAAGGCTCTATTTTTCAAAACTAGAGATACATAGATCTCACCCTTATTCCTTTCTTTATGATAAAAACAAAGATATCCCCAGTCAGAACTAGTTAGTGTCTCCAAATTTTCATGCTTCAAATTTTGGGGTACCCATATTGAAATTCTTGCATTCTTGTCTCATGTGAGTTAGTTATACTTGTTGAGCTATTTCCCTAAATAAATAACTTGGGTTTTATTATTTGTAGTTTGTGATTGATTATTTTCCCTAGTTGTTCCTAGACACTCTAGAGGATTCAAAATAGTTGTTAAAGCCAACACTAAAATCCATTTTTCTCATCCCCTTTAGTAGATGAAACAAACTAAGGTGCCTTAACTCATTTAAAATGCAAATTGGGTTCTCCAAATTGCTTTAATTTATTGAGGAGGAACAAAGTTGCCTTGAAAACTAGATCCACTCTTCCTAATTCAAACCAAGTTTCTCAAGTTGCTTTACTACATTACCAAAATAAGCTACGTAATCCCACAAACACAATGACCATAGAATAGAGCAAATCAGGTTTTTAGTATTTATTAACTTATTAAAATTTATAAGCAAAAGCAACTCTAGTTTACAAACTTGAGATACTCATTAACCTAGACCTAATCAAGTTTATGAGAGCCCTTTACTTCAAAAGCTAAGGTAAGTAAAAAAATTCAAGAAACCTAATTAAAAATGGCAAGGGCTGACATGGCTTTGTCATGCTTATCATTAATGCATTGGAATTTTTATATATATTTGAAAATTTCACCTCATTCTTGCCTAGTAGCTAAGTCATCTAATTGAGTAATCACACCTGCAAACCTTGAGCCACACCATTTGGACCTCTAGAGCACTTTTGAGTAATTTGTTTTCAACCCATTTACATTTGATGTAAGTAAATCACCTCTAGGTAATTTTTAATCCTTTTATTTTCTTCTTTCTTGGTGTTTTATCTCTACATATTTTCCTCATACCACCATTATTATCTCTCTACTAGGTTCGATTTGTTTTGTTTTCTCTTTTAGTTTCTTAGCATAAATGGGTGTTTGAAACCATGTATTTATAGTTGCAATCATTTATCATGATTTAATTTTTTTCAAAACCTCTGAGAAGTTGAACCCTTCGTATAAACCCTAACCATGAAAATTTATTGCCCATTTGGGTTTCCCAACCCTAATGACTTCAGGTTTTTGAGACTAAATAACTACCCAAAAGATACATGAAGTCTTGACCCTAGACAAACCTTTGAAAAATTATCCAAGACCTATTTGAGGTTTCCTTTCCTCATCACTTAGTCAAGTTTATTAACCTTCACTACTTCAGGTTTCTAATCCCTAGTAACTACCCTTGAAAAAACTAACTCTTAAAGGTCTTAGCTATTCAAATTTTCATGCCTTTCTTACTTTGGGTCTTTGATCCTAAGTAACTGACCTAGGAAACCATGACCCTCAAATAAGCCTACTCATTCAGGTTTTCCTCCCTTTCCTTCTTACTTTAGGTTTTTGAATCCAAGTAGCTTGATTAGGAAAACCCAAAGTTGTCTACATAATCTTAGTGACTTACCCAAGGTTTTAAGGTCCTATTACATGAAAATAAATTGCCTAGTTTTTTAAGACTTTTCATTTCTCAAAATTTGAAACTTGCTTAGAGGTACTTCAAGAGCAATAAATTAACTCTTTTCTTAAAATTTATAAACTAGTAGGAGTAGTCATTATGTGTTTTAAAACACTTATCAAGGTCTTTTTTAGATTTCAAAAGAACTGATGTCTAGATCAAAAGTGTCAAGAAAATTAGAGGAAGAGGTGTTGAAGTAGAAGTGCAGGGGAAGCTAATTAAAGAGGTTCCGTAATTAGCACTTGAAGAGGTTCTATAACCAAGAAAAAATGGAAAATAAAAATTAAAGAGAACTAAATCCCAAGAGCCTAAAATGAAGTATGAATATAAGGGTTACCCCATTGAGTCATGCATATCCTCAAAACTAATGAAAATAAGTGATACAGACATGGGGCATGTGTCTGTGACTGAGATTTTAGAGAGATCAAAGGCCATAGCCAAGACTCCACTCGTGAATTCCATGACCAATAGTGTAATCCTTCAAGAGATGGATTTACCAAGCTCAACCCAACTTTTTGAGTTTGTTTTTACATGTGCCAAATATTATGACTCCCTAACTAGGATTATAAAGGATGTTGTTGGGAATGTAGTTATAAGATTGGATGTTCAATACCTCAATTAATTTTTCAATTTTCTAACATCCCCAAAAGTGATTGATATAACTATGGATAAATCCAAAAACCAATGGGATTTTAAGTCATCATAATGCATTAAGATAATGAATAATTAGTACTTAAAGAAAGTGAAACAGGCTTCTAGGTTCCCTAGCAATATAGTAAGGTCAAATTTTATTTAGGAAGTGGATGATATCATTCAATTACTATGAATCATAAATGGTGAAAATAATGCCAAGTGTTTCTTTCCATGGATGTATGCATACATTAAGACCATTGATTAGATGAGAATGATTAGTGATAATATGGATCAATAATTAAGGAATGCATTGAAGATGTTTGATTTTAAGATGACTTCATATCTTGTATATACAATAGCTTCAAGTGGGATTTTCTCAAGGCTAAGGACTAAGGAACAGTATCAACCATGCCCATATATGAATATTATCCTCAACTAATCCTTGTAAAATATTACAAACATTATGTTGTAGTAAATGATGGTTTTTTTATGAACTTATTTGTAAATTAGATACATCCCTAAAACATAGAAGAGTGTTAGATGAAGCATGGGATTTAGTTTAATTATATGGTTGTGTTTTCATTCAATTTATTGAATTCACCTATCTAATAATATGACATTTCTAAGGTGCACCTATCAAGCTACCTAGATATCTTAATGATAAGTGGATCTTCATGGAATTTTGTAAACAACTTGTTGAATTACATGATTTATTATCAAAGGCTCACAAAGATGTCATCAAATTTCCCATTGTAATTAGTCACTACTATTACCCTACCATTTATAAATCTATGAATGTATAGAAGGAAATGTACCACCATTACACTCAAATACACTTGGATGTCAGAGCCAATTTTGACTATAGAGGTGTTGCTCAAAGTACAGTTTCTCTTGAGTACATGCATATCCCAATACTTCAAGATTTTTGGATAGATTGTAGGGATGAGTTTGAAGTAAAAAGTAGGTTTATTATTAGGTTGAATATAAAACAATTTTTTTCATTTGACTTAGATTCTATTCCCAAAGATATGGAAGATGAAGGTGTTATTATGAGTGAAGATGATGAAGTTGAGTCAACAAAATATGTTTTAAAAGAAACATTGGCATAAGACACTCCTTTATAGGGACTAATTATTGGAAATGACTAAAAACAAATGGTTTTTCACTCAAACACTACCATACACACAAATTTCTCATCTTGGTTAGCCATACAAAACACCCAAGAATCAAAAGAAGTGATAAATCTTGATGAGATAGATTTACTATTGCTAAAGAGTCTAGATAAGATAGGTAAGAAGCCCAAGCCTACCAAAGTTACTTCCAAATTTATAATTGAATATTCTAGGTAGAAGTTTGTAGAGATATAAGTCCCTCCATAGGGAGCAAGTAAAGAAGAAGTTACTATTGAAAATTTGGTAATCACAAGGGTATCTCTTAGGG
This sequence comes from Torreya grandis, assembly GCA_037957365.1. NCBI lineage: Eukaryota > Viridiplantae > Streptophyta > Pinopsida > Cupressales > Taxaceae > Torreya > Torreya grandis. The sequence continues at coordinate 2,292,441 of JARHVA010001808.1, forward strand.
AAGTTACCACATAAGGTCTTAAGAAAGATACATAGACTCTGATAAATACCCTCTTCTATAAGCTTGATGAGTAGAAATCTTCCAAGTCTAAATTGAAGGAGAAAAATGATAATTGTGTGAAATAATTGCCAAATTGGCAAAATAAGCTCCTAAAGAGGCATTAGTTTTAGAAGTTGTGATTTCTCAACAAATGATTACTAAAGTATAGGAGAATAGAGATAAGGTAAGATCTATATATAAATGGATGGATAAAATGAAGAAAAACTCCTAGATATTCTTCCCAAACATCCCAAATGCTCATGTTGATATTTTGAATAAGATAGCAGAAGTTAAGGCAGCAAGGGTAGAGTTGGAAAATGAAATGGCATCTCTAACCTTCAATAGGAAAGTCTACAGGTAGTGGTTAATTTAGATGAGAAAATTTTTATTGAGGAACATATTTCCCCTTCTTCAAAGAAGTCAAAACAAAAATAATATATCCTATCTTTTCACTCAAGTATTCTAATAGACATGGGAGAAGAGATGAAGAAATTAAAAGAGGATGCATGCGGTAAAAAGATAAATCTTGAAGACTCCCTTTTTGGTCTCACTGGTATTTGGTCTACTAATGTTCTAAGAACAAATAAGTAGTTAAGTGAGAAATTTAAGCAATGGATGGATAAGGCCATAACCCCTTTTACATCCAAGTCTATCATAGAGTTGATCAAGTGCCAGGAAGAGCTAAAAATAATTGGGTTAAGACTTGATAAAATTAAAGCTCATTACAAAATAATTAAAAGAGAGATGTTAAGATTAGAAATAGAGACACAATCAATTTATAAATCTGATGATGTAGCAATCTAATTGATGATATCCCAGTATGTCAATTATAGGGAAAAATGTAGAAGTCAAGTGCATGAAGTGTATTAATTTTGACCAAGTCTATAACTTCTCTCATTTTCTATTTTATCTTTTCTCTTCATGTATACACTATAAGTAATCTTGTTTCAAATGATTACTTTGTAAAATTAAAATCATTGAATGATATACTTATGAAGTAAAATTACTTTGTAAAATTGTAGAACTCAAGTAATTTGGCTGGATGCCATTAGTTAATGTTATTTTGTAAAATTAGTTTACTATGACTAATTTTGCACAACATACAAAGAATTAGTGTTTTTTTCAAATAGGGAGACTAAACATCATCACTTGTCAATTATTGCATGTTATGAAAGAGAAATGTAAGGAAGACACTTCTCAAAAACTTTTAGTTTTCTATGCAACGCATGGGGATTGCAAAATTTGAGTCCTATTTATTTTTTATCTCTTTATTTGTATAAAATAGGTGCTAGATTGCATGCCAAAGGATGACAATTTTTGGAAGGAAGAAAATTTCTGCAATTTATAAGAAGTTTAATAAATCTAAAATTTTGTGTTTAAGATAATCAAATTATTTTGTATGAATTGTTGCTGAAAGTGAATAAGAAAGGTGATTGATTTATAGATAACTTTGTGACTATAGGAATCTCTATATGTGTTAAACTAAGGTGGAAAGGTAAGCTTTGAGCTACCTATTTTACATAAATTGAATTTATCATTTTCTTAGTCATTTTGTTGAAGAGATTGTCATAATTATATGTTTATCTAGTTTTCATGCATATGATAAACTCTGCAAACTATTTATTGTGAAGTGCATGTCTTATATTTATTTTATTGCTCAACAATCTATTCCTTTTATTTATCCTAAAACTAACTAAGATTCTGATCAAATTTCCAACACTACCTACTTACTTGCTACAAAATACCTTTGTTATGGCTCATGAATGAAGTGATTAAAATAATACCACCAATCAAAACAATTTATGCATAATTTGTATATTTAGTGAATAACTATAAGCTGTGAGTTATTAGGAATAGATATACATAAAATCATGGGAGCTTCATTGTTTAAATGAAGGGGATTTAATCCCATGACTGCCTAACTAATTTTGGATTCCTGCAAAATATCTAGCCAACAACTACCTCATTAACTCTTTCACAATTTCAAAAAGGAAAGATGGATTATGGAAGATATGTTTAATATTTTTTATAAATTCATCATTATGAGTATCTAAGGAATGAGTATAAATATAATTATTTGCATTTAAGGAATCATTTTAGAATTACATTGAAATAAAAAGTAAGAGGATAATTTTTTAAAAAATTTATATCATTATCGACATTTACATTTAAGGAGACTATAAAAATACAAGCACTTATTAAATTTAACCATTTTATATGTTTAAAAGAAGAGTAGGGACGCAATATTTTTAACATTTTTGGCATTTGAATTTACATAAAATTCAAAATTATATTACATACATTGAGATTTTAAACCAAATTCCACTATACTAATTGTTTGCTTTAGTAATTAATTTTTACATAAAATTTTGAATTGCATGCTCATGAGGGGTAAAATAAAGACAACCAAACCTAAAAAAAATTCATTGAATTTAAATTGTCACATGGTCCAATAGGATTAAAAGTAAGTTGCCTTAATTTTTCATCTAAATCATCCTCATGATTTTAATAATAAGATTCATCATTATTCTAATTATTGTTACCATTGTTTAAAGTATCATGAAGAGTAAGAAGAATGACATCCATATAAGTATTTACAACATAATGAAGAGAATTATGTGCATGATTTGTAAACATTAAATAAAAATAATTATCCATCATATATAAGTTAGGATTTGAAAGATATGCAAAAAGGACTATGGTTAATGATATTTTACAATAAAAAATAAAAATCTTAGAGAAAATTTTATATTAAACATCCACAATAAAATAACCCCTATAGGGAAATATATTATCATGTTTCATTAAAAATATAAGGTTTCACTAAAAATGTTTTGATTATATATGGTATTAGAGTAATTACCACATGCACAAATAATTAAAAGGAATGAAAATGAGAGATATAATATATAATAGTCCAATATAGTGATCAGTGTTATCACATGGAAGAAAGTAGGAATAAACAATTGAAACAAATGACTACAAAAGAAATAAAGATAATAGAATCTGACACACTAGTTATAGTTTTATATTTATGACTCTAGTTTTGGCTCTATATGTGACTATGTTACTCTCTATGAAATGTTATTTCTAACTATTACTAAGACAAAATTGAAGTGGTGTTGAATCTATACAAGACATAATTGGTAGGTCACATATTCTATACCACCTGTTATTACCCAATCTATATCATGCCATCAAATCTATCATTTCCTTTGCTTTTGATCCTATATTATTTTGGGTAGGTGCATAGGTTGATGTCGAGTAGGGTTTTGAAAAATTTGTGTGGAATTAGTAGGAAAAAATCATAATTTTATCTTGTCTTTTTATTATTTACAAGGCCCTCAAAATTAGAAATAAAACAAGGGTTTGAAATGTTAGTTGACTTGAGCTATCCCTTAATGATTTATATCTACATATCTTGCACACTCAAAATCAAAGTCAATGTAGTTCTCTTATTCATGTGATTGAAATGTAATTGAGAGAGAGTGTTTACCTTCTCTCCCTATGAAATCTAAAACAAATAAATCAAGATTTGTCAAAATCCTCTTTAAGTACAACATGATGTCACAAGGCTTGAAGTGATATAGATGTATTTTAGACCCAATGTGTTGGTTCCCTCATAATTATAATAATAAATTTGGTTAATGTGAAACTCAAAAATAAAGAAGATTTTCCATTTGATTATCACTTGACAAATGACTATGGAATTATTTGTATATATAGGCATCTTTATGACAAGACATGTAAAGGTTGATAATGTATCATCATGTCAAGAGAAATAAAAAGTGAAAGAAATTAGTCCAAAGAAGAAGGTACCACAAAAAAGGGGATGAATCCAACATGATTTTGATGTATATGACAAAATTGGTATGTTTTGGATTCTCTATTAGACTAAATAAATTATCAAAATAGAGATGAGGCTAGCTATAAAGTGGATAACTTGGATTTATAAGTTGATAACATATTAATCTAAGAGTATCTAGATGGAACAATTTGACATAAATAGTCTAATGTGAGCATTGTAGTTGAAAATATAAAAATATACATAAGTAGACCAAGTATATTAAAACATGAAAAATGTCTATGAAAAAATAATCTTGTACTCAAATTAAGTGTCTACAATAAGAATGGATAAATTATTATAGATATTAGAAATATAATGTTAAAATATATTTGAAAAATATTTCAAGAAATTTATATTAAATATTATCTCTTGACACCTAAATGGAAACTCTGTAGGTAGAGAATCAAATTGAAAAAAAAAAACCAGATGGGATTATAAACAAGTGTCACATAGCAACTAGTCCTTTCTTTTATTGCATTCATTATATTTAAAATTTTAATGACAATTGTGTTACAATTCATGAACCTAACACAATGTGTGAAATATGAAACAATTCAATATATACATTTGAATTTTAATATTGTTGTGGGCCTAGGGAAGTATTTTTTTTTTTAATTCTTAGCGTTAATCACGTTGTAATAATTACTATGTTTTTTCTTGGGGTGTTATTTTATACCACCTACTTTTTTGATTGAGCATTAAATAGGTAATTTGTTTGAGTTAATTACAATCAATTTTTTAAATTGATTTTTTTAAATAAATAAATAAATAATTTGTATGTAAGAAGAAATAAAATAAAACCATGGATAATAAGAATAAAACTTAAACCTCCACACAGACATATCTATACTTATGGCATAGATTGTTTTTAAATGGATATTTTCCACTCTCTTCCTTATCAAAAAAATATTGTAAATAATTTTTAGGCATGTTAAGTTAAGATGCTTTAAAATAACAAGTATCATGTTTTCTTATAAAATATCATATTAAATATTTTATGAATATGGGATTGTAATTAAAATATTATGCAATATAAGATACATTTTATTCTTAGGGCTAATTGCATTGTAAAAATTATTATGTTTTTTCTTGGGGTGTTATTTTATACCACCCACTTTTTTGATTGAGCATTAAATAGGTAATTTATTTGAGTTAATTAAAATAAATTTTGTAATTATAATATGGGATATGTAATTAAAATATTATACAAGATAAAATGCTTCCCTCATCCAAAACCCCTCAAAAAAGGAAATTTAAAGTGTTATCTTCTCCATGGATGGCCTCAAGACTCTTGGACCTTATGAGTTCCCTCATTTTTTCTTCAAAAAATTTAAGGGCATTATTCACCTGGAAGTTGAAGAAGCAACCAAATAATTCTTTCACTCCAAATCTATCCTTAAAGAAATCAGCAATACCTTCCTAGTCCTAATTCTAAAAAAATAAGGCACCACCAACATTCAGGACTTTTAGCCCATTAGCTTATGCAACACCACCTACAAAATTTTATCCTCTATCCTTGTCAAATGAATGCAATCCCTACTTGATTTTATCATTGGGGAATAATAGCAGGATTTTGTAATAGACAAGAAAATCACTAACGAGATTGTCCTAACTCATGAAGATGTGCATTCCATCACCAAATCTTCAAGATAGGGCATGCTACTCAAGCTAGACATGTCAAAGGCTTATGACAGAGTTTCTTGGCACTTTTTGATGTAGATTTGGAAAAGCTTGGGCTGAATCACAACACCAAAAAAATCATTTGGAATTTTATTGCCACTCCTAAGTTCTCCATTATTATAAATGGGGCCCCTAAAGGCTTATTTCATACCTCAAGAGGTTTAAGATAAGGAGACCACCTCTATCCATACCTCTTCATAATCTTAGCTAAAACTTTGGGGAAAATTTTGAGGTGAGATTGCAACTAGGCTTTGATAAAGGGTATTTTGGTGGCCTAGAATATTGATCCTATCACACACCAGTAGTTCATTGAAGACTATCATCTTAGGAGATGCTTTCATTGAGGAAGCCAAGTGCCTCAAATGTATCCTAAAAAACTATGAAAAAGTGTCCAAACAATGCATCAAATTCCACAAAAGTTTCCTCTTCTTCATCAATATACCACCCTCTCAATAAAGAAGAATTGCTAAAATTCTTAATTGCCAAGTCAGCAAATTGCTAGATAATCATCTAGGTATCCCTCTCTTTGCTATAAGAATGGACTTCCAACTTTGGAACCCCCTTAATGATCACATAAAAAGTAAATTAGTGGAATGGAAAGGATACCTCCTCACCCAAGTAGGGAAATACCATTTTCTCAAGGCTTCCATTTAGAGTATTCTTATATACCTACTGTTGGTCTCTAAAATGCCTTCCAATGTGGCTTCCAAAATTGAAAAAATCCAAAAAGAACATCCTATGGAGAGACACTAAAGAAAGATTTAGATTCAATTTATTTGCATGGTAAAAGGTCTATCTCCCTAAAGTTAATAGAGGTCTTAACCTGAGAAGTATAAAATCCATGAATAGAGCCTTGTTAGCAAAAATGGGCTAGCACCTAATGAAGGATAATGGTGAATGGATAATAATCCTAAAGGATAAATACCTGGAAGGATTGGAAGAGGATGATCTCTTATGAGAAGAAGGCCTTACTAATAGATCTACCTTCTAAAATGCCATAACCAACTACAAATATCTTTGAAGAGGGGCATCCTATGGAAAATTAGTAATGGTGAGAAAATTGATTTTTGGGAGGATGTTTAGATATACCACACCCCCATCTCTACCTAGGAAACATGGGCTAAGTGGTATAGATAGACCAAGCGAATATGGGGCTCCAAGTTAATGTATTATTGAGAAATCAAGGAAAGAACAAAGTGTTGGAAGGTCATCCCCAGTAAAGATCTCACATTGGAGAAATCCCAAGATATTCAAAACCTCAACTTGGACCTAAATGAGACTCACATCCATTTCTTATAGAAGGAAGATCACTTTGTTTATAGGGTGGAAGATAACGGTTCATACTAAGTGGCCTCAGGCCATGCCATCAACCTCAATTTGGAAAGCAACTAGGGCCACTAGAAACATATTTAGGTAAAGCACCTAACTCCCAAGGTCAATTTCTTCCTTTAGTTCATGGTGTAGAAAAGAATTATGACTATGGATAACTTGGCCAAAAGGGGACTGATTATCCCCAATAAATGTTTGATTTATTAAAGTGCATAAAATTGTATTCAACACTTTTTTTTGGAATGCCCCCTCAGTCTAACTTTATTTAATGGATTTTAAATCACCTCAACATGTCATGGGCAAAATCTAATAGTATCTTAGATCTTATTTTGTATTGAAATCCCTCATGGACCATAACTTATTTGACCTTACTTTGGCTCCTTACCCTTCCTCATTGGTTGTAGTACATATAGAAAATTTGCAATGATAGCCTATTCCTCAACAAAATCCACCATTCAAAGAGCGTCTTTCTCCATCTTACCAATCCATTTCCAAAAATTAGAAGGAATTTCCACCTAGAGATAAATATCCTATACCCCTCTTGGTATTGCTCATCCTAAAAAATTAGGACTTTAGAAGGTTCTTTTCCCATCCTCAAAAGGCTTAATTTGCAAGCATACTAAATGGAAGGTTCTTCCAGAGGGATGGGTGAAACTAAACTTTGATGTGGCCTCCAAGGGAAACTCGAGCCCTACATGGGAAGGAGGCATCATAAAGAAATATAAAGGGGAGATGTTTGCTACATATGTAGGTCTCATGGGTAAGCAAACAAACCACTTTTTCAAGGATAAGGTGGTCCTTTGGGGTATACAACTAGCATCAAGCATCAACCAACATAGGATCATTATAGAGGGTGATTATCTGAACATACTTAATTCCTTAGAAGTAAAAATTATACCCTCACAAACTATCAAGGACATCATTGATGACACTAATTACATTTTAAAATGTACACCTCACTTCCAACTCATACACACTTATAGGGGAGGAAATGGGGTGGCCAACCTCCTAGCCAATAGTGGAGTTTATCTCCACTATTTAATGAACTATCATGATGCAGGCAACATCCCCTCAAATGTGTTTAACATCATCCATGATAAAGGTAATAATATGGATTAAAATAATCATCCTTTCTCACATACAAACCCTCAACTCAATGGGGTGGATCTCAATTCAACTGATCCATAATCATTTCAAAGAAAGGGGGCTTAAATATTCTTATGAGTCTTTGGTGGGTGTTCCCACCCATTTGAGCCCTAGCCAATTTTTACCACATATAAAAAATTTAACTCTCCCACTCCATCTTTTCACTTCCATCACCCATGGGTGGTGATATAAACCACTTAGAACCCATCTAATGTAAGGATATCCACGAGTAAAAGAAATTTTGGAAGAAGCTCAAGAAGGGGGGTCTCATAGAATTTATATAATACATCACTAAGTATAACATCATGATGGCCTGATAATTTATGGTGTCCTGGATAAATTGTAAGGTTACCATGCAAGGCATCACCATTAATGTCTTGGAGGAATTCATTGGTGATGCCACTAGAATGTCCTACATAGGTACCAAAGAATTCAAGGACTATCCAAAAAAGCAAGAATCCCTATAGTAGTTATTTAGAATGAATGATTTCATGTAGACCAATAAGAAAGGATTCCCTCAAGTTAACCTCTCATGTTACCAACCTGATATCTACCTTTAGATCATATGTTACATGAATCTAGAAGGTAAGTATACTTTAATATTTTCCCACCATTTCTTACTTTTAAATCACTTCATTAGGATTAAAATCAATCTTCCATATTTCTAGCTCAAGTCCCTAGAAAGTACAATTTTGCTTCACCAAGTAAATGATACAAATCCCATTCTTCATCAAGGTCTAATAATCTTGCTTATTAAACACAGTCAGGGCCTTTTAGGATGGAAGGTTCCCCCCACCCTTTGAATGCTCCCCTTAGAATAGTTTATCTCAATTCTTCCTTTATGACCTCCCTCTCAAACTGTTATTAATCTCCAAGCCTAAACCCATTGAAATTAGTACACTTACGAATTTAGCTTGGAAAGGAAAGGCCATAGTATTGGAGGAGATAGAAAGTAACAAATAGTTGCTAGAAAATTTCAAATCAAGGGTACAGTAGGTAGGGTTTGGCTTGGATAAACTCATCTAGGATTAGAAAGAAATTCATAGGTTGGCTGATGCTACTATCTAGACCTTTGTCCACTCTATCTATCCCCTCAATCTCTTATTATGAAATTTACCTAGGTCTTAAAATCCCCCTTGGGTTCCCCCCTAAATAGACTCTTTTACAGCTAAAAGGTAGGAAGTGCCCCAAAATGATCTTCTCCAGGGATACGGTAGAAGGCCTAAGAACCGTACGCAGGCCAAAGTATCAAAAGACAAACCTACCATCCTAATAAAGGAAACTACTATTGCTAATGATCCTTAGGAGGGACCTTCCTCCTAGTTCTGTTATAGTCTTTTGCTTTTTTCTATCATTCTAAGCACTAGTTTTTTTTTTTGTGTTTTGTCCTCTCAGCCCTAGTTAGCCTGTTAAAAATTTTGTATTGCACTCTCCTGGTTCTAGGTCCCTGTAAAATCTAGATTTTATCATATCAAATAAAAAAACATTTTATTTTTTAAACATAAACATTATCAATTATTTTATTTATATGATGAGTTATATGAAATATTAATTTTATTTATAAACTATAATTAAATTTGAAACTACATCAAAAAAAGTTACAAACTTATTTTTATTTATTTTATCTAACAATAATATCATTTTATGTGGTCCAATAATTTTATATTTAAATTTTGTTATGATATTTATATGAGATCATTTTTAACCCAATATAGAACATATATTATATAAAAATACAAAAATTTGACTTCTAAAATTCAAAATCAATGTCATGTGAATGGAAATATTAGAGTAAATCATAAAAAAAATATGACAGGTAGAGAAGACTGTCAAATTTAGCCCCTACGTGGCCCTCTTATTTCACTACTACCAAAAGAGTAATATAAATAAGAAAGCAGGGGCTAAATCTTATTTTTGTTATGAAATGTATAATGATTTTTAATATATATACATTATGAAATATAAGGTGAGATTTTGAGCAAGTAGGCACAAAATTTAAAGGATTGTAATAAATATACATCCTATATTTTATCAATTTTTTTAACATTTGAATAATAATAAATTCTAGGGCTCATTGTAACTTTAAGTGAAATACAAAGTTTGTTGACAACCTTCGAGGAGAAAACTCTAATGGAAAAAGTAAGGATGATTCAAGAGGGAAAATAGTTTCTCTTGTTTTAAGGCTTAGTTGTGGGAAACATTAAACCAACATGTGTACATCCATAGCCACAAGTGGATAACCACATGTTTTTAAAATATCTTATAGTGGATTTGGTAGCATTACCTCAACACTTGTTGTCATATAATGCTAGCCATAAAGCTAAAACCATATGATATATTCAAACATAATATATTTTGAAAAGATAAATTTAGATATTTTTTTTCTTTTTGGTATATATTAGATACATAAATTCAGAAAAATAGGAACAAAAAAACATGGTAATGGATCATTTCCTTGTTGATCAACACTATTTCATTATTAGGTTTTATTTTTGATAAATATTAAATAACTAGAATTACTAACTTTCTAATCCCACAAATAAATGATGTTTATTTTATTAGTTAAGTAAAATTTATGGAGGCTATTTTTGTTGTCAAGCTTCATTGGTGTTATATGTTTTGAGCTAATTTCTTCTTCCACCAAAGAGTCTAGGTCGTGTATACTTATCGACTGCCTTAGTGTGTAACTTTCTACTATTTTTTTAATTAAATACTTATTTTTAAATATTCAATTAATAAAATTATTTGTTAACAATTAGATATTATTTGAAAATGGGGGAAGGGAGCTATGAGTAGTTGTAGTAATTTTTTATTCATTATTATTTTGTAGGTTAAGTAATATGAAATTTTTAATATAACTCTCAATTCAATTTAGAATGAGTTTAATTCTAATTAAATTTTTTTTAAAATAGAATATTCCATAATAACATATCAAATAATATTCTTAAAGTTTTGTATGTCAAAATTTACAATTGATAGAATAATATGACAATTCAAATTGATTGAGTACAACTAAAAAATAATTACTTTAAATGAAAGTTATAACACTGTGCCTTAATAAAGACTAAAAAAAAATACTAAGAAAATAAAAAAGTAACAAAATACTTGAAATTAAATAATATTTAGAGACTCACTTATAATTTCATTAAAAAATTCTAAAACTCACCTGGACTTACATAATTGACAATGAATGATAAGAAAAAACTAATACCCTAGACATCATGAAAACCCTAAGGTGGAATGTGACAAACTGTCATATGATAAGATGTATCATAAAAAAATATAAATATGAATTTGGTGTTATTTCAAGAAAATTAGGTTACTAATGATATATTTTAGTTCTTGGAAAAAATTATATGAAGCAATAGAGCTTGAAAAATTGTGAAGGTAGCATGAAGCATAAGAGGTATTTTAACTCAAAATCAGTGTTAAGTTGAAGGCTTCCATGATTAATTTTATATTCTCATATTTTAATAAAGGAAATCATTTTACATTTTATAAATATTTTAAAATTTTTAATTTTTTTAGTTATATTTGTTTTATTAATGAAAAAGAAATGAAATGATATAAATAAATTAAATATTTATATTATTTGAAGAAATAGTTGGAAACCCACTTGCTCTTCTAATGCATTTATTTATTGGCTCATATGTAAATGTATTATATTTTTGTGGTAGAAAATAATATTGTTAGAATTTCCCTAATCATTTTGTAATATATTAATAAATATTATTAGTATTCTAATAAGAAAATATTGTTTTATCTTTTCAGTGATCAAATGTTGGTTAATTATCCATGATTGATATTAATAATATATTCTAAAAAATTATAAATATTAATAATATATTATAATATCAATAGGAGAATGGTGGGAGTAGAGACAATGAGAAGAGTGAAGGCTACTACAAAACTCGAAACATGTAGGAAAATAAAAGAATATCAAAAGAATTATGCGAGGAGATCCTAAGCATGCAAAATGAATTTGAGGTATGGGAATGGTAGTCTTAAACATTAAATCATAAAAAAATTGAGATGCATTGGTAAGGCTAGCATGGTCAAAAATAGAGTGAATGGAAAATGATTAGAACTAGCTAAGAATAAACCTTCGCAATTTTTGTAAAGAAATGTGTTTTCTAAGGATGGATTTGGGGATATGGGCAATGGATTTTTGGCCTATGTGGAAAAAAATTTATCGATAGAGGGTAATATGATTGTACTAAGAAATGATATCAATGATAAACAATTAAAAAGGAATGAAGGGGATATGATTTGATTGATTAAGGAGTTAGTGGTGGAATGACTTGTTTTTATTTTGACAAATAGTGTTTTGTAAGAAAGGGGGTGATAGAGAAATTCAAAGAGAAATGGCCAACAACTAGAACAGTGGAATCTTGGGCTAATGGGGTTAAGGTTTTAATCTCAAATTTATTCCCAATGATTTTCTTGTGGATATATGCCCAAATGTTTCAAACAAAGGAAACTCTAGTAGACAAACCATAGATGATAAAGAGAGTTGGATTAAATTTACAAATCTAACATCTAAACTTTGATGCACTAATAAAAATATGTGACAATACCATTTTTAGGTATGACTATATGCTATTATAGTGAAATATTAGGGTGACTACTTTCTGAATAAAATTGTAAATACTTTGGGGAGTTTTTTTTTATAGACAGATGTGGAGACAAAGGATCATTGGATTCATATGCAATAATAAATGTCTCTATGGACCTTGATATGTCCATTCTGAAGGAGATCATCATGAATTCAAATGGATGAGATTGGAAGGAAAGGATTGAATTTGAAAAAATCTATTTCATATGTTTCAAATGCCATAAATAAGGGCATGTGATAAAGGCTTTTTATACAGGAGCAGTCGGTTCACGAGGAATCTTACATCAACCAAAAATATGTTAGTTTAATAATCTATTTAAATGTTTTGATTTTGTAAGGTTTATGATTATACATAAGTATTATTAAAATTTCCACAAGTATATAATGTGACATAGATCATCTTTGTGTTTTTTGGTGTTATCCTTTATGAGTTTATTTATTTAGTTTGGTTTGTGTTGCTTGCGTGCACACTTGTGTTTGTGTTATTTCATGTATATTTTGTTTTATAGTTGTATCTATTTGGGCATACAAAGCTTAAATAAATTTATTGTGTTAATTTTATATTGATGTATGGAAGTGTCGACATTTTTAGAATGTTTTTTTAAGCTATGACATCTTTTGAAAAATAGGGTATTTGATGGAGCAAATTCTTCACTGTAAAGACAAATGAGTAGGGGATATTTCTTGAGGTAATTTGATCTTCATTTTTTAATCTATGTGTTGAGTTTCATATCATTTTAAATTTTTGAGGCAAAATTTCATATAATTTTTTAGTAGACATAAGGGTCATAGTATTGAATTTTACTAATAATTGTTGGCTTTAAATCCCTATGATGTGGTGTAGCTTTTTATATATTTTTGATGTATCACAAAAGGGGCCATTGATGGATGTTTGGGTATTTGATCCAAAAATATGTGGAAGCTGATAAGGGTTAGTTTAATAAAGTATGTTATTTATCTTGTGAGACCTATTTTATTATAACATGTTTTGTTCCTTGGAAATGTGAAAAATATTTAATGTTTGAGATGCACTAATGTGTGTTAATATTATTAGTGGGGTAAAATAAATTAATGTAAGTAGGTGGGTCTGATATTTATTTAAGTATTTCCCTAAAATCTATGCTAGGGAGTTAGTTTTGATGAATATTAGTTAGATAATAAATATTAAATCTAATATTTTATTTGAAAAAACTATGAGCTAGTAAAAGCATAGATCTACAAATATGTGGTTGTAATAAATATCATTTTTATATTTTAGTATCACTCTATCACTATGTGTTTGTATTTCCTTTTAATTGAAATTGAATAAATGTTTGAGTTTTTATTGTTGCATTTTAGTGGGCTATGTGGTCTAAGGCATGGATAGATGTAGGGTAATGTGAGATAAAAGGGGGGATTAAGTGTCATTTAAAAAAAAAATAACAATATTTGAAGTTGGAGATAATTTTAGAGACACTTGGATAAATAATTTTACAATAACGTGTACAAATGAATTGTAATATACATTTTTTTTAAATAACCAGATGAGAAAAGTATACAAAATTTATGCATTTTTGACAATGACATATTACTTTTTTATGAAAAATAAGTAGAATACATGTGCATGGACACTTTTTTTAGTAAATGAATGATTTTTTGTCGAATATTTCATAATATATAGATAGAGGACTAGAAATCTCATAATAATTTTACAAGTCAAGAAAACTAGAAATTTGAAATTACAAGTGTATGAACACAATGCTTTGACCTTAACTTCATGAAAATATAATTTATTTCAAATTATAACCAACAATGTGTAGATTTTAAGATATAAGTTCTATAAGAAAATTATTAATGACAAAAAAATTATTAAATTATTTGTAATGATATATGCATGAACCATAATAAGCTAACTAGAAATAAAAAATAATTATAAATATTAACACACACACACACACACACACACACACACACAAAGTTATTCTACCTACATAATTATATATTTAAAAAAAATCCTACTCATATGTGTCTGTGAAGACGAAAAAACCACGTAAATTTTCTAAAATTCATGTTGGTTGATCCATGATAGTATATTAGGGTAGGCTTAGACCCCATAAGCTTAAAAACAATCCAATTTTGGAGGGAACCTCAAAAATGTCAAATAAAAAGTCTTAAATAGGGTGTATGCCCTTCTGCAAAATGTGTATGCCCTTTACAGAGGGGCTTACACCTTATACACAAGGGTATATGCCATTTATATAACTATACAATCTCATTAGAAAGGGAATAAACCCTTTATATAAGGGTGTATGCCCTTTGTAAAAGGTGTATGAATTTCTATAAAAATGGTGTACACCTTTTTAATAAAGTGTGTGTGCCCTACTTACAGGTAAGAAGATTCATTAAATACATTATTCTATTGGAAACTGTATGCAAGATAAAGTGAATTTGATCTACAAATAAATCACTAACTCAGAGAAGATAAATTAACTATATATAATATTATAAATACTTAGATAATTGGGGTCATGACTAATATGGATCTTCTAAACCTAACTAAGGGATCTCTTATCATATAATATGTCTAGAGAGGGATCCAAAGCCTCTAGTCAAGTAACACTTTATAATAACCCTAGCTAGGTCTATAATGAAATAATAAAGTAAATTTAATCTAGTGCTCACTAAAGCTTCTAGCACAATTGGGGGACAAGCATAAACAATAAACATGCATAGTAAAACTCTATCAAGTCAATGTAGAGGTAATACTAAGCAAGGATAAATAATGCATTCATTATCCATTATTTATGTAAATATATCTACTAAAATAGAAGAGTAAGAGTTAGAAATACTTGCCTTGAATACGAACCCATTGAGCCTCAACCTCTCCCTTAGCCAATGATGCTTTATAAGAGGTTGGTGTGTATTATTGAAGAAGCTAAATATGGACAATAGACTATAGTCTATCCAAGGACCTCATAATGATTATCAAGCTTTCACAAGACAAAGGTTCTCATTTAATAAGAATGAAAACCTAAGCTATGATTCCTCAATTAAAATAGCATAAATGTATGTTATAAAGAAGTAAAAATAAATGATTCTCTTTATTGGAAATGAGGTGAAATAGGTGTATATATAACCTAATTTGACCATAAGACATTTTGTAAATTTAGTCGATAAAGTCAGCCCGATCGACCTTGTTAGGTATAAAATAGATTCATTAGGTCCTGAACAAAGTCATCTTAGGCTGACTAAGTCCCATACCATGCACTATTCCTAGAACTAGGTTGACCCAATCAACTGTGTCTGAAAATTGGTAAAAATGGGTTTTGATTAAGTAGGGGATATTTGAGGTAGTGAATTTCTTAGAGAATCATGTGACTGAGGTGTCAAAACTTAGTAAAATGTATAGGATGGGTTTATGTTGGTTTTAAGTGGTAGTATAGGGGAAAATAATATTGTGAAGTACCAAAGGTCTACCCAGCCTTTTCACAGTACACCCTTTAAGATGTGTACTTCGAGATACTGAGACTTGATAGATTCTTATAAGAGATAAATCATCATTAATTGATAAAGTTTAACAATATTATGTCTATACATATTCCCCACTTGAAGCTCATCACATGTCACACAATTGTAGCATGGGATGGTTCTTCAGGAAAATACATAACAATAAATAATGTTGAGCTAAATAAATTACTTAATAAAGTATATAAAATACTCAATTTAAATAACAAAAATATTTTTTGAAATATTCAAACCTTGAATTACCTTTATCATTGAATGATTTTCTATTTTATTTTTAGTTTTGATCATGGAGAATGTATAGACTACTTTGGACAAACCCTAAGGATCCAAAATTAAAGAGAAAAAATAAACAATCACAAGCCAAACAAAGTAAATGAACTTTGCTTAACTAAGTAAATCACTTGGATAATTTGTAATCTAGGGTGAAAAATGTTACTTTTAAAACTAAAAGACCAAGGAAGAATGAATAATAATGAGAATAATTCGGGTAACCAAAGATGCCAATGCTACTAAATGACCAAAAAACCCAAACAAATGTTCCTTAGGTAAGAAAAGTAACAAACCAGATCAAACTAAGGATACATGGAAGTAAATTAAACCTAACATAAATGTAAAATAAGTAACAAACCATACTTAAACAAATATGGAAAGGAAAGATAAAGTAAGACAACATTGATGAGAGAAAAGTACCAATCCAAACTCAGTTATTAATGGAAAAAGTATGTGAAGTAAAAAAAACATTAGTGAGTGAGAAGTAACAATCCAAACTAACTCAACAATGGAAAAAGTACAAAAATAGAGAAACAAACAAAACTGTCTATAAAATGAATGATAATTAATGTTATAATAAAAAATTTAAATGAAACCCAAAAAATTTTAGAAAGGTAAAGTAATGGTGTAAAAGATCAATCCATAGTCACTCAATAATACTATTTTATTCTAAAAATAGATAAACCAAAACATTGTAAGGAATGTTAGCATGTTAAAGATGTGAAAAAGAGGGAATATAGAAGTCGTAAAATAGATTTAGAATTAAAATTGCCTATCAAGGTGGAAATGGATATGTAGGCAATATCAAGGTAGATAAACTTTTTATCAAATTCAAGACATTGAATTCAAGTTTGTCAAAACAAGAAGACTTTCAACATTAAGGGCTCTAAAGAACTTTTAATAACCACATAAATCTTGGGTTATCTAATGAAGCACTAATATCATCCCATGAAGGATATATGTATGAAAATTAAAATGGAACTACCTTCCCATAATGTGTTCCTCATTCCTCAAGACCCCTTACAAAGTCATTGATCTACTATAAATATTGGGTATATGTGTGATAAATTAGATAACACTATAGATAATTTTAAATTCCCCTAACCCAATCTAATGGCCTTTCTCACCTTAATGAACATCAAATCTATTATAAGGCCAACTGTGGATATTGAGTTTTGATTAGGAATAGGGGATGTGCTATGAATCATGAATTTTAGTGTGATTTCAAATTTTTTATTTTTATATTGCCTTTTGATCATTACATTTTATAAATGATTTGTATTTTAACTTTTTGATAAGATTTTTCTATTCCTCCTCCATATGGATTTGAAGAACTGAGCATGGGTGCTAAAAAAAGACTATCATTATAAAAATTTAAACTTAGTAGCTAAGAAGGAGGACTTAAAGGGTGTGGTGTCTAATATTTTTATTTATTCATGTTAAATAAAAAGTGCTAACTTGACCTTGACCTTGTTTTGTCCAAAGTGGAATGAAAGTAAGGAAGACAAAGGGAACTGAACATGAAATGATTTTAATTACCTCAAATTGTAAAAATAAATGTGATAATGTGAAATGGATATAATGATATGTAAGCATGATTATGTATCATAAGATTATATGTAAGTTTAGGGAAACATGTTAACATAGATTGTTGTGCAATTTTTTATCCACAAAAAAATGAGGTTTAAAATATGAAATCATAAAATTTTAACCATTTATTTAAATTCTATATAGGACACTCAATTTTGTATAAAAAGTTTGAAATAATATATAGATTTTATGAGAAAATCCTAGTCCTATCCATGGTATTACACTAGAATTCTTAAAAATAAACCTTAGGAGGTATAAAATTAAACCTTAGGAGGTATAAAATATGAAAAATTGTATATGTAAGGAATGTCTGGTCCTATCCATGGTCTTATACTACAACTCAAAAAAGAAAGAAGAAAATGAAAATAAAATTTTGTAAAATAACAGACTTATGATCAAAGAGAAAAAGTTAAAAATAGATGTATGAAAGAAAATATATTCATTAGGAAGACTGGGTCTTATCTACTGTATTATAATACAACTCATGAATTAAATGAAATTAATAAAAAAAACCAAAATACCAAAGAAGGTGACTAAGGTTTATGTATATAATGGACTACTAAAAATTAGAGATCTTTAGAGAAGTCCTATAAGAAGTGTTAGTTTTGGAAGACTGAGCATAATAGGATTATGGTGCACATTAGTTTTAGTTAAAAAGAAAAGAAAGTTATATGCATATTATGGAAATAGAGACTGTCAAGTTTAGAACTTAGGAAGGATTTCTCATATTTTTTCTAAATTATGGGATTTAGCAGATTGATTATTTTTCAAGTATATGATGTTTTCAATTTTTTTGAAGTCATATCTTGGTGAATTTATAGTTATTAAGGTTTTGAAATCTTGTTGAGTTGTGTCAGAGTTTTTGATGAAATATGAATGTGTATATGCTTGATATATTGATGTTTAAGTTATTAATTACATTTATTGTTCTTAATTTTGGAAGGGTTTTAAAAAAAAATCTTTCCTAAGATCTAATTTTTGTTGAGTTCATGCACTTTGGTTTTCTATGGAAATAGATTTTTTTTATTTGCTTAGGTGATGGTTATTTACATAAAGTTTTAAACATTGCAGTTGGCCATAGTGTAGAAAGTTATGCTATAAGGTTATCAAGCATTTAAATATGACTATTTTTAATATTTTTGAGGCCACAGAGTTCATGCACAAGTTTTATTTTTAATCTAGGTTTTGAGGAAGAATTGGATATATAAAATATGAAATTCTTGTTGAATTTACATCTTAGTAATGAAGTCTTAGGTTTTTTTAAAAAACTGGATGTTGAAATAATAGTACCTTGAAGAAGTCAAGGGTTTCACTTGAAGTTTGGATAGTATATAGTTTATATTTCAAAAAATTGCTTTCTAGTTTGAAATGTAATTAATGAGAGAGAAATGGTTTCTAAAAAGTTACTCTTCATGAATAAATTTGTGAATATTGCTTCAATTTTGGGTTGATTTAGTTTAGTTTTTAGATAAGTTGATAATTTGAAGATAGAAACTTCATTAAAATAAATCAAAATATTTGTGAAATAAAATTATGATATTATAATTTTATTTATGAAGTTTCAATTGATAAGATTTTTAGGATTCAATGATATTGAATACACTCGGTATAGTTTAGTTTAGAATTTTTGATGAAATATGACTAAACATTTAGGATATAGTTCTATTTCATTTTTAATGACTATATGTTGATTTTCAGTCTTCATAATCAATATTTTAGATTGTTAAGATGTCTAGATGGGATCAACCTAGGTCAAGTAAGAGTAATGATGATAGAATTTGGGGGTGAAATTTTGATAGAAATGTTAACCAACAAAATCCTAATAGAAATTTTCAGAGAGGTGGCTTCAGGGCTAGGAGATTTAGCCCTAGGTTTCATAGAGGTTCTAAAATGTCCATTCATTTTGATGTAACAAACCCTAAATTTTGGAATATCTTAAATAATTTATTTTTCAATCTAGTCAACAATATGAACAATAAGGGAAATAAAGGATTTTATGGGAGTAGGATTGGTGCTAGAACCCCTTCACATAGTAGTTCCTCATATCATGTACAAATCAATCCACATCATTTACCAATTTAGCCACCCATTCCTAAAATAATTGAGTCTATTATTGAACCATGACCTGATTAGGAAACCACCCAGCTTGAGATTGAAATAGTTCATGCTAAAAAATTGTTAACCTAGTCATTTTTTCAGTAATTAATGAGCCTTCATCTCCTCATAGAGATCCTATTTTATGATGTAGGAAGTTAGGTCTGATATCTTTTCATAGTGAACCCATCATAAGATACATGAAACTAAGTTTGGAGAAGCTTGTTTCAATAGGTAGAAAGTGTATGATTGAGATTCATCCTTCCACTTTAGATAAAATATTAGATAGTCAAAATGATATAGATTCACTAGTTGAGGTCAAAGTGATCAAGTAAATTAAATTAAAAATTGATGATAATATAAGTGATTCTGGAATGAAGTTGCTGTAATTTTTAGTGATTGAAATGGTGTATAATGAAGGTGATAATGAACATGGGAATCTTATAATTGAAGTACTTTTAGATTTTGATGACTACTAGATGTCATTTGGATAGACTTTTTATTTTTTAGTTGGACTATAGTTGGTAGACATTTTACTTTCAGACTTGATATTTTAACTTGAAGTTTTGATGCATAAACTTTTAGATATTTGATAATGTTGGGAAGTATATCATAATTAATTTTTGATATATATATGACTAAGTTAATTTTATAATATGCATCATGGTTTGATATAAATAGAATTTATTAAACTTTGACTTATATATTTAATAATTGATATAAGTATTCTATTTTATTATTGACTGATGAAGGTCCCCACCCATTGAGATAAATACTTGATCTAAATTAAAAAAATTGATCTATTAAGATTTTCTAAGTCTTAATTAAACATATACTTAAATAATAACTATTAATAATTAATTAACTTTTAAAGTCAATTAGTTAAGATAAACTAATAACTGACGAAAGTTAGTTATAACATATTTTTCAACTAAATTTAGAGTATAAAAAGAGATCAAGGATTCATTTGAAGGTAGAAGAATAACACATGTATTGAAGACTTATACATTTTGTGAAGTAAATCATTCATATCTCTCTTTTTTATGCAATTTATTTGAGATAACATGATTTTTATAGATAGATACAATGATACTTTATCAAATGATTGATTAATTGCTTAGGCAACATAGGTATATCCTATTTTATTATCATTTACAATATATTATCTAAAGGTTTTCAAGTTTAACATCTTTTGATGAGTGATATTTGTAGTCCTATACATAGAATCTAAGTATTCAACCTGAATAATGATGAACACTTCACTATTTTACATCTCATTGATCCATTTTGATTGTAAAAGTTGTCTCTTAAGACATTTTTAAAGAAGGATGTTGGTTTTCTCAATAAAATCTACCTTATTTTTATAATATGACTCTCCTCTGAGACTCACAAACATTATTTTACTTTATATTTATTAATTTAGTTTTGATTTCTGTGTCTTAGTTTATATCTTTATCTTTGTATCTATTTAGTTAACTATTTTACTTCTATTTTCTTAAATGATTTCTTATATAGATATTTCTCTGCATGATTTAATATAAATTGTTCTTTGATTAATTCCTTTCATATGGTTTAGGTTTAATTTTAAAGTTCTTTATTAGATTTATTGTTAGTTGGTTTGTAGGTTAGTCATAATTTAGTTTAGATATGAGCTTTATTTAGATTTTAGATTATAGTTCTAGTTCTATTTTAGTTTAGATTGTTGATTCGACCCTTTTACCTTTTTATTTAAGTTTATTAGACTTGTTAATTAGTTTGTTATTTCTTCGATAGTTAGATTAATTTGTTTTTATATTTTAGCTTAGTCTAGTTGTTCTCTATTTGCTTTTTTTTAATTAGTTTGTTAACTATTGTTTGTCATGTCTCTTATGTGTTTGGTCTACTTTATTGAATATCTATTTACCTTTTATCTTATATCAAATCTATTTATTGGTTTATCTTTTGAATTTACTCAGAAATATTATAGCAGAAGCAAGATATTACTTGAAATACTTTATTTTACTCAATCATACTTATTTTCTTAAAGAGATTATCTAATTCATAGGTTTTCTCTATCGGATAGGACATATTACATATTCACATCTAAACTAATTCATTATTTAATAAAGATAATCTATAAAATTATAATGAATTATGTTAAATTTGTTAACTTATTTATTATTTTCTAGAATATTTAAAAAACCCCTGACATCTTTAGGATAATAGTTGAACTTTTAGAACCCCATGATTAGACTAGTATGATTATAAATTAACCTTCATGATAGGCAAAAGGGTTGATTCATTGATGATATAATTTTCATCATCAACAAATATTGTTACTCTAATGGGGACCCATCCAAAAATATAATTTGTTTTAAGTTTTGATTTATTCTTGATCATGGTACTTGGAGGACAACAACCTCCTATTATCCAACCTAGAATTGATATTGCTAATGATCAAGTTGATGTTGCTTTTAATCTAACATGTTATGCATAGTATAATCATCTTAACAATATTCACTAAGTCATTTAAGTCATAAATCAAGAAGAAAAGATTGTAAAATTTGAGATTGATTGGTATTCTAATCTCACACATGAGACTCAATGAGACATTCTTAATTCAAATAAAAGAATTTAGGAAGATAGAGCTAGAGCTTTAGTTGTTAATCCTAGGCTTAGAACTCATTTTATTTCTGATTCTTTTCCTTTTGATGACTTTTTTTTGACTTTAAACATATTACAAATCTACAATTAAATCTAGTTAATCAAGTTCAAAATAATCAATATGTTTAGGTAGAAACTACTGAAACTTCTAATGGGAGATCAAATAAAAGTCAAAGTAAAAATATAGGATCTGATTCATGAATTTTAAAATAATAGAGATCAAAATGATCTCACTAAAGGTGAAGATGAATAATAATTTCAAGTAGAACAACAAATAGTTGTAACTCTATAGATTTTTGCAAATATAATTAATATTTTAAATCATCCTGGTAAGTTTCCTTCTCTTAAAGGATTGAATATACCAAAAAAAATTGGTACTCCTAGATAATCTTAGAAATATCATTTAGAATATTTTATATAAGTTTGTGATACTCTTGGATAACAAATGAAAATATTTTCTTAAGAGTTTTTGCTCAAATACTTGAAGGAAAAACTTACTAAGCATTTATTAGTTTGCCTACCAAGGTTGTTGATACATGAAAAGATATTGAGGTTTGGCTAGAATTATCCCTTAGGAAATCTAAATAATATTTTGATTTAGTCAATGACCTTGTGAATTTTCTCTTGATCCAGGAGAGAGTATTTACCATTTAATTTCTAGGTTCACTAAGCTGCATCAAAAGATCCCACATGTTCTTAGACCTTCTAAGAAGTTATATAGACTTTATCTTTGTAATGATTTATATTTAAAATATAAAATGAATCTATAAGATAGAGATATTATAGGATATGATAAAGTTATACCATTTTGTATTGAATATGAAAATAAGTTTAAATGCATTAGGTTTAATGAAAGATTTTCTATAAATTTAAATTTAGATAATTTAGAAATTTTAAAGGTTATTCAAAGTCTAGGAAATGAGTTGGTCATTGTTAAAAAATAGCTTAATGATAAAACTTCTTTCTCAAATAAAAATGATAATGCAAATAAAAATTTAAACATTGTTTATTACTGTAATGTATGTGAATTAGATCATGATCCAGATTCATGTGTTACTATTCATAAGTTCAAAAAAATTCTTCAAGGAAAAGAGCTTATATATAAAGATATAGTAGATAATATAAGCACTCTTGATGATCTATTGGAAAATGAAAATACTTATGTTGTGAATACTAGAAATAATGATTATGTTTTTTCTCAAAATAATAATTCTGCTTCTAGTGACAAAAAAAATAGTTCAGGATAATGTTAATAGTTTAACTGATAATGCTCCTCAAAATATTCCTCTATCAACTAATTATAACAATAGTCAATATCATAATTATAAGCCTCAAAGTTTTAGACAAACTGATGTTAAAACTTATAACATAATTGATAATTTATCAACAATTAATGCTAGATTATTTTTACTGCAGGCAACTAGTCTTCTAGGGTAACTTGATAAGATTAGTGAAGCTATTAAGAATTTTAAACCTGATGTAGGTTTACAAGAAGAAGATAATAATGAGAAATCAACTATTTTTGTGTAAAATTATGATCCTCCTACTGATTATATTCCTCTTTTTTATGTTACAGTTAAAATTACTAAAAAGATAATTCATAATTATATTTTAGACACAAGTGCCTCAAAGAACATTATGCCTAAACATATTACAAATTAGTTAGGCATATCTTATAAAATATATAATAATAAACATACTGGTTTTGATTCTATAAAAATTTAAAGTTGTGGTAAGTTTTGTGACATAATCATTACAATTACACAAGATGAAAAAATTAGATGCATGACTAATGTTCAATTTTTATATATCCCTAATAATTACATTATGTTATTAGGAAAAGATTGGTCTAAAATAACTGGTGCTTTTATTAGAAAAGATATCACATGGGTTATTATTAGTAATAAAATTGATTTCATTAAAAGAGAGGATTGGTTTGGTACACCTATTGAATCATCTACTTCTCCATCTATTTCTTATGTTGAAATTGTGATTGAGACTTATGAATTGCTAAATTTAGATGAACCAAAAAATCAGCTTGAAGAATTATTTGAAAAGAATATTATATGGTCACTTTACTTTGATGGAGCTTGTTTTCAACAAGGTAATGTTGATGGAATTTGTCTAGTTTCTCCTTTAGGTGAATTTTTTCGTTATGCTTATAAATTATCATTTGAGAACACTAATAATATAACAGAATTTGAAACATTATGTTTAGAATTAGAAAAGACTATTAAAATTAACATTAATCATTTAAAAGTTTTTATAGATTCTAAATTGGTTGTTAGACAAGTTTGTAAAATATATAAAACTAATCAAACTTGTCCACATCACTATACGCAAAAGGTTTGGTCATTAATTGAACATTTTGAAGCTTTAAATATCACTCATATTCTTAGAAAATATAATGTTAGAGATGATAAGCTCGATATTTTTGTATCTAATCTAACTCTAAGTAAAACTAAATTTACTACAGATTTCTTTTATGCTAAAGTTTTTCATCTTAAAATTCCTAATTTAAATGATAGTTGGTCTATTTTTAGTTGTGATGAACACATAGATTCTTTCATTAAGGACAATTATTTTGATTATGATGATTATATAGTAAATTGTGAAGATTATTTACAATTAAGTACTAATAAATTACCTACTAGTTTGGTGAGTTTAGAATCTATGTTCATGTATCTAGAACGGAAGAACCTTCAAAGAAAATTATAAGTGAGACTATTCCCATAAATTTAGGTATTGAAAATGATCCAAAATATGTTTATTTATAAATTTAGATTACTACAAGTGAGAAGGTTAAATTTATTAAATTATTTAAAGAGTTCATTTATGTTTTTGTCTAGTCATATAAAGATCTTAAGGGTTATGATATTGAAATTATTAAACATGACATACCTTCTAACCCTGGTGTCAAACTGATAAGGAAAAAAAATGAAGAATTAGACCTTCGTTAGAAGACACCATTTAAAAAGAGTTAGATAGGTTGATTGATGCTAGTGTCATTTTCTCTATAAAATATTCTGAATGGGTAGCCAACCTAGTGTCGATTAGTAATATAAATGGTGACATTAGACTATATGTTGATTTTAGAGATCTAAATAAAGCTAGTGTTAAAGATAATTTTTCTCTACCAAGTATAGAGCTAGTGTAATAATAAGTGGCAAGATAAAAAAAATGATGTCTTTATTGGATGAAATTTTTGGTTATAATCAAATTTTTGTAAATCTTGAGATAGATATAAAACTACTTTTACTATTCATAGAGGTACTTTCACTTATAATAGAATGCCTTTTAGATTGATGAATGCAGGAGATAATTTTAATAGAGCTATGTATGTTACTTTTGATAATTTGATTAACATTTTTATTCAAGTTTATTTAGATGATCTCACCATGCATTCAAAAATAATAAAAAAGCATTTAGACCATCTTTATGAAGTTTTTACAAGATGCAAGAAATATGGCATTTATTTGCATCTAAAGAAGTGAGTTTTTAGTGTTACCGAGGGTAAGTTATTAGGACATATTATAATTTAATATGGTATTTTTATTGATCTCAAATGTGTTAAAGCTATTAAATAACTAGCCCCTCCCAAAGATCAATCTAGCTTGAAGTCTTTCTTTGATAAGATAAACTTTGTTAAGAAATTTATATCAAATTTTGATGACAAATATAATCCTTTGTAATTATTACTTAAGAAAGATAAAATATATGATTGGGATGAAGATCATGATTTAGATTTTAATTGTATTAAAGATGCCATTACAAGTGCTCTAATTCTTACTAAACCTGATTTAAAAGAATCATTCATATTTTATGTTAATTTTGTCAAAAAAGTTATTAGAGGTGTACTAACTCAAGAATTTGAAAATAATGAAGAAAAACCAATTGAACACATGAGTCAAGTTTTGAAAGATGCATAAGCTAGGTACCCCCTTATTGAGAAATTCATTTTTTCATTAGTTTCCTTTTTGATCAAGTTTGATTATTTGTTTATGGGAAACATTTTTTTTGTGCAATCTAATGTACCTATTTTGTCCTATCTTTTCAAAAAACCAACTATTCAAGCAAGGCTTGCTAAGTGGATTTTACGTATTTAAGATTTTGACCTTGAATTAAAAACTTAAAATAATAAAAGGTAATGAGTTGGTAAAACACTTACTAAATATATTGCTTCAGATATTAATATTTTAGTTTTGTCAGTTGATGATAAATTAAATGCAAAACCACATTTAAAGACCATGAAGATTACTGATTTTTCTAAAAATTTTAAGTTTGGTTTTGAATTGAATGAATGGGATTATATGTTAACTAAAGATGATTGGTACCATGACTTAGTACATTATTTTCAAAATAATGTATGTCCTAATAATTTAGATAAAAAGCAAAGATATTTTTTAATATTAAAATATTTAAAATTCTATTCGTTAGAAAAGTTTTTATTTTATTGAAATAGAGATTGAGTTTTGTTGAGATGTCTTATACATAATCAAACAAAAAAAAAATTCTTAGAGGCTATCATGGAGGAAACTATGTTGGACATTATGTTATGAAAACAACTAATTATAAGATTTTAAGAGAGTTATTATTGACCTACTTTGTTGTAGGATGCTTATAAGCTAGTTCATTCTTGTATGCCATGTCAATTATTTGTTGGAAGAGACAAGTTGCCTGCAATGCCTTCAAACCCTATTATTCTTAATTTTTTTTTTACAAAATGGGGTATTGACTTTATTTCAGATATTCACCCACCTTCATCTATTCACCATAGGTATATTTTAATAGCTACATATTATTTCACTAAGTGGCCTAAGGCCAAAGTACTTAAAAGTTGTGTAATAGGTGAAGTAATCTGTTTTTTAGAAAATTAAATTTTTTCTATATTTGGAGTCCCTTACAAAATTATTTTTGATAATGGACCTTCATTTGTTTCAAATGAATTTCTATAATTCTTAGGAAAATATTCTATTATATCTAGTCATTCATCTAAATATTACCCTCAAGATATTGGTCAAGCTGAGTCAACAAATAAAAATCTATTTTCAATTATAAAGAAATTAGTTTGTGATAATAAAAAAAATTAACATCTCAAAATTTTAAAAGATTTATGGACTGATAGGACTATTATTAAGGCATCAACTAGTTATTTACCTTTTATGTTAGCTTATGGTTTCAAGGCAACTTTATCAATATAACTTCATATTTCTTCAGCTAAAACTGCTTTACAATATGTTATTGAAGATATAAATTTAATTGACCAAAGATTACATGATTTAATAGTTCTTGATGAGTCTAAGGCAACAACATTGCAAAAATTAAAAAGAGTTAAACAAAAATTAAAAATGTTTTTCAATAATAAAGTTTATAACAAAAAGTTTGAAGCTGGAGATTTAGTTTTATATTGGGACAAACCACATGAAGAATATGGTAAACATCATAAATTTAATTCATTATGACTTATCCTTGTAGAATTACTACAGTACTTGGAAATAATGATTTTCATTTAAAAGATCTTAAAGGAAATTGATTAGATTATTCAATTAATATATATCATTTGAAATTGTTTCATGATTAGCTATTTTAATTTTGTTTATTTCTTCATGTTTCACTTTATTTTTGGTTTGTTGTTTCTTTCTTTGTTATTTTTGTCTGTTGTTTTTGTTTTATTGTTGTCTTGTTTTACTTTTACTTTTGAAATGATCAATGAGGGTTACAAATGGATAAGTTTTGTATTATTAAGGAAGAATGTAAAGATACCACAAATTTCACTATAAGTATCAATTATTTTGAGGTATTACTCTTTATAAATTTAGGTTTTGTTATATGAATAATAAATGTTGAGTTGTATGAAGTTGTTAAAAGTATTACTTAATTTTTAGATTTTGTACTTAAGGCATCTATATTAGATTGTGCATCCAGCTCAAACTTTCTTGTTATATCATTCCTTTTATTTATGTCACACTATCTGAACAATCTATCCCTTACTAAAATTTATTATTAAAAGGGTTCATGCATAGAAACTTGAGAAATGATTATTTCTGGATCACACTCAATTTTTTTTATCAATAGGTAATTTGTTGCTACTCAATGCTATTACATAAAATTAACTAGTAAAGTCACTAGTGTTGTGCTTATTTTTCACACCCCATCAAATTTTTTTAAAATTAATACTTTATGCCACAGTGATGACTCAGCCATGAAATATAAAACTGTTTCAGGAACCTAGTCAATTAGTAGTATACCTGAATGCATGTTTTTTTATTATGAATTGATGATAATTGGTTGATGAATTCATGTTTATATTTTGGGTGATTTTGAAAAGCATAATGGCTAAATAAATTATATATATATATATATATATATATATATATATATATATATATATATATATATATATATATATATATATATATATATTTATCATTATGAATTTTTGTGATCAGTTATTTTACTTTCCAGTCATGATCAAGCTATAAGATAAAAATTTAGTTTGGGATAATATCATTTTATATCATTTTAAAGTTAGAAATGTTATATTTTTTCCATATTATATTTAGATTGATCTCAGTTAAGTTTGAATGACCATGATAATTTTTGTATTAGAATCTTCAATTTTAGAACAATATGAATAGTTTGTGGTGACTGAGTTGATATTTTTAGTGGCATTTTGAGATTTGATTTCAAGCAGATAAGAATGGTATATAATTGTTTAGTATGGCTATATAGATAGACCAGTTGTAGTTATGGTTTAATAAATAAATTTTCAACTTATTATAAACATCATTTTTGAAGTCATATAAATTATCAATCTGAAAATAGATTTTAATTTGATATATTTCAATCATAAAGAAGACCATTCTAAAACAATTATTGTTTATAACTTCCATTAAGGGCTCACTTTCATTTCTTGTGATATTATGGATTTTTGAAGTTGTTGGTATACTGAGGTTGATTTGTTGATTGAATCAATTGTTTTTAAGGACATAAGGGTTTCATAATTCTAAGTATTTACTTCTATATACTATTTAACTAAGGTTCATAATTTACACATTTCCTAAGGCTAAATTCTAAAATGATTGCAATTCATATGTTCTAAAGTTTCTACCTTAGGATTATGTATCATAAGTGTTGAAATAATACTACTAGACCCATCGATCCATGATAAATTCAAACAAAGTCTTTGGTGTTCTCAAGGGCATAAGTATTTGTTTGAAGTTTAATTTGATTTTCTAAGCCTAAATATTGAAATACATAGGTTCTAATGACAAGTAATTAAGGGTAATGTAATTTGTTTCAAGTCACATATTTAATGTTAAGATTGGGTAGGATGAGCTGGAAGAGGTATGTAATATAAAACATGACCCTGAAGCATCAAGATTAAGTTGGGGATTTAGTGGTAAATAAGAATTTAATATGAAGTGTGCATGCCTCAATTCATGAAAATTAGCAAGGGGTTTAGTAAGCTTTTTGGTTATTGATAATTTTTATGGTTTTGTTAAGATTATTAGTGGAATGCTAAACTTTGATGATTAGTTAGATGAGCCAATAGAAATCAAATATGTCAACAAGTTAGTAATGACAGAGCATGGTGAATAAAAATAAGTCTTTTTCTTGGCTTTTGGTTAATTCACAAAGCTTGCTTGTGGAAGAGAAGATCTATTAGTTTGTATTCCAAGTGGATTTTGAGTTGTAAAAAAGGGATTTCGAAGGATTCCAAGAAGAAAGACTACAAAGGTACATTTTTAGGTATGTTGTAAACAAGATAAATGAATTTTTGAGAAATCTTCATTTCATATTTCAAATAAATATGGTCTTGGCCTAAATGTCAATGAATTTTAAAGTGAAGTTTGTGCATGCATGTCTGAGAAGGTTACATGATGTTTTCAGTTTCATGGATTTAAGCTTGATATAGTTTCAAGAAGAGATAAGATAAATAGAGACTTATGAATATATGAAATTTATCTATTGAATATGATTTTAGTTTGGTTTCAGTTTCACAGGTCATTTTCACTTTCACTTCTCAAAGGGTGTTATTTTATTAGCACCAATTTTGAAAGAATTTAGTATAAAATAATTCATACATGTCAATTCAATGGGTTCTTTAATTTTTTTGAGAATAAACCCTGGATGATTGATTCTGTAGATATCCATTTAGGGTTTTGAGAGATTCATTTGTTTGCATAAATATTTGATGAGTTTTAAGAAATGACTATGAGGTATATTGAGCATGTAATGATTTTTAGCCTTACTCTCCTTTAATTTCATTCAAGGATTCATGTCTATGTGTTTTCATGGATATTTTGAAAAGTTTCAAAGGATGGAAGGTTATGTTGGATTTTGTTTGTTCCACAGGTTTTGGATGATTGAGATAATAGGATTATGGTGTACATTAGTTTTAGTTTTAAAAAAAGAAAGTTATATGCATATTATGGAAATAGAGACTATCAAGTTCAGAACTTAGGAAGGATTTCTCATATTTTTGCTAAATTCATGGATTTAGAAGGTCAATTATTTTTGAAGTATATGATGTTTTCAATTTTTTTTGAAGTCATATCTTTATACATGTAGGGTTGTTAAGGTTTCGGAAGCTTTTTGAGCTAATTATATGCCTAAGATATTGATGTTTAAGTCATTAATTATGTTTGATGTGCTTATCTTGGAAAGGTTTCAAAAAAAATTATTTCCTAAGATCTCAATTTTTGTTGAGTTCACACACTTTGGTTTTCTATGGAAACAAATTTTGTTTATTTGCTTAGGTGGTGGTTATATACATAAAGTTTTAAACATTGTGGTCAGCCATAGTGTAGAAAACTATGCCAAAGATTATCAAGCATATAAATATGATTGTTTTTAATATTTTTGAGACCATAGAGTTCATGCACAAGTTTTATTTTGAATATAGGTTTTGAGGAAGAATTGGATATATAAAATATGAATTTCCTATTGAATTTACATCTTACTATCAAAGTCTTGGATTTTTTTTTGAAACTAGATGTTGAAATAATAATACCTTGAATAAGTCAAGGGTTTCACTTGAAGTTTGGATAGTATATAGTTTATATTTTAAAGGTCTATAAATTGATTTTTGGTTTGAAATGTAACTTATTGGAGAGATAATGGTTTTTGAAAAGTTACTTTTCATGAATAAATTTGTTCATATTGCTTCAATTTTGGGTTGATTCAGTTTGGTTTTTAGATAAGTTGATACTTTGAAGATAGAAACTTTATTAAAATAAATCAAAAAAATTTTGAAATAAAATTATGATATTATAATTTTATTTATGAAGTTTCAATTGATAAGATTATTGGGATTCAGTGATATTAGATAATCTTGGTATAGTTCAGTTCAAATTTTTTGTTGAGATATGATTAAAAGTTTAAAATATAATTATGTTTCATTTTGAATGAATATATGTTGTTTTTGAATATTCATAATGAATATTTTAAATTGTTAAGATGTTTGGATGGGATTAGCCTAAGTCAAGTAAGAGTAATGATGACAAAGGTTAGGGGTAGAATTCTAGTAGCAATGTTAACTAGTAAAATCTTAATAAAAATGTTCAGAGAGGTGGTTTTAGGGCTAGGAGATTTGGCCCTAGGTTTCATAAAGGTGCTATAATGTCCATTCATTTTGATGTAGCAGAAATAAAATTTTAGAATATCTTAAATAATTTGCCTTTCAATCCAGTCAACAATAGGGGTAATATGGGAAAAAGGGGATTTTATGGGCATAGGTTTGGTGTTAGGACCCCTTCACAAAATATTTCTTCACATCATATACAAATAAATATACATCATTTACTAATACAACCACCCATTCCTAAAATAATTGAACCATAGCCTGATCAGGGAACTGCCCAGCTTGAGATTGAAATAGTTCATACTAAAAAATTCATTAACCTTGTCATTCCTTCAATTTTTAACGAGCCTTCATCTCCTCATAGAGAGCCTATTTTGGGATGTAGTAAGTTATGTCTAGCATCGTCTCATAGTGAACCATCACAAGATGTAGGAAATTGAGTTTGAAGAAGCCTATTTCAGTAGGTAAAAATCATATAATTGAGATTCATCCTTCTTATTTAGATAAAATATCAAATAGTAAAAATGATATAGATTCACGAATTGAGGTCAGAGTGCTTAAGTGAATCAAGCTAAAAATTGATGACAATACATGTGATTCTAGAATGAAGTTGGTGTAATTTACAACAATTGAAATGGAGTATAATGAAGGTGTTAATAAACATGGGAAGCCTATAATTGAAGTAATTTTATATTTTGATGACTAATGAATGTCATTTGTATAGAATTTTTATTTTTTAGTTAGACTATAGTTGGTCGACAGTTTACTTTCAGACTTGATATTTTAGCTTCTAATTTTGATGCATAAACTTTTAGATCTTTGGTAATGTTGGGAAGTATAGCAGACTTGATTTTATATATATATATATATATATATATATATATATATATATATATATATATATATATATGCCTAAGTTAATTTTGGAATATACATCATGGTTTGATATAAATATAATTTATTAAACTTTGACTTATCTATTTAATAATTGATATAAGTATTCTATTTTATTATTAATTGATGAGGATCCCCACCTATTGAGATAAGTACCTAGTCTAAATTAAAAAACTTGATTTATTAAGACTTAGAAAAATTCATGATATGTACAAAAATATTAAATTAAATTGAAAAAGTACATTGAAGTGATTTAAAACTTGACATTTCAAGCCTGATTTAGGCCCATAATTAAGATGAAAGAGAAAATATAAATAAGAATGAGCTCATAAAAGACCATAAATAGTGACAGTAGTGAAAAAACCCAGCAGGTCAACTAAGGAGGAAAGTGATTTTGATTATTTTTATATTTAATATGGTGAATAACCAGAGTCTAACTATCACAAAATTTATAGCCATCATCCCTATTAAGATTAAATGGATTATTTTCAATTTTTGCCACTTCATGAATCCTTCTTCTCAAATAATGATATTTTTGGCAATTAATTTAACATTATCCATGCAAATGTGATGACTAGTGTTTTGATAATGCTAAGGTGGATTTTTGGAATTGGTTGTGGGCAAGGTCTGCACAATGTTCTTTAATCCAAAATTGAATGGAATGACCAGTTTCACCAATATATAATTTCTCATAGCTACAAGTAATAAAATAAATCCCTTTGTGACAATTCAGAATGGATTAATCTTTTGCCTTGTCAAGCATGTTCTTGATTGTATTAAGAGGGGAGAGTGTTAATTTTATGTTTTTCTTTTTGAGAATCCTTAAAATATTATCATTAGTTCTTCTAATATAAGTTATAGTAACCTGGTTAATATTCTCATCTTCAAGTTGATTGATGCGGGGAACCTTTTTGGCTTTTTGGATAATTTTATTGATTTGACTTTTATTATAATGGTTCCTTATATAAATAATAGAAATATGTTCAATCTCATGATCAAGATTCTCAACATAAGATGTTCTCATGGCACGTGTAACAAGGTTATTGATAACACCAAGTTTTTGGGTAGGATGGTGATGAGAGTCTGCATGTTAGTATTTGTTAGTGTGAGTTTTCTTTTTATACACTCGATGGGCTAAAGAACCATCATTATTATTTATGATAAGTACATCTAAAAAAGGTATTTGGTTATTTTCTTCACCCTCCATGGTGAATTTAATGTGGATATTATTTTATCAAGGACTCAACTTGTTTGGTTAAGGAAATGAAGAATCTTGAAGTCCAAAAAGATGACATATTAGTCAATTTTGATGTTTTGCTTTTCACCAATATCTCCATGAACAATGAAAAGATATCATCAATAGCAATATGGATAGTGATACTATAAATTTGGTAAAAATATGCTTAAAATATACCTATTTCAGTTTTAGAGGTAACTTATTTGAACAAATTGAAGGTATAGCAATGGTTTCCCCACTCTCTCTAGTTGTGGCTAATATATATATGGAATATTTTGAAAAAATAGCCCTTCAATCTGCTCTATTAAAACCAAAATGGTGGAAAAGTTTTTTTTACAACACAAATGCTAATTGGCCACATGGAAGACAAAACTTGGATAGATTTCTTGGATTATTAAATAGTAAATCATACCACATTAAATTCACCATGGAGGTTGAAGAAAATAACCAAATACCTTTTTTGGATGTACTTATCATAAAGAATAATTATGGTTCATTATCCCATCGAGTGTATAAAAAGAAAAATCACACTAAAAAATACTTATATGTAGACTCTCATCACCATCCTGCCCATAAACTTGGTGTTGTCAACATGCTTGTTACATGTGTCATGAGAATCTTAGATGCTGATTATCTTGATCATGAGATTGAAAGTATTTTTACTATTTTTATAAGGAATAGTTATAGTAAAAGTCAAATCAATAAAATTATCCAAAAATCCAAAAAGGCTCCCCACATCAAGCAACTTGAAGATGAGAATATTAACCAAGTTAATCTTACTTATATTAGAGGAACTACTGATACTCTTGTAAAGATTCTCAAAAAGAAAAACATAAAAGTAACATTATCCCCTCTTAATACAATTAGGAATGTGCTTGAGAAGGTAAAATATCAATCCATTCTAAATTATCATAAAGAAATTTATTCCAATCCTTGTAGATGTGGGAAATTATATATTGGTGAAACTGGTTGTTCTACTCAAGTTTAGATTAAACAACATTATGTGGACCTTACACACAATCAATTTCAAAAATCTTCCTTGGTTGAACATTCTCATGACACTGGTTATCACATTTCTATGGATAATGTTAAATTAATTGCCAAAGAAGCTCATTATTTGAGAAGAAGGGTTCATGAAGTGGTGGAAATTGAAAAAAATCCATTTAATTTGAATAGGGATGATGATTGGAAATTAAGTGATAATTGGACTCTACTTATTCACCATATTAAAAATAAAAATAATCAAAATCACTTTCCTCCTTAGCTGATCTGCTATGTTTTTTCAAAACTGCCACTATTTATGGTCTTTTATGATCTCCTTTTTATTCATATTTTCTCCTTCATCCTATTAAGACTTTTTAAGTCTTAATTAAACAAATCCTTAACCAAATAACTATTATAATTAATTGAATTTGAAAGTTAATTAGTTAAGATAAACTAATATCCTACTAAGGTTAGCTATAACTTATTTTTCAACTAAGTTTGGAACATAAAAATAGATAAATGATTCATTTGAAGGCAAAAAAATAACACAAGTACTGAAGACTTAAACATTTTGTGAATTTAAATATTCATATCTCTCTTTTCTATGCAACTTCTTTGAGATAGCATGATTTTTGTAGATAGATCCAATGGTATTTTATCTGATGGTTAAGTAATTGATTAGCATTTATAATAGATTATTTAAAAATTATCAAGTTTAACATCTTTTGATGATTGTTATTTACAGTCTTATGCATAGAATCTAAGTATTCAACTTAAATAATGATGAACACTTCATTATTTTGCAACATCTCATTGATCTATTTTGATTGTAAAAGTTATCTCTCAAGATATTTGTAAAGACGGATGTTGGTTTTCTCAATAAAATCTACCTTATTTTGCTAAGACAACTGTCCTTTGAGAATCATAGACTTTATTGTACTTTATATTTAATCTCATTTTACATACAATTTTTTTTATCTTTTATTAATTTAGTTCTAATTTCTATTTCTTATTTTATATCTTTATATTTCTATCTGTTTAGTTTACTATTTTATTTCTATTTTCTTAAGTGATTTCTTATATAGATATTTCTTTGCATGTTTTAATATAAATTGTTCTTTGATTAGTTCCTTTCATATAGTTTAGGTTTAGTTTTTAAAAAATTATTAGATTTGTTGTTAGTTGTTTTGTAGTTAGTCATAGCTTAGTTTAGATATGAGATTTATTTAGATTTTAGATCATAGTTTTAGTTATATTTTAGTTTAGATTTTGATTAGACCCTTTTAAATTTTTATTTAAGTTTATTAAACTTGTTAATTGTTAATTAGCTTGTTATTTCTTATATAGTTAGATTAATTTGTTTTTATATTTTAGTTTAGTCTAGTTGTTCTCTATTTACTTTGTTTTAATTAGTTTGTTAGTTGTTGTTTATCATGTCTCTTTTATGTTTGTTTTACTTGATTGATTATCTATTTACCTTTTGTCTAATCTCAAATTTGTTTATTGGTTTATCTTTTGAAGTTACTTGGAAATATTACAGCAGAAGCAAGATATTACTTGAAAGATATTATTTTACTAAATCATACTTTTTTCCTTCAAAATAATATCTAATTCATGTGTTTTCTCTGTCAGATAAGATAGATTACAGATTCATATCTAAACTGATTCATTATTTAATAAAGAGGATTTCTGAAATTATAATGAAATATGTTAAATTTGTTAACTTATTTATTATTTCAAAGATTATTTAAAACCCCCCTCACATATTTAGGATCATAGTTAAACCTTTAGACCCCCATTATTAGACTGGTACAATTATAACTTATCCTTTGTGATAGTTGAAAGGGTTGATTTATTGGTGGTACAATTGTCATCATCAACAAATTTGTTAGAATACATCCTACCCCAAATCCTTGGAGTCATTTGGCACCATCAAAGTGGAGTGTCCAAATGTCTTCATGTAAGTCAATGGTAACTTTAGGTATTTATTCAATAAATAATTTAGATTTAGTAGTAGTAGGAGTGATATCAGTATTTTCTTGACTATTTAATTTTAGATCAGCGAATGAAATTATGAAAATAATCTTTAAGGGAGAGAACTTGGTTAAGACCTTTAATATAAAGAATTAATTCATCAGTGAGATTATTTTTAAGGTGATATGTGGGTGGTAAAGATGTCACCACAATTTATTCTACAATGACTTGTCCTTTGATATATTTTTGTGTAACAATTCGTAGATCAAATTCCATCAATAGGACCATCTATTTTCCAATTCTATCTCCAAGTAAGAATTATTTAGAGAATAAATTATGAAGTGGATTGGAATTAACTATGACATATGTGGTCTTATCGAGTATATAATGGCATAGCTTTTCAACTATGACATATATATCAAGACAATCATGTTCCACTTTGGTATAACATTTTTCATAATCTATTAGTCCTCGACTAATGTAATAAATAGTGTACTTTCTATCAGTATCATCGTTTTGGGAAAGCATTGCCTCAATTGATATGGGGGTAGAGGAGGTATATAAAATTAATGGTTACTCATTTAAAGGTGGTCTAAGAGTAGAAGGATGAAGTAAGGATTACTTCATACTATCAAATGATTTTTGGCATGAATCTATCCATTATAAAGCTTTACCTTTTTTTAGAAGTGAATTTATAAAATATATACAATAAGCTATTTATAGGACAAACCTTCAAATTGACCCAAGTTTTACAAGGTAAATTTATATGTTAGGAATGAAATGAGGAATAGGCATGTTGATGATGGCATTTATTATGGCTAGAACAACATCAATGCCTTGAATAAAAACTGAGAACCCTAAAATTTTACTAGATGTAACTCTATATACACATTTGTATGGGTTAAGTCTAACTTTATCTTTAATTAGTCAATTGAAAATGATAACTAGATTAGTGAGGTGTATTGTATGAATTTTAGATTTAGAAATGAGATCATCTACATAGTTTTACATTATCTTATGTATAATATCATGGAAAATGTGGGTCATTACACATTTATAGGTTGCTTCAACATTTTTAAGACTAAAAGTCATTTTAACATAGCAATAGGTTCCCCACTCTATAGTATATATTATTTTGTGTTGGTCTTAATGAGTTATGTGAATTTAGTTATAACCTAAAAAACCATCAATCAGTGATAACATTTCATAAACAATGGTGGAATTAACTATGGCATATATTGAAGGTAAGGGAAAGTTGTCTTTTGGACATGTTAAGTTAATATTATGAAAATACATGCATATATGAATAACCATGGTGATTTTTTATGAACAAGAACAATTTTTGGTACCCATTTTGAGTATTCAATAGGT
Organism: Torreya grandis; assembly: GCA_037957365.1. Taxonomy (NCBI): domain Eukaryota; kingdom Viridiplantae; phylum Streptophyta; class Pinopsida; order Cupressales; family Taxaceae; genus Torreya; species Torreya grandis. Next base: position 2,331,244 of record JARHVA010001808.1, read on the forward strand.
TTGATGCATTTACCATCTAAAATTTTAATGATCTCTATATGACATAAGGTAGAAATTTTAGGTGGAAATTTTATTATTTTTGTCTAACACATTTAGCATCTGGGTAAGTGATGATATTATGTATGATAATGTTATGATAAATACCTGGTATATCTTCAAATGACCAAAAAAATGATTCATGATATTTGTCAAAGAACAAACTAAAGCTATCATGCTCTTCTGGATTTAGTTCTTTAGAGAAAGTAATAGGTCGAGGACATGTTGGTCTACCATTTTCTATTTTATGGTTCCTTCAATGAACATAACATTTCTATCTTAGAAATGATATGGAATAGGAGGGAGAGATGAAATAGGACTCATTTTAGGATCCAAACTAGTGATGAAATTATTAAAACAAGGAGATTTTTACGTACATTTTCCAAGTTTATAATGTTGTCATGAAAGCTAAGGTTCTTGAGAATGGAGTAGTTCAAGTATAGATTCATCACTAGGATGTTTGGGTAATGGTCCATGGTATTTGATATCTACTTAGAGATTGGTGATTTGGTTACCATTACAATCATATTTAGAATGTATTTTCCATACATCTATGGCTTTAGCATCTAAGGTAATTTTGGGTGTAGGTTTGATTGGAAGGGTATGAGGTTAAGGGGAGTTAACCAAATTGGTGATAGGTGTGTTAGTTTGTATCATAGATGAGCATTCAATTTTATTTATGTGTATAGCCTCAGTGGTATCAATGAAATAAAAAAGTTGTAAAACATTTGGTTTTATAGAAAGTGTAAAAGGTTTGGAAGTTGAGATTTCTTCGAGTAATCATGGGGTATCTAATAGTGGAGGATTAAGATAAGATACATAAACTTTAGGTTTTGATTTAATATCAATTGATATTTAAATTACATGGAAATCATAGTTAAAATAATTTATTTTAACTGGTGTCTATTGATACTGATGTACATCTAAGTTTCATCATTGGGATTGGGCCATGATATAATTATCATCATATGTGTGGGAAGTAGTGCATACATCTATTTCTATGGGAGAATCTAAATTGGATATGCCTAAGTTGATAATTTTTTGGGTAGAAATTGTTAAAGGATCTTGATATAATTTTTCCACTCCATTCTCATCACACATGAAATCATCTTCTATGTAATAAGCTTTATATGCTTTACATGGAGGATGAGTTTCAATGATATCATCGATTAGAGGAATGGTATGATCACATAGAATTAAAGGAGGAAACCATTCTTTAATGTAAGGAGGTAATTTAGTGTTATTAAAATTATTTTGTAATTCATTAGGTTTATCATCATAAAAATCAATGAAAATGACCTGTAAATATGAATTCATGTTAACAAATTTAGATAGAGGTGCACTGTTAATGTAGGGAATGGTTAGAATCTGATATTGAGATTTGGGGTTTACTATTTGTATACTCTATGGATTGGGATCAACTTAATGTTTGTATTATTTTCAATTGTGGATAACTTTAATACATTGACTACTTGAAGAGGTAATATCCTGCATCTGATTTGTCCATGGGTGACTTAGGATTATATTGTAAGATAATGGAAAATCAAGAACCATGAGCTTAGTACATATTGTCTTGGGTCCAATAATGAGTGGGAGCCAAATATAGCCAAGTGGTTTTTAAATTGTTTTTTAAATACTTTACATGTGAGATGAGTTTGTTTAACATTATCTTTAGTATATCCAATCTATTGTATTAACCAAAGAAATGTAACATTAATTCTTGATGCTTCATCTACTAAGACTTTTTGAATAAGGGTATTATTGATTGAAATTTTAATGAGGGGTGGATCATCAGGTAAAAAAAGTATTTCATCATTAATCATGTCTTCTTAAAGAAATTATATAGATGGTTTAGAATATATAAAAATAGTTTCAATAGTATGTACTTCTGTATGTGAAGGATGTTTAGGAGGATTTTCCAAATCAAGTTATGGTAATTCTTTAATGTCTTGTAAATGTTTCATAAAAAAATTATGATGGTATGGATAAGCATGAACTAAATCCATGAGGGCAATATTACAAGGCATTAAATTGAGTTCTTCCATGAAATTCTAATGTGATTTAGAATATGAAGAATTAACACTAAGTTTATGAGGTACAATGTTTTTTTTAAGAATTGTAGAGTGGGGTTCTTGTTGTAGAAGTGCTTCCTCATTCATTTGGAATATATGGGTGCGGTAGTTATCCTTTGATTGATGGTTTTTAGGTTCAATGATGGGATATCTATGAGTAGGTTTTCATCTATAATTAATTTTTGTTGCATTTACTTATTGAGAATTGGTATAATATTGGTAATAACTAGCATCGATTGCATAAATACCATCATTTGAATGTTTTGGGTTATAAATAGAGAAAGATTTTTGAGGTTTAGATGATGGAGGTTTCATAAACTATTTATTTTGAGAGGCTTTGACATAATCATGATGATGTAATTTGATCATGGTGTCATAGTCAAATGTATCTCCTAGCATAAAAGAAGCAATGAAATTAATAAACCGATGACATGTTTCATGATAATGACCCACATCAACATGGAACCAACATATTTTGTGAGGATCATATCATGAAAGTGGGGTATTATTATAGGTGAAAGGTTTAGAGGTAAATAATAGTTGCTTTATTTGTTGGACTATTAATGGTGTATGGTAAGAAATGGGATTATCTACTTTGACTACTCCTACTTTGGTTTGAAGAGGAGTACTAGTAAATTAATTTGTTTAATTTTGGAAAATTCTTTAATGGATTTGTAATCTGGTTTAAATTGTTCGATAATAAAATCTTGTCTTTTAGCTTGATCAAATGCATCATTTAGATTTTATGGAGAAAATTTTCAAACTTTAAATTGAAGTGAATGTGTTAACATGGTTATAACAAGTTTAAATATATTATAATCATTCATGTTCTAATCTATTTATGATCAAAGGATTTCCATCATTTAATAAAATTGTGAGCTGATTGAGAGGGTGATTATTTAGCATTGATAAAATGACTAAGATAATTTTTGGGAAGATCATTTTGTTAAAATTATTTGACTAAGGATTTAACCAAATCTTCTAATTGCTAAAAAGGATGTGGAGGTAATTGATTATATCATTCTAAGACATCTCTTAAAAAAGTTTTGACTAACATTTTGGTGGTAACGAAGGTATTTATTTGAATCCATTCTTTGTAGAGATTACCAAATGCCTAAAGAAAAGATGTAGGGTCTTTAGTCCCTTCATATTTAATAGTTGGAGAGATACTTCTAATATCAATAGAAATAATGAAAGGAGATAAAGGTTCATTTTGGATATTTTGAACCATTTTTTTATACATAGGGTGTTGTAGAATGAGAGTTCTATTGACATCCCTAAGAGGAGGAGGGATAAAATTTTGATTATTTTGAGGTAAAATAAGAGGATGTTGATTAGTAATGTGTAGTAAATGATGTATTTTCATAATTTGAGATGTATTTATTGTTTACATAAAATTCATCTGTTGGACTATTTGTGAAAGAATTTAAGTAGTATCAATTTGTGAATTTGGATTATTAGTATTTGGAGGGGGAAGGTTGATGTTAGTATTAAGATGTATATTGGTGGTGCTAAGAGGACAAATATTATTTTTTGTAGGAGTGACAATCCCATTGTTAGGAATTAGGATGTTGGTTAGTGGAGGATTTCCTAGAGGATTATTCCTTAGTCTTGTATGGATTTATACTATAGTATAATAAGGTAATTTAGATAGGGTGGTGTCTTTAAAAATGTGAATTGGATTAGATCCATTGATGTCATCATCTTGGGTAATTGGGACCATATTGTAATCCATAGATGAAGGGTGAGATAAAGTGCACCAATAGTGAGTATCCTCTTGGGTAACTCAGTAGGAAGGAAATAACAACCTTTATATCATATAAATGGATTAAGGTTATCTAAGAATATTTAAGTAGGTAATTTCATGATGTTTAGAATAAGGATCTAGGAAGAAGGAAAAAAGTATGAAATTTAGACAAAGTCAACCAGGTATTGTATGAGATCAACTATATAGTAGCTTAAAAAATAAGTAAGTTGGATTAAAGGTACATAATCAGCCAAATGGTATCTCAAAAAAAGAATAAAGTCAGCCTAAGGGTACACATTCAAATAACTAGTACAAAGTCAAAATATTTAACTGAGTTTGTAAGGAAAAATAAAATAATATGTAAGAGACTAAGTCAAATAAGTCATCTGAGTTTTGTGGGAAAATAAATAGTTTATCATGTAATTGATTGAGTCAAATGAGTTGAATATGTTCTATAGGTATGAAAATTTTGAAACATTATAAATCTAGATGACTGAGTGGTGATTTTCAAGGAGTTAATTTATACACATAGGCAACTAGGTTAGTTGGGTCAATCTAATTATAACACACAACACAAACCTTATACCAACATTAGATAATACAAGTTTTTCAATACAAAATATAATTTGCAAACATCAAGCAACAATACTGAAATGTAAATGCTAATCTAATAAGTAGGACATTCCTAATGTATTTTAAATTATTATTTAAGATGTGATAGGGCATTTGTACTTACAAGGGAACTAAGAAGCAGTAAGTTAAAGCTAGTTTTAGGTTTGTTAAGGATGAAATGGATTTATATTGGTGATGGTACAAACTTGGTATTTGGGCCTACCCCCTCACTTCACAATATTGTAGTGATAAGGGTGTCAATTTCTTTGCCAATATACCATCAAATATTTTTTTATGCTCAACTATAAAACCATATTGGCTTCCCCTTGGTGATGAAATCCAAGTAGGTAGACATAGGTAGAATTGTTTGATTAATTATTTATTATTTTTCATGATTTGGTAGTGTGTGAGGGAAGAATGTGCTTAAGACAATAAATTAACCTTCCTAATTATAGTATGTGCACTAATTTAAGAAATCTAATAGAAATGTAAAGTGAATTAATTACTATCAATATAGGTTAATTCCACCTTGCTAAAAATTACATAGTACTATGTCAATTAGGTTGACCTAGTATGCAAAAATTATAGAACAAAGTTGATCTAATAGACAGTCTATTTAAAATAGTCCAAAATAAATGTAGTCAATCAAATTAATTGATTTTCTTAGGAAAAAATCAATTAAAAAACTATGTCAATCTGGTCGACTTAGTTTATTGTAAGGTTATACTTGTATAGAGCTAAAAAACTAGGAAAACTAGGACTCAAATTTGAATTTTGAAAAAAATAGTGAGAAAATAAATTTGAGATAAGGAAATAACTAGGTTGGTTATAATGAACCCAATAATTAAGATGAATTCAATTGGATTGATTTACTAATGTGTTGAAGATGCTAAGTTAATATTTTAAAACTATGTTGTCTAGATGAGGGTTTAAACCTATAAGATATAATGTTAAAATAGAGTCGAATCAATCAAATGATTTTGCATAAAATAAAATAATTAGAATAATATAAGGAACTATGTTGACAAAATAGATCTAGTAATTTAAGTATAACTTGTAAAAAATAAAGAAGTTGATCAGATCAATGAAGTTATAAAATTTAAGAGATAGGATGAAAAACTAAATTGATACGATCCATCTAGCGTGCTAAGATGGAAAATCTGATCACAAAGAGTTAAAACATATTGATATGCTCATCTCCATGGGAAAACTTGTAAAATGATGCCCTAACTATGTCGATTGAATTGATGAAGTAGAATATGACATACAAAGAGTATTGAATTGGGTTGGTCAAGTTGATATAGTTGTCTATAGAAGAAAATGACCTACACATAGAGCCAAACTAAATTAATGGGATCAATTAAGAATACAAATCCTACACACGGACTATTATACATATTCAATAGAATCAATCTAGTAGTCTGAAAATTAAAATTAAAAATATGCAAGGGTTAGCTTATGTCGGGTTCACTAGAATGTATGCAACCAAAAGTGAAATTGATCTTCAAATCAATCCTAACTTAGAGAAGATAAATTAACTAACTATACCATTAGTAATACTTAGATAATTGAGATCATGACCAATATGGATCCACTAAACCTATCTAATGGATCTCTTATCATATAATATTCCTAGAGAGTGTTCCTAATCTTGTATTCAAATAACACCACACAATAACTGTAGCTAGGTCAATAATGCAATAATAAATTAAATCTAATCTAGTTCTCACTAAAGCTTGTGGTATAAATGGGGGATAAACATAAAAATTAAACATGTAAAGAATAAATTTACTCAAGTCAATGTAGAGGTAATCCTAATCAAGGAGAAATAATACATTCATTAGCCATTATTTATGCAAATCTATCTACCAAAATATAAGAATAAGAGTTAGGAATACTTAAATTGAAGATGAACCCATGGAGCCTCAACCTCTCCCTTGGAAAATGATGATTTGAAAGAGGTTATTGTGTATTATTGAAGAAGATAAGGATGGATAATGGATTATATTCTAGCCAAGGACCTCCTAATGAATTTCAAGCTTTCACAAGATTAAGGTTCTCCTTCAAGAAGCATAAACCCTAAGCAATGACTCCTCAAGTAGAATGGTAGAAATATAGTTTGTAAAAAAGCATAAATTAATGATTCTCTTAATTTAAAATGAGGTGAAAGAGGGGTATATATAACCTTATTTTACCCTAAGCACTTCTAGAAATTTAGATGACATGATTAGCTTGATCGACCTTGTTAGGTAGAAAATAGAGCCGTTAGGTCCCAAACAAAGTCAGCCTAGGCCGACTCAATCAATTAACATGCACTATTCCTAAAACTAGGTCAACTCAATCAATTATATTTATAAAATGGTAAAAATGGGTTTTATCTAGGTAGGGGCTATTTGAGGTGGTGAATTACTAGAGAACTTTGTGAGTGATGTGTTAAAACTTAGGGAAACATATAGGAGGGGTTTATGTTGGTTTTAAGTGGTGGTATAAGGAACAAAAATATTTTGAAGCACCAAATTTATACCTGCCCCTTTTATGTGCCCCATTTAAGGCATGCACTCAGAGAGATTGAGACTCAATAGGTTCTTACAAGAGAGAAAGCATCAATAATTGATAAAGTTTTAAAATATTATGTGAATATAGAAACTACCTCTACAAAAGTCACATATTCTACTTTAAAAAACACATATCATTTGTAGTCCATAAAAATTTTAATAAAAAGCTTTTTGTCTATGTATTTTACTCTATTATTTTTGCATTTTACAAACTTAGAACTAGTTTTTACTGCTGATAGTCTATAAATTCTTCATTTACTTTGTGTCAATTAGTATAAACTCTTTAATTTTTATTCTAAATGGACTTAAAAATGTAAAGATAGATCATGTGGTTCGGTAGTTAATAGCAGAGGTACCTAAAGCATTAGAACATGCTAAGGATGAGGATAACTAGGTTATAATTTAGTGTGTAGGATAGTGCATCATATTCATACAAAAGGTTGGATAACAAAATCATAGTAAGGATGAATTATTGTGCATTAAGTAGGAAATAGGAATAACTAGTAATTCATTAACATTTAAAGAGTATTCATATTAATTTAGATAGAAATAAAGAAAACACTTTACATGAAAACACAAATAAGGAATAAAGTAAGAAACACAATAGGTAACCATAATCAAATAGTCTCTATTGATCTCTTAAAAAGTGGAAATCTATTATTATTACAAGCATATGTATATATAGTTATTTTTAGTCAATTAATATTCATATTATTCTCATACTCGGCACCCAAAGTAGAGTTTATTCATATTATAACCTATTACAAGTCATGGGGATAGGAGAAAATAAACATATACATGATAAAATGAGTACACAATGCACAAATATTAGATGAATATATTACATAATTTTACTATTCTATTTATAATCCCAACACCTTTTTGGATTTAAAATGTTGTCTCATCCCAAGACAACACTGTAATATCTTCTAAAATTTCACAAAGGGTAGAATCTGAAGAAGTGGTTAGACCAGTAAGAGTTCCAGTAATCACTCAAAGCATCATTTCTAGTCTTCACCTCTTGTGCATTACTTAACCACCCTTTTGGGTTTTTAACTAAGTAGCATACTGACCCACCACCCTTTCATATTTTAAATAGGCTAGCATAGCTAGGTGGCCACTGTTTATAATTTTTCAACCAATCTAGCCCCATTTATCTTATTAAGTCACCCCCAATACAAAATTTGATAAAATTTTTACTCTGTGCAGTACTTAACTTGATGGAGGTGACATGGTCATAGATGATGACTAGAAAAAAGAGTTCCTAGACTTGGATTGGGTATCCTTACATTGAGCGATGATATACTAAGGTTCTGATGGTGGATTATATACATGTGTGTTGAGAATCTAAGAAACCTCACTATAAAAGGGAGATAAACCAGTCTTATAAGAATGCCAATCGAGCATGAATTCTTGGATCATGCATAATAGGGTGTATAATGGTGCATGATATCCAATTATCTCCTAGAGATTCATGTTATCAATGATGTTCATGGATGCCTTGGTGTTGGTGACCCTAGTATGGATCTTACCTCTCAACTTCTCTAGTTTATATGCATGATATTCAGTTTGGAAATTGATAAAGGAACTGTGTAGAAGATGACTCTGCCAGTTGAGGATATTATTGCACATGTCTCTAGCATTAAACAAGCCCTAAATTTATCTATCATTATTATCCATAGAGGTAGTTTGTCTACCCATAGTTTCCTTTGTAGTTTAGGTCATGGTGAAATCTATACTATAATTAGTTAAAGAATCATCTAGTTGTTACTTCTTTTCCAACAAGTTATATGTGATTTTTTGTGTTTATACTGTATCAATGTACAACATGCCCCAATAATCATCTAATAAGGTGATGAGTGTACTAGACTCAGTCTTCACACAATGTCCCAATGTGTTGATTACATAGATTTTTGGGGTTATGCACCAATCTTTGGTCAACTCAGAAACCAAAGTCTTGAGTCTTCATTAGTTAGACATGACTTGGTCCTTGATTTCTTAAGTAACCAAATTAAGATAGGCATCTTAGATAATCTTTGAAATTATATGAAGGAAATACTTCATATCAATGTTATCCACCTTGGATTGATCCATCTCTAGATCTAAAGAGGTGGCCTTATATGCAATTGACTCCTAAAATGCTGCTATACCATCTACTTATTTCTTTAGTGGGAACCTGAAGACATCTAATGAGGTTTCCTACTTGAATGAGAGTGTATCCAATGTACTTGTAATTGATAAATGGTCAGGTTAAGGAATTATTAAAAGTGGGAGAGAAAAGGTGATGTGTCAAACACCAACAGTTAGTACATCCCAAAGCCAAACTCCTCCCAAGGGTAATTTCAAGAGACAAAGACATGTTGTAGCTACAACTGGTGATTCTTCTTGTTCTAAATTTGTTGCTTCTTCTTGTGGTTGCTTAGATTCCTATTGATGCTACACCATGGCCTCTTTTGCTAGCTTGAATTAGTACATAGTGTCTTTAACGTATTTTCTTTTGACTTTCTCCTCTATTTTATTATGTAATTCTTATTATGTATCTTGTTTTTTGGCTTATGATTATTCTTATTGTAAATTCTATGTACATTCTTATTCCTTTTTTTTCTCTATTAAGGTTTTAGATTTGGCTTACTCATGCATAACTTGTGCTTATGCTTGTGCTTGTTCTTGTGCCTACTATTGGTGCAGGGATTTGTCTTCTTTTTCCTTATTCTTTGTGGATTCCTCTTCTTATTTCTATGCATGCATGGCATCATCAACAACCTACTTTTCCTGTACCACGACATCTTATTTCTATTTTTCTTCTTCTACTTTAACCTTGGCAATAAGCTTAACTTATTTATTTTTCTACATTTTCACCTCTTATGCTTTCTTGGCTACATTGGTAGTTTATTTTTCCTTACCACTTCAATGGATTTCTATCATTCAACTTATACATCCTTGGTATTTTTCATGGCATCAGATTCTTTGTCTTGGTGACTTGTTGATGTTGAGCCTGTTCTTTTTGATGCTTCTTCTCCTCCTTTATAACTCATTATTTTTCTATGAAAGATACTTATTCCCTTGAGGCTTGTTGTTCTTTTGCAATAATTTGCTCAGGTGTGAGATCTTCAACCTCCTAGGCTTGTGGTGATGGTGGTGACTCACTTGGTTGGACCATTAAGCTAAAAATCTATGCCTTCTTGTGTTTGAGGGTGACCAACCTGAATTTGGGTGGTGTGAAGTGGAAGATGGAATAGATTGTGCTTCTTATGTTGGTCAACCAAATGTCACTCTTATAGTTTATGTGAGATCTTGGCCTCATATATGGTTTGAGTTCTATGCATATGTGATTTTGGTGAGATTTCTATTAGAAGCATAAAGGTATCCTCAGCTTTGAAGGTAGGAGTAGGTTTTTGTTGGAAAAAGTCAATCTTTCACTACAACTTCTCCACTTCTTCTCACATGGTGTCAATGATGATAGATGTAGTAAATAGTGGGAGGTCAACCCATAGGTTCCAAATAACATGTTTATGTACTTGGACTATGCACATAACCTTCTAGAAGAATAATTCCTTCTCCTCCTCTCTATTGTAAAAGTCTCCAACCATGTTTGCAAGCATTACTTGGTAGACTTCTTATTCATCCATACCCATATGTGGAAAATCACATGAGATTATGATCTAGGGAACCTTGGAATCATCTAAATATGTTTTCATGATTCATGTCTTGTACTTCAATAGAGGAGATGTAGATTGATGATCGGTGGAAAGCTTGTACTTTCAATTTTATGTTTGTGAACTAGTGGCTTGTTTTAGTTATTATGTTGTAGGGATGGTTGCACCAAGTAGTATGGATTGAATTAAAGTCATATGCCTAGTTTTGAAGCCTTTCTATTTGGTGACTTATTCCTATGGTATGTCCATAGTGACAAAGAATGGAAGAGGTGCAAAGGGTGAATTCAAAAACTCATGTACGTGTATAAATACACCTTTTGGTAGTAAGGTGATAGTTACATGTTGGACCAATTATTGAATTACATCTAATGGCATGTGAGGATGTGTATCAATCAACTCTAGACACTCCTCCCATCATACTTTGAATTTTCCCTCATGTTCTAAGACTCCATGCTCAGGTGTCTAGATAAGGTTAGGGAATTGATGCACTAACCAATAATCTATGTTATAGTGTACTTATCCCTCTAGGGACTTCTATTATGTAAATCAAAGGAGAAATATGAGGAACTAATACTATAATGTCTTCTTTAGATATGTGCAACACTTATCAATATTTGTGGATAGCTTTTGAATAAAGTATTATGTCTAATTAAACTGATTGTAAACTTAGCCATCTATTAGAACCTCCTTATGATGCATTCAATAAGGATTTACACTAGATCATCATGGATTTATTAAATTTGGATCAATATTGATCCTCAAACATATAAATTATAGACCTCTTGGAGAATAGGCACCATTCTCATCTTATATGGATAAAGGGAGTATCCTCACATAGGCATGCCCAAAGCTCAGGCCATGGCTTCTATGTTGATGATAATGGTGATGTTCAGGCAAAGAAAATATATTATCATCATTATATTGACCAAGTAGGACTTTTACTATTTCCCCCAGGTCATCAAAAGTAGGCATTTGAAGCAAGTGCTCAACATCTGTATTGTGGAAGTGGTGGGGGGTTGGGAGAATGAGTGGTTGTGCATCATCAATGAGATATGGATGGAATATATTTTTCTATATTACTCAAAGGAAGTCAAATGGCTATGGATCATTAAATTCAGTTTGCCTTAGAGCCATATTTATGTCCATTTCTTCTTTTTATGCATTAATAAGTCCTTTTATGAGTTTTGAATAGTCCATGTTTGCTAAAGTGATGAAGTTGAAATGTTATTAACTCTCTACATAATAAAAATATCTCAGCTCTTTTAATTTTTAGGTCATGAACATATTTGTAGGAATGAAATGTTTAATTAGTTCTCAAACTTAGGCTTTTATAGATTTTATGCTTGTTGGTTTCCATGTAAATGTCATGCTTAAAATGTCCATTCAAACTGAATGTAGTTGTTGATGTGGAAAATCTTATCCAATATAGAAATTAAGATAGTTAGTCATTGGCACATTTATGAAGATACATTGTTATCCTCTTTGGTGTTTGTATGGGAGTATGATCAAATTATGTTGATAGGCTACCAATTTGTTGAATATTAAGTCAATCAAACCTTGAATTTGGCATTAAATTCTAATGGATGATTGTTATACAATGAATATCTTATTGATGTGATTTATTCATAACTTTCCTAAACTTAATTACTATATTTTGATCTTGCTGACATCCAGATGGTGCATGTGAATTATCCTACACATAGTTGGTGCATGTTATACTTGTTATCTTTGTTCTATAATGGTAGTGAAGAGATCATCTATAAACAAACAAATAAAATTCAAAAAATGAGAAATATTAATCTACTTGGTGCTACTCAGCACCCACTCACTTAGCAAAATGAGATCAATTAAGACTATTGGTGGTAGGGCTTAAGCTTACAACCATTCACGCACCTTGTAAAAATGGTTCCTTGAAGATCTCTCAAAATAATGGTTCCTTTTTGTGATAATTCATGTATAACATAAGGCCTTTCCATCTAATCTCTAATTTTCCTAGGAATGTTATGAAATAACTGTCATATAATAAAAATAGTTGATCTTTATGAAATTTTTTGATGAAGATTCCTATCATGCCATGCTTTTTAAATCTTATTGTGAACTTCCTATGTCGAAGATGCTCTATTTCTATACTCATCCATCCCATTTAGTTCTAGAAGTATGTTAGTGAGAGACTCATGATCCCCTAGTCTCATTACCATTTCAATGCATAGATTGGGTACCAAATATTCCATTAGCATAATTGCTTCAAGCCCATAAACTAACTAAAATAGAGTAAACCTTATATCTCTCTTATAGTGTGTGTGATATACCCACATACTCATATAAATGTTATGTTGTGGATCCTATTTCCACATTACAATGTATTTCAAATATTTGATATTAAAATATACTGTACATTATTTATTTTTTGGACCCCCTTAATGGGGAACCTATATGGGTTTACTTGGCCCATGGTTTTTGTACCCATTATTTTGTAAAACTATAGTGTATTACCTATTGATGTATTATAGATGGACATGTAGTAGGTAATACATCAAGATGAACTAAGGTTTGAGAAGGTGAATAGAGTGTTTGAATTTAGGTGTGAATTTAAGAGAGTTTGTTGAGCACAACTCTAAACAATATATTTATGCATTATAATTCTGAGAAGACTGATTTGAGAGTGGATTGTAGTCTTGTTGGCTTGCAATAAAATTTAAACAAGTGTTTTTTGGTGGATGTATCCCACATTGGGTGAACCATGTTAAATACTATCTTCTTATTATGAATTTTATTTTATGTTCTTTATGTATCTCTATTTGTATCTCTTGTTATTACAATTTTATAAAATTATTCTACATTAATTTCTATTTTATTCCTAGTCTTATGACCATTGTAAGTACCAAATATTCCATTAGCATAACTGCTTCAAGCCCATAAACCAACTAGAATGGAGTAAAATCTATAGCTCTCTTATAGTGCATGTGATATGCCCACAAAATCATAGGAATGTGGTCTTCCCAGTCATCTCTTTTGACATTACAAATATTTTTCAACATTTTTCTCAATGCTTTGTTAGAAGCCCCAGCTTGCCCATTAGCTTGTGGATCATATGTAGTACTTTTATGATGAGAAATCATAAATTCCTCAGTAAGAGCCTTGATGTTTTTTTTTAGGAAGTGCATCCCTCAATCACTAATGAGATTGATGGGGCATCCAAACCTTGAAATAATGTTCTCATAGAGAAACTTTGTTGTATCCTTTTCACCATAGTCAAGTGTTACAATAGATTCAACCTATTTGGTGAAGTAGTTTGTTACAGTGATAATATACCTTACTTTATTGCATTTAATTGGTGGATTGATAGGTCCAACAAAGTCAATTCTCTATTACTTGAAAGTTTATTTAAATAAAAAAGGTTGAAAGGGTATTTCATCTTTTTGTAATGGTTTACCCATGCATTAACATACTTCGTAGTGATATACTACTCTATGTGCATCCTAAAAATGATTTGGCCACCATAACCCACTCTGTAACAACTTCTTGGTAGTAGCTTCTCTAGAAAAAGGTCCTCCTATGATTCCTTGGTGTGCCTCCTATAAAATCTATGATCATTCAAGTTTTATAAGTACTTTACATAGTACTTTATCCTTCCCCAAATGATACGAAATCCCATTCATGATTGTATATGGCAATGCTCTGGTGACAAAATGCTTCTTGTCTCTTTCTCGGTAGTGCATAGGGAATAATCATTTGAGGAAGTTGGTAATTATTTCAAAAAATTTAGGGATCATATAAATTCAAAATAGATGTACATTTGGAGAGTATTCCTATAATTCTTCTGATTCTTCACCATTGGGAATGTGTCTGACAAGATCTAGACCCACATTTTCTCTTCCTGGATTGAAATTAATGCAAAAATAGAATTCCTAAAATAAAATTAGCCATATAGAAATGCATCCTCCTAGCATTATATTATTGAAAAGGTATCATAGATATTTATGATCCATGAAAAATTCAAATGGTGTCATAAGAAGATAGTGTAAAAATTTCTATAATACGAACACTATAGCTAGTGATTTTTCTTTCAGTTGTTGTGTAGTTATTTTTTATGTTAGACAACTTTTGAATTATAAAATGAAAGGGGTGGTCAATTCCACCATCTCTTGTTTATGAAAGTACAATAGCAATTATGATACTTGAATCATCAATTTGCATGTAAAAGGGCTTACGACAATCTGGAAAGACAAGGATAGGCATAGTGATCGATTTATATTTTAGCTCTATGAAGGCTACATGCCACTTAGAATTATAGACAAACTTTGCACCTGTACATATTAAGGATTCTAATGCAGATGAAATGTGTGCATATCCCTTATTTAGTCATATAAAATGTGAAAATAGTTAACTTGAGTATGGCTAATGACACCCAACCTGTAGGTTCCCCTTTCTTTATTTCATGACCCTCATATGATTCTTTTCACTGATTCTCAGTCATATGTAGATTTCTATACCTAATCTTAGTTCAACAAGATTGTTATTTCCATGAAAAATCCATCCCCCTAGGGCCTGTCAGTGAAGGACAATACCACCCAACTTGGACTATAGCTTTGGTACCACTATTGTCCACTTTCATCATTCCTATCCAAGTGCATTTTTAGACCCAATAGTCAAGTCATTCTATTTCCTCATTCATCTCCTTGTTAGCCTAATGTGAGCACATTCAACCCATTACCAATAGATCCCTATAAAATCCCATTCAAAGATCATTTGGAAAGGGTTATCAATTATCACTAAGCAAACAAGAATACAAGCAATACTACTTAGATAATCTTCCCCATTTTCTACATATAGCTAGCTAATACACTTACAAGCTTATTAAAATCCTTACACCAGTCCCTAGCCACCTCAATAATATCTAATTTAGCATTTTTCATCTTTATACACACTATTTCACAATGTACATCAAGTGGGAGAACTACATATGGCTTGATCCCTCTTCAGAGTATTGGTATGTAGGTAACATGCCCACACAAGGGGTGTGGATACATGTTCAATGAATCTTACACACACTAACCCCCCCTCTTTCTCAAAGTTGGTCAAATTATAAAGGATTCTAGGGTTTAAAGACAAAATTTGATCTATAGGGAGTTCTATGGACATCTGGTAGTTAAAACCTTATAGGTAGGGTCAAACAGACACAATGAACAAAACTTAGAAAGCTTAGATCTCATAAACAATAATAGAAGAGGTGGACTATAGCATTGGTGCTACTAGTGTTTTATTTCAGTGCTCCTATTCAATCATCAAATGAATTGTAGATCTTGATTTGCAATACTATCCTAGTCTTGCATAGTGAATTTTAGACCCTACAACAACTGTCTCAATTAGTTTCTAGCTAAGCCTTATTTTCTCTCATTTGTTACTATTTTTCGAAAGGTTAAAATCACAATCAAATTTATACAAATTAGTGGCTTAATTATTACATACTTATTTATTGATTTTACTACTAAGACCCTTTAACTAAATTAGGAATAATACATTAATATTCTCAAAAAGGTTAAATCATTTGATGAACCCGACTTACTTCGTTTACACATAAAAATCCTAGAAACCCTAGGGTAAATTTCTTACTAATTTTTCCTATATTTTTTTGATTTTTTACCTACATAATAAAATAAAAAATTATCATTAAATTTTAAAATTTCATAGTAATTTTAAAATAATTTTCTTTCAAACCCTAGTTGCCCATACTAGGTCCCGGTATTTTCCTAGTATTTTTCCTATATTTTTCTCATTTTTTATTTGCATATTAAAACAAAAAATTAACATCAAATTTTCAAATTCCATAGTAATTTCAAAAACAATTTTTTCTTTAAAACCCTAGTTGTATTCACTAGGTCCTTTCAAATCAAGAATTTTCCATTAATTTTTTTATTTTTTACATGCATATTTAAATAAAAAATTAGCATCAAATTTTCAAATTCCATAGTAATTTCAAAAATTTATTTTTCCTAGAAACCCTAGTTGCATACACTAGGTCCTTTTAAATCAATAATTTTCAACTAATTTTTTGATTTTTTACATGCATATTTAAATCAAAAATTCACTTTAAATTTTAAAAATTCCATAGTAATTTTGCAAATACCAGTTTTCAAAACCCTAGTTGCATATACTAGGTCCCACTAGTTTTAAGGTATCACCTTATATCTAAAATCAAATTGCAAAAATGGATCTCACTTATGTACAATTTTTTCTTACATTTCTTGTAAATAACAAGGAGACCATACTCAGCCCTATCATGTACATGAATAATGAAGTTTACCATATGTTAGTACAAACGTTCATTCTATGAATTTCATGCTTATTTTTCATAATATGGAATGATATTAATAAAATTATTGTTACACATTATATGATCCCTCTCTTTCAAAATGATATCCACTTGTCTTTAATACAAGGTTTCATTACTTACTTTCTATCTCTCAGATGTAAAGCTTTTCAAGTTTATCATGATAAACACATTAAAAATATCATAGCACATGTCAAAGTTTCTTATGCATTCATGCACCAATTCATGCTTTTTATACCTTGCTTTCTATCTCTCATATGCAAAAAATTTCAAGTTTATCATGCTAAACACATTAAAAATATCATAACACATGTCAAAGTTTCTTATGCATTCATACACCAATTCATTCTTTCTATCCCTTGCCTTTCATCTCTCATATGGAAATATTTTCAAGTTTATCTTGCTAAACACATTAGAAATATCATATCACATATCAAAATTCTTTATGCATTAATTCATAAATTCATGCTCTCTATCCCTTGCTTATTATCTCTCATGTGGAATGCTCTTTATAAACATATTGTTATACAACTTATAACTTTGATTACATGTATGTTACCCCACATACATGCTTTCTACCTAGAGGATCCATTGCATAAGCTAACAACCACCTGTCAAGTTTCAATGTCATATATTATGCACATGAAATAATTTCCTTCCCCTCCTCTCCCCCAAGAGGGTGATAGCTACTTTCCCTCTAACTAGGTTCATGTTATCACCCCTCCAAAAGGTGAGGTAGCTCATACTATTGTTCCTAATGCATAAATTTAGCATATAGCTTCTTCAAAACCTCTTTAATATATGTGCTTACATGTTCAGTCAAAAGCTACTAGGGTTTTCACTTGTGAGACTCTAAAGAATCAAATCACTAGTATGATAAAGTTAATTTCAGATTTAAAAGTTTAGAATCAACTATTACATGATAAGATCACAACATTGAAAATCATATTATAATATAAAATCCTCAAAGGCACCCTAGTGTCAATTATGTCTATGCACCTTCACCTAGTCAATTGGTTGCAAGCAATGTTACATATCAAAACAAGAAATCACAAAAAAGTAACTCTATAACTAGTGATTTAAATATCATGCAAAGATCAAATAAGATTTCACGTGAGCTACTAAGGGAAATGACTAAATATAAGTTGATCAAACTACCTCCTCTACATTTGGTGAGAAGATCTAATTATTATTATGTATATCATATAATCCATGGGCATCACTCAGATTTATGGTTTACATTGAAACAACATATACAATAGATAATTGCTAATGAGGACCCTATACAAGGTAAATTGGTCAAGAAATCTACAATGACATAAGAATACATTCACAAAGGGTCAAACTTAGAAATAATATAAAATTGGTTACCAAAGCATAACTCAAAACAATAAAAAGATCAAAAAACACAATCAGAGCAAGGAAAAATACCATAGGCATAGGTAAAACATGAAAAATATTCAAATTTACCTCTCCAAAATGAGGCTTAACTTTCACAACAGTATGGGTTTGGTCAAAAATATCTATAATAGTTTGATTATCAAGGTCAAGGGTTGGGCAAGCATGCTTAAGGCATCACTACTCCTATTTTAGTAGTTAATAATGTTTGTCACCAAGGTTTGGGATTTATTTAACATCTTAAGTAAAATATTTCATAGACACAACTCATTAAACTAAAATATCTAGATACAACAAAAGTCAACACTAGCATTTCATTGGTTCAAAATCAAGATGATAATGATGAATGGAATAATACAGGTTATTATGCTTTCTAAAATACCAGTAATGAATATGAATATTTAGAGTCATAATAATATTCATTCCATCATTCTTCATAATCACACATGATCCTTCTCTTTGATATAGGACACCATGATAGGGAGTCTCCCATGAGACTCATCGGTTAGTATCATCTCTTCTCAACCTTACTTGTACATAGCTTATTTTAAATTTCTTGTACATAGTATCCTTATGCTTGATTATATATATCTCACTATTAAAAAAAAACATTAAGATAACTCAAAAACATAAAAAACATTTCAATTATATGCATCATCCATGCTTTAGATTTCTACTACAATGCTAGACTTACATTTGTTGTTCTACGCTATTATTTGTCAATTTATCTACATTACAATGCTTCACTTGATCTTCTGAGTGTGTGTACTTAAATCTAAATCCTTGATTACTTCACTTCATCCATTGATGGGGCATTCTGCTTCTACATTCAAGATACACATCAATATATGTACCCATGGGGGGCATCTTTTACATGACTACATCATCTAGGTTATGTCATTCCTACACCAACACTCTAGTTATCATGTTGATGTAAATGTAATTACTATGATTACACATATTATTCTATCAACATTCCACTAGTATATAGCACTTATGTTTTTCCTAACATATACTTAGTCTTGTACTACATGTCTTTCATACTTTTAGATTTTTGCTTTGATTAGTTATATGATTATATTTACAATTTTTACATGCTTTCCTTTCTTGCTTTGTGTAGCTAGATGTGATTGTATTTCTCAATTCCAATTTTGTCTCCTATATGTGCCTTAGGACACTTACGAATGTCATTTGCTTCTATTCTTATGTGTTTTCCAATGTCCCTTTCTTGTCCTCTTCTATGTGATTGTGGCTTTCATGCCAACCTTTCTTCTTCCAATTATATGTGTATGTGACATTTGAACATGCCTTATATTTTTGGTTTCTATTTTGAGTGACATGTACCCATGTCCCTTGTTCACATGGCCCTTTGGCTTTTCTTGTATGCTTCTTGATTCTTTATTTGTATGCTTGTTTCTTGATTTGCCTTTTAATTGTTTGCAATTCCATGATCCAGATCATGCATTATTTTTGCTTTCTTGGATGCCATGATGGACATCATGCTCAATCCCTCCTTGAAAACTAACAACTAGCAATTAGAAAATAACTAGAGTTTTATTTTTATTTCAATACATTACACATGTTATTACATTATTATATCTATCTAGGCATACCCATATTGATCTAATAATATCTCATTACAAATCATGCTATATCTTGAGATATCTTGTCGATTATCATTGATATATCATGTATCTTTGTAGCATAACACACTTGTAGGGCTCTTTATTCTAAGGGAAGTCATTGTAGGGTCTTCATTCCTACCATCAAAAAAGGGGGTAAAAAACAAGGGTTTTGTCATAGAGATTAGAGATCCTAATGGTCAAAAATTTAACTTTTAGAACATCCAAAACAATAACCAAACATCAAACCAAATAGAATAGATCAGGCAGATAGTGAAAATGCTAGAATAGTTACCAGATTTAGCCTAAGAAAAAAGTAGGAATATTGGACTATAGTGTTGTGCCACTACTATCCACTTTTGATGCTCCGATCCAAATGTGGTGCTCCTATCCAAATGATTAAAAAACTAGACTTTCTAGAAGTAGGTAGAAAAGTAGGTTCAGGTACAATTTTTGCACATTTAGAAGAGTTTAGAATCAATAGTTTTTAGTACACTTTTACTTAGAGAATATAGATATAGGGGGTATCATGCAAATCATGATGACTCTCACTTCTAGTTTTATATATGGTAGTTGATATAAATTCTAGATCAGAATCCATGTTTCAAACACCAGTGATTGGGGGCAATGTGCATGGCACATTTCTTTTCTTTTCTTTCCAAGTTCAACATTACCCAAGCATTCTCAGTAGTTGCATTATGTAGTCCTTATACAAGTGGTTGGCATCATTTTGTAGTGAATTTAATACAAGCCTAACTTTCACATTTTAGAGTGGCTTTCATATAAACCTAGTACACTAGTTTTAGAGTGGCTGTCATACAAGCCTAATCTCCACCTTTCAGATTGCCAAGAGTAGCCTAGTTTCTAGCATACATTCAATTGTACATGCCAACATTGTCAAATTATAGTACATTCATTGGATTTATAATCCATATCATATGACACACATCCATATCGGTATCATTTCATAACTTCACTTTATAGGGAAATGATGGAGCCAAAGGACTAGCTAGGCTTTGTATTTTTGAGCCAATTATTCAAAGGAATTGGACACATAGTCTAAACATGGATCAACACATATATGACCACCTAGCTTCACTTACTGGGTGATGATGGAGCCAAAGGAAAAGCTTTTTCATTCTTGAGCCACTTTTAGGGAATTGAGCACTCATCTCCATTCACGATATTAATCTTGGTTCAACACACATCTAACATCACTCAACATCACATTAGGTTTTGTATTTTTCCACATATCTGATGAGGTATATTTATTCCTTTCTCTTCTTCTCTCTCTTACCTAGATTTGTATGTTATTATTTTAGATATAGGTATCTATTAAAAATTGATCTACTCTCTATTTTCTCTTATAAATTCACACTTTATAGTGTGACCTCTCTATGCACACCCAACATCACACAACTTCATGAGATTCAACCTTATAGGTAAGTTCAGGTATGCTTTCTATTTTTTTAATCCTATAATTTCACTTTGTTGCATCACTAAAGTAAATGGGGGAAAATGTAGTCATATAAAATGTGAAAATTGGTAACTTGAGTGTGGCTAATGACACCCAACAACATAGGTCCCTCTTGCTTTATTTTATGACCCTCATAGGCTTATTTGCATTGATTCCCAATCATCTATATCCTTATATAACTAATTCTAGCTTAGCTAGACTACTCTTTCCATAACAAATCCATCCCCTCAAGCCCCATCATCTAATGACAATAGCACCCAACTTTAAATACAACACTAGTTCCACTAGTGTCCACTTTCAGTGCTTTTGTCTAAGTGCATTTTTAGCCCGAATGGTCAGATCCTTCTAGTTCCTCATCCTTCTCCTTGTCATCATAATGTGAGCACATTCAACCCATGACCAATAGGTCCCTATAAAATCCCATTCAAAGATCATTAGGGTTGGCAATTATCACTAAGCAAACAATAATATAAGCTAGACTACTCAAGAAATCTTCCCTATTCTCTACATATAACCACATAATACACTTACAAGCTTATCTAAATCATTACACCAATCCCTAACCACCTCAAGAACATTTGGTTTAATAATTTTCATCTTCATACACACTATTGCATAAATCAAATCAAGTGGGAGAACTACATATAGCTTTATCCTTGTTCGAAGTAATATTATGTAGGTAGCATGCCCACATAAGGGATGTGGATACATGTTCAATGAATCTTACACACACTAAAACCCTCTCTTTCTCAAATTTGGTTAATTTACAAAAAAATCTAGGGTTAAAGACAAAATATTCTCTATAAGGAGTTCCACATACATATGATAGTCAAAACTTCATAGGTAGGTCACACAGACACAACAAACAAAACCTAAAAAACTCATGTCTCTTGGAAAACAATAGTAGAGGTAGACTACAACACCAGTACCACTAGTGTCTTATTTCAATGCTCTTATCCAATCATAAAATGAATTCTAGATCTTGATTTATGACACTATCCCAGTTCTACATAGTGAATTTCAAACCCTACAACAATCGTCTTAGTCAATTTCTAACTAAGTATTTTTTTATCTCCTTTATTAGTATTTTTAGAAAGGTTAAAATTGCATTCAAATTTATAAAAATCAATGTCTTAATTATTTCATATTTATTTACTAATTTTACTACTCAAAACCTTTAACTAAATTGGGAATAATACACCAATATTCCCCAAAAATTTAAATCACCTTGATAAACTTGTGGTAATACCTTGTATGGCCAAGAAAATATCACACTTCTATTGAGATAATTGGTGGAGGCATACTTAGAGTGACTACAATTTTGGCATGGTCAACTAAATTTCCTTCACTACACACTACATGACCTAATAAAACACTAAAAGGTGTTAAAAATAAACATTTAATTAAATTCAAAGTAATGTACAAAGCTCGACATCATTCCAACACGAGGAAAAGTTTAGACTAATGTTATTTAAATAAAGAAAAGACTACCCAATCATAAATATAGACTTACAAAAATTCATGAATGAAATCTTTGAATGCAATCACCACTATGTAGGGAAAAACCACAATTGTGTTCTTGAGGTTGAAAGGCATTACCTTGTACATAAAGGATCCCCATTCCATGGAAAAAATACTTTTATCTCTATCTTCTTCTACAATGGGTATTTGATGATAGCCACTAAATCCATCTACGAAAGAGTAGACTTCATGTCCTATGATAGATTACAAAACTTCATCTATGAAGTGAATTAGGAATGCAATCATTCACACATGCATCATTCAAAGTGTGATCCCCACATACTTTTATATCTCCTATTTTTTAGGCTGCACTACCATTAAGCTAACCCAATCTACCTTTTCTATGGGATAGATTATACCTATGTCTTTCATTCTATCAAGTTCAACCTTCACTTTCAACTTCATGTTTGGATTCAACTTATATGGTCATTTATGTATAGTTTGTGTGCATTTCTTGAGTTTGATATGCATTTTACTTAGAGATGGATCAACTCATTGGAACTCTAAAAATTTAGTGGGAAAGATATATTGATAATCTCATAGGAGTTGTATAGCTTCATAAATTTAAGCTTTTGTCTAGTAATCATCTATATACACCAATTTAAGAATCTCCTTAGTTATGATGTTTATTACATGCTTTTTAATGGGCTACTAGTAAATATTATGTTTTTCTTCATCAACAAAGTTTTGTATCATTTGTTACCCTTCCTATTCATAAACCTGTATACTATACAACTTATCTTCTTTAATAGGTTTTATGTTGAGGTCCTTTACTAGTTCTACTAGCCATTCTAGTTCAAATAAATCATTCAAATCAATATCACCATCAGTATCTAAATCTTCAATGTCATCTTCTTCATCTTGTATTTAGTGGCATGGCTATGTAAGACATTTTTCTTCCTTTTTGGTAGATTTTTATCTTTGTAATGTTGTATTTAGATCAAAATATTTGTTCTTCTATGTAGTGCATTCCATCATAGTGCTTGCATCTTTTGCGCACCCATGGCATAGGAAATGTTTGATTTTAAGTAATGCATTATGAACAATAGGATTTTCATCTTCAAAAACAAATATATGTATAAATTCAATTTGCACTTACACCCAATGCTTTATTTCCCTCCTACTCTCTTGATGCATATACCATGTTGATGGCAAATGAGAAAGTGTATATTGAAATATGTGAACCAAGTACTTCAAATCCATATGTTTCTCAGTCTAGACTTCAACATAGTTATTAATATGAATTTTAAGACACCCCCATTCTTGAAAGAAAGACCAATTGATTCTGATGACCTATGATAGTTGAAACCTATTAATCATGAACTCACATGCATAATCGCACTCAAGCTAATCATTTTTATGAGTTTCACACCATGTCATTGCAACACCCTTTAAAGCATAGTTCAAATCACTAACCTATTAACTAATGGTGGGTATATAAACTTGTAGGTGTATAATGAACTAATTGATATCCTCAATCACATGGTACATAGGAAGTTTTCTATCATGTACATAGACCATTCTCATAGGGAAAATTTCATGGTCACCACAAGCCTAGTTAAGTGTGTGTATGAGTCTCCATTTACAAATGAATCTATTTCCCAAATCAAAGTGCGTAATCTAGTTGGATCTATATAATAACACATACAATCACCTAATTGATAGAGAAAGTCAATATCTAAATGAGTAGGGGATTTAACAAACATGGATGCACAATCCTCTATGAAAAAATAGGTTACCAATGGATGACTAACTACTAGTTTAGGCTACCATTATTCATGTATTCAACTATTGAGTGAGTAAATATTGTACTTAAGGTTTAGTATTCTCATAAAAGAATTTACACTTGGCTGTGCATAGAGATTTTAGGTTGCCTTTATAGTTTACCTTTATCCAGCTAGTTTTTTGTACAACATATGGAGATCTTAGTTCATCTAGAATGATATAAGGTTTATGCACTTTGTTCAAAGGAATGATGACAACCTTATCTCCTTTGTTAAGAACTTGGAATACAATTGATTACTTTTGTATAAGCAACTAAACACAGAATTAAACCAGAAGTAATAAGTAACTAGAAATCAGAAACAACAAATAATAGGAGATACACGAAACAACCAATCTTGTATTAAACTCTTCCAGAATACAATGAAGAAATCTCACTCTTCCCACACCTCTTGGGTGTAAAGTATTTCTCTCAAGAGTTCTCTCTCTCAATCAATTACAATCAATGCAATAACTGAGTTGTTATTCCCTTGCTTTAGTTGATCTTCTTGATCTTGCACCTTGCCGATCTAATTGACCTTGCTTACTTGTTTGCTTCATTACAATACTGCCCCATGTGTCTCTTAAATAAGATCCAAGGCATACAATAATTAGAAACATAGAATCAAGACTAAAATTTGTCTTTACATGCAAACACTCTATCTTCCTAAAATTAAAACAAATCTAATTTTGGAAACGCATGCAAACACACACACACAGGTGACCGACGCCAATCACTATCGGTCTGCATATTACCAATGTCGGCTGATCCCTGACCGATGTCAGTTAGTTCTAATCCACACCTGACTGATGTCGGTGATACTTTCAATGCTGGTTATTGGTTAAGCCTAACAACCTCCACATTTGCATAACAATGAAGCTTTTAGCTCCACAACTCAACAATCTCTCACTTGGAGTTAAACAATTAGACCTATACCTATACAACAACATCCTCTATCTTGTTTCTCTAGTTTGTTTCTCCCTCTTCAAGTTCAATCTTGAAGACCAACAAAATTTGAATGAAGATTCAACTTCTCCTTTGATATCAGCTTTGTTAACATATCTACAAGGTTCTTATCCATATGGATCTTTTTCAGCTTCAACTTTTCATCTTTCAATACCTATCTAATGAAGTGGTACCTCAGATATATATGTTTGGTTCTTGAATGAAAGGCTGAATTCTTTGCCAAATGAATTACACTTTGACTATCACTATACAATCTGCAACTCTCTTGCTCCTTTCCCAACTCTTCCATGAACTGTGTCATCCATATCATTTCCTTGCTAGCCTCTATTACTACAATGTATTCTACCTCTGTAGTAGATAGGGCAACAACCTTCTACAATTTTGAAATCTAGCTAACCACCATTCCACTAGAAGTGAACACATATCCTATGGTGCTTCTCCTACCATCTAAGTCACCTGCCATATCTGAATCTACATACCCATGTAGAGAAGTGTTTGACCCTGCATAGCATAAGTACCTATTGTTGGTCCCTCTCAGATATCTGAGAATCCACTGAACTACTTTCCAGTGTTCCTTTCCTAGATTGGCCATAAACTTGATGACAACTCCCACTGCTTGGGCAATATCAAGTCTAGTACATACCATTGCATACATCAAGCTCCTAACTACTGAAGCATATGGAACTTTGCTCATGTACTCAATCTCATAATGTGATTTAGGACACTTTTCTTTACTCAACTTGAAGTGTCTAGCCATAGGTGTGCTTACCGGTTTTGCATCCTACATATAGAACCTCTCCAACACCTTATTCACATAATCCTCTTGAGATAAAATCAGTGTATGATTTTTCTTGTCTCTCTTAATACTCATGCCAAGGATTTTCTTTATTGCTCCTAAATCCTTCATGGCAAATGTGTGAGCTAATTTTACCTTTAGCTCAATAATTACCTGCATGTGTAAACCTGCAACAAGCATATCATCTACATACAACAATAGGATAATATAACAACCATTATCCAGTGTGGTAAAATAAACACAATGGTCAAATTGACATTTACTAAAGCCATGCTCTGTCATAAACTTGTCAAACCACAAATACCACTATCTAGGAGCTTACTTAAGACCATATAAGCTTTTCTTCAACCTGCACACAAGTTTCTCCTTACCTTTGACCTCAAAACCTTCCAGCTGATCCATATATATCTCTTCATCCAAATCTCCATGAAGAAACACTGTCTTAACATCAAGCTACTCAAGATGCAAATCCTTAATAGCAACTAAAGACAATACAGTCCGAATAGAAGTCATCTTTACTACAGGAGAAAAGATTTCACCAAAGTCAATACCTGGTTTCTATGCAAAATCCCTTTACTACCAACCTAGCCTTATGTCTCATTTGTCCATTCTCTCCTTCCTTTAACTTCTATACCCATTTTTTTTAGTGTTTTCTTTCTGGCTAGAAACTCAACCAAATCCCATGTTTAGTTCTTTTCCAAGAAATCAATTTCCTCATTCATGCCATGCTCCCACTGTTTCCTAGATTCTACCTGCATTGCCTCATCAAAACTTTCTAGTTCTCCACCATCAGTGAGCAACACATAGTATAAAGAAGGGGAATAATGAATTGGAGGTTTACTTACCCTTACAGTCCTCCTTATGGGCATTTGTGACTCATTTATAGCTTGTTGTCTGCCCAAATTCTCTATCAATGACCGATCTTGGCCAACTCTAGATCTACACCTGACCGATGGTGGTTCCACCTGACTGACCTAACTGACATCAGTTACTGTTTGACTGACATCAGTTCCTGCTTGACCATTGACATCGATTACCTGATGGATGTCAGTCTCTGTGTTTTCCTATGAGTGATGATTTTTACCTGCGAGCTCATTTTGGATCATTACCTCATCCAAATCAAGATTGCCCTACTCAAAATTATTTAGCCTCTTGAGCTAATCACTGTACATCACATTCTCATTGAAAACTACATCATAGCTTCTAATAATTTTGTTAGTTTCTAAATTCTACAACCGAAATCTGAAATCTCATCTTTCTACACCCATGTGTTGCCATTCTGCAATTTCAGCTATAGTTTTCCTTTGCCAACAATTTGATAAGGCTCATCATCTCCTAAATAAACTTTTCCAAAATCTCCATGGACATAATCATTGAAAAATTCTCTATTTGGGGTTCCATGGAAAGATGCACCAGAATCTAAAACCCATGATTCTACTTGACTATCCAAAGAAAATATAAGAGCATCCTGTGCAACAATACCTGAAACATTTGCTTCCTTATTACCTTCTTGCTGATTTTCTTTGTTATCCTTCAACCATCAGTCTTTATTTGCATGCCCTTTTTTTCCACAATTCCAATGAATTATACCTCCATTTATGGATTTGGATCTCCTTCCCATCTTTGACCTTGATTTCCTGCTTGCCCTTCTCTCTTTGCCTTCCCCTGCTTTCAATACTTAAATCATTACCTAATGTTTCCCCTGTGTTTTTCTTATGAATTTCTTCATTCAAGATTACACTAACAACATCATCAACTTTCAAGATATGTGAAGTAGATGCAGTATTGCCAACTGCCATTACCAAGCTATGCCAGCTTTCAAGTAAAGAGCATAAGATTAAGAGAACCTTAATTTCATCATCAAAAACTATTTTGACTAAATTTAACTGATTTATAATTTCATGGAAATCATTAAGATGACTATATACAGATCCACCTTCCTACATTTACAAACTAAATAATTGCTTCATAAGATATACCTTATTCGAAGCTGAGGGTTTTTCATATAAGTTTGCCAAAGCATCCATTAACTCTACCATTGTCTTTGCCTGTGATAAATTAGAAATCATAGAAGATGCCAGGCTCAACCTTATAGATCCAAGAGCCTTTCTATCAAGAACATTCCATTCTTCATCTTGCATATCTGTGGGCTTACTTGAAACCCCACCCAATGGTAAAAATAGATCTTTCTAATATAAATAATCCTCTATCTACATCCTCCATAATTGATAATTCTTACCATTGAATTTCTCCATTCTTAGTTTACTTTCTTCTGCTATTGCTTTGCTCCCACTCAAACAGAAACCCCTATGAGTGAACCTATAATTAACAAACACTAACCCGCTCTACCACTTGTTAGTGATCTTAGCTCTGATACTAGCTATTAGGAACTTGGAGTATAATTGATTACTTTTGTATAAGCAACTAAACATGGAATTGTGCTAAAAGTAATGAGTAACTAAAAATTAGAAATAGCAAATGATAGGAGATATAAGAAACAACAATCTTGTATTAAATTCTTCCAAAATACAATGAAGAAATCTCACTCTTCCCACACCTCTTGGGCATATAGTATTTCTCTCAAGAGTTCTCTCTCTCAATCAATTACAATCAACTCAATAACCGAGCTGTTATTCCCTTGCTTCAACTGATCTTCTTGATCTTGCACCTTGCAGATCTAATTGACCTTGCTTACTTGCTTGCTTCATTACAATACTACCCCATGGGTCTCTTAAATAGGATCCAAGGCATACAATAATTAGAAACATAGAATCAAGACTAAAATTAGTCTTTACATGCAAACACTCTATCCTCCTAAAATTAGAACAAATCTAATTCTAGAAACGCATGCAAATGCACACACACACACACACACACACATAGGTGGCCAATGCCAGTCACTATCGGTCTGCATATTACCGACGTCGGCCGATCCTTGACTAATGTCAGTCAGTTTTGATCCACGCCTGACCGATGTTGGTGATACTACCAATGTCGATTACTGGTTAAGCCCAACAACCTCCACATTTGCATAACAGTGAAGCTTTTAGCTCCACAACTCAACATCTTTGATGCACCTCTAGTTGATTTTACATAGTATCAATAGTCATCTGACCATCATATGCCCATTTATTGCCAATCAATATAGGATAATGTGTTGCCATTGTCTTCATATCAATGACTTCAAAGTCACCTTGTAGTGTCATTTTTATGACTTTGATCTCAACATATTCTAATCTACCAATAGGCTCAACTCATCCATAGTATTCTAAGCTCAGAGTTACTAGGATGTAACTTTAAACCAATCATCCAATAACCTCCCATATAGACTTGGGAATCTTGTTGACTATCCTACCAAAATAAAAGACATCATTTAGAATTTCATAGCCTACAACCTCAATGTTTATTTATACATCTACATCTTAGGGATTGTTTATTTTGATGTACAAAACAAGTTTTTTAATCTTCTATTGCCCTCGTTATGTACACTCTAGTAGATTATGTAGCAATTTTGTGATATTTTGAGAGATGTATTCATTATGCAGTGTGCTTAAAAGTTTTAGTAGATTTGTCAATGCAGTAACAAATCCTTCTTAATTGCCTGATGATGACTAGATCTCTGCTTGGGTACGATGGGATCTCAGTGCTGGAGCGCCGTGCTGAAAGCCCCATTTTTTGTGTGGTTTTGTATTTCCTCAGACTTCTACTTTGTGGCTGCTGTGCTAACCACCTTCTTATTTTGAGTGGATCGATGTTTTTTTTTGGAGTGATTTAGTAGGCCATGGTGGTGTTTCCTCTGGGATAAGGGGATGATCTTTGCAGACTTCAGGGAGGCTGGGTTGGGCGGCAGTGGTGACAGGTCTGGAGGTAGGTTTTTTTTTTTTTGGGGGGGGGGGGTAACCCCTGAGGGAGAGCCGCACAAAGTGGTATTACGTGGCCAGTGTTTTGATCCAAGCCCTTACCTATGCAGCTGCTTTACTCGCTGTCATTTCCTATCTACTAGGGTAGGTGCTCATCTAGAGGTGCTTCCAGACATTGGGGTTTTCCTTGATGATTTAATTGCCATGTTGGCATTATCTCTGCTGAGGGGGAGTATGGGCTAATGATCAGGTAGATAGAGTGGGTGTTAGTGGTGCTGGTTTTGGGGTTTGGTTTGATGTTTTTGTTGCTATTTTTGTGGGCAATGCATTTGTTGGGGTTGATGGATTGATCCCAGGTTTGGCCATTCTTATTGCTGAATCTGATGGCGTCTTCTTTCTTGGTGACAGAGAATCCTATGGTATTCTGGGGTTTTTTGTCATGGTTTATGCTTGTTGTTAATGATATATTTTTTAGCATGGTTTAAGGGTGTTTAACCTAGTTTTGTTGAGGTTTTAGGTCCTGGTAAAACCTGGTTTTTGTTACTATTTTTCAGTGAGTTGGCCTACCCTGGCGGTTTGTATTGTTATATCTTTCTTGATTTATATAGGGTTTTGGGATCCCTTCAAAACCTGTTTTTACCTTAATCTAAAACAAATCCATCCTAATAAATAATGAATATGATTGGCCATATATTTATGAATATATTGTGACAACATCTCCTTCATTATTATCTTGGTGTTGAATGGTTTTCAACATCTACATATCTTCATACATGAGCCCATTTTTTATAGCTAGGTTTGGGTATTTATCTTGTTTTAATTTTTAGATTCCTTGATCCTAAGGAATTTTAAGAGGAGTAAACCCTCTTTATGCATGTTGATGTCATGTAGCAGCATTCAGGAAGGCATCCTACTTAGGATACACATTCACCATATTCACATTTCTAATGGCCTTATCCTTTCTTTACTTTACCAAGACATGATAGCCTTCTATCTCATGCTAATAATATATTCTATAGTATGTGTATTAATAATATCTTTGAGGATTCAAAGGGAAATTGTGATACACATGATTATACTCTTCACATAGATAACATTGAAAAGGAGGTCATTTATATTTATTTCCTTTGCCACCTTGGTAACCTCCTTTATATCCACCCATAGATCCTCTGTTTGATTGATAACCTCCTTTATACCTTCCTTATTGTTAACTTGTATTCTAATTTTGATGTTTCTATGTATTATCTTCAATTATAAATTGTTATTGCACAACTGGTGGGTTATAACATGTTTGTTACTGTTGCATCATTACTAGGATCTAGGGTGCTGCATATTAGTATTACAGTGATGGTCGTGTCCAACTTAATGAAGGAGGGGTCCAACTGGATAGAGCTTGAGGTTGGTACTATAATTAACTAGGAATCCATTATGGACCTATTTAGGTCACATAACCTTTATTAACCTTTGGGCTTGGAATCATCTACTTCATTGAGGACATTTGTTGTGTAGAAACTACAAATACATTTTTGGTGATGTCTTATTTGAGCTCTTTCAAATCCCTATAGTTATTTTCATCATGATTGTGTGAATTATTAAAGTTACAATATAAACTCTATAGATTCTTGACATGCTATTGCAAGACATGACATTGCATTATTATGTGCCTGATTATTTGACATATTTAATAAAACTCTATCTTGATTTTAAGACAATCATTATTGTAATGTCCTTCTTTTCCACACTCCATACACCATAGATTCAACTTAGGTTTATCTACCTCATGATATTGCTCCATCCTTTTCATAAAGGCTTGTAATGTTTTTTTAATCTTAGAATTTATGACAAGAGCTTCCCCATAGTCTTCAATTTGATCTACTCATAGGGAAGCAAATCTATCATTTTATTTAGTAGCATATTGAGTCTATGTAGTGGAAAATCTAGTCCTAGAGTGCATTCCTTTGACAAACCATGCAACTTCATCTTTATCTATTAAGGAAAATTCCACTTTATTCATAGCATCAGATAATTTTTGATCATAGTCATAGATTGATTCTCCTGACTTTTGCCTTATTTCCTTCAAGTCTTGAATATTCTAACTTGTACATTTATTTATCTTGAACTCTGTGATAAGCCATTCCTAAACTGATTATAGACTTACCTACTAAAATTTTATATGGTACATAAACTCTAGTGCTCTTCTAGTTAGTTCCCCTACTAACTCACACTTTTGACATCTTCATTAGTAATTCCCTTAGCTTGCCATCTCATTTCATAATTTAATAAATGTTGTTCAGGGTCTATAGACCCATCATACATTACTAGATTTATAAATGATCCTATATGACCCATTGTGTAAATTGGTATTGTAGGGATTTGATACATAGTTATTTCAAGACGAGGCTACATTCTATGTGATCCTACTTGTGTACTATGAAAATTTATCTTTATACTAGGAGAGTCAACTTACACACTCTATTTTTGTTTTTCCTTATTTTCCTTGCTTGATTTCAACAAGACCTATAGCCTTTAAATCCTTTCAAATTGATGTTGTTTCAATTTTAGTAACCAAATGATGTATTTTTTTATGAAAATGGGCCTTCTTAACTACTATCTTCCTATCTACCTAGTTGAAAACTTCTATTGGAATATAATTAATTAATGTCCCCAATTTTCTATTAAAATGGTTTAATTAATTAATTTAATTATTAATTAATTATTATGGAAATTAAGTTGACTTCTAGAAGTTTCCTGGAAGCCTTTAAAAGAAGGGGAAGGCAAAGCAATTGGAATATTGAATATCTTCTATTTGCAAAAATTATTCTGAGAAGCTTGAATCGGTGATTCAGTTGGAATCTCTGAGGACACAAAACTTCATTAGATTGAAGAAGAGTTGGACAAAAACCCAGCCCTTTTCAAGAGGTGGATTCGTGACGGAATTCAGTTTGGGCATATTGATCAGATCTGGAGCTTCAGAGGCCATTCATGGAGTATACCAGGGTTCAGCCTATGCAAAAGGGTTCCAGGTATTTATTCATTGTTTAGATTCCAAATTTATATATTTTTATAGTCAGATCAGGTTCAGTATGGAATTTGTACAAGATCAGCACCAGGCCGTACTAGCAGGTTCAGGAAAGGGAAGGGCACAGTTCGCAGTTGTGGGCCGAGGTTATTACAGAGACCGGCATCGGCACATAGACCAACATCAGCCAATCAGCGACCGACATCGGTAGTCAGGCAGTCAGGCAGAGACACCAATAGGCAGAGTTTGCCACCAGACGACCGACGGCGGCAGTGTGTCGATCGACGGTGGTGACTGTGTTTTCTTGGACACAGTAGGCCGAGCATGCAAACCCAAGTTTTTATTTCCAGTTTGATAGTTTGATGTAATAATTGGGTTTTGAGACCACATCTGTAATAATTTTATGAGACCTGGATTATATTATCAATTGCAATTCAGATTTATATCTTTGTCCATTTGATTGAATGCTGCAACTAGTTGAAATCAATTTTATTTACATTCAATTCTAGTTTGGGATCTTTCATCTACCTAGTTGAAAACTTCTATTGGAATATAATAAATTGGGCTACAAGGATGTGTGTTCTTTTGGTGAATGATTCTTTCATGTGACTTCTTATTCTTTTAAGCTTGAATTTTTAATTAATCTACAATTGTGTTTTACTTATTTGCCTAATTCTTCATGTCTTTCTTCTAATAATACATGTTCTTGTAGCTATTTACTACATATATCATCTAACTTCTCTACTTATACACTATTCTTGCCTTCTTATTCAAACATATCTTCCTCATATCATTATTCATTACTTATTTATATTTGCTAAAATCCATAATCTTCTTAATTTATCATTCATTCTTTATCTCTTTCATATCACTTGTCACATCTTCTTACTTTTTCATCACCTATTTTACTACTACTCTTACCTCTACTCATAGCTACCTGGGTATTCTTTTGTTTATGCCATCTCTTTTATTGTCACAACTCACATTCTAAATTTATACTTTTCTTATGAATCTTATTCCCTCATGTCTCCATTCTATATTTACTTTCAATCCTTATTTACTCATCTAATCATCATTTAATATTATGTCATACACACCCCCATATGCCTAAAATGACTACTCCATATTGGTTGGAATAGGCATCATGGCCTTATCTACAACCAACATTTTCATAAGGATAGGAAATCACTAAAAAAATTCCCTCTAATTTCTCTGACAAATAATTCATGTGAACCTTCAAAATCTATGTATCCTTGTACCAAAAATTTGGTTATATATCTATCTATAGTGGTAGGAACTCAATAATATATTGCTCTTGTCTAGTCATTTCTTAATTTATACAATTGATTTATCTTTTCTTCTATCCATATGATTGTTTATTCCATTCTTAAATTAAAAAATAGTATTCCAACCATGCTAACCAGTTAGCTATCAATTCAAGCAAATCATAACAAAAGATTTCATAAATCTATCCATAGATATGCTCCCAAATGATTTATTATATGGTAATACCAGCCCATTTTGATTCTTATTCTACAAAATTACATACTTTGGTCTAACCATGTCTCAATATCTCTCTGCATTGGTAACCATATTAACTTAATTTCCTATAGAAGAAGTGTTCCATGTTCACCTCACCATTATTAGCAAATTTTACTGAAGCATCAAAACATGTTAAGGACAAGGAGAGCTAGGTTATACTTTAGTGTGTAGGATAGTGCATCATATTAATATAAAAGGTTAGATAACAAAATTATATAAAGGATGAATTATTGTGTGTTAAGTAGGAACTAGGAACAACTAGTAATTCATAATATTTACAGAGTATTCAAATTAATTTAGATAGAAAGTAATAAAATATTATATATGAAAAGACATAAAAGGAACAAATTAATTATAGACTTACCTACTAAAATTTTCTATGGTACATAAACTCTAGTGCTCTTCTAGTTAGTTCCCCTACTAACTCACACTTTTGACATCTTCATTAGTAATTCCCTTAGCTTGCTATCTCATTTCATAATTTAATAAATGTTGTTCAGGGTCTATAGACCCATCATACATTACTAGATTTATAAATGATCCTATATGACCCATTGTGTAAATTGGTATTGGAGGGATTTGATACATAGTTATTTCAAGACGAGGCTACATTCTATGTGATCCTACTTGTGTACTATGAAAATTTATCTTTATACTAGGAGAGTCAACTTACACACTCTATTTTTGTGTTTCCTTATTTTCCTTTCTTGATTTCAACAAGACCTATAGCCTTTAAATCCTTTCAAATTGATGTTGTTTCAATTTCAGTAACCAAATGATGTATTTTTTTATGAAAATGGGCCTTCTTAACTACTATCTTCCTATTTACCTAGTTGAAAACTTCTATTCGAATATAATTAATTAATGTCCCCAATTTTCTATTAAAATGGTTTAATTAATTAATTTAATTATTAATTAATTATTATGGAAATTAAGTTGACTTCTTCTAGAAGTTTCTTGGAAGCCTTTAAAAGAAGGGGAAGGCAAAGCGATTGGAATATCGAATATCTTCTATTTGCAAAAATTATTCTGAGAAGCTTGAATCGGTGATTTAGCTGGAATCTCTGAGGACGCAAACCTTCAGTAGATTGAAGAAGAGTTGGATGAAAACCCAGCCCTTTTCAAGAGGTGGATTCGTGACGGAATTTAGTTTGGGCATATTGATCAGATCTGGAGCTTCAGGGGCCATTCATGGAGTATACCAGGGTTCAACCTATGCAAAAGGGTTCTAGGTATTTATTCATTGTTTAGATTCTAGATTTATATATTTTTATAGTCAGATCAGGTTCAGTATGAAATCCGTACAAGATCGGCACCAGGCCGTACTAGCAGGTTCAGGAAAGGGAAGGGCACAGTCGCAGTTGTGGGCCGAGGTTATTATAGAGACCGGCATCGGCACATAGACCGACATCAGCCGATCAGCGACCGACATCGGCAGTTAGGCAGTCAGGCAGAGACACCAACAGGTAGAGTTTGCCACCAAACGACTGACGGTGACAGTGTGTCAGCCGATGTCAGCATCATCATCACCGACGGTGGCGACTGTGTTTTCTTGGACACAGCAGGTTGAGCACGTAAACCCAAGTTTTTATTTCTAGTTTGATAGTTTGATGTAATAATTGGGTTTTGAGACCACATCTGTAATAATTTTATGAGACCTGGATTATATTATCAATTGCAATTCAGATTTATATCTTTGTCCATTTGATTGAATGCTATAACTAGTTGAAATCAATTTTATTTACATTCAATTCTAGTTTGGGATCTTTCAGTGATATTAGAGCCATGCATCTTGCCAGCCTGTAGGGGTAAATATATTTTATTTCTATGCATCCTGGAAGATTTGATAGAAGCCATAGATATTTTACACGTAGTAGAGCTCAGTACGAGTGAGAGTTGGGTTTAGGACAGGAACCTATCATGGCCGAAGAACAGAGGAATGCCCATAGAAACCAGGATGAGGTAGAAAGAGAGATGATGAGGACCCTTATCACTACCCAGCCCAGGATTGTTCAGGCTCTAGACCGATTACAGGATACCATGGATCGTTTAGAGGTGGATAGACACAGAGGTAGGAGGAATAGATCAGTTTCAATGACAGGGAGTCAACATACCCATCAGTCCAGTCAGCATAGTCACCATTCCCATTCTTCAGTGGGGAGCTCCTGTCATTCCTCTAGGCAAAATCATCATCATACACCTACCCCAAATAGACCATTACTGCCTCAGTTTGTACCAGGTGGATAACCAGAACAGGTGGATCCACCAGAGATTGGGTTCCAAGAGTCTGTTTTGGTAGCCACAACAGAGTGGAGAGCTTTACCCCCAGAGGTTAGGGAGGTTTTTCCTCTTCCCTAGTATTGTGCACAGCGTAGAGACACAACCAGATTTAGGGGAGATCAGGGTAATAGACCACCATAGCAACAACATAATCATGACCTCAATAGAGCTACAGGGAAGATTACATTGGCTCCATAGAATGGCTCTGGAGAGACTAGTGCAAGAGCTTGGGTCCACAAGCTGGACATATATCTTTCCTTGAGGCCCATGCCTGAGCGTGAGGCCATTCAGTTTGCAATGTTACATTTAGAGGGGATTGCATATGATTGGTGGCACCATGGATTGGTCACCCAGGATCATGCTTTAGTTCACTCCTATGCTGAGTTCACTGAGTGACTTATTGCATAGTTTGACCGTAAGGATACAAAACTTTACTACAGGGAGTTGGCTCATCTTAGATAGAGTGGTCACGTAGAAACTTATATTAATGAGTTTCAGCGTGTTGTGGTTATGGTACCTGATATGCCTCAGAGACGGAGTGTGATGTTATTTATTGAGGGGTTACAGGATAGACTTAAGGGACTGGTACGTGCTTTCTAACCAGCGACTCTTAAGGATGCCATTGATGTCACATTGAGACTGGATACTGTTCCCACTTCTTATCAGGTTGATAAGAAAATAGCCACAGACTCTCAGCCTATACAGAAGGCCAATGCACCACAAAATAAGGAAGGGTTATCCTCTATAAATCCTTGGGTGAATCAGGAGACTAGGAATGACTTGAGGAGAAAAAAGTTATGTTTTTCTTGCAAAGATCCATGGGAACCAGGACACCATTGCATGGGTAAAGGAAAGGTTCATTTGATTGAGGTAACTTCTGAGTGTGGAGATGAGGAGGTTCCTGATACAGACATTGAGGATAATATTGAGCAGGTTCAGACACAGTTGGAGTTAGATACCCCAAAGCCTTTGGCATTAGCCAAAGCAATTATGGCTACCCTCTCCAGATATCCTAACTTTCATGCCTTTCGGTTGAAGGGTACTCTTAAGGGTAAGTGGGTCATGAGCTTGGTAGATACAGGTGCTACACATAACTTCATTGACCAGAAGTTAGTGGGAAGGCGTGGATTGCAGTATGAGAAGTTTGATGGTTTTGGGGTAAAAGTGGCAGATGGTGCAGTTTTGGGTTATACCAAACGGATTCCATAGCTTAGCATTCAAATGGGGGATTACACTCTGACCGATGATTTCTATGTGTTTCCTTTAGAGGATTATGATGTGGTCTTGGGCATGCAGTGGTTACAGGGTATTGGGCGCTACATTATTGATCACCACCGTATGCAGTTAGAATTCCTTTCTAGGGGAAGGAAGATTGTCTTGAAGGCAACACAAGATGGAGGACCTAAGGAGGGGTCATCTCACAGGATGGAGTCTCATTTTATAGCTGATGTGGTAAATAATTCTATTTTTTGCAGGGCATTTTCCTTTCCAACTATAAGTCAACATCCTTATGGAGATTGTGAGAGTTTGATAATCAGAGTAGCCCAACGGCCTTTTTCTAAGTCTAAGGTATCTGATGGTGAATTTGCTAATTTCATATTGAGGATTATCACACTACTCTCTAGGAGAAATAAGGTGAATGTAGTCACAGATATTTTCTAGCATGGTGTTTTTGACAGAAGAATTTGCAAATTTTTGAGAATAATATGGAATCCAGGTAGTTAGTGTTGAGTATCAGGAGCGAATTGCTTGAGGACAAGCAATCTCCAGGAAGGGAGGACTGTAATGTCCCCAATTTTCTATTAAAATGGTTTAATTAATTAATTTAATTATTAATTAATTATTATGGAAATTAAGTTGACTTCTTCTAGAAGTTTCCTGGAAGCCTTTAAAAGAAGGGGAAGGCAAAGCAATTGGAATATCGAATATCTTCTATTTGCAAAAATTATTCTGAGAAGCTTGAATCAGTGATTCAGCTAGAATCTCTAAGGACGCAAACCTTCAGTAGATTGAAGAAGAGTTGGATGAAAACCGAGCCCTTTTCAAGAGGTGGATTCGTGACAGAATTCAGTTTGGGCATATTGATCAAATCTAGAGCTTTAGAGGCCATTCATGGAGTATACCAGGGTTCAGCCTATGCAAAAGGGTTCTAGGTATTTATTCATTGTTTAGATTCTAGATTTATATATTTTTATAATCAGATCAAGTTCAGTATGGAATTCGTACAAGATCGGCACCAGGCCGTACCAGCAGGTTCAGGAAAGGGAAGGGCACAGTTCACAGTTGTGGGCCGAGGTTATTACAGAGACCGGCATCGGCACATAAACTGACATTGGCCGATCAGCGACTGACATCGACAGTCAGGCAGTCAGGCAGAGACACCAACAGGCAGAGTTTGCCACCAGACGATCGACGGTGGCAGTGTGTCGAGCGACGACAACGACTGTGTTTTCTTGGACACAGCAGGCCGAGCATGCAAACCCAAGTTTTTATTTCCAGTTTGATAGTTTGATGTAATAATTGGGTTTTGAGACCACATCTATAATAATTTTATGAGACCTGGATTATATTATCAATTGCAATTCAGATTTATATCTTTGTCCATTTGATTGAATGCTGCAACTAGTTGAAATCAATTTTATTTACATTCAATTCTAGTTTGGGATCTTTCATCTACCTAGTTGAAAACTTTTATTGGAATTTAATAAATTGGGCTACAAGGATGTGTGTTCTTTTGGTGAATGATTCTTTCATGTGACTTCTTATTCTTTTAAGCTTGAATTTTTAATTAATCTACAATTGTGTTTTACTTATTTGCCTAATTCTTCATGTCTTTCTTCTAATAATACATGTTCTTGTAGCTATTTACTACATATATCATCTAACTTCTCTACTTATACACTATTCTTGCCTTCTTATTCAAACATATCTTCCTCATATCATTATTCATTACTTATTTATATTTGCTAAAATCCATAATCTTCTTAATTTATCATTCATTCTTTATCTCTTTCATATCACTTGTCACATCTTCTTACTTTTTCATCACCTATTTTACTACTACTCTTACCTCTACTCATAGCTACCTGGGTATTCTTTTGTTTATGCCATCTCTTCTATTGTCGCAACTCACATTCTAAATTTATACTTTTCTTATGAATCTTATTCCCTCATGTCTCCATTCTATATTTACTTTCAATCCTTATATACTCATCTAATCATCATTTAATATTATGTCATACACACCCCCATATGCCTAAAATGACTACTCCATATTGGTTGGAATAGGCATCATGGCCTTATCTACAACCAACATTTTCATAAGGATAGGAAGTCACTAAAAAAAATTCCCTCTAATTTCTCTAACAAATAATTCATGTGAACTTTCAAAATTTATGTATCCTTGTACCAAAAATTTGGTTATATATCTATCTATAGTGGTAGCAACTCAATAATATATTGCTCTTGTCTAGTCATTTCTTAATTTATACAATTGATTTATCTTTTCTTCTATCCATATGATTGTTTATTCCATTCTTAAATTAAAAAATAGTATTCCAACCATGCTAACCAATTAGCTATCAATTCAAGCAAATCATAACAAAAGATTTCATAAATCTATCCATAGATATGCTCTCAAATGATTTATTATATGGTAATACCAGCCCATTTTGATTCTTATTCTACAAAATTACATACTTTGGTCTAACCATGTCTCAATATCTCTCTGCATTGGTAACCATATTAACTTAATTTCCTATAGAAGAAGTGTTCCATGTTCACCTCACCATTATTAGCAGATTTTACTGAAGCATCAAAACATGTTAAGGACAAGGAGAGCTAGGTTATACTTTAGTGTGTAGGATAGTGCATCATATTCATATAAAAGGTTAGATAACAAAAGTATATAAAGGATGACTTATTGTGTGTTAATTAGGAATTAGGAACAACTAGTAATTCATAACATTTACAAAGTATTCAAATTAATTTAGATAGAAAGTAATAAAATATTATATATGAAAAGACATAAAAGGAACAAATTAATAAACATAATAGATAATCATAAACAAATAGTCTCTATTGATCTCTTCAAAAGTGAAACTCTATTCTTCTTATAAACATACGTATATATAGTCATTTGCAGTCTATGACTATTCATATTCTTCTTGTACTTGGCACCAAAAGTAGAATTTTTTCATATTCTAACCTATTACAAGTCATGGAAATAGGACAAACTAGACATATACATAATAAAATGAGTACATAATGCATGAATATTAGACAAATATCCTACACAACTTTACTATCCAATTTCTTCTTCCAATAGTAGTTACAACAAAAGACCAATTAAGGAGCTAACAAATGAAGAAATTGAAGTCAAGAGAGAGTGATAAAAAACAAACATATAATAGGGAATCCATAAAAACTTATGGATAAGGTGAAGGTAATTATTCCATAAAAAATAATATTTTAATTAGAAATAACATACCTAATTCCATATAGATTAATTTAGATACATCTTCAAATGAGATAAGATTTAGTCAATCCTTTTTGAATAATGAAATTTAATATGTAGAACATGTAACTAATGAATTTTTATTGAGTGATGAAACACATCGAAAAATAAAATATAATGAAACATCCATCCACAATGAAGTTTTTAAGCATGATGATAATGAACATCACATAATGACTCCAATTCATCTCTATCCTAATGAAGAGGAATTTACTTCACATATAGACTATAAATTTAGAAAACACTTGAATATCCATTTTATGTTTGAAGTCATACCACCACTGAATTTAATAAATAATGTATCTCATGTACCCACACCTTCAAGGATAATATATAGAACACAAAGGTATTTGGTTAAAATACATGAGTAGATATTAGAACTTATGTAAGGAAAATTTTCAATAAGAACACTTAAATTCCATACTCAACATTTATGGGACTTTGCATTTGAGAAGAAAACCCATACAAAATGATGTCAAATATTTTTTCAATTGATGAAAATGCAAAAATGGTGCCTT
The DNA here is from genome assembly GCA_037957365.1 of Torreya grandis. Lineage (NCBI taxonomy): Eukaryota > Viridiplantae > Streptophyta > Pinopsida > Cupressales > Taxaceae > Torreya > Torreya grandis. The sequence goes on from JARHVA010001808.1 coordinate 2,373,530, forward strand.
GTGATGTATAATTTAGGTTAAATAACAAGAAATACAAAGGGAACATATAATTAAATAGTACATAATCTAACTAATACATTTAATGCAATAGGTAATAAAATTTGAAAAAAATATATTAATGTGGAAATATGAGTGATAATAGAGTCTATAGCATATAAGTCAATATCTAGATGTTAGTTTCTTAGTCAAACAAGTACACCTTGAACTTGAATAGGAAAATTTTAATTAAAGTCATAAAAATAATAACAAGACTCGATGACCTTTTACTCACAAATTGGTTAGAATTTAGTGGTAGACTCCCATGAAAATATATGGTATTAGTTGATGAAATAAGACATTTGATTGATTTTTTTTGGCATGAGAATACATGGGTCTCATCTAATATATAAAATGTTAAAATAAGAAAATGTTTAGAAAAACATGAGCCACATGTGAAAACATTCTTGGACATGGCCCGAATGTAATTTTATAAAAACATTATTGAAATTTTGAATGGGAAATTGATAACTAGCCAAAGGTTATTTGAGATGTGCAAGTATTTCTATGTTTAAATCAACCAAACATGTACCACATGTTTTTATAGGATCCATGTTGAGTTTTTTATGTATTTTTATATTTTTTTCATCATATATGTTGTAATTTACATATTGACAAGATTATGCATGAATTTATGGTAACTTCTCCACCTAAAACATCAAGAGAGTTAATCCCAAGTCTTATGTGTCAAAGATATAAGGGAAAGGTTTTGTTTATAAAGAATTTTTAGATGGAATATGTAACAATTTTGGTGGTTTGTCACATTTTACCAAATATATTTTCAAATAAATTTTACTTACAATTGGAAAGAAACTAGTTGATTTTAAGATGTAAAAAATTGTAAATTATGCATTAAAAGGTGAAAAGGATTTATCAAGATGTGAGGTGGTTAAGACCCAAGTATTTGGATATAATTTCATGTTTTAATTCAATAATAATATTATATACCAATATGAAAGACACACACACTAAGTAAAATTATTCCTAATCAATTCAAGTTTTATAGGGACAACTTACCTCTTGAGACCATTATTTTAATGCAGACCTTGTTGAAAATTACTTACTCCAACCACAAAATAAGGTTCAATCCAAATACTATAACTCAATTCAAGTTATAATGTTTGTGCATATTACATTTAGACACACACCTATCATAAAGTAAAATATAAATATTTTGAGGGATTACCACTTTTGCATGAGTGATGTTAGGTTTCATTCTCAATATTTTTTTCAAGGTGTTTTTGAAATAGTTTATAAAAATAATAATGCAAGATAAATTATGCTCAATACACATTACATTTGGTCACACAATTGTGTAATATAGTTTTAAAAATTTTAAATATTTTTATGGTTAAGAAAGATGCATAAGAAGAGTGGGGTACAACATTTTTGTAGTTTTTTTTTTAGGCTAGATATGGCAAAGGGGAACATGATGGTGTAGATGCATGTGAAAAAATATCCCTTAAAAGGAGAAGGGAAAGTATAAAGATGATGTTGATTTGGTTGATGTTGTAATTATTATGTCTTGGTGTAATGAAACAATTTCTCACAAATTATATAAATATTCTCATGTGCAAAGATTATTTCAGTTAATAAAGGAAGAAAATAAGGCAATGTATGAATATTTCAGTACAATACCTAGATCAAGTGATTTCCATTTAATGTGAAGCTCAAATTCTAGTTCATCAACTTTATACTAGGGTTATGGAATGACTTTGTTTGAGTTAAATGGAATTTTATTGGAATGAATGCAAGTTAAAATAATGGGTTGATTAATGGTATTGTAGACCCCTAATGCCTATGGATACAATCCATTCATTTCAACCACTAGGGGATCATTATATGGCATCAATAGTTGACTTTGATCACATCTAACATCTTATGTAACCATGTACACTTTATTTATAATGTAAATGTAGCCTTAAACCTTAGTGATATTTTAATTTTTTCCTACATGTCCTTAAATTTTGATTATAGTTTAAATGCATGGAAAGTTTTCATATTATTTTTACCTTAAGACAATGATGAGAGAATATACTAATAGTTGTCTCATTGTGTACAGGAAAAAACATTAACCAAAATTGTCATAGATGGAGAAGACTTAGTTTATCCCACTATATTTATAGTGGTTATAGTAACCTAGATTTATAGATATATTCATAAATAATGTAAATCAATTTTTAGTTTATGATTTTTAAATGAATAGGGTGATACTTCATTATTAAAACTTGGTTATCACTACAAATATTCAATTGATAAAATACCATGAAAATCCTTATAATAAATGTTTGTGAAATCTTCCTAAATCCAAACATGAAATGATTCTTGAAACACTTCAAAATAGATTTGATCCTTAAGTTAAAATGTATTGACTTGATAAAGTTAGTTTTCAATGGAAGTTACATTTTTAATTAGTAAACTTAACTTATTTTATTTAGTGTAGTTTAAATTAGAATCATTTTGTCATTATGTATTCAATTGAAATCATGAATAATACATTTAATGTAAATTACTAGTACCATATGAACTTACAAATTTACATGGTTAGTGCCATGATTAGATATTATTATCTAATTGAAACAAATATAATCATAAAAAATAATATGTTTCATTAATTGCACACACTAGTCAAATGATACATATTCTATTGACCAACATTTGGTCCCTAAAGTGATATTTGGTTATGAGATAAACATGCCACCAATTATCCATCATTTCAAGTCATAAATAATAATTACACATTTCCTTAAAGTAAATTTATATATAAATATAGGAGTTGATGGTTTGTCTCCACCCCTCATAGTTCACCTACAACAGTTGTGAAAAGTTTGTTCTATTTTTGCCCTTGAGAACGAGAAGATTCTCTTCAGGGATGTATTTGGTCGATTATAAGTTTCAAATATGGGTCCTAATATAGGTTATATGAAGGATATTTATGTGCTTATATTCCCATTAGTAAATTTCCATGAAGGTGGTTCATCTATTGGGCATGTGAGTTAAAATATATATGTTATACTGACAAATTTTTGGTCCATAAATAGAGAATTATCTACAAGAGAAAATGTTTCTCCATTTCCCCATTATTAAAAGTGATAAATAATCTTATGAGAGGTATTTATATGAATTTATCATGTAAATTTAGGAGCTAATGAGTTTTCTCTATCCATCATGGTTCACCTACAACAACTATGCAAAGTTCATTCAGTTTTTACCCTCAAGAATGAAAAGATTATCTTTAGGGATGCATATGAACACATATAAAATTCAAATATAGGGGTAAAAAGAGGGTATAATAATATCATTCATGTGTTTATATATTCATATATATGTGTCTACTAGTATAGTTTTTTATTAGGTTTAAAAGTCAAAAGATATGTGTTTTATTGATCAACTTTTGGTTCTTAAAGTGAGATTTTGTAGTGAGAGAAAATGTGTCACATTTTATATATCATCGTGAGTGGTAGAGAATATTCTAGGGTATCATTATAGAACTCACATGTACAACTATAATAACTAATGATTCATCTCTACCACTCATGGTTTGCCTGCACTATTTGCACAAATTTCATTAAATCTTTTCGATTAAGAATGACAATATTATTTTCAAGCATGCATCCAACCATATGTAAGTTTTGAATTTAGGAAAAAATATGTCTACAAATATGGTTATTATATTAGGTATTTGATTTAAATGATATGTGTTCTAGTAATGAACTTTTGGTCCCTAAAGAGAGATTTAGCCATGAGAGAAAATATGCTTCTAATTCTCCATCATTGTGAGTGGTATAGAATCCTTTGGTTGGATCCTTATAGGATCACTTATAAAACTATAGTAAATAGTGGTTCATATCTACCCCTCTTCAACTATTTCATAAAGTTTGTTGATTTTTTGTACTTAAGAACAACAAGATTCTCTTTAGGGATGCAGTTGGTTGACTATAATTTTACACTTTAGGGACTAATGGAGGGTGTAAAAAGGTCAATCATAAATTTATAGACACATTTATATGTTTTGATGAATAGTTTTTATTAATTGATCATGTGAGTCAAAAGATACACATTTTACTAATGAATTTTTTATCCCTAATGAGAGATTTATCTGAAAAAGAAAACATGTCATTATTTGTCCATCATCATGAGTGGAAAATAATACTCTAATTGGTCCTAAGAGGACTCACTTGTGCAATAGTATGAGATGACATATTGTCTCTACCCCTTACCATTTTCTTGTAACTACTACACATTATTCTTTCCTTTTTTTCCCTTAAGAATGACATGATTCTCTTTGATGATGTGTCTGATTGACTATAATTTTAAAATATAAGGGCTGATAGAGGGTATAAAAAGGTCAATATTTAATTTATCTATCCATATATACATGTCCATGAATACGTTTCATCAATTTCATGTGTGAGTTAAAAGATACACATTCTAATAACTAAAATTTGGTCCCTAAAACAAGATATGACAATGAGATAAAATGTGCCACTATTTATCCATGAGTGGTAGAAAATGTCAAAGTACCTAATGGAATTAATCATATATTATTTAATATTAATGACAAGTTATCTAAATTAATTACAAAATTTAAAGATTACAAAATTAATAAATAGATAGAAAATAAATACATTACACAACACATGATTAACATTGGAAAACAAATTACACCTAGTAACTTCATTTCCACCTCATTTCTTCTCTTTATGAAGTTTCTTCACAAAATGCTCCATTTACATTTGAATAATTCTCAATGTCATGATGTTCATCCTTATAAAGGTAAAAATGCATTTATAAAGAGTGTGAAGAGTTATAACCATCCTTTTTATAGTATAAAAGGGATACAGAATTACAATGTATAATTGTGTGACAAGTGTGTATTTTGTACCATTTTTTATGTGGTGTATTATTTTTATTTTAATGTGACTCTCTTTCTACATCAAAAGTCTTAATAATATGAAGAGTCTTCTTTTGGATTGTATCAAACCACTAGAATGTGAAGTGATAGAGTCCTAGGAAATCTCTATAAGTATAACTCATTTACAATAAAAAGTGTTATAAAATAGTTAGATCAACATAGATATTTAGAAATGGGTTTCTTTTATGTTTCCTTATGTTCCTTGCATTGATGTGTTTTGTATTCATTGTAATTTGTTTATTATGAAACACTTACTATTTTGAGTTGAATATATATGTGATTCATGCTTATTTTTGATTTATTACATGTTTGGATGAATGCGATGTGTCTATGCAATCTCATATTTTATGTTTCTATATTTCACTACACACAACTATACCTTATTAGTATGTTCTTATGGGTTTTCTAGGAACCTATGATAATAATGGTATGGTGAGTGTGTAACCTTAAAAAATGATGTAATGGCTACTAAGATAGAGAAACTAGGAGAGATGGATCAATGAAATAATTCACAATTTCACAGAGGAATAATTTAAAAAAATAGGAAGTTATACATAAGAATTTATTCATGAGCATATCTATGGCAAAATATATGAAATTTTCAAGTCTAAATTTCATGGATTACTAGTTACATGGTTATCAATATTGGAATATTATTATTTTCTATCAAGAAGGACAAAAAATTTAGTTTAGATAGAAGTGAGACTATAAAACCTATGAAGATTAAACACTAACTAGACTCATGTGATATATCATTGGTTTAAAATTACTATTGATGGATACATCATTGAATTTTTTTCACAAGGATACATTAAATTCAAGGTTTCACAAGACTTTTTTGTGAGAGGAATTAGGGTAAATATTTTATAGCAATTTCATGATCTTGTCAAAACATTTGTTGTATAAAAGGCCACGATGCCTACCCCTACCAACATGGAGAATTCTCTTTGAGAATTAGGGGGATGTGTGCAATGATGGAGTGAATAATGAGGATATGATAAAGGAAGGTTAAACATCTACCAATAAGATGGAGGATTCATAGAAATAGAGTGAAAAGAAAATTATGGGGTTTAAGTGATACCTAAGACAATAGAGAAGATTGAATAAATAAAATAATCCTAATAAAGTTACGAGTAGAAGTAGAGGTGGTAGTGAAGAAGAGTGTGAAGGAATGAAAGATCATAGGAAAGCAAGAAAATTTGGAGAAGACAAAGCTAAGGAAAGGAGAGGACCCAAGATAAGAGAAGGTATATATGAGAGTGCAGATATATATAGAGATGATGAAGAAATGGAAGAAAGTGGAAAGGTAGAAGAGGAGATAGTAGACTTGTTAGATGGTAGATTAAGATCGTATCTAGAAGGGAAGATATTATTTGTAAAAGAGGAGTAGTCTTTGGAAGAAGTTATGAATTCATAGGATGAACGTAGGTTCAAGTTCCAATATAGTAGAAGTTACTAATATGGATCATTCACTTGAAGGGTACACATCTTGTGTGCCTAATTTATCATCATAATAAAAAGTACAAATGTTAGTATACATATTTCCTACTTTGATGTTTTTACAAATAAGTTTTTGAAGTATAATGAAAAAAATAATCAAGTTCTAGATAGGAATACATTGATTGAGGTAGGATTTTAGGTTTCATCAAATATTAATATTTTCCCAAGTATAATCCACCACCACTAGTTTTAAGTGTTACTACTATGAGTATTTCTTTAAATCTGATAGTTTTTGTCAAATTGAAACCATATGATTGGTTTATTGACCCTGATTAGTTTTTTTAAACTTATGTAATGAAGTGGTAGATCAGGGATGAACTATAGACTAAATGAAGAAGTGTGATCTCATAGGATATTTAACAAGATAAGATTTAGAGTTCATATAGAAAATAATTGTTGTTAAACTAAGATTTGACAAAGTCAAATTCCAATTGGTAGGTGAGTTAAAAGTAAAAAAGTTTTAAAGTCAAATGATCCAAGATCTTAATGATATTAGGTGTAAATTAGGTGATTTAATGTATGACTATCATCATATATTTTTTGATGTAATGAACAGGATAGACTTTCTATTCTAGGATAAATACAAGGTTTCATGGTTTGTATAAGGCCTATGAATTTAAATTTTGTAATTATTGAAAATTATTTTGATAATAAGGTGGATAAATAAGCAACTACACTCTATGTAGAATAAATATGGGACTATGGAGATATCCCAATGCCTAATATGAAGATAGATGCAAAAAATGACAATGTGTTGTGAAAGACAGAGGATTTACACGAAATTAATAGGCCCAAATTAGGCCTCTAGTGCATGAAATGTGTAAAATAGGGGTACCATAGAAATGATGTCCCTAAAGTTAAGACAAAATTTCGTGAACTTTATCTTTTGGTAGGGCATGCAAGTAAAAAATTCCATTTTTTACAATAGTAAATCAAACACTCTTAGTCTTTGAACTATAACTTCTACAAGTCTTATAACTATGATGATAAGAATTATCCATCACTACAAGAACTAAAGGAGGGTACCATTAAGAATGTCTTTGTAATCACAACATAACTAGTTCCCTTTATGAAGCTAAGAATCCCAAGCTCAGATTTAGACGTGAATATTACAATACAAACTATTCCTATATTCATGCTAACCTCACCAAATTATCAACCATAGGTTGTCGCAAGTTAGTCATCACAAGATTCGCATCTCTAAAATACCAAGCGGGATGGACACCTCTATCTCTATAGTACCAATGTATTGGAAGGTTGTGTTTCCATAATAAAAACAAATAGGATGGACTCCATATTCTCCCTAAGGAATGTACATGGGATATGATGGAGAAAAATAATAAGGTTGGGGTTCTCTATAGAGGTATGGAGGATATGAGTGATAATATAAATCAAGTTATGGATCCCAATAAAGACAAGGTGGATATATGGGAGGATATCAAGGTGAATACCATGGTGGTTGAAAATAGGGTGAATTATAGGCATGAAAACCAATTGTCTACTATTTATGTGGGGAATATAACCTCTTCACACCCAATTGTCCCACTAACCCTCTGAGGTAAATGTATTATTTTTATTACATAGTTTCATAATAACACCACACAGAGGATTGTCTAGCATTATAAAAGAATATGATATAATATCTCATGTGAAATGTTAATTTGATATATTCACAACCTAAGGATCATGTTTTCCTATGTATAGTCATGTATCAACAACATTTTGAGCATGGATTATCTCCTTTGGATATGTCATAGGAACAAATATTCAGAAAGGTCTAGTATGATAAAGACCTATCCCTGTGATAGTTTGATGTACCAAAAAATATAGGTTATGTAGAAAATTTAACGTCAAGATACATAAGAAGGTGATACTCTATCTATTAATGTGTAGATGTATTTGAAAAATTGTGTGCATCATGATATAGGATAGAGTATTAATTTCCTTGATTGATTTTCTCAAACTCCTAAGTACTCTACAAAATGAAGATTATCAAAAAATATTACCAACCTTCCACATAATTTTTTAGATTGAATATAAAAGGGTCAATAACACACTAACAAGGTAATATGGGACGTAAAAACTATGATTCCCTAGGACATTGAATCCCATATGGATATTGAATTGACATGGTATGATGTATCAATATTTTATTCAAATTTGGGAGCATAATCAATATGATTCTATGATCTACATGGGAGGATATTGGATGAATAAAACTTAGCTATATTATAGTGAAACTAAGCCTTGTAGACTATGTCAAGGTAGAACCTATTGGTCATCTCAAATATGTGGAGATAAAAGTTATAGGCCTAAGCCTGCAAGAACATTTTGAAGTAATCAATATGAATATTGATGAAATGCACTACCTTGAATAAATTTTGAATAAGTGGGATTATTAAGGTTAGATTACCATTAAAATATTGTACAATAAGTGATTGTACTAAGGGGATAAAATCATCATTATTCCAATGAATAAAAATGAGAGCAAGCCTTATATTATACCTAAGGATCTATATTCACTTAATGCTTATGGATATAATAGTTGGTCTAATTTGGGTGTAGAACATAATTAGAACACACTAAGATATATATAGTAACAATGATTTTACCCAAAATAAAATTATCAACATTAGTCGTAGTCAACATAATAGTTTATATGTAGACCTATAATAACAAAGGCACTAGTTTCACAGTTCCAAATAGAACACTAAAATTCACCATCGATGCGATCACCAATAAGGTATGAATTAGATTTATTATATAATTTATATTTGATTAACATGGATTATACTTAACCTATAATATAAGTCTTTTTACCATGGGAAGTAACATCTTCTGTTAGTTACAATTTTGATACCCACATGTTGAACAAAGTAAAAGGAAATCATGAGGTGTCTATGCTATGAATGGTATTCATTTCCAAATGCCAATTACCTCATTATTTTTAAACTAAATATTTGAACCATCTATTCATTATATTGTAACATCATGTTCCCAACATAAATTAGAGAGAAAATGCATTTAACTATGCATTAAAGGGAATTGTTATGACTTGGTGGGTAGTTCATAGAATAAATCAACTAGAATGGGATGAGGCTTGTGAACTATTATGTGCTTGATTATAAATAACACCTATTTTCATGGAATAATGAAATTTGTATCAATAAGGATAGTTACCATAAATGCATGTTCATAAGTGTGTATATGTGTGCACGCATTAATTTATACTATGGTATCACTTTTAATAGCTTGTTACATGCATCAAGAGCACATATAAGAGATGAAGAATTGGCCTCAAGTACAACATGACTTCATTCATACTTTTTATTTTATAGGATGATAATACTCTTGTGCACAATAATATGAATAAGTTAAAAATATTTTTATGTTATGGGTGAGAATAATATTTAATTGCTACAACAAACTCATCATTGCAATAATAAGAAACTAGAGATCTGAATGTAGCTATCCAAAATTACAAGGCCAACAAATAAAAGGATATTTTTTTTGTTAAATCTTTTAATAGGATCATGAATGATACATAATTAATAGATTCTAGTGATAGTGATGAAGACTTAGATTTAAATGGCTTCTTTGAACCTGAATAAGAACTATAGCTCCTTAAAGCTGACATCATAGAATAAAATAAAGATACAAAGTTGTGACATCTAAATATTTAGGAATAGGAAGGGTAGAAAACTTTGTAAGAATCAATTCCAAGTGGATCTAAAAAAATTTATCAGGAGACATTAAAAAAATATTTTTAGAACATTGGGATAGAGTCTGAACCCAAGCTTGCAACTCTAGGAGATTAATGGACACAAAATGAGGTTTCAAAAGCATTGTAGATTTCAAAAAAATATCAAGATGTATTCCCAACAAAGTTTTTAAAAGTAAAGAGAATAGATATTTCATTTAGAGAAATTCATATAGAGATAAAAGAGTGTGTGAGGCCTATGAAAAAGAATCCATAGAAGATAAAACCTAAATTGAAGTTAAATGTAAAAGTTGAACTAGGTTAGATATAAGATGCATACATTGTATATCTAGTATAAAAGGTAAACTTGGTTATCCCAATGGTGGTTCAGCCCAATAAATCCAAGGAAATAAAAGTGTGTATGGATTATTGTGCAAAAAATTATGATTGTATTCATGATTCACTCCCAATTTTGTTCACATATGAAGCATTGGAGTTCATCACATATCATGAAGTATATTATTTTATGGATGGGTTCAGTTATTATCACAAGATTCTAATCATAGTAGAGGATTAGACCAAACCAATATTCATAATAGAATTTAGATCATTTACATACAAAGTAATGTCATTTGTATTGAATAATGTTTCATCTTTATTTTATACGGCTATGGTTGGTGATTTTAAATATTTCATCCATGTTTTTCTTGAATTCTACCTAGATTATTGGTTATATTTTCCTTTTTCAAGGATCCCTTGTTTAAGTTGTGACTTATGTTGGAATGGTTCTAAGCTCTTCACATTGCACTAAAATTTAATAAGTGATTATTTTTCACACTTTAAGTATCCTATTTGGGCACATAGAGTGCAGTGATTGGATTTTGGTGGACCAAGCCAATTTTTTTGTAATTGTGGGCATGCCACTTCCTACAAGTTTGATAGAGGTGTGATCATTTTTATGATATACAAGCTACTATATAAAATTCATAAAAGGTTATGTAGCTATATCTTACCCTATGAAAAACTATTGCATGAATATATTAGGTCTTAATGGACAAAGGAGTGCTAAGAATAATTTGTATATTTCACGTAGAGACTAGTAAGCACCCCTATTTTGGTCTTTCTTGACTGGAGAAAACCTTTTCATGTTCATGTGGATATTTCAAAAATTGTAGTAGGATTTGTTTTTTCACAAGGATATGGAGGATTGGATAATCTCATTCACTTTATAAGTCATAAACTCTCAACTATAAATAATAATTATATAACTATAGAAAGGGAATATTTAGTAATGGTTTTGACATTATATAATTTTAGGTACTACCTTTTAGAAACACCATTTAAATTTTGCATTGATCACCAAGATCTAGGATACCTAGTAATTAAGCCTGTGTTGAGAGGAAGGATATCTTAGTGGTTGATGTTGTTAAAATAATTCTATATCAGTGTAAATATGAAGCATGGAAGGTATAATGTAGGACTAGACCATTTAATCTAGATACATAATGGGGAAGAGTTAAAATAGATTGAAGATGAATCGATAGATTACCATATGTTTTGATTCTATATAATTCTTGAAAATATGTAAGACATAGCTAACTTACTAGAGAAAGGAATCTTTCATGCACACTATATATAAAGGGAAACAAATTAGTTGATCACACAATTTATTCCCTTTAGCATTGTCAATGGAATTTTGTATAAAATGGGAAAGGATGGAGTAATACAAAGAGTAGATTTGGAACATGAACGACCATAAATTCTTGAAGAATCACATCAGTGAATCATAGGTAGAAATTTCACATGAGAAACTACTATGAGAAAGATTCTAAAAAGCAGTTTATGGTGGCCTATATTATTTTGAGATGCATATCATGTAACTAAACACTATGATGTCTATTAGAGAATGGGAAAACCTAATTAGAGATATGAGATGTTGCTAAATCCTACTTAGATAAAAAACCATTTGAATAATGGGATATTGATTTTTTGGGACCAATAAATCCACCTAGCAAAAGCAGTTTTGCATGATACGTAATCACTATGACAAACTATTTTATTAAATGGCTTGAAGTTGATGTGACACTAAGTTGTAGTGCTAACATTGTATTCAAATTTCTCTATGAAAATATTATATCTATATTTGGTTATTTGACTAAGTTGGATAGTGATAGATGAACATATTTCCTCAATAATATGATAAAGACTCTCATAAAGGAGTTTATTATATTACACCATAAAATCATATAATAACATCCAAAATAAAATAGACAAGTGAAAGCATCAAAATATTATAATAAAAATCACTGAGAGGGGAGGGGGGGTGAATCAGTGAACTTAAAAAACTTTTACAACTATACATTACCTTTTATTAACCATCAAAGGAATGGAGTGATCAATCAATGCATCAAGAACCAATCACACAAACATGAAACAATGAGCATAACACAAAATGAGTGAGAAAACCTTGAAGGGAGGAAAACTTATTATGATATCTATAATTGGAATTCCTATAAATTTTACAAAAGATCAAATTCTATTGAGCACCAACTCAACTTAGAGCACCAACCCAAACTATCAAGCACCCACTTTCTAGGAAGCTACAACTCCCTTGTGAATAAGAACCAACTTAGTCAACTCTAATTTATGAAAATAATATAATTAGTTTATTTTTCAATCATATGATGTTCACTTCTTCCTTCTCTACTCTTTAATCTTAATGCACACTCTTCTTTGCTTGTCTAACCCTCATCAAGTCTAAGTAGTTTATGTATCCATGATCTTCATATGTATACAACCTAAAAACGTGTCATGAATACTTGTATTCTCTCCTATAATGGTTTACAATATGTTTCATAGCATACTTATATGCATCCATCTTCTATTTCTCACACACACGTCAAAAAGATCAATTTGCTTATATATAAGCCTAATGATCATATGAAAATACAACCAGTCATTCACCTTATTCATTCAAGTTTAGTCATAAAATTAGCTTTAAGAACTTATTTAAACATTAGTTGGCCACAATACCTTATATTATTATTTCTACATTATGACTCATGGAGACCTAATTACATTAGGTCTGTCTAGTAACATGTATCACATATTGGTCAGCCACAAAACCTTACCGTCTTATTTATACATTAGGAATCATGGAGACCTAATTGCATTATGTATGTCTAGTAACATTTATAACATATTCCCTTAGAACACATTTCACCTCCATAGGTTAACTTGTATTTTTTAAGCTTCACCTAATTACTCAAGAACTCCACAAGTTCAAGAATGCAGGTATGAACCTTAAGTAAGTGTTGGCCATGGATTTGAAATACAAGTTGTATGTTATGGTTTAGAGAAAATTTTAAGGGATAATGGGTAGGTTAACTATTCCATAAGATCTTAAACATTATTTTGATCTAAACTTGTCTTTAAGAATAATTTCACATGTGGGATAAAAGTTTAAACTACTAGGACACGATCATGTTTGCACTTGTTAAGTAGGTATTTATTTTCTCAAAATTATTTATTTGGGAATATTATATTTACTCACATATATTTTTCATAAATTTGGGGGATATGCTTTCTTAGGTGGAGATAATGTGTCATATATGTCATAGGTAACTCCCTTCACTAACTATTATAGGTATGTGAGTTACTCTTCTATTTTGGGCACCTATGACCACCTTTTGTGGAGGAGTTACATTTCTATTTTAGGGGTGATTTTACCACCATTTGAGGAGGAGTTACTTTCTCTCCTATATGTATGCTCTACTTGAGCCTTATTATCTTAATGAATGATCTATTTTCTCCATTTTTCTTTATCTCTTGCAATATTCTCATTTTATGTGATTTCTTCTTACTTTAACAACATAGTGGTGTGCACAAGATTCATCTCATGAGATCCTTCTAGCTTGATTTTGTGTTATCTAGACCTAGTGATATCTCTGATATGGTATCAAATCCTACTCATGGTAAATTTTAGTCTGGTTTTATTTGTTGTTAAGATTCGTTTGAAATCATATGTTATTTGTCAAATTATTTAGAATGTGTGTTATTTCATCTTTCGATTTAGTAGATTGGTTCTACTAAATCTATTTGAAGGTCAAATACAAATATTACACTCTTCTTTCCAAACTATTCATCTACATTGGTCTTGTTGTATGGTTCTATTTTTTGGCTTTGTTCTCTTGAATATTTGTAGGAAGACATTGATTTTCATGGTTGGTTTTCCATCTAACTATTCTTTTTCAAACTGTGCGCCAATAGTAAAGAATCATGCTAAAAGTTTTTTATTGTTTTATATATATATATATAGGAAGAATTGTAAAAGACTTCTAATTTTCTTGAGATAGTTTGGTATTTAATTATGGTTTTATTGACTAGTTAGAAGGCTATGTTCATTGCCTTTTTATTTGAGCATTTAAAATATTAGAGCGAATTTTTTGAATAGGCCATTAATTATTAGAAATATAATGTGCTATAAATTTTTATCAACTTAGAATTTAGTGTCATATTTTTCAAAAGTGCATATTTTTTACCCTTTCTCCATTGGTATAATTTATTTTTATAAATCCACTAAATTTATAAAGTGCCATTTTTTAGGGGTTCCCTTCTTGACCGTCTTTTTACACTTATACAATCTGGGATGCATTATCAGTTGAGCCTGATGTCCTCACCTTGTTTGCATAAATTTGTCTTTCTAACACATGCAATGATTTCTTTAGACCCACTTTTAGTTGAGTTTAACATCTTTTAAGTGTGCATTTACAACATTTTGGGGGGTTCACCATTTCATAGTTTAGGGGGGGTGTGCTTGTTCTATGTCACTCTTTCATTTCTACTTGGACTTTTATTTTTACTTCAATTATAACTTGCACTACTACTACAACTCATTTTTGTAGTAATGGATTTAAGTTCAATCAACCCACTAACTACTTTCAAATATCAAGAATGGAAAATCAAAATGACAATTATTCTAAGGAGTAAAGGTTTGTATAGGATAAATATGGGTGATGAAACTAAATCTAGAATAAATGTAGATAAAATTAAAGTGGTATAACCATAGTGATGAAGCCTATGGGCTATTATGTCTTTCTATAGCATGATCTTCTATTTCAATTAGATCCTGCCAAATCACCTCATGATGTATGGACCATTTGGGTAAACTATTTGGAAAGGAAGATGTGATGAGAGGTCATGAGCTTGAGAATGAACTCATTATCCTAATTCTTTGTAACTTTGACACCCTTCAATATTACTTCACTAAGTTCAAATCCTTGAGGTTTTAGTTGAAAAAATATGGGATAAAGAAATAAGATGACCAACTTGTTATTTTTATACTCTCTAAGCTAGGTCCTAACTATTCAATATTTGTCTCTACTTTCCATGCCACTAAAAGTGCATTGGGTACTGCACAAAAAAATCCCTCTTTAGATGCTTTCATTTCTGACTTAACTAGGGAACAAGACAAGTTTATTTAGATGGGTAAATTTAAGTCCACAAAACCTCAATCCCTAATTGTTGGGAACGGAAAATAAAAGACTTCAAACAAAGATAAGAAGAAGAAAGAATCAATCTTTGCCAAAACAAAAATTGAATCTTCCTCTTCCAATGACAAACCTAAGAAAGAGAAGGTTAATTGCACCTACTATAAGAAAAATGGGAATGATGAACACAAGTGCATGAAGAAGCAAATAGATCACCTAACTCATCTCCTAGAGAAGAACAACATAGGTGTTCCTGAGTCCATCAAGTAGAATTCATCTACCCAAGATTCTACTAAGACAAAGGGCAAAGGGAAAGAGAAAGAAAAGGGAAAGGCTCTTGTAGCAGTTACAACTTCAACATATTCATGGGTTATTAACTTGGGTGCTTCTCACTACATGGGATCTTCAGTGGTTGATTTTTCTTCCTTAGAGCCTTGTAGCATGCATTCTATTAGTTTGGGTGATGACACTTTTGTACCAATTACAGGAAGAGGGTCTACATAAATGGAAGGAAGAACATTCAATAATGTTCTAATTTTTTCTTCTCTTTCAACAAATATCCTATCCTTGTATCAAATCACCCATATTGGCAAAGGCATGAGGGTTAAGTTTTTACTAGATTCAATTATCATTGAGGAGTTTCATAGTGATCCTACAATGGCAGTAGGGAGGGCAAATCCCTAAGCCAGGTTATACTCCTTGTCCTATTTTGTACCTAATTCTTCTCTAACAACATTATTGATTCATTCAAATAGAGTTAGAAAATTATGGCATGAGTGGTTTGGCCACCTTAACTACCGCTATCTTAAATAACTTAGTAGAAATGACATGGTCATAGGCTTGCCTCAAGTCCAATTCTCTAAGGGAGTTTGTGAGGGTTTATCTCTTAGAAAGCACCTTGAACCAAAATTTGACAAAGGAAAAGCTTGGAGTGCTTCAAAATCACTAGATTTAATACATAGTGATGTATTTGGACCTTTTCCTAGTCTATCTTTTACAAGGGCTAAGTTCATTCTCACTGTCATTGATCATTTATCAAGATATACATGGGTCTACTTTCTCAAGTAAAAGTCTAAAGTGTTTGAATATTTTCAAGACTTCAAGGCTCTTTTTGAGAAACAATCTAAGAAATACATCAAGGTTATTCAAACTAAAAATGGAGGTGAATATGTCAGTAATAGATTTTAGTAGTTTTACACCACAGAGGGGATTAATTTTTAGTAGATAGTTACTTACAGTCCTTCACAAAATGGAGTTACATAATGTAAAAATAGGTTCTTGAAAGAGATGGCTAGTTGTATGATTCACTCTAAGTCCTTGGTACCTTAGTATTGGGCCAAATCCATTAATTATGCTTGTTATATTCAGAATAGGGTTCCTCACAAAGCTTTGAAAGGTGTAACATCCTTTGAATCTTGATATAGAAGGAAACCTGATGTTGAGCACTTTAGGGTTTTTATATCTCTAGCTATGGCATGTATACCTAAGAAGAAATGTAAAGCTGTGGAAACTCAATCCAAGCATTTCATATTTTTAGGTTATCTAGATGGTGTCAAGGGGTACTACCTTCTACATCTAACCACACATGAGTTATTCATAGAGAGAATTGTTTACTTTTAGGAGAGTCCCAAAGACTCAACACTTGACACTTATCTTTCATTATATTCACTTATACTTGATAATTCTTCTGTTGAATTAGATCATCCAGTAGGTTCTTGAGCTAGGGTCTTCTTCTTTTTCTTCTTCATTTTTTGATAAAGAAGATAGTGATGAGGAGTCTTCTACATCCACTTATAGACATGTTTCATATGATGAGGAGTTAGCACCTGACTCACCCACATCCGGACCCCTTTAGGCTAGGTAGACACTTTAGAGTGTAGGCACTTGGGTAGGGGATCTACATTAGATGATAGATGTACTCAGGTAGATTATCAAATTAGTCCACATGCCTTCTTTACTTTAGTTTCATATCTACAAACATTTTGAGAGGATTCAGGCATACCTAAGTGGGATAGTGTTATATAGGAAGAATATTCTTCCTTGATCAAAAATCACACCTGGGATTTGAATTCACTTCTTAAGGGAAGGAATATGGTTTGATGTAGGTGGATATATTGGACCATTTTTTTATCAAATGGGTTGGTAGATAAGTAAAAGGTGTGATTAGTTTCCAAGGGTTTTTCACATGTAGTTGGCATTGAATACTCAAAGACCTTTGCACTAGTTGCAAAGATGACTTTGATCTAACTCACACTGGATTTATCTATAGCATATGGTTGGGATGTGCATTGGATGGATGTGAAGAGTGCCTTTATTCATGGAGACCTTGAGGAATAGATCTATATGGAGTAGCCACCTGGGTTTATTTAGGATTCATCCTTAGTTTGCAGACTTAGGAAATCTATCTATAGCCTCAAATAAGCCCTTCAAGATTGGTACACCAAGATGGATTCCTTCCTCCTTAATTTAGGTTTTACTATGTGTCATTCAGACCTTAATGTATACTTCTTATGGTAGGATGATTCTTTAATGATATTGGTCCTTTATGTTGATGATCTTTTGATCACTAAGAGTTCCTCATCATCTATTACGACAGTGAAGCCAGCTCTATAGGATAGATTTGACATGGCAAATTTGGGTCTTTTACATTAATTCCTTAGAATTGAAATTTCATAGTCTAATTTAGGGATTTCACTTAGATAGCCCAAGTATGCTCTTGATCTTTTGATTTAGTTTTACATGGTTGATTGCAAGCCATATCTAACTCCCTTTCTATCAAGTGTCAAACTTGGGGTTGACTATTCTACTCATTTGGTTGATGTCACTCGGTATCAATAATTTGTTGGTAGCCTCATTTATGTTACTCATACTAGGCTTGACATTTCATATGTAGTAGGGATTATATCATGATTCAGAAACCCATGAGCTTAACTGGAAAGCAAATAAAAGGATCTTGTAATACATTTAGGGCTCTTATAGATTTAGGATTCAATAGAGATTTGCAACAAAGGTTATCTTAGTTGGATGTTTATATTTAGATTAGGTTGGTGATACTTAGAATCACAAGTCCACTTTAGGTTATAGTTTTTATTTGTGTTCTATCCCTATCAATTAGTCTAACAAGAACCAAAATGCTATTGTTATATCATCTATAGAGGTAGAGTATAGGGGAGATATTAATGCTTTTACTGAGGGTATTTGTCTTTAAGGGATTCTATTCAAGTTTAACATTCCTATTGGCTATCCCACCATCATCTATTGTGACAACTAGAGTCCTATACAAATATACAAAAGTCTAGTTCAGTATTAATGGACCAAATACATTAATATTCACATGCATTTCATTCGAGAGATTATTCATGGTCAGGTCATTGGCTTGAGATTTTTTAAATCTTTAGAGTAGGTTGTATATATCTTTACCAAACATTTTACTAAGAGTAAGTTCATTCATCTATGAGTTCTTCTTGGGGTATAGTCTACATCAATAGAAACATTATCTTTAGGGAGGCCTTCTAGCCTCTTCACTTCTTCTATGTCTCTCTTTTTTTTGGGGGGGAGTTTTTTTCGATGGGTTTTTTCCTATTCTTTACTTTATGAGAGATTACTTTATACTCCTTTGGTTGATGTCACTCAGTATCAACAACTTGTTGGTAGCCTCATTTATGTTACTCAAACCAGGTGTGACATTTCATATGTAGTAGGGATTATTTCATGATTTATCCAGGAGACCCATGAGTTGTACTAGAAAGTAACTAAGAGGATCTTGAATTACATTCAAGGCTTTTATAGATTTAGGATTCAATATAGATTTGGCACAAAGGTTGTCTTGGTTGGATTTTTAGATTTAGATTAGGCTAGCGATACTTAGAATCATAATTCCACTTTAGGTTATAGTTTTTATTTGGGTTATATCCCTATCAATTGGTCTAACAAGAAGCAAAATGATATTACTATATCATCTATAGAGGTAGAGTATAGGGAAGCTATTAATGCATTTACTAAGGGTATTTGGCTTCAAGGGATTCTATTCAAGTTTGGTATTCCTATTGGGTAGCCCACCATCATATATTGTGACAATTAGAGTACTATATAAATATGCAAGAGTTTGGTTCAGTACCAATATACCAAACACATTAAGATTTACATGCATTTCATTCAGGAGATTATTCATGGTCAAGTCATCAAATTGAGAAATTTTCAATCTTCAGATTAGGTTTTAGATATCTTTACCAAACCTTTTACTAAAAGTAAGTTCATTCATCTATGAGTTCTTCTTGGGGCATGGTCTACATCAGTAACAACATTATCTTCATGGGGGCCTTCTAGCCTCTTCACTTCTTCTATGTCTCTCTTTTGAGGGGGAGTTTTTTCCTATGGGTTTTCTCCTTTTCTTTACTTTATGAGAGATTAATTTATACATGGTTACCTGATCAAGCCTAGTTGTCAAGACCCATTTTCATTTCACAATGCCTACCTAAGGTGTGCTTATGGGCGGTGTTAGTGTAGGTATTTATTTTCTCAAATTTATTTATTTGGAAATATTATATTTGCTCACGTGGAGTTTTCCTACATTTGGGAGATATGCTTGCTTAGGTGGAGATAGTGTGTCATATATGTCATAAGTAACTCCCTTGATTGGATATTCTAGGTATGGGTGTTACTCTTCTATTTTAGGCACCTGTGACCACCTTTTGTGGAGGAGTTACATTTCTATTTTAAGGGTGATTTAACTATCATTTGAGGAGGATTTAATTTATCCCCTATATGTATGTGTTTTCAGTGTCACTTTCCATTAACTCTTAGGATTTATTTTTTCCATATGAGGGATTAATGTCAATCTCACTAAAATCAAAATTATTTTTAACATTCATATTCCTCACTCTATTAAATAGATTCATACCTATCTTTGAAAACTCAAGGTAATTTGCTAATCCATTCTCAAAATTGCATACCATGTCTATTCATCCAATTCACTCCCCAAAAATGATATTACTCTCTAATGTATTGATGCATGTCAAGAATATTTTGATAATATGAAGGAGTCATTACTTCATCCTCCTACTCTTCAAACACCTTCTCATGGTCACCCACTAATCTTGTATACCTAATCTACCCCCATATCAGTTGAGGTAATGTTCACTCAATAAGATGAAATAGATAGAGAATATGCCATATACTACATTAGTCATGATTTTATTGATTATAAGATTAATTACATGAAATTTAAATTTCAATTATCTCAAAATTTATTTTGAAACCTAATTTTTTAACACTATATGCTTTATTAGATAACCTATGTTATTGTCCATTATGATCCCATCCATCACTTCTTATCAAAAGCCTTCTTGCCTAGAGATAGAATAGACAAATGGATGGTATTATTAATGGAATTTGACTTAAGAATTATTATGTAAAAATTAGTCAAATTCTAAGTGATTGTTGATAAAATTAATGTCACATCCACACCAACTACTAACCACCTTTAGGACATTCTTCATGAAAAATAAATCCATTACCTAGAAAATCTTAATCAAGCTATTTATCTTAAATAATATTTTAAGAATTTCACCATAGATCTCGAGACATAAATCCTTGAAAATACCATAATTTATACCTTTAAACCCAAACATAAATCCATTGTATAAGAACTTACCAATGTCACAATATAATTGCATGAAAACACTTTTACCCTTCACATTTAAGGATCCAAATGTATTCAAGGAGCTGGGGTAGGTTGTGTCTTAGCCAACCCTCATGGTAAAATCATTCATCTAGCTTTTTGAATAAAATTTGAAGTCACTAATAACATGGATGAGTATGAAGCCCTCATCTTAGGTATGTAAGTATCCATTGACTTAAAAATCTCATACTTACATGCCTTAGGATATTCATAACTCATATATCATCAATTCAATGTCGATTATCAATGCAAAGGTGAAAACCTCATTGAATAACATAAACTTGATTCCACTCTTCCTAAGAATTCACATCTTCTACTATTGAATCAATTAGATGAGAATAAAATGCTATAGATAATTCTCTTGCTTCATCTTCCTCTCCATTTCAACTTCATCAATCACTGCATGATTCACAATATCTCATCCACATGAGAAAATCACCTTCTACTTACAATCCAAAGATGATTATTTTATTTGTCATATATAGTCTTTCACTACACAACAAAGACCCTAGTACAAAGACATCATCCAATTTATTGAACATCATTCCTATCTTCTAGAGTTGACTCTCGTAAAAAAGTCAATTTTACAAAGAAGATTGTGAATACATCCTTAGACATGACATAATTTATTATTGTAATGTTGAAGGTACTCAAATTCATTTTATTACTCAAAATGAATTTACTTCTCTCCTTGAACAATCACATTAGGGAATTTTTAGAGGTCATTATAGTAGACATGTTATAGCCTATAAATGCCTATGCATTATATATTTATGGCCTAATCTTGAAAAATATGTTATCACCTTCACTAAAAAGTGTATTTTTTGTCAAATTCATGATGATCTTATTCACTATCCTCTAGCTATGCTTAAAACCTTGGAGTATCCTTGGCCATTTTCTATGTGGGTATTAGATCTCATTGGCAAATTACCTAGATCCCAATATGATCATGTCTTCATCATTAATGCTAAAAAAATACTATTACAAATGCATATAAGCTATGGCCCTTATAAATTCCATTTAAATTAAAATCTCCAAATTCATTCTTAATCAAATCATATGTCATTTTTTACTTCTTCACACCATCATCTATGACAAATGTGGGAACTTAAAAAACAAAGACATGAAACTATGTGAAAAATTCAAAATCATGCATAAAATTTCCACACCCTACCACCCTCAGTGCAATGGTCAAGATGAAGCCACTAAATAATCCTTAACAAAATATATCAAAAAGCTATTAGGGATTCTTATTTTGATTGGAATCTCAAGCTTTACCCCACACTTTGGGCTTATCTCACTAGCATTCATACTAACACTGGGGCAGCTCATTTCTCTTTAGTTTATAGCTTCCAATATATATACCATTAGAATTTGAGTTATTTTATTTGAACATAGCTCTTCATGGCATCATTCATAATGAAGAGCTTCATGAAGCTCATATTCATGCCTTATATTTTCTATATGAATGACGTATAGGGGTGTTATATCATAGTCTCCAATACAAATCTCACATTGATAAAAAAAACATAATAAGAAATTCAAGGTATGTAAATTTAATTTTAGTGACTTAGTTCCTAAATTACATTATACCCATAATAAAGAAAGTAAATATGCCCAAATATGGTGGGGCACTTACCTAGTTAGAGACATTCTTAGACCTATTAATTATAGATTAAAACATCTTTAAAGAACCAACCAATGCTTAATTTTTAAATAATTAATTTGTTGAGATTAATTTTCTAGCATAATTTTACTTTTTTTAATACTTTTTTCTATTTATAGTACATATTACTTACATGCTTATAGTTAGTTATTTATATATTGTAGATCTAGAATTGATTATAGGTTTTATTTAAGAATTTATTCTATGTAGAAAAATAATAGTTTCATTTATTTACACACCTTTGGATTGCTATACATTAGCCTTGGGTCCTATCTTTGGTCATTCAATATTTTGTGTTTTACATCATTTTTATTTTTTCAGCTTATGAAATTATATTGTAAGACTATAGATAAGATGTGACCTTTCCTCATAAACAACCATCTTCTTATTTAGTTAACTTTAAAATCTTTTCAAGTCTTTAGTTCATCTTTATGTACAAATTTACTTATGCCTTTTGGGATTTTAGTTTGTGAGTTGCATGGTAAGAACTTATTTAAGGCCCTCCTCATAAATACCCACTATTTTTAATTCTCTTCCATTTGATGTTGATTAAATTATTATGTTTAATAAATCCTTGAGTTTTATTTGGATTGTTACTTTTCTTATTTTGGATACATTTTTGGGTCTTTTGGTCATTATTAGCCTTGGATTTTTGTCATTAATAGCCTTGGCTTTTTGGTTACCCAACTTACCCTCCCTCTTGTTATTCACATTACTTAGTGTTTTGGTCCTAACCTACATCTATCATCTTGGCTTACCAATTTCTATAGTGTTAAAATATAACTTTTAAATTTTACATTTACCTTATCCCTCATATGATTATTTAATTTGTTTTCTAGCCTTGTATACCTAGGTTTTGTCCAATGCAATTATTACACTCTCCATGATCAAAACTATAAATATAAAATGTGACCATTCAATGATAAAGGTAATTCAAGGTATATATAAGGTACTTTCAATTATTTCATTTATCAAAATCCATTTCAGTATTTCATTTTTTTCAAGTTAGCCTAGATATTATGTTGTTATGTTCTTTCCCAAAAAACCATCCCATGTTACACTATGGTGATATGTGATGAGATTTGGGTGGGGTATACGTATACACATAATTTTTTTAAACATTATAATTTACTGAAAAATTATTTTTTTAGCAACATATCAATTTTTAATCTTCTTGAATGCATGCCTTAAAGGGTCCAATAACAAAGGGGTGGGCATACTGATGATACTTTGTGAGAGACATTATTTTTTATTAATCCTTACATCCATTCTAGCTTCCCCAAATTTTACCCCCTAAGCTATCTCCTTCCATTTGGTATCCTATTAATATGTCAAAGAATTACATTTTCCTATTATGTCAACCCATTTGATGTAGTTCTAACTATTATCTATCCCATCAAAACTATATCAATTAGATCGATGTAGTTTTGAAAATTATGGTGCATGATTCAAAATTAGTCAGCTTAATCGGCATAGTTTGAGGTTAGTTGACAAATTTAGACTAAATAAAGCTAGTTGATCATGTATATTAAATATCCAATATGGATTAGGGTCATTAAACACTATAAATACAAGTTACAATTTAAATATAATAGAGAGGAACATTCATTTTCAATTGTTATTGCTCGCACTTCTGCCCTAAGTCTACATTTGGAGGAGTCATTACTTAGATCTTGTTCAAGAGGGAAAATTTCACCTTTTGGAATATTAGATGCAATATAAGGAGTCATTATATCCTAAATATTTATTTGACCATTGATATAATTACAAACACAACAATATCTTTAAAAGCACCATTAGCCAAGGGGGAGATTAAGGCTCAACAGGTCTTATGCAAGGTAAGTAATTATAACCCTAACTCTTTCCTTTTGATAGATATAAGTTGCATAATTACTTGGATAATGAATTTGTATAGTTTCACTATTATTCACACTTGACATCTATCCACATTAGGTATCCTAGGATCCTTTTTGCCTACCATGGCTCATTTTCCATTTTAATTTATTTCTAACCCTTCCCCTTACTCACATTTCTTGATTGTAATATTTGAGTACTTACTAAATAGATGCCTAGCTATGATTATTATATTGAATTAAATTACTAGAGGATTTATAACCCTTTCTCTTAACATTATGTTTTAGGTCCTGCCCTTGATAAGTTTTATGTATCCATTGGTTATATCCTGATTTAATTAAGTATCAATGGGCTCTACTTGATTTACCTTCCCGAAGTTTGAATCTTTATATAGGATATTTGTAAGTCAAATCCTAGCTTATTACATACAAAAATTACATTATAAAAAAAATTTAAGAAAAACTCATTCATTCTTGACATGTACATTGATGAGTCATCATTTAATTTGTTAATGAATTGCATGTAGAAGGAGGATCCATATATTATGGATAGGAATGGTAAATTATACACATAGATGAAACAAATATGACTAAATTTCAATCAAGGTGTGTGGTCATATGATTAATTGCAAAAGTGGCATGCCAATATGTTTTGAATAAATCCATCATAATAATTAAGAGGGAAAAATAAGAGGTTGATGAAAAAAGTGCATGATGGTGGGCCAAAATTTGAAAATAATGGACCTAAAAGTTTTGAAACTCTACATAAGAATCCTCAAGGAAGAACCAATCCTAATGGACGGAGTTAACTTAGAAGGCATAAAAGATAGAAAAATTAGTCTTAATCATTGACTAAATATTGAAATAAAGGGAAAGAGTGAAAATGTAGAAGAATAAACACATTGATAAAAACATAAAGCATAGTGTGAAATAAATGATTAGCTAAAAATATGTGATAAATTTCTAAGAAAGATTCAGGCTAAAGTAGGACTAGAAAACTAGGTGTTCTAACATTTTGTGTGCCATAAACTAGTCATGAATGAATTCTTTATCACTAATCAATCAAATAAAAATAAATAAGATGCAAAGGTATTTAAAATAAAATATGAAGTTGAGAGGCATAAATTCTCAAGGATATAGACAAACTAGGTGAATAGATTGATGAGATGTGCTAGGAGTTAGAAAAGAGTTTTAAAATTCTTTAGTGGAAACTAATGGATAAAGAGACCATTATATGGTAATTATGTGAAGGTATAGCATTAGAGATAAAAGTGAACAAATTGAAAGCATAATAAATTAAGAACCAATCAATGGAGCTTAAAATTTCATCCATAGAAATGTCAACCAAGGTAGAGGTAATACATGCCATGATAACCAAATGGAAAATTTTATAAGAAGAGATATGAAGGGATGGGAATAATGTTTTAGAGGAACAAAAAGCTATAAAATATTGGCCAAGGGCAGACAATCAAACTAATGTGGGGTGATGGTGGCCCCAAAGTTTGGCCAAGTATGGGAATACACTTATTTTTTATGATAAATTAAAGGTCACAAGGAATGACTAAATTTTTAAATAATAACACAAGAATGTATGTTACTTAAGACAAGTGAAAATTAGGTGAAGACCATATTTTGATGAGATACAATAGATTTCCATTAAGATCAAGGGTGAAAAAGGAATCCATTGTGATAATGTACTTAGAATTTATGGGAGTATTTAGAATGAAAGAGCTTAACAAGTCTTGGCATGTGTTGATGATAATAGTTTAGTTTGTTAAAACCATGAATTAAAATGAGTGAGGATGAGGTTGTGTATTTACTCAAATTTAATCATTAAGTTCTTGAAAATGTTTGATATTGTCATCTTTACCTTGTTTGGTCTATTCACCATTCTGTTAACTTGTAATCTCTATGGGAACCTTATTATTATACAAATTATTTTGGAAAAAAAAACTTAGACATCATTATTTTACTTATAAATTCATGTCATCCAAGTTATAATATTCTCTATCCTTCTGGGACAAGACCGTACTAGGTGGATAGGGTTGTAGTTTGGCCTTGTCCACTAGTGCAGTCTTATCCCCCACTCTTCAACAGTAAATTTTTTAATTTAGTATGTTTCATATTACCCTTCCCATGATTTTATCAAGGTTAGTTGATATAAATATTCAAAATATCCCTCTATATAATCACATTAAGGTCATTTAAAATACATCTAGTAATAACTTGGAAATTTTACTAAACACTGAGTAAAACATTGTTTATTTCAAGTCAAGGGCATTCATTATAAAGCATTCAAAGAAATCTAATTAGTTGCATTCATATGGTAAATACAAATATTTATAAACTCACCTTAGGAGGGAAAACTATATTAGATATAGGCCCTTTGGGATATGTAGGAAGCACTCAAATTATTTTGAATTTTTTGAGGGTAACTTAGTTATTCCCCTTTCTCAATTTCCCCCTTGTGTTTGATCTCTATTTGGTTTGTTATGCAAGAACTAGGATTTTTATTTTTTAGGTTTTTTACACTATAAAATGTCAAGCACAAAAAATAGTAAATCCTCTTATAAAATGACCTATTAATCCCATATAAAAATTAGTTTTATAATTGAATAGGATGCAACTGACATCAATAGACAATGTTGTAGTGTGTCCTTGTCATCTTGGTGTAGCCTTGTCCCAACAAAGTTTAATTTTTTATTTCAGCAATGACATAGTTCAAGGGAAATTACAAGAAGTTTTCATAAATATTCAACTGATGCATAGCTTTGGGGAGAATTCATCAACATCATCACAATATGATTCTCTATCCAATTGATCACTTGATTTAGGTGATTTACCATTCAAAAATCCACATCAAGTTCACTCTTTCTATTTGCTTCTTGGGATTAAGGATATATTTAGCATAAATAACTATTTATTTTTATCTTTAATCACTTATTTATGGCCAAAATATGTATTCAAATCCTTTTAAACTCACATAATATTCCTTACAATGTTTTCCTTTCACAATTCCTCCTTGGGTGTTCACTAGTTTTACACTATGTATCACATTACTCCTCTAAATGGAAATTATTATCCTATATTTTAATATTCATATGTTTTGGTCTTATATTTTATTAAAAAATCACATTCCATCTTCTCTTACCCATATAATTTACCTTACCTCTCAACTCTTCATACAACCCTTACTTCCTACTCACAAGGCTAGTAGCCTTTTTTAAATAATTTCTTTTTTATTAAATAAACAAATCACTTAATTCGAGGTGAAAATACATTTTTAACCTAATTTTAACCCCATTGAGATGATTTTTGAGTTTCAAACCTTTTATCCTTTCTTATCTAGTGCCTCTTTTGGAAAAAACACCTTTATTTAGGTCTAATTAAGCCTTATTTGCCACTTCAATGCTCAATTTCGTATCTATATGGACCATAAAAATCTAAAACCAGCTTAATCAGTTATTGCACATGGAATTATACCAAATTTCAAAGTTTCATCATAAATGGTCAATTGAAACTCATTTTATAAGCATACCCCTAAATCTAGGGTTTTTAACATGAAAATAGGGACGAGGGCCTTAGAAATTCAATATTTAGTGATTGTAACGTTTCAAGAAATAAAATTGACTTTAAAAGTTATATATTTTATTCCTTTACCTTACTCAAATAGCTAGGATTCCTACTTCCAACATTTTATGCCTCTAACAACTTGAAACATAGGTTTTCTAGGTATTTTTATGAATGTGACAATAGCAAGGGTACTCTAAATTATTAAATATTGGATTCCAATTAACCTTTAATATAACATAAGGATTATTTTAGGTCTATTTAATATCTTTAAAACATTTCTAATAGGTGGAATCTTTTACCTTTTTCTTTGTCATGGTTTAACTTCAACTTTCTCCAGTTAACTTAGCACATTTGGTGACTATGCACAATAGGGTTAGTGCACCATTGCAATTGCATAACCTTTACCTAAGTATTTTTAATATTAATTACTTTTTATACCTGTATTAAGATATTTCAACCCTTAGAATCAATATAAATTTTCTTGATCAAGAGATATGCTTACTTTCTATCTGACTGAGCATAATAATCTAACCTTCCACAAGCCTATGGCCACAATAGGGTTTCAATCTCTTTCAAGACCCTTAAAATAATCCAATGGTATGATATAATCCTTGGATTAAGGTTCCAACTATTACAATCATGTTTTCAATGATTCATGAAGAAATAGTAAAAAATAAGTCTCTACATTCCCCCTTATTCATTGATTATGCAAATAACTAGACATCTACAGGTCTGTACTAGTACCATAGACCTTTTGGATTATTTTACAAAATATTTAAATAAATTTAATGATTTCACAACCTCATTTTTATCTAGACACATCTTTCAAATCCATCCATTCAAACGTTTTCTTGACCAAGACAAGAATTAAGTCTTTATCTGCACCACAAGAGAACTGTATCCACAAAAACAAAGTACACATAGTTAAATATCATAGACTTTCCAAAGTTATTTATTTCCTTAAAAATTTTCATCAAGACTTAATTCCATATTGATATCAATAAATTTTCAAGATATGATCATCCCTCACTTCCAATGTATCACTCTTCCATAACAACTAGAACAAGGTGAACATATATAAATAGGAAATAGGTAGGATTTTAGCAATTAGGTTCTAAAGTGATTAAAAAATATATAACATACAATAATATTCTAACTTCCATGATAATTTTCACATGTTCCTTAGGGGTTTCATATGACTCCTTTCTCAAAACCAAACCATTATCATGAGGACTGTCTATGACAATAAATGACACTTATTTCCTTTGATTGAAGATAGGGGTTCATCTTACTAACTAAGTTTAATATTATATCAATCAAGTTTAGGGATCTAATTCACTACTATATCCTTTAAATAATCATCTATATTTACTTATAATCTTATTATTTTGAATACATATAGTCCTTTCATCTATATATCCATATATTTTTCCTTTCATTAATTGGAACTTGCTTGTCTAGTTTCAACCCTGTTACAATACAAACACAATGTGACCTTTGCATTTTGGGACTCTAAAACAACATTAAATCTATATCAACATAATAAAACATTATAAAAATTATCACACAAAATAATTCTAACTCTATCTAATGGAAAACCAACTACACATTATAGTCTATTGAGGACTTTCTCAACATTCTTGTGAGCATTCTCTACCATTTTTAATTATTTATCCCCTCTTACTCCTATATGGGATATATCTTCTCTCTACCACACCAACCAACCTCTATCTATGTAACATACTCTATTTTTTTAACTCCGCATTTGTTACCTAGACAGTTACAAAGCATAACTACTTTTCATCAACCCAACATAGTATGGATGAGGGCTACTAAACCAAAACTTGATTTTCAACTTCATATATATATATATATATATATATATATATATATATATATATATATATATATGTGAATTAAACACCACTATAACACTTTTTGACCCTTAAAATTTAATTTTCACTCTTGACCACCTTTATACCATGCTTTAATCACTTTATACTTATTGTAACTATTTAGATTTTCAAATTTTGGTTTTGGAGGGAAAACTCTAAACTCCCTCAAAACTTACTCCTATGATTACCAAAGACTCCAAATGGACATTAATGACCTTAATGGACCTAATAAGGTCCATTAAACTCATGGACACCACAATTTGACTTATTTTTTACCTTCATATTGACAAAATACATAAATGGAGTTTCTTGGCTTGACGCTCCTACATCATACTCCCTAGGAAGGAGAAAACTTGAGCCTCTAATTTTATTAATTGTCTTACAATTTTTTCTTTGTGGGTCCTTCATCCTCATCATGATTCTATTCCTTTGTTATGAATTTTTTTCTTTAAAAAACTCTTGCTTTTCTTCCCCTTGGCTTTGTCTAGCCTTCTTATCCATGCATCTTCCATCTTCATGAATTACTATAACTATTGTAGCTCCTTGCATGTTGTACATTCCACTATTTCCATGTCATCTTGATCTCTATCATGCTCAACTGCAATCAACTTGTATATATTTGTCTTCTTCATGCTTGATTCATGGCTCCTTTTCTGATCAATCTCACTTGTGGCTTACTTTTCTAGAGTATATTGCTTCTTGTTCATGTTTTCATCTTCTTATTTGGGATATAATGTCCTCTTTATCATGTCAATATTTGTCCTTTTCTCAGCTATACTTTATTTCTCTACCTCTTCTTCAATCTTTTTCACATTTAGATGTTTTTTCCTCTCATATTGCTCACTATGCAGGAGTAATTCCTTGTTCTTTTCTTCCTCATCATGGTATAATGTTATTTGTATCCTTTTACACTTCCCATGTCCATTATTATCAAATGAAAACTTAGCTTTACTTTGACCCATTGAGTAACTCACCTTTTTTACTTGCTCTTTCTCCATTAGCTGGATTGTTTGCATAATTTATTGTGTCTTACTTTGTTGCTAATTTATTAATGTTTTTTAGAGTTCTTTCTTGCTCTTTACCTATTGTAATTCATCCATTTGTAGATCCTTAAATGGACTGAACATCTCCTCTATCATCCTCATCTCCTTTTGCAACTTGAATGCATTAACTTATTCATCTTCTTCATCAAATTAGTCCACTTTTCTCTTTTATTATTTTTACAACTTCTTATTTGCCTTCTCCTTGGACTCCCTCATTTTTGAGAGTCATATCAGCCTCCTCATGCTGCATACCTTGTCTTTCAAGAAATACTTGAGGTGCTTCATCTTCAACTTTCCAAGCTATACATTCATTCACCAATGCCATGGTTTATATGTATAAGAAAT
This sequence comes from Torreya grandis, assembly GCA_037957365.1. Taxonomy (NCBI): domain Eukaryota; kingdom Viridiplantae; phylum Streptophyta; class Pinopsida; order Cupressales; family Taxaceae; genus Torreya; species Torreya grandis. The sequence goes on from JARHVA010001808.1 coordinate 2,405,225, forward strand.
CTTCACTATTGGAGTCAAAGTCAAACATACCATCATATATCACACTTGAATATACTCTTCTTATCTTATGCATTCATATTATTTCATACATGGTTGTACCTTACCTTCACTTTCTTAGTTTTCTTGCACCATCTCTCTCATTTACTTTGTTATCATGTCATCTTCTTCAACCTTCATGCTTCCTTAGAATTCACTTGTCATGTGATCCTCTTGTAATCTTAGCTTGATTTTCTCAACCCATTTGCTACCTTGTATCTTATTGTGATACCACTTACCTCTCTTTACATCACTCTCATACCTCTTGCCTTTACTTTCTACCATACCCACTTGATGTTCTTTTCCATTTAAATTTTGTTTCCACATTTGTGTTTGTCTTCCACATTTACTCTTGCTTTTTTTGACATCTTGTTTGAGGTTCATCCCCTTCTTCTCATCACCTACTTATTTCATCCATTTAGGCCATACATAACCATGCCCATGTTCACCTTTTTAGGGTTACACTTTGTCATGTTTTCTTTCAATTTGCATATTATCCTTGCCTTCTTCATATATGCAATTAAATTCAACATTCAAACACTCATTTACCTCCAATGGTAACTACTACAAACTTGTCTCTTTATTTATGTCTTCATGGGTGACCTTATTGTCTTCTTGTGTGACTTTTATGTCTTCTTGGTAGACCATCTCCTTGGTTTCCACTACTATGCATGGTAATGCATCATATAACTCCTCTTCCTCATCATCTTCATCTTGTGGAATGTTCTCAATCTTCAACACTTTGTCTTCTTTATGAATTTCTTTATCTTTGTCATCTTCTTGCCATTTGATGGATAGTGTTCTTGGTCTATTCTTCATCAACCTTGAGGCCTCATAATTGGACTTCATCACACTTATATTCATACCTGAAAACACAAACTAAAAATAAATGTTAGCATATAAAATGAGAGACCACATAGTCTCTTTGAATGCATTTGGCATAGGAATTGTCCACCTTCTCTTCTTTTCTTCATCTCTATTCTTTTGTGCTCTCTTTGGAACTTCTTTCACCTTATTTTTATTTTAAATGAGAACTCTCTTCACCAAATTCTCTATCTTATTTCTCACTTGTAAACATCTTCTTTCTCATACCTCTTTGGGCTACCTTCTCTCTCTTATTCTCATTCTTTAAGACACTATTCTTGTGCCTTCTCACAAGTGACTATATTAGCCACTTCACCTTTTTCTTCATGCTTAAGCCACTCCATTGGATTTATTATTCTCTCATGAGATTCACCATGAGCTCAATATTCTCAAATCTCTACATCAATTCTTTTCTTATATCTGCTACTTCCTTGTCTATATCCATCTTCCCCATTTCTCTTTGCTTTCTTGGCCTATTTAGACCTTCTTCTTATCAATTACTTCAATATTGCCTCTTATAAATCTTGTGGGCCTTTCCTATTATTTATTCCTCTCTCTAGGATCTCCTCTTAAAATTATCGACTCTCTTTTGGAGTCTCTTATCTTCCTCTTCCCTCTTAGAGCTTCAATGCTCTCTCTCTCTCTCTCTCTCTCTCTCTCTCTCTCTCTCTCTCTCTCTCTCTCTCTCTCTCTCTCTCTCTCTCTCTCTCTCTCTCTCTCTCTCTCTCTCTCTCTCTCTCTCTCTCTCTCTCTCTCAAAGTCTTTTCTTGACTATCTATTTTCCTTCTCAAAGGAATTTGGGGATATATCTCTTCACTCTATAAATATTATTCTCATATTTACTGACCTCGATATATCATACTTGGACTTTCTCTTCTCCCTCAACACACTGCAAGGTTACTTCTCATACACATCTCATAGCATGTTATCTTTATCTCAAATCAACAAAATGGAAAGAATTCAAAACATATTTTTTACCCAAGAATACCTTACTAGATGTAATACCAAAATGATGTGGATATTTGGGGATAATTCCTCAACATCATCACAATATTATTCTCTATCTAACTTATCATTTGCTTTAGGTGATTTACCATTCAACAATCCACATCAAGTTCACTCTTTCTATTTACTTCTTAAGCTTAAGGATATCTTTACAATAAATACCTATTTATTGTGATCTTAAAAAACTTATTGATGGACACAATATCTATTCAATGCCTTTTGAACTCACATATTATTCCTTACAATGTTTTCCTTTCATAATTCCTCCTTGGGTGTTCACTAGCTTTACACTATGTATCACATTAGGCCTCCAAATGGCAATTCTTATCCTATGTTTCAATAGTATTATGGTTTGGTATTAGATGGGATTAAAAAATCACATTCCATATGCTCTTACCCATGTAATTTACCTTACCTCTCAACTCTTCATACAACCCTTACTTCCTACTCACAAGGCTAGTAGCCTTTTTGAAACAATTTCTTTTTCTTAAACAAACAAGGCCCTTACTTTGAGGTGCAAATACATTTTTAACCTCATTTTAACCCCATTGAGATGCTTGTTGAGTTTAAATTATTTTATCCTTTCTTATCTATTGTATCATTTGGAAAAAAACCACCTTTATTTATGTCTAATTAGGCCTTATTTGCCACCTCAATGTTTAAATATATACCTGTACGACCCATAAAACTCTAAAACTAACTTCATCAGTTAGTGCACATGGAATTATAACAAATTAAAAAGTTTAATGAAAAATAATTATTTGAAAATTTTCATACATCTTTGTTGGGTTAAAATAAGTAGGGAAATGTCATCAAACCTTGGAAAAAGTGTCTTATTTGATCAAACTAGAAGAAGGTTACTTCAAAAGGGCTATAATCATATAATGCCATTGTGTGCTTGAAAGGTGAAAATGAGATTTGAGGGTCGATTCAGTTCTATAGAGATTTAATACCAGGTGGTATATTACCATTTAAGGTCATCTAAGATAATACATACTACTCTTGAAACCAAAAAATGAGGATTGACAATTGGTACCTAGGGGTTGGTTGCTTAAGGAAGACTAGTGGAGAGGTGGATGAATGGTAACATAGCATGAGATGGATAAATTTTCAAGTGACCTAAAGGAATATTAAAGTCATAAATAAATTCTTTAAAAATTACAAAAAATAAATACATATGTCAAGAGGCTATAAGCCTAAGAGATAAAAAGCAAGTTAGAACCAGAAATAGAATTTTGAAGATCAAGTCTAATAAGATCAAGAGACCAATTTGTTTGTTTAATAGATAATGAATTTTAAGAGTAATTCTCACTAATTCTCTGCATCATCAACCTACGTAATAAATATAAGTAAATTTTGAGCTAGGTTTACCTATATTATTATCAATCTATTATTTATATCTCATTTAAAATTCTATAAATTACTATATTTCACATTCACATTATATAGATATTGTATTATAAATTAGATTTAAATACTTTACTATTTATAACATTTAATTTTTTAAATAAATAAGAAACAAATTAAACATTATGGTGAACCTATATTTTATTTAGAACACTACTTGCTATTTTCTTGATTTTTGTCTTAAGATTTCATATCTTTTCTATAAAATCTTGATACTAAAAGAAAACAACCTTCAAGTTTGGATCTAAAATTTGAAACCACAAGTCAATCTTCTTCAACTTTGGATCTTAATTCAAAACTTGAGAAATTAACTTATCATCTTAGATAAATTCCAACACTAAAGATCTTTATTTTGACTTTGGGTTGAAGTTTGTTGATCTTTATACACAAATTTTTTCAATTTTTTTTCTCTTTATTTTTAAATTTTGTGTCACTTTTTTTTATAAATTGCATTTTGATAGTTTTGAAACTACTTAGTGAGTATCAATATAGGTTAAGCAGTTATCTATTTTATGGACACTTTAGTTTGAAGGGTACTACCCCAATACTCAAGCCATTGTATAACACTAAACACAAAGTTTATTTTCCCCATAATTCACAGTATATTGGAAATGCTAGGGTCCCTTGTTTATACCATAGGAAGCCTATTTTAGATTTTTGAATTATGGTGAATAGGAAATGAGCATATCACCTAGGAAAGTTACTCTCACCATACCCTAAAAGATAGGATAGTGAGATACATGCATAGATTTTACTATATGGTGATTTGAAATATTGGGTTGGCACTATGAACCCACGTAATCATTCAAACCTTTACCTAGATCACCCTTTGTACCTTGATTGTTTTTTTGTATTGTATTCATAATGGTATCAATGAGTGAATATGTATTTCATATGATACATAGGATTATGAAATTGATTTTTAAATATTGTATTAATGTTTAACATGACATTCATTATGTTGTTACATATATTCATTTCCAAATCAATCAATAAGTTATAATAAATAAGGCACAATCTCATGGCAATCATATTTCAAATGATTTAAATATTATATCATGCCATTACTCTTATCCAATATATATTTCCAAATATGAAATGAATTATGAACAAGAAGAAGCATATGATATGTGTTGTATCAGATATGAAACTTGAAAGGATTATCCATTACTTATTCCACACCTTATTGAAGGGTGCATTATGGTTCCCATTTTAAAACCCAATACTAAAGAAAAACTTGGTGAGATTGATGAATAATAAATCATGGAATATATTTATGAACACCCAAAAAAGGTTGACTCACTCTTACATGTTTATAGAGATGAGCAAAATAATTTTTTTAAGGTAGCTCTTCCAATGTTGCCACTTATACTATTACATTCATTCATATTTCTACACCTCTAGCATCATCCCTTGGTTTGGTAACATCAATTAGTTTCCAAAAAGTATTTATTCCTATGCATACTCATGTTAATTATACTTTTCTAATAACCTCTATAAGTACTACTCTTGAGCGTACAATCCTTGCCTTACAAGCTATCAACTATCTTATATTGAGAAAACCCTTTCTCATGTTAAACCTTCCATGGATTTATGTTCCTTGCTACATAACCCTTTAGAACCTAAAATTTTATTTTATCTATTACTAGTTGGATTTTGGATCCTAAAATTACTTTATATGAAAACAAAGTCAATCCTAAGCAACATTTACATGTATTCCATGCAACTTGTCTAAACTATGCATATAGTGACAAATTGTTGAAAAAACGCTTTCCAAAAGTTCTTAAAGAATATGCCCTTAGATGGTTTTATGATCTTACTCTTCAATAATTAAAGGCTTTTAATCTTTTTTAAAATCAATTTTAACACATTTTTCTATTAACATTGGTGAAAATCTATCATATGCTCAAATTTCAAAGTTCAAATAAGGGTTTAATGAAATAATTAGTGAATATGTTCTAGGATACAAAATTAAGCTAGAAAAAATGACAAATAAACTAGATGATAATGAGCTACAAGATATATGCACTCAATATTTCCACTCCAAGAGTCCATTATGTTTGATAAATTTAAATAGTTTATTGAGCTATGTCATATAGTCAAATAATGTGAAGTCAAATTAATTACTTTGAATAAAGTCAAATATACTTCAAATGCTCCTTCCACTTCAAATGTTAATTTTATAAGCAATCCAAATTACAAGATAAATCCCAATGAAATAATGAATGAATATAATATTATAATTAATGTTATCTCACAACCAACACAAAAGCTTCAATCACAAACTCCACCAAGGAGGAAATTCTCAATTTTACAATCACCTCCTCATGTATTATTGTAAAAACTACTTGAATGTAATCAAATAATTCTTCCTCCACCAATGGAAGTAGACATGTCTAAACCACAATCTAAACATTTTGATAGAAATGCATATTGTGACTACCATTGATGTATTGGGCATTCCACAAACATATGTTTCAAGCTCTAGCACAAAATTTAAGATCTCATTTATGACAATATTATTGATATTGAAACACCTATTGAAGAGGCTAGTACACAAGAAAATGATAATTTAAAGATAAAAATATTCAAAGATCCTTTTCAAAATCATGAAACAAAAAATAAAGATAATTTCAAATACATTATGCATATAATGCTCATCCTCCTCTTTTTACATATGGGCATCCACTTGATAATATCATTGGTATAGTTAAATACAAACACATACCATGTCCTATGATTACATTTTATGAGAGTGAAGTTTCTTTTGATGATTAAGATATGCATACACTCTTTATTTAAGCCTTACATAGTGTTATAATATAAAATGGATAGGGAAAAAATGTATACACCATACCACTCCTGTACTCTCTTGGCTATACAAAGGAAGATTTAAAGGATAGTTCTAGAGTTATCAAATCATATGATGGTCATATAAAGGATACTATGGGGAATATAGTGCTACCTTTATAATTCGGACCTCTAATATCACCCACTCTATTCTTATTTATATCAAGAACATGGGTCTTTTATATTATATTAAGATGCCTTTAGATACAAAATATTAGATCAGTATATTCTATAATGCATAAATGTCTCAAATATATTCATGATCATCGAGTGGTAAAAATGACATGTAATCCATAATAGTGTCATGATAGACAATGTATCAATAAAAAATTTATACACCAAATCAATCCTCTATTATCTTAGTTACATAAAGATAATTCTAAAGTTATCAAAGTATTTGATGGTCATATAAATGATAATATTGGGCTCATAGTTCTACCTTTACAATTAGGATCTCTCATAGTGCCCACTCTATTCTTAGTTCTATGAAGTATATGGGTGTTTTATATGCTAATAATATGCTCTTGGATACAAAATATTAGAGTAGTATCTTCTACAATGCATAAATGTCTCAAATGCATTTATGATAATCAAGTGGTAAAAATGATAGGAATATAATATGAATATCATTTAGAACTAATGATATTTACTATTCCTATATAATAGTTGGTTTTCACATACATTAAGAAAATGATAATGAAATAGTCTACATAACTATTCAATAGTATATGATAGAGCTCATTTTTTTGCCTATTTTTAAGCATGATCTAGTTACACATGAGCATATTATACAATCTAATTCTCCATCTACTTATAAGCATTATATAGTTACACATGAGTATAATTAGGTAGTTTTGAATAACATGGTATGTTATCCTAAGTAAAAAGTGGCATTTAAAAATAGGTGTTCATCTCATAAGGCATCACAAGCTATTTATATAACTTCACCACAAATATAGGCAATTACATATCCTATTATGCATAAGGATACAAGTTTACATGGGTATATGAGTAGTGATTCAGATGGTTATATTACATCATATGATACCTATTCAAATTCAAAGGAATTTATAGATGGTATTTAATCTTCATAAGAAGTCACTCCTTCATACAATATAGTTGGGTATACATATGTGCATCCTCTTGATGAGATCCTTGGTTGGACATAACATCCTATTTCCTCCTAATCCATTGATTGGGATAATTCTCTCAAATAGTTATTTACATAATTTCCTTTAAACATAGTTTATTTTATTTTACTTCATTGATACCTATCCTATCCCTTATCTAGACATTCCTCTAACCCTTGGATATATTTTTAATACTGGCACCTTCCCTCTTTATTTTAAAACTAATTTAAACAATCGAAAAAAACCACCTTATAATGCTTTAAATGCTCATTATTTAGAGGAATTCCACTTTCTTACTATTTCATATATATCATGATATGGATTACTTTACACTTACATGATAATATATATCTACTCACACATTCACCATGAGAAAAATAATCTCTTGCCTATTGGGGACATATTGATTGCCTTCTTTCCATACTACCTTTTAGGCACCTTGTTGCATATTTTTCTAACCCCTCTCATTTCTTCTAGTTTCTAAGCCTTGATTATTTGAACCTTTTTAAATATTTTTATGTTAAAATATTTCATAAATTCAATATATATATATATATATATATATACACACGAAAGAATCAAATATTTAAAAAATAAAAAATTCAAATATGAAAATTTTTTAAAAATCAAATATTTTAAAAATCTAAAAAAAACAAAATATTCTCTAAAAAATTAAAATGAGGACCTAAAAGAATTTTCACATGTTTTTGTCCCACTTATTTACATATGTTATTTATTTTATGTCAAGTAGATAGCATGTTTTTAGTTTTCAAGATAATTTTATTAATGAGGTATATGAGTGTGATACAGGGAATACAGTTTACATGGTGTTTCAATGATAGGATCCCTTTTTACCCAATATCCTTGATAAGCTAGGGGCATCTCTTTGTTCCCCATTAACACTCAAATAGGTTGTATCTGTCCACAAAATTTTTCACCATGTTGAGCTATATATGATACATATATTTATTTATTTACTCATACATTTCATTGTGCTACATGATATGCTATTTGCTAAAAATGACTTTAATATATATGGTTGATGAAGAATAGTCCCATTTTCTCCATGCTTACTTTTTCAAAATTCTTACTTACTACATGATAAGTTAAAACTTTTTTGATTATTATGTTTGGTCATTGGTCTTCTATCTACCGCATATTACTTGTTCTTTCTTGGATGGCATCATCATGTAATTTGAATTTGGGCCTTATGTGTGACATTCTATGAAAATTATGTGACATGTTTGTATGTTTATTGCTTGTTACTATGTTTCCATGATCCATGTAATGCATTACTTCTAGTTTTGACTTTATTTCCATGATATATATCATGCACATGCTCTTTATGTGCTTTAATATAATATATATCTAACACATGTTACATATATAATTTAAGGTTATACTCAATACTATGATGCAATACATTTAAAATGTTAATATGATACTACACGATTACATCTTTCACATATTTTAAAATTATCTTTTGAGATTAGTGACTTATATTCTATGTATCTCATTTCAAAAGGGGGGAATCATAATTGGCTTGTCTTGAGAATTAAAGTCTCAATAATCAACAAATTTTGAATTTATGACACTCTATAGTTTTGATAATTACAATTTGATTCAAAGTTTTAAGATTATAGGGGCATATGCAAAGTATGCACACTATTATTACATTAATTCACATATACGTGATGTAGATACATGTGTAAGTATAAAATAATTACAAGTTTAAAAATTTACATGTTCAATTAGGGTTACTTATCAATTCAATATAGATACATGGGTTGTGATATTCATTCATGTTCATGTTTCCACATGGAAATTTAAAATTTCACTATTCAAAAGTTTCAAAGGTACAAAAGTTTCAAATAAAATCTAGATATGTCTTTAGTGGTTTGATTTATCTCATGTTTCAAGTGGGCCACATTATATTTTAGTGACACTCAACATCTATGGTTTCAGTTTAGTGAGCTACATTTGGTGGTTCCACCCTCTTCTCCTACCAAGTTTGAATCTAATGACACTCAACATCTATGGTATTATATAAAAAGCCAAATTTTTTGGTTTAATATTTCAATTATTTTACAAAATTACTCTATGAGATTTGGAGCATACAATATTTCTAACTCGGAGGATTTCATTAATTTTCAAAGTGTGACTTAATCACGCTCAATTTTCAACATGGTCAACATTTATCCAAATGCCTCAATAAGGGGGCACACACTTCTCCATTTTCAATTTACATGTAAATTATATTACATACTCCTTTGGGTATATTTTTTCCTTACTCTCTTTTCAAATTTCAAGTTTCATATTTTCAATTGTCAAATATGGACAATAATTATTTTCAATGGCATTATTGTAAGTTTTGCATTATTGCACAATCAAGCTTCACATAAAAATATGAAGAGTGTATACACATTTAGGTTCACATCTCAGTTAATCTAATTATTTTGATTTATTACATTGTTATAATGGTGGGGGGGGGACGAGGTAATGTAGATGCTCAAATTTAATCATTAAGTGTTATACATTGTTTAATCTTAGCATCCTTACCTTGTTTAGTATATTCACAATTCCATTAAATTTAAATGTCTACGAGAACCTATATTATTATAAAAATTGTCTTTTAAACATGTAAAACATCATTCAAACATCCATATTCTAATTACAAGTTCTTGTCAATCTAGTTTCAACAATCTCTATCATTTTGGGATAAGACTACACTAGGCAGGCATGGCCACAACCTAACCTTTCAACTAGTATGAACTTGTCCCCCATTATCCAATGGTAAATTTTTTAATTAGAAACATTTCATATTACCCCTCCTACACTTTTATCAAGGATGATTAATGTAAATTTTCCAAAGATTCATCTATATAATCACATCAAGATCATTTAAAATACATAGAAAAATAACATGGCAATTCTACTTCACATTAAGAAAAGGGAACTAATCTTTCTAGTTACATTTATTATTTATTCTAATAAAAATAGGCAAAATATGAAGTTATTTTATTTTAGGTCAAGGGCATGCATTATAAAAATTTAAATTTATTTATTTAGTTACATTTTTTAATCACCTAAAAGTTGAATTTGAGTTCTAAGAGTGATACTTGAGACTACCTAGCCGTAGCTTATCCCTAGACCTATCCTATGACATATTATCACACTTAAATAGCTTTTTTGCAAGTCACATGCATCCCTAATCAATCCTAAAATCATTCCTAGATCCTCATTTCCTAATCTTAGCCTTTTTTACCTAGTGTTCTACCAACTAGACACTATCACCATAATAAGGACACTAGTGCCACGTGGTGCTAGTGTCCTAAAAATGGTGCTAATTCCCTTTTCCTAACTCTCCTAAATGAATACATTTTCAAAAATAAAAACTTTCTAAGGTTGGCCTAGATATTTTTTTTCACTCACACAAGCAATAAAATAGTATAAATACATGAATTTTAGCCCTATATCCTCTAGATGGAAATTATATGTAAAATACACATTCAAACAAGAAACAAGTTGAGAAAAATTATGGTTGTCAATCCCTATTCTACCCTACTACATATTATCATCTACAGTAGTCCTAAGCTAAAATTTTCTAAATTTCTAGTCTTAAGCACATTCAAGGCACTGAAGGCCACTATAATACTAGCATCACTTGTACTTGTACTAACACTTAGGTGGAAAGGACTACATTGGGATTGATCCCTCCTCAGAGTATCAATATGTAGGAAACTATCTTCATAGTGGGGTGTTGAGGATGTCTAACTTATCTTATTAATAAACAAACTTTTTATCCGATTCTCTTGTTGTATGGAGGATAAGGGCTTACATGATAAATCAATCATTACAAACATAATATAGGCTTATAAAATTTGTGTGCACAGGAACATAACCTAGAGATCTAGACACAAGTACACCCAAAATTTTAGAGTAGTCTTGCACATGGGACATTACTACCAATATCAAGACACCACTATCACTTTACCAATGATATCATTAGTATCTAAGAAGGATTATGACATAGGGATCTAATTTATAACACTTAGAATGGCTTATATCTCATTTTATAACACTCATATTATCTTTATCAGGTTTTTTTTGCATAAGTTTTTGTTTGCACTATTTATTACTATTTTTATAAAATTCAAAGTTATTAAATTATATAACAAATTAGTGGATTTATTTATTTCATAGTATTGACCTGATTTAATCTACTTATCTCTTTAATCAAACATAGGATATACTTGTTAAGTCTTAAAAGGTTAAAATATTTGGTGAACCTGACTTACTTAAAACATTGTTCAAACCCTAACCCTATATGCTCTTAGTGTTTGTATCCTTTCTTTTCCTATTTTCATTAGCTAGTTAAGTTTTTTAAATTTCATACATTCTATTTTAATAACTCTATGTAAACTTTTTTACTATATGCCATCTAAAAAAGCTATCTCTCTTCCACTAATAAGAAGTGCTAGGCTAGGTGGTAATCCTATAGAGCATATTCAGATTCCTATTATTTGAGCTTATATCATGGATAAGGGAGCTATTTTAAATATTTTTTTTGATCCTTCACACCTTTATTATGTGGAATTAAATAATAATGCATATGAAGATGAACAATATAATTAAGAACAAGATGATGTACACATTGGAAATCAAGACAACCTCCCTCCACTTAACAATGATAACCTTATTGTCAATAAGGATGAGATCCTATAGTGATTAAAAAATATAATTTGAGAAAATCCCCTTGATCATGCATGAATTTTACAAGTCATAATGTAAATTAAGAATAAATCAAACAATGGTCAATATTTAACTCCCCCAACTAATAACATTGTTACACTTACAGTGGGGCTAACTCATCTAGCACAACCTATAATTATAATTCAACAAAATTTAATGATAATTACACTTCTTATGACTACTTATTCCACTCTAGATGTATAATCCCTTATGTATGAGGTTCATAGTCTTCAGACTAAGGTGTTATATATTGAGAATGGAATCACTAGGCCATCACATGCCTTGGATTCTAATGTGATCTTATATGCACCTTTGGAACACCACATAGAAAAAACTCCATTAATATCTAGATTTATGGAACCTAAACTTAAATTATATGATGGTAAGGGTGACCAAGAACACCATCTCCAAGATTTTCACACATCATATTTGGACTATGTGTCCAATGGTTGGATTATCACAAAGTTATTTCCATGTAGTTTAAAAAATTATGACTTACAATGGTTTTATGACTTATGAATCAATATATAATATCATTCAATCATTTGGAAGACATGTTTTTATCACAATTCTCCATAAATATCAGTGATAAGATTTAACATGCTCAAATTTCATAGTTGAAATAAAAGTCAAATGAACTTATTGTATAAAGAATCTTATGATACATGACTATATTAGATAAATTAACCAACCCCATGGTAGACAAAGAAATTCAAGACATATTCAAATAGAGTCTTTTACCATTATTAAATGAAGCTATCTTATTTAAGAAGTTTCCAACATTCATATATTTGTGCCACATAGTAAAATAAAGAGAGGTCAAGATTCTATCAATGGGAAAATTAAAATATACTAATGGATCAGAATCAACTACTAAGAGTTCAAATAAGCCTCCATATAAGGTAAGGGCCACTGACAATCAAAAGTCCATAGTTAACATAACTTTAAAGCCAAATACTCTCTTAGTTTTATCAGTTCCTCAACATTGAATCTTTACCAACCTTCTAGAATAGCCAACATAGGTTTTACATCAGCTCTTTGAATGTCATGTCTTTCCCTCCCATTAAAGAGGTTGATAATACATGGCTTCTTCCAAAAAAATATGATTCTAACACATTTTATGAGTATGATAGGGTATATGCAATAAAAAATTTATCATGTCTATAAATCAATCCTAACTCAGAGAAGATAGATCATACGTATACTTCTAATTGGGGATACATTAGATAATTAGGAACATGACCAATAGGTGGATCCACTAGACCTAATTAGGGGATATCTTATCACAATAAACAATATTAGGGAGGGTTCTAAAGCCACTAATCAAGCATAATCACACAAAAACCCTAACTAAACCCTATGTTTTCATATCCATTAAAATAATATCAAGTAAATTAAAGGTCTAATCTAGTGCTTAGTAAATCTTGTGACATAAAGAGGGGGGTAATAAACAACAAAATTTTAGTCATATAAAATGCAAAAATTGGTAACTTGAGTGTGGTTTAGGGTTTAGGGTAACTTAGCTAGGACATTCAACCTATAGTTCCCTCTTGTTTTCTCTCATGATCCTTCTAGGCACCTTTTTTTTACTCCTAGTCATCCATAAGATTTCAACACCTCATTTTAGCTTAGCTAGGACCCTTTTTCCATGCTTATTCCATCCCCCCAAGTATTTTACCCTCTAGATAATAGCATCCAACTTGGACTATAGTGCTATGCCCTAGGGTGTCCCCTTTTTGACACTCTTTTTTGAACACATTTTGAGATTAAATTACCATTTGTCCTTGATTCCTCCTCTTCATTGTGTCAACCTAGTGTGATTGAATTTAACCCATGACCAATAGATCCCTATATAATTCCATTCAAAAATCATTTAGAAAGGGTTGGAAAATATCACTAAGCAAGCAAGAATACAAGCAAGACTAATAAAAAAATCTTCCCTATTCTCTATATATAGCTAGACAATACTCTTATAATCTTATTCAAATCCTTACACTAGCCTTAACTACCTCAAGCATATCCAATTTTAACATTTCTTCCATTATAATATCATAATTTCACTAACACTTTCAAGGGGAGAACTACATATGGCTTGATCCCTCTTTGGAGTATTGGTATGTAGGTAGCATGCCCACACATGGGGTGTGAAGCACATCCAATGAATCTTACACATATTAACCCCCCCTCTTTTATCAAAGTCTTATTAAAGCTTATTAGAGACCTAAGATCCCAGATAAATCATCTCTATAGGGAGTTATATTGAGATTTAAGCTTCAAAATTTCACAAGCAAGGTCATATAGGAGTGGCAGATAGAACCTAGAAAGCTCAGACCTTGGTGACTAGTTTGGAGAATAATGACAGGAACATGGCTATACCACTAGACCCTAAAGTGTCCTATTTCTATTTCTCTTATCCTTTTACCAAATGAAATTTATATCAATGTTCTTGATACTATCCCAGTCCTGTACAATTAATATCAACCTTCATCTCAGTTAGATTTACATAGTTCTAAGCTAAGTTATATTTTTCTCTATTCACTTGTTATTTTTAGAAAGTATAAACAACAATTTGGATTAACAAATTAATAATTTAACTATGGAATAATTATTGACTAATTTACTTTACTTAGACTTTTAACTAAATACAAATAAAACCCCCAGTTATTCCCAAAATTGTTAAATCATTTGGTGAACCCAACTTACTTTGTTTGCATACAAAAACCCTAGAAACCCTAGGGTAATTTTCTTTATAATTTTCCTAATTTTTTACCTACATAATAAAATAAAAATTAGCATTAAATTTTAAAAAAAATTAGTAATTTTAAAATAGTTTTTTTTCAAACCCTAGTTGACCATACTAGGTCTCAGTAATTTACAAATCATTTTCTAAATTTTTACTAGCATATTTAAATCAGAAAATCCATTCAAAAATAGAAAATCAATAATAATTCTTAAAAATATTTTATTTTTCAAAACCCTAGTTGCATTTACTAGAACCCATTAAATCACTAATTTTTCAATAAATTTCTAATTTTTACTTGCATATCTAACTTAGAAATCTGCTTTAATTTTCAAAATTTCATAGTATTTTTTCAAATAATTATCTATTAAAACCCTAGTTTCCCATACTAGGTCCCATTGTTTCTTGAGGTATCACCTTACATCTATGCAAACTTCATATCCTTTTTATGCATATTCTAGTTCCTTGTTTAGAATATATCCATTTGATCTTTTATACTATCATCCAAGTTGTTTTCCTTATGCCACCTAAGTTTATTGTATTTCTTCCTTTGAGATAAAGTGCAAGACTTAGTCGCAATCCTCTTGCATTCACCTAGATTCTTATGACTCAACCATATACCATGGATAAATAACCAACTCAGGTTCCTATTATAGACTCTACACATCTAGATTACACTAATTTAAATAAAGATAACTCTGATAATGAGTAGTTTAAAAATAACAATGATGATGTATAAACTAATGCTCATGCTCCACCATATTGGACTACTGATCCACTTCCACCAATTGTTGATAATGAAGTTGTCCTCAACAAAGATTTGATCCTAAAAAGTTTTCAAGAAAGACTCAAGATCATAGTCTTATCTTAAAATCTATAATGGAAATTAAAAAGGCTAATCAAGTTGAATCTTCTATTACTTTAGAGTAACCAGTTAAAAATGACACTATGGGGGAAACTATGTCTCAATGACCCCTTATAGCAGCCCAACCTTTTTCTTTACCACCAACTACAACTAGTACATCTTTATCTCCTGATGTGGTAGCCCTTGTGTAAGAGATAAAATCTCTTCAATCCAAGGTACTACATCTTGAACAAGGTGCCTCTAGACCTACATAGGCTTTGGATGCTTTTGCTCTTTTGCATACACCATTATCATGTCACATTATTTATACACCTTTATCCTAAGGTTTTGTTTAACCCAAGGTTACTATATATGATGTAAAGGGTGATCCATAGATACATTTGAGCACTTTTCATGTAGCATGCTTTGACTATGTACCAAATGACTGGATACTTCCCAAGATATTTCCACAAAGTTTAAATGATTATGTTCTATAATGGTTTTATAGTCTATCAAATCAGTCAATCAATGCATTCAATTTTCATAACAAAAAAAGGGCTAATGATCATCTCATAGATTATGTTCTTCGATATAAGACTATCTTGGCTAAGATGAATAGCCCCATGGTCGATCAAGAGTTAAAGGATCTCTTCAAACAGAGTCTTCTACCAGCTTTTCATGAATAAATTATGTTCAAAATATCCTCTTCCTTCACTAAATTGTGTCATAATCTAAAGGAAAGAGAAGTCAAGTTAATTTTAATGGGAAAAATCAAGTACACAAGTATCTCAAACATAACAAACAAGAGTAGTATCAAAGTCCCTAACAAAGTAAAGGTCAATGATAAAAAGAGTCAAAATCAACCTATAGTTAATATGTATTTAGATCCCCCTCAGTGCATGGTGTTATTAGCACCTCCTTGGCATACCTTTACCAATCTACCAATTTATCCAACCAGAGTTTTACAATATCTATTGAAATGTAACATCATATATCTTCCTCCTATTCAAGAAGTTGATCCAACAAAGCCTCTTCCATGGTGATATGATCAACATGCATTTTGTGAGTTTCACAGGGCATTAGGCCATAAAACAAATATATGCATTAGTTTGAGACACAAGATACAAGATTTAATAGATGGAAATCATATTATTCCTGGCACTTTAGTTGAGCCTCCTCAGGCCAAGCCAACACAAGATAAAATGTTGAAAATATTTTCAAATCCTTTTCCATAGCATTCCAAATAGGAGATAGGGGATCCATCAAGGGTTCATCATACATATCATGCACATCCCCCACCAAATACATATAGGTCACCTTCAATCGAGTTACATCCTTTGAACAACATGATTGGTGTTTACAATTTTAGAGTTCCAACTAGACATTCCATCTCTTTCTCCCAGTAGGAGATCATTGAGGATGATACAGATTATCATGCACTCTTTATTAAAACTCACATTCATAATCATCTTATTCATAGTGTTCTCATAGACAATGGATCTAGTGTGAACATGTGCACTATGATATTATTACAACATTTGGGATATTCAAAGTAGGATATTACATCGACATACATAGTTATCAATGGATTCAATGAGCATATATAGAGTTCATTGGGTGAGATTGTACTTCCTCTATAAATGGGTAAAACACATGTGGAAACACCATTCACTATTGTTCCTAGTGTAGGATTTTTTGATATGTTACTTGGTCGACCATGGATTCAAAAACTTTGAATAGTACCTTCTATAGTTCATAGAAGCATGAAATTCATTCATGTTAATCAGGGTATTATAGTTTATGGAGTTCCATATGAGTTACCACTCCCCACTTTAGATCCATCTTCTACTTTTCCATTACCAATTTTAGTTTAGTCACTAGTTTTCATTCAACCACTGATTTAGTTGCTCCACCACTTACAATTCTTCCTTTAGTTTTGATTTAGACATAGCTAAGGCATCCTTCACCAACATAAAGAGTTCATACACCTCCATAGCTTCAAGATTATAGATAGCTTCTAGATATAATGTTCACACCCATGGTGGTATCATTGAGATCTCATTCATCTACTCATAGAGCACATGATTAAAGAGCTTATCTTTTACTACCATATGGGTCCCTAAGATCCCTATAGTTGCATCCACTTATCAGATTTATAGGGGGACCCCATGCTTAGTTTCTACTTCAAAGATTCTTGAGAATTTATAGTAAATATAGCTTTTAGATCCATAATCCCAGTATTTCCATCATGTTTCATGATCATGCATGATTCCTCTCCTTGAGATAGGACACCATACTAGGGAGTCTCCCATGAGACTCATTGGTTAGTATCATCTCTTCCCAGTATTTCCTATACATAGTTTCTTATGCTTGATTATACATAGATCAAATATTTCAAAATACAAAAACATTCAAATAATTCAAAAACACTAAAAGCATTTTGATTATATTCATCACTCATGCTTTACATTTATACTATCATGTTAGACTTACATTTGTTATTCTATGCTATTATTTATTGATTTATCTACATGCTTCACTTGATATTTTTTGAGTGTGTAAAATGACATCTAACTCTTTGATTATTTCACTCTACCCATTAAGGGGGCATCCTAATTCTACATTGAGACATACATCAATATACATACCCACTGGGGACATCTTCTATATGACTACACCATCCAAGTTATGTCATTCCTACACCATACACTTTAGTTATCATGTTGATGTATATTACTGACTAGCTTACATAGATTACTCTATTGACACTCACTACTATATAACACTTGAGTATTTTTTATCATATACCTACTCTTATACTAACATATTTTGCATAGATTCACTTATTACTTTGTTTAGTTAGATATGATTTATATTTCTAGTTCTTACATGCTTTATTTTCTTAATTATCATTAGCTTGATGTGATTGCATTTCTTATTTTTTGTTTGTCTCCTGTATGTGCCTTAGGACATTTGCCAATGTCCTTTGCTTTTATTTATGTGTGTGCCTTAGGATATTTTTACAATGTTATTTTCATGTACTCTTCCATGTGATTGTAGCCCTCGTGCCAACCATTGATTGTTTCAATTATATGTGTATATGGCATTTGAACATGCCTTGTATGCTTGATTTCTAGTTTGAGTGACATGTGCCCATATCCCTTGTTTTCTTGACCCTTTGGCCATCCTTGTATGATTCTTACTTCATACCTTATTTTCTTATTTCTTGTTTTCTTATTATTGTTTGCAATGCCATCATCCACATCATGCATTTATATTGATTTTTGGATGACATGATGGACATCATGCTCCATCCCTCCAATTAACAACTAAAAACTAATCAGACTTCTCATTCTAGTTCCAATCCAATACATTGCATTATATTTTTATATCTCTTTAGGCATACCCCTATTTATCTAACAATCTCTCAATAAAATCCATGTTATATCTATAGATATCTTGTTTATTATCATTGTTATATAATGTATCTTTGTAGCATAACACACTTGTAGGGCTCTTTCTTCTAAGGGTAGTCATTGTAGGGTCTTCATTCCTACCCTCAAAAGAGGGGGAAATAAATAGGGGTTTTATCATAGAGATAAAAACTCTTTACTGTCAAACTCTATCTTCTAAAACAACTCAAAACAACAATTAGAGGTAAAACTAGGTAGAACAAATAAAAAATAGTGATGATTCTAGCACAATTTTCACTTTTAGCAAAGGATAATAGCACCAAAAATGGACACCAGGGTGTCCTATTTTTAGTGCTCCTATCCAAATAATAGAAAAACAAAATTTTATAAAAATAGGTAGAAAATTAGGTTCAGATATAATTTTGCACATTCAGACCAGTTTAGAATCAGTAGTTTTCAGTACACTTTTGCTTAGAGAATATAGATATAGGGGGAATCATGAATGGCATGATGGTTCTCACTTCTAGTTTTATATATGATAGTTGGTATAACTTCTAGATCAGAATCCATATTTTAGACACTGGTGATTAGAGGCAATGTACATAACACATTTTTTTCTTTTCTTTCTAATTTCAGCATTACCCAAGCATTCTCAATAGTTTCATGCCTTATTCTATCTATAGTTTGTTGGCATTATTTCTTAGTGGCTATTATATAAGCCTAATGTCCAAATTCCTGAGTTCTCAAGTTCTTGAGTGGCTTCCATATAAGCCTAGTTTTCAATTTTAGAGTGGCTTTCATATAAGCCTAATCTCCATATTTTGAAGTGGCCAAGAGTGGCCTAGTTTCTAGCATACATTTGGCTATCCACACCAACATTATCATATTATAGAGCATTCCTAGGATTTAATATCCATATCATTCAACACACATTTTATACTAGTATCATTTTATATCTTTACTTCATAAGGTAATGATGGAGCCAAAGGATTAGCTAGCCTTTGTATTCTTGAGCCACCTATTCAGAGGGATTGGACACACCGTCTAGACATTGATTAGCACATGCATGATAATATAGCTTCACCTAGTAGGCAATGATGGAGTCAAAGGGCTAGATTTTGCATTCTTGATCCACTCTTGAGGAATTAAGCACTTAGCTCCATTTTTCATATTACTACTAGTACAGTACCTTATAGCATTACTCAACATAATCTAGCATCACTCAACATTACAATAGGTTTTGTATTGGTTTGCATACTCGGTGAGGTGTATTTGTTCCTTTATCTTCCTATCTTTCTTAACTAGCTTTGTAAATTCTTATTTTAGATATAGCATATCTAGTAAGAACTAATATACTCTTTGTTTTTATTATAGATTCATACTTCATAGTATACTCCCTCCATGCACACCCAACACCATAATAGCTTCATGAGCTTCATCATTACAGGTAAGTTTAGGTACACTTTCTATTTTTTCTTTATCTTAGTATTTCACTTTGTTACATCACTAGAATAAAGAGGGGGAAAATGTAGTCATATAAAATACAAAAATTGGTAACTTGAGAGTGGTTAATGACACCTAACCTATAGTTCCCTTTTGCTTGCTCTCATGACCCTTCTAGGCACTTTTTCACTTATTTATAGTCATCTATAGGCTTTCAAGACCTCATTCCAACTTAGCCAAGACCCTTTTTCCATGTTTATTCCATCCCCTTAGGTGCCCTACCCTTAGAATAATAGCACCCAAATTATACTAAAACACTAGACCTTAGTGTGTCCCCTTTTCAATGCTCCTATCCAATCACATTTTGAGCCTAGATTACCATTTGTCCCTGATTCATCCTCTTCATTGTGTTAGCTTAGCATAATTGCATTTAACCCATGACCAATAGATCCCTATATAAACCTATTAAAAGATCATATGGAAATGGTTGGAAAATATCAGTAAGCATGCAAGAATACAAGTAAGACTATGCAAGTAATCTTCCCTATTCTCTGCATACATCTAGCCAATACACTTACAAGTTCATTCAAATCCTTACACCCACCCCTAGCCACCTCAAGCATATCTAGTTTTAGAATTTTTTGCATTCTCATATCATAATTGCAATAAGGACTTTCAAGGGGAGAACTACATATGGCTTGATCCCTCTTTAGATTATTGGTATGCAGGCAACATGCCCACACATAGGGTGTGAAGCATGTCCAATGCATATTGCACATACTAACCCCCCCTCTTTTCTCAAAGTCTTATTCAAACTTATTAAAGACTTAAGATCAAAGATAAATCAACTATAAAAAGAGTTCCATTGAGATTTAGTCTTAAAAATTTCATAGGTAGGGTCATATAGGAGTCGTGGACAAAACCCAGAAAGTTTAGATCTCTGTGACTAGTTTGGATAATAGTGGAAGGAACAAAACTATAACACCAAAAATCAAAGTGTCCTATTTTTCGTACTCCTATATTTTCACTAAAGCAAATCTAAATCTAGGTTCTTGTTACTATCCCAATCCTACACAGTCAATATTAGCTTTCATCTTAGTCAAATTATCATAGTTCTAAGCTAAGTTATATTTCTCTCTATTCACTTACTATTTTTAGAAAGTATAAACAATAATCAAAACTAACACATCAGTAAGTAATTATGGCATAATTATTGGTTGATTTATTTTACTCATAATTTTAATTAAATATGTATAAAAACCCTAATTATTCCTAAAATTATTAAATCAAAAAGTAAACATGCATATAAGATGTATACTCACATTAATGTATACAAAATCCTAATGCATGGAAGAGAAATAAAAATTCATATCTATTTACTCTTATAAAGGAGGAACAAAGTTAGGAATACTTAACTTTGAATATGAACCCACTGAGCCTCAATATCTCCCTTGGCTAAGGTGATTCATAAAAGGTTGTTTTGGTATGTAAGGATGACAAGGATAAATCATCTCTAGGCTACACAACCTATCAATACATCCAAAAGACTTCTCCAAGAGACAAGATTTGTATCTACAAATAAAGTATAAAACTCTAAGCTTGATCCACAATTAGAATGGTTAATAAGCAGATGTAAAATATCTCTTACTTCTTTTCTTCTCTAAATAATGGCAAAATGATCTTGTATATATAGGTGGATTATACCCTAATCCCTTGTAAAAGTTTTGATCAATAGGGTCAACCCAGTCAACCTAGTATTGTAATTCACAATAAATTCACTAGATAATGAACTAAGTTGACCATGGTGGATGACTTAGTTTTTATTAAGATGTTGTAAATAATAATATAGGGTTGACCCTTTTGAAATATTCATGTAAACTACCAAAAGGGGTTTAGGTTAGGAAAGGGCTAAGGAAGGTGGAAAATGATTGAAAGAGTGTGAAAAAGAAAAAAAAACTTAGGATAATGGTTTTTAGGATATAAGTGTGTAGATAACAAGTGGAAAAAGGGAAAATAATCTTACAAAGCACCAACGGTATACCACCCCTTTCCTAATGCACCCCTTAGGGCATGCACTCAGGGAGATTTAGACTTGATGGGTTCCTGCAAGATAGAGAGTGTAAGTAATTGATAAAAGTTTGAAAATATTATGTGTATGCATATTCCCACTCAAATATCATCATGTGTCATTTGAGTGAAATACAGGATGGTGCTTTGGGAATAGAACATGATGACACATAATGTTGATGCTAAGTAAAATTCAGTAAGGAGAAAATAAGATAAATGAAATGATAAAATTGAAAAACACATACCTTTAAATACCTTAGTTTTGTAGATAAAGAAGGAGACTATAAGAGATGTGAAGGTATCCAATCTAAGGAGCATTAGGTGAACTTGTAAAGGTTAGTGCAAAAAGGAGATAAAATCATTTTTTTTAATATAAGCATATATTAGTGGAAAATATTCTCTATGACATCACAATTCTAGAAATTTTTATGGTTAAAAAATGAGTTAGTAGAGACAAAGATATGAGGGACTTAGGATAATTGGTAAATTAGGATTATTAAGGCAAGGTTAGAAAAAAAATATTGAGGACAAATAAACAAAAAAATGATGGAAAATGAATGACAAATGATTTTAGAACATAGTAAATCACCTTGGAAAGCATGGAAAACATAAATGACAAAAAAGAATGTAGAACATACTAAATCATGTTGGGAAGCATGCAAAACATAAATGACAAATAAAATATCAATGCAATAAAACTTGAATAAAGATATGTAAGAAAGTGAAAAGTAACCCCATGTAAGATAACCATGTCAAATCAAACATAAAGAAAAACATGAATGAATGAAAATGAAATGTAAGTCAAGATGTAAGACAAACATGAAGAAGTCATATATAAATAGAAACATGTAATAATGTCAAATGTCATATGTAAGATAAGTGAAGTCCATAAAAATCAAACAAGAACATGATAGATAGATGAAAATCAAATGCTCTAAAGGATGAAAACTCAAACTTAGTGCTTTTTCTAAGATACAATGTAAGAAAATGGTGTAAGGGTATTTGTAAGGAAGGCCTAGTCCTATCCAAGGTCTTACAATGAAACTAACAAATTATAAACCAAGAGGCATAATAAGGTATATGTGATCAAGGATTTGATCAATTAAAATTAATATCCAATAGGGGGAATGTAAGGAAAATATGATGTAAATAAGGAATGTGAGGTGCCACATGGGTGATGTGAACATCCTTAGAAAAAATGAGACACACTAGGAAAGTTAGAAAGGCTAAGAACTATCAACACCAAGGACTCAAGACATTTTGACTAATGAACACAAAGCTTAGGCTAACAAATGAAGTACATATATCAACCTATGAAGGCTATGGGCATGAAAATTAAAATACACATATCTTCCCATAATGTGTTCCATATTCCTTAGGAACCCTTACAAAGCCATTGGTCTACTATAAAGATTGGGTACTTACATGAGAAATTAGGTGACACTAGATAGTATATGATATAATGAGACCTCCTACCCCATTCTACTAGCCTACCACACCCTAATGGACCTCAGATCTATCATGAGGCCAACTATGGATTTTGAGATTTAGCTAAGATAGGAGATGTGCTAAATATAGATCACAAATTTTGGTGTGATTTGACTCTTAAGATTATTTTTGTCTTTTAATTAGTGCCTTTTGTGTGTATTTTATGATTCAGATTTTAACTCTTTTTCATTTTTTCTATTCCTTCTCCTCCATATAGATTCAAAGAACCAAACATGAGTGAAATAGGTGACAAACACAAGAGAAAAGGACCTCTGTGTATTTTATGATTCGGATTTTAACTTTTTTTGGTTTTTTCTATTCCTTCTCCTCCATATAGATTCAAAGAATGAAGCATGAGTGAAATAGGTGACAAACATAGGACATATTATACATGGTTACTAGAGAAAAGGACCTAAAGACCAAGGTGTCTAAAGACTCCTAGACTTTCCCACAAGTAAGTAAGCAATCTCAAAATTGACCGATGTGAGACTCAAATGAAAGGAAATAAGGGAAATATGAGAATTATGAGTTATCCATCTATGTAATAAGTGATAAAATTATGAATATGATTATATCTAATCACAAAGAGGTAAAATAGTTCTATGAAAAGGATGTATCTATGATTATGATAGTCATGTCACTAGAGAAGACATGCTAGCCTACAACGGATCTTGCACAAGCACTAATGAATGCAGTAGTCATCTTAGAAAGTGATTTAAATATGTTTTAATGTGGTAATTTGTGAGGAAATATAGGTCCTATCCATGGTCTTACACTACAATTTATAATATGAACACCAATGAGGTGAATGTTAAATAAAGGGAAAACATAATCATAAAGTTACTAAGGAAAAGAATGACATAAAAAGACAAAAATGAAAGAGAGATATATAAGAACCAAAATGAAAAAAAATCCAAATGTAATGTGTAAGAAAACTAAATAACCCAAAGGAAACAATTATTCTTAGTAAAGTGTGACTAAAATAAGTCAAATGCATAAAAACAAAGAAACATGAGATATAAAAAGTAAAAAGATCTATGCTAATGTTTGTATCAAAGATGAGCATATGAAATACAAATGTATAAGTCTCAGAAGGTTTCTTGAAGTTAAATTTTTTTGTTATTATGCATTGTAGAATAAGAGTGGGCATCATAAGATGCCCCAATGGGTAATTGGATGTAGGTATGGGCATCACAAGATGCCCCAGAGTTTGAAGGGACATGTGGATTGGCATTACAAGATTCCCCAACATATGAGGTGGAGTGAGTAACATTGAACTGTTAAAATGATTTGCATTGGGTTAGTAGGTGCAATTAGAGATAGGTAAATGTGTTTATTTATTAGATTTTAAGGATGTTGAATGTGAAAAAGGATGTGTAGGAGAGGTATGAGGAGGTAAAGGAAGACCATGTATGATATACTCTGGAGTAGGCATTTGAACTAGGCACTCTTTTGGTTCATGTGACCTAAAAGGTTGAGGTTCAATGGATGCAATGACATATTTAAAGTTTTTAATGATATTTATCCTTTCCATATTAGTGTAGGAATAAGGGTCAATTGTGGTTTGAATAACATTAGTGGATGAGGTGTATTTCTAGGATAATTGTTGTTGTTCATTAGGTATTTGATGTTGATTTTATTATGGTTCGTTAGATTGAATTTGAGAAGCATGAAGATAGTCTTGATAATATTGTTTTATTAGAGGATCAAGATTGAAATGTGGACCAAGAAAGGAATAACTAACAAATCAGTGAATATCATGATAATACTCATGAGAATGACCTATAGTAGCATGATACAAATAAAATTTATTGAGATTGTACCATTTTGGAGGAGGTTTGGAAGGATCAAAACTTATGGGTTTAGATGGTGGGAATTTCTTATTAAGCTGTTCTAGACTCAAGAGAGGGTGGGTTGGGTTAAAATTGGTTGAATTGGATGCTCCATGTTGAGTTTGGGGAGGCTTGGATGAGTAAATGTTATGATCACATGATTGGAAAGGTTATTTAGTGGTTGTTTGAGGTGTTTCAAATTGAGTCATAAGAAATTCTTACTATTTTGCTTGGTCTAAGGCTTCTTCTAAAGTTTTATGGGAAAAGATTCAAACTTTGTATAGAAGGGGAGCTTTAAGAGTAGTAAAAAATAGTTTTAAAAGAGTATCATCATTCATGTTATGGTCCACTTTGTGATCTAGAGACTTCCATCATTTGATGAAAGTGTGAGCAGATTCATTAGGAAGTTATTTGACATTGATGAAATGGCTAAGGTAATTTTCAAGAAGGTCACCATGTTGGAATTACTTCACTAGATCATTTACTAAATCCTCTAGTTGTGAGATAGAATGTCTAGGAATTTGGTTGTACCATTCAAGTGCATCACCAAAAAATTTTTTGGCTAAGAGCTTGGTGGTAGTAAAGGTGTTAGTTTGAACCCATTCCTTATATAAATTACCAAAAGACTTAATAAAGATAGTAGGGTCCTTAGTCCCATTATATCTGATAGTTGCAAAAATGTTTTCGATATCTATGGATGTAATAAATGGATTTAAAGGTTAATCTTAAATATGTTAAAGCATTTTTTTATTCATTATAGGTTGAGGGATGACGTTCCCATTAACATCTCTAAGAAGAGAAACACAAGTTTGATTTGGTTGAGACATAATGACTTGAGGTGGTTGACTAGTCATGTGTAATAAATGTTGTTTCATGTGCATCATTTGAGAATGATTAGTTTTTTGTATGATGTTAATTTTTTGAATTATTTGAGAAAGAGTTTGAATTTTATCAATTTGTGCATTAGTATTTGAAGGTGGGATATTAGTGTTGTTAGGAGGAGTATTGGTAGTTTTTGTGGGAGGAGGGTTATTTGTAGTTAGAGGATTTCCAACATTGGTTTCAACCATGTTACTTTGGGAAGCAATAGGGATTTGTGATTTGGTTATGGGTGTAACAAGAGGATTATGAACATTGGTTGTAAGAGGTGGAACATAATGTAAGGTTACAACATTTAATGTATATGGGTTGATGAGTTTATAACTTCTAGTTTTAGAAGGTATATAAATTGAATAAGGTATATAATTGTCATGGTTTGGGATTTGTCTACTAGGATTCTATAGATCCAATATATGATATGGGGTAGATCAATATTGAGAATATTTATAACCATGTGGTGAAAAGCTGAAACATAAAGAATTGTCTTCTATGATGGATAGGTGAGGTAGGAGAGAATAACCCATGTAAATTTAGAATGGGTTGAGAATGTAAATAAATAATTTGATAAGTGGCTTCATGTTTCCAAGAAAGATCAAAGATTAGGAAGCTAGGAGGAAGAAAAGGGATAAAATTAGCCAAAAGGAGGTATAGGGTTAACCTAAAAGGCACTATGTTAAACCAGTCAACTTAGTATGATAGGGAGATAGTTGTGAATGATATTAAGTCAATAAAGTCAACCTGGTATGATAGGGAGGCAATTATGAATGATACTAAGTATATAAAGTTGTCTTAGTATGCTAAGGAGATAGTTTTGAATGATATTAAGTTGATATAGTTGACTTAGTATGCTAAAGATACTATTATGAATGATACTAAGTCAACACAATCAACCTAGTATGCTAGGGAGATAGTTTTGAATGATACTAAGTCAACATAGTCGACTAGTATGCTAGGGAGATAGTTCTAAATGATACTAAGTTGACACAATCAACTTAATATGCTAAGGAGATAGTTTTGAATGTTACTACATCAACACAATTGACTGAGTATGCTAGTGAGATAATTTTGAATGATACTAAGTTGACATAATTGACTTAGTATGTGTATACACCCTAAATTGGTCAAACAACCACACATATCATGTATTTTCATAGTCTTTTAATAGGAAACTTTGAATGGAGAATATGAGCCTTGGTCACATTATCCATGCCTTTTTTTTACTTATCTTGGTCTTGTTTCATTATTGAGTCACCTTTTTGCTTATTCCCAGTCATCTCAAGATTCTAAAATGATCATTCATTCCACCTCAGCCAGATCATATTTCTCATACTAATTCTATACCCCCAGGTCTTGAGCATGTAGGACAGGAGCACTGGGATTAGACTATAGCACTACACCCTTAGGTATTCATTTTTAGTGCTCCTATATAATGGCATTTTAAACCTCCAATGGTCAGGTTTCCACATTGAATGAGTCCCAAGCTCTTCTTATCTTTGTCCTTAAGTTTTGTTTGTATTTATAATGTTAGCTAAATGTGAATAAATTTCCTAAATTAAAAATAAAGAGTATCCCATATAAAGGACTTCACAAGGCATTTTATATCTATCACTTACTACTTTGGCACTATACATAATTAAAAATCAATCAATAATATAACTCAACATTCTGCATCACACTTGATTTTGCATGCTTGATAAAAGAAGGTCCTAAGAAAAAGTTCATTATTGCATGTACCATGCATGTTGATTATTCACATTCCCTAAGGGAGAAATACATTTGATTTGAGACACTAGATTGAGGGTTAATGTAGGTAGTAATAAAGATAACAAGGGTTCTAGATCATGTGATCATACTTCCCTTAACCCAATTTTCACCCTTTTCTATTGATGTATTTGTTAATTTGTGTGTGTAAATAGACCCAAGGTTTTGAATATTAAAATATATCTACAATAAGATCTATCAACATTCAACATCTATTTTTTCATAGTCATGATCACATGAGGACAATGAATAAAACCCAAAAACTCAAGTCTTCATGAGTATTTTGGATAATAGTAGAAAAAAAAGACAACAATGTCAGACCCTAGGGTATCCTATTTTGGCACTCTTACCTTTCACTAAATGAAATCTAGTTCTAGGTTCTTATCCATTGAATCACTCATTATAGCCTATTTTTACAGATAATTTTACTTCTTTCCCTATGTAATTAATTTGATTAAATTGATGTAAATCTATATTTTATTGTATTTAATTATATTTTCCCCCTTTACTCTAAACCCTTTATTGTTTAAGAACTAGACTCTATTTTCTCAAAAATAATAAAACATTTGGTGAACCTGACTTATTTTGAACAAAAAATATAAAAACCCTATATACACTTAGGGTTTTTCCTTCATACTTTGTGCAAAATTTTCAATTTCAAAATTTTGGTTTTTTTATAAATTATTTCACATTTATTTTTTTCAAATTTATTTTAGAATTTAAATTATTTTAATAATTTTCAAAAATTCTAAAAGCCCAAATCAAAACCCTAGTTTACAAACTAGGTCCTCAAACCCCAAGCCTTCCTTACAATTTTTTAGATAAAATTTTTGGAATTTTTACAAATTGTTTGGAGTATCAAAAATATTTTCAAAATCTCTATGTTAGCTATTATTTTTTCATTTATTTTATTAATAATACTTTTACATATTCTCTTTTGTGAAAGAAATAAAATGGCCACTAAGGCACTTCTTCCCTCTCATCTCATAGATCAATTTCTAAATTTTTCTCATAATTATGAAAATGAATGGATAAATTTGCAAAATTTTACATTATCTAAAAATGTGGAAAATGATTTCAGTTACAATTAAGATAATTACTATTATTGTAATGACAAATATGATGATACATGTGAAAGTGATAGTGAAGAAAAACTAGAGGCTTCTCCTTCTCTAAAACCTATCTCTTTTATTCCCTCTTCTAAAGAAAATAATTTTGATAAATGGGAAAGGTACTTTTCACCTCAGTATCCTATGCACAATGCACCAAATGAATAAATTAGTCATGCACTTCCAAGTGAACATGTTATTGGTGATAATTTTCTTCCATGTGAACCTAATCTCTCTTTGTCTCTCTTTTGCTACTTCTATGTTCAAATTACAATAATATAAACTCAATAAAATCAAATTTCCAATACATAGTTCAAATGATCCATCTCATGTTGTCAACTCTACTTTATCAAAATAATGTCCAAATGATAACTCTCTTACTCTTACTTCTAATATTAGATTTGGAAATAATGCATACACTCCATCCATGGATAACATAGATCTACATAATAATCCAATCTCACATGATAATTTATTATATATTAGAAAAGAATTAAATTCTTCTCATACACCTCTCCCTAGTGACAATGGAAGTGAAAATGAGTATGATAGTGAACATGCAAATAAATATGAAAATGAGAGTGAATATGAAAAAAAAATTATTATGATAATTTATAGAATAATAATGATTATTATGTACATAGTGAAGAATAAAATGCATCTCATGTTTCTAACTCTTCTCTCACTCCTCTCAAACATAATGCACTACAAAATGTTATTTATATTTATATGCATGATTTTATTTCAAATAATGCACACGTCAATAATAACATCTAATCTTTTACCCAATTATAATGTGATTTACTAAAACATAAATATACCAATGAATCTCTCAAGCCACCCCTAATATAGTAGCACCTCTTTTTCACTCTTCACCCAAAGAGAATGGTAGCCCAAATCCCTCTACTAATGTCCAAATTACCATTCCTCCAAAGGTTCAAGTGAGCACACCCCCTCTCTATGATCCAATTACTAAATGTAGAATTCTCATGGCTAAAATTAATGATCAAATTTAATGATTAAATGAACCACTTCAAGATGCTAATATACCATCCCATGATAATATTTCTTTGATGCATGTAGTTGGTGAATTAAAACCCCAAGCACATCTCCTTACCTTGGAAAACAAGTCTTACAAGTCTTGGATGGATGCAAATGACTTACATGGTAACCCTCTTTTGAAGACATTTGTAAAAGCTTCAATGCCTAAACATTTCTAGATACCATCATTGCCTCACTTTTATGGAACTGGAGATCCATTCATACACCTCCAAGCTTTTCTAAAGGCTTTACCATCTCATGTGAGTCCTTTAATTATACTAAAGTTGTTTTAATAGACATTAGTGGGGGAAGAAAATGATTGGTTCTTTCACATACTCCCTATTGGTTCCTTACATATATATGATGACTTAGAGGAGACATTTCTTAGATATTACATATCAAACATAGGCCTTTGCGTTACATATGAGAAACTTGCCACATTACATAAGAATAATTCAGAGCTAGCTATTGATTATATCTTATGATTCAAGACTCACATGTTAAGATTGATATACAAACTAATAGATTTAGAGATTCAAAATATATTTATAAAATGGCTTCACTAACCTCTCCTCTAACATCTATTATATCATATAGACTCCTCTTTTAGGCACTTATGATATATAATTATAGTCTTGGAAAATAAATTGGGATTGATTGAGGTGGATTTAGTTGATTAAATTACTCTAGATTTCACAGTAGCACCTCCATCTTCAACTCTTAATACTTAGCATCCACTATGTCCTAAACAAGATAGGAGACCACAAATAGAAAAGTAACTAGTTAAAAATAGAGAGCTAGTCTCCATAGCATAACCTACAGTATGCACTATAGAGAACAATAAAAAGGAACCACTATAGTTTGATTCAAATTGGGATAGCCCATATGTCATATTATCAAATCTAATAGATAAGAGGTTAATCACATTGCCTTTTACTCATTGACAAGATCCACATCTCTTACATAAACAACCATATCATCCCTTTTATAACTATCATCATACCTGTGGATATAGAGATAATGATTACTATGGACTCAAGGATTGGATTAATAGATGTGTTGATAATTGAATCATAAAATTCACATAGGGGACATCGAGATATCCTCTATCATAGAACCATAGACCTCATTCCTCCATGATTGAGTCATCCCAGGACATTCCTTCATAGGAATCCTTGATTCCTCATCATGAGACTAATACAGTTTCTAGGATAGAGCCTCATAGGAAATCTCCTATCCCACCTAATTAGAAGGTTTGGAGACCAGTATTATGAGATTAGCCTACATATATCACTTTAGTTAGAGGAGTACATAGTGTAGTTCCATATATATATCCAACATAGTCATAGGCACCACAATAGAGTATCACTCTAGGGAGATGTTCACTAAAACAGAGTTTTCAAGGTCCTATCTCATGTAACAACTTACTATGGTTAAGATTAGAGGAACCCACATTATAGATAACCACTTCATAGAGATATTCACTATAGTCAAGTTTTTAGTGACCTATTTCATGTAGTAACCCGATATGATTGATATTAGATGAGTCATCATCATCGGTCTTAGCTTTATATCAATCTATTACTCAGTCATATGCATCACAGTAGGGGCCACATGGTTTTATTTCATGCAAAAATCCACTATGATTAAGAATAGATGAGCCTTCTTCATAACACATAGTTTTAGTTGCACATCTAGTAAGGTTACATTTGGTAGAATATCCACGCACAACTATAGTTAGTGCACATCAGACAATATCATATACAATGTATGTTCTTACACAACATGAATAGTATGGGTACTTGTTCAATTATCCATCATGGTTCAAATAGTGATATGACACACATTCATACTAGTATTAGTCCATAGCTTCACTTCATGTGGAAATGATGGAGTCGAAGGGCTATCCTTTGTATTCTTGAGCTACCTACTCAAAGGGATTATACACATAGTCCAAACATTTATTAACACATGCATGATTACATAGCTTCACTTAATGGTATATGATGGAGCTAAAGGGCCAGCCTTTGTATTCTTGAGCCACTCTTAGGGAAGTGATATGCATATAATTATATCTTACTTCCCATTCTACTAATAACTAACATCCCTAGCCAAACCAAATTATCCAATCCTGACTTTACCAATATCCTATTTTTCCAATCTTAAACCAATTCACTTTGTCATAATAATTTACCAATTACAAAATCAATAAATTTTTTGATCACATAAAATTACAAATCAAATCTAACATCACACTTGAACATATCATGAACAGTCAAATCACATCCAAAATAACTTTACCAAACATATACAACCTCAAAATCAATGTCAAAATAACTATTCTACATCAATTATTTGTAAACTAATATACCAATATATTCCAAAATCCATAACATAATATGCATGAGTTGAAATCCCCATAATCCAACCTAAAAATCGATGACCCCACACCTCCTCAAGCTATCACATGCCTCTTACAATGACTCTCACTCCAATAGCCAACCATGTTCCCCATGAAAGTCAGCATATCATCACTAAGAATTTGTATACTCATCTATAATCCTCATACTCAGTGATACAAAATTAGGTGGGGGCATCCTATGCCTATCTATCTCATCCCTCAACTCATCTCTCTCTCCTTCCACCCTAATGTATGAAGTTTTCACTATATCAAATCTATCAAAAAAATGAGCATGAACACTAGCTATAATTGTGGCTTGCTCTATCAATCCCTCCTCCACCATATCATCAGGTATATGCCATGTGAGCTCTTATAGTGTTAACTTATTGATGGTATCCTAATAATCATTATCTCCACTTTTGGCCCTAGCCTATATTTCATCCTGAGCACCTCCCACTCCACCTGCACACAAAATAAAAAACTATGTTATATACACACTTTCAAATCAAACTAAAGCACAAATTTTTATATAATTCAAAAATAATCAGTGTTTACCTCTCATCATTTGGATTGGCTCAAGATCCTTATACCCATGGGCATCTCCTCCATCAATAAGACACAATGGAACCTAGTGATGCCTCACCCACCATGAAATGTATGAATATGTACATTCAACAACATCTCCATTGGAATATCTATAGCTGCATCTTACACATCTAAAAGTAATGGTGCTAGCTTAGCCTCAATAGGCCTCACATGAGCTCCTAGCCTTGTTAATGGCTATGTACTCCTCACCCACACCCATGCTATTGGGGGCACATCATATGGTACCCTAAACTATCTAGTCACATGTTCATATTGAAATCACTTATACACTCCAACCTATAAATCATGTATCCAACAATTGATCCTCATATACTAAAACTACACTTCATCCTTCACCCACCCAGGAAATCCTCTATAGGGCCTCCATATGATATCATGAGACACTAATATATCTAAAACTCATCTATAATGATCCATCCCAGGAGACTGAATAGCCAATGTACACATTTATTGCTCCCATAATTATTGTGGAGGTGCCCACTCTAGCCTAGGTAATCCAATAGGTCACACAATTGATATGTGCTCATAAGTTCAATAAAGCAATAAGGTAGCTACACTCACACCACCACTAAATGACTCCTATTTAAACTTGTAAAGATCCCTATATAGGTGGGCATGCATAGTCCTACCCATGAGAACATAGTGCCATATACCTCCACATTGCCCATAATCTTATGCATCTTATATGCAATCAACACTCTACTCCCATCCACAACAACAAATGAGGATAAAAAATAGCTAACCACTTATGTAAGCATGAAACACTATAATACATAATAAATAATAATAATAATACATCATTACTTTCTCTTTGATGTATAC
Source organism: Torreya grandis (assembly GCA_037957365.1). Lineage (NCBI taxonomy): Eukaryota > Viridiplantae > Streptophyta > Pinopsida > Cupressales > Taxaceae > Torreya > Torreya grandis. The sequence continues at coordinate 2,439,715 of JARHVA010001808.1, forward strand.
TTGAGGGCAAACCAACAAAATATAAGGACACATGATCAATATCATCAACACCCATATCATCCTATAATGTCACATGTTGTCCACTAACCAACAAATGAAAAATATGATACACATCCTCCAAAGTCATAGTAATCTCCATTGTAAGAAGATATAAAGTAAAAGTATCTACATTCCACCCCTAAAATAAGGTGGTAACTAGATATCTATCCCACTACACTATGATGAGGTCACACATATGACCCAACCCTATCCTATCCATGACAACTCTCTCATCAATATACAATGGTAACAACCTTAATATCTCCATCACCTGGCCCTTATGGAACTCTCTCATCTACACCTCACCCTAAAAATACTAGAAACAACATGTATATCAGTCAACCATACCAAGTATATAGCCAAGCAACATAATAATAGGTAACAAATCATAATCTTAGAAAATTAGGCCCAATAGACAATAGTGCTAGGTATAGGACAACAATGTTGGACATGAGTGTTGTAACCTAGATAATAGTGCTAAACCCTAGACAAGAGAATTGACTCTTGTATAGGAGCACTAAAACTAGTGAAACTTTTCCTAGGACATTTTAAATATCTCAAAAGCACCAACATAGGCCTAAAAATAGACAACAACCAAGCGTTAAGGTTACTTACTAGGCTAACATCACCATTAGCCTAAACCTGGGCTGTCAAATGCTTGAACCAAGTCATGATAAGTGCTCATCTCCTTGGCATATCTCTCACTCCATAGCTCTAAGTGTTAAACTAGTCAATACACAAATTATTCAAGAATCAATCGAATTTCCTATATTACCCAATTTTCTCAATCAAAGTAAAATACCATTTTGCCCATAACCTAAACTCTATAACACCAATTTTCAAACCATTTTCTCCCATGGAATCATGACAAAAATACCTTTGAAATCACCCAAGATTAAATCTCTTACTAATTAATTTGTCTATTATAGCATGCACATCTCTATACCATAGTCTTCACTAGTCAAAACTTGTTTGACTTTCAACAACTTAGTCTAATCAATCAAATAACCTCTCAAGTTATTTACAATGAGCCAACCTTGTCTATACTTATACTATTAGTCATAACTCTTGGATCGACATCCTCTATCATAAACTTATCCCTCTCCCCAAAAGGGGGGCGTCATTCCTACTATTCTTATTCTTACACTTACCCAACATACCCATCCACTCTCATAGGTGGATACACCATGGTTAATACACATCCAATATTTAGATTATTAGATTTAGTTTAGATTAGTTAAGATATACAATGATTTAGATTACATGGGTCACTCAACATTACTCAAGACATTCAAAGGGATATACCTTCAGTTTATAGATACATAAACTGCTTAAATATAATGGTTCAAATCATATGGATCAACAATGATTTCAATTTATAGATACATAGAATATTCAAATATAGTGATTCAAATTATATGGGTTCACAATGACTTCATTATTAATTCAAACTTAGATACTATATTTGGGGGCATATACATTTTTACACATCTCACACATAAAACTTCATATAGCATGACACAGTTATAGGACCATATAACATATTATAGGCATAGGGTAGAGCATAGTGTTTTGATCTCCAATTTTAGACATGGGGCATGACACAATAGGTCATATCACATGTGGTTATATATAATACTAGATTATATATACGCATCACTCACATACCAAATTTGGGGGCATGGCATAGATCTTCATGTTCTTTATCATCCAAGATTATATAGATAAAATGACAAGACATGTCATTCTCTTCTTACATACTAACCAAATTTTCAAATTATACCCAGCAGTACCCAAGTTATCACTAGATTGGACTACACAAATATCTATAGTGGTTGGTGTATTATATTACCTAGAACTAGACCCAAACTACATGAGTTTTTGTGGGACATAGAATAGACATTAGTTTTGGGCCTCCAAGCATTTCTAAGTTCTAGTTTATATATTTAGAGTCAGGTCATGATAGATTTTGATCTTCATAGCATAAAAATTCTATACATACATTATATATTACATTATTTTATGTGAGATAGAGGATAAACATTAGTTTTGGGCCTCTGTGCATTCCTCATCTTTAGTCAGATTCAACACAAGGGAAAAGCATTTTCATCTTTCTCCATGTTACATAGATTTTTAATTTTAGATTCAATACAAGGGGCATCCATTTTAAGGATTATTTCTTTCTCTAGGTAGTATTCATCTCTCCATCCACTTCCCTAGATAGGAAGTGAGTTAGACCCTCTTGTAACACATTTATCTCCATGTAGGTAGGTCTAGGTATGCATTTTATTTTCTTTATTTTACTCTAGTACTTCATTTCATTTCATCACTAGAATAGAAGGTGCAAACATTTATACACCTTAAATTGGTCAAAAAACCACACATATCTTGTCTTTTCATAGTCCTTTAATAGGAAACTCTAATTGGAGAATATGAGCCTTATTAACATTAGCCATGTCTTTTGTTTTTATTTAACTTGGTCTTTTTCCATTCTTGAGTCACCTTTTTGCTTATTCCCAGTCATCTTGATCTTTTCAAATATTCATTCCACCTCAACTAGGTCAGATTTCCCATACTAATTCCATCCCCTAAGCCTATAAGATAGGAGCATTGGGATTGGACTATAGTGTTGGACCCTAGGGTGTCCATTTCCAGTGCTCTTGTCCAATGGCATTTTAAACCCCCAATGGTCAAGTTTCCTCATTAAATGAGTCCCAAGCCTTCTTAGCATTATCCTTAAGTTTTGTTTATCTTTCTAATGTCTATCAAATGCAAATAACTTTTACATGCTTGATCAAGGAAGGGCCTAAGTGAAAGTTCATTCTTGCATGTACCATACATTTTGATTATGTACATTCCCTAAGGGAGAAATACATTTTATATGATACCCTATCTTAAAGGTTAATATAGGAAATGATTAGGACAACAAGGATTCTAGATCATGTGATCATACTTCCCCTAACCCAATTTTTCCCCCGTTGTTTTTGATGTATTTGTTGTTTTGTATGTGTAGATATACCTAAGATTTTGAATATTAAAACAACTCAATAGGGAGATGTATCAATATTTAGCATCTGATTTTTCATAGGTAGGATCACATGAGGACAATGAGTAAAACCTAGATATATTAGGTCTCTATGAGTAGTTTGGATAATATAAGCAAAAAGATATAACAACGCTAGACCCTAGGGTGTCTTATTTTTGTGTTCATGTCCTTTCACTAAATAAAAGCCAATTCTAGGTTCTTGACATCTTCCCAATCCTACACAACAATTTTCAACCCCTAAATCACTCATTATAGCCTATTTTTCCAAATAAGTTTACTTCTTTCCCTATGAAATTAATTTGATTAAATTGATATAAATATATATTTTAATTTATTTAATTATATTTTCCCCCTAGACTCCATACCCTTTATTATTTATGAACTAGCCCCTAGTTTCCCAAAAATAATAAAATAGTATGCTAAAGAGATAATTCTGAATGATACTAAGTTGACACAATTAACTTAATATGCTTGGGATGAAAGTGAATCAGTCTATAAGAGACTGTGTCGATAGAGATGATAGTGTTTTGAAAATAGGAAAAAAATTGCAATGTACTTTAAAGTAAGAAGTGAAAATAAACACACAATCAATTGGGTAAATAAGAATGATCTAATTGAGGCACAAATCATAAAACCTTGCACCAATGCTAGCCAATACAAGTTTTTGTAATACAACATACAATGAACAAAGAGCAATTATTCAACTAAAGAGCAAATACTAAGTGTTTATCTTGAATGTTTTTAGATTATTAGAGTGTTATTTTAAGTGTGATAGAGAAGTTATATGAAAATAGGGAATTACAAATCAATATATGGATGGTTTTAGGATGTTTAGGTTGAAAGGGCTATGTGTTGGCAATGGTTCTAGCTTGGTATCGGGGACTACCCCCTCACTTTATAATATTAATGTGATATGGGTGTCAGGTGATTATCCAATGTATACCATTAACCATGTATTTATACTTGGCCAAACAACCAAGTCAGCTTTCCCCTTGATGATGAAATCTAAGTAGGTAGGCCTTGGGTAGATAATTGTTTAAATGCATTTTAAGATTATGTGATTTGGTAGTATTTTAAAGAAAGAAAAAAATAGTGAAACTAAATGGTATATTTAAAAACCACCTAATTAGACTATGTGATATATTCTAAGCATGTAAATAAATGAAAGTGAAAGTGTGAAGTAATTACTATCATATGGATATTAATTTCCAATTTGAAACATAGTACAGTGTCAGTTAAGATGATAGTATATGCACACATTACAAAATAAAGTTGATAATATTGTTACTGTATTGCTAAATTAAGGTCTTTAAAAACTATGTCAATAGGGTCAACCTAGTCTTTCAGATAGAAGATAGAATATAGAACTATGTCGATTGATTTGACCTAGTTTATTGTATGAGGGTAGTTTTAAAGACTATAAAATTTTCAAAATAGAACTGTAAGAAGTAATTGAAATGAAAGAGAAAGATAGAAAGGAACCTTGGTGGATTAGAAGATGTAGAATAATGTGATATTATTATTGATGTGCCTTGAATGTTACTTGAAAATTCTACAAACTATGTCAATCGGGTTGACCTAGTTATGCAGTTCCCTATTTGTTGAAGCCTGTCAATAATATTATACCAACCTAGTCAAGCTAGTATGTTTTATAGAAATTGTCTGGAATATTATACCAGCCTAGTCAACCTAGTATGTTTTTTTATAAAATTTTAAGATTATTGTGTTTACCTATTCAATGTATTAGCCTGTATCTGATGAAGACCTACATAAACAGAATAAAGTCATTTTTGATACTACTATGTTAAACTTGTGTACAATAGTTAGAAACTATATCATCCGTGTCAGCCTAGTATTAAAAATATAGAAAATAATAAATAAAATGATAGAAAATGAAAAACATGAAATAAAACTTGCAAGGGTTAGATCCACGTTAGGTTCACTAGAATGTATGCAATTAGAAATGCATCATGTATATAAATCAATCCTAACTCATAGAAGATAGATTATACTTACACTTTTGATTGTAGATACATTTGATAATTAGGAACATGACCAATATGTGGATCTACTAGACCCAATTAGGGGATCTCAAATCATAATAAACAATACTAGGGAGGGTTCTAAAGCCTCTAATCAATCACAATAATGCAATAACCCTAATTAATTCCTATGTTTTTATATTCACTAAAGTAATAACAAGGTAAAGGTCTAATACAGTGCTCACCAAATCTTGTGGCACAAAGTGGAGGTAATAAAAAATAAAATTAAACATACATAGAAGACATATACTCACATCAATTTATATGAATCCTAATTCATGGAGGATAAATATAAATACATATCTGTCTACTCTTACAAAATAAGAACAAAGTTAGGAATACTTACCCTTGAAGCTGAACTCACTAAGCCTTAATCTCTCCCTTGGCCAAGGTGCTTTGCAAGAGGTTGCTTTGGTATGTAAGGATGGAAAGAATAAATCATCTCTAGGATACACTACCTATCAATGTATCCAAAAGAATTGTCCACAAGATAAGATCTATATCTCCAAAGAAAGTATTAAACCCTAAGCTTGCTCCTCAAGTAGAATGATGGATAAGAAGATGTACAATAGATATTACTTCTTATTGTCTTCTCTAAATAATAGTTAAACAATCTTGTATATAGAGGTAGATTTAACCCTAAGCCCTTCCAAAAGTTTCAGCTGACAAGTTTGATCTAGTCGACCTAGTATTGTAATTCACAAGAAACTCACTAGATAATGAACTAAGTCAGTCATAGTGTCGGACTTAGTTCTTAGTAAGTTTTAAATAAAAATATAGGGTTGAACTTACCAACATTGTCATGTAAACTATAAAAAATGGGTTTAGGTTAGGGAAAGGGTTAATGAAGGTGGAAAATGATTGAAGGAGTGTGCAATAGAGGAAATCAAACTTAGGGGAATGGTTTTTAGGAGACAAGTGTGTAGATAACAAGTGGTAAAAGGGACAAAAATCCTTCAAATAACTAATAGTTTTCACACCCCTTTCTTGGTGCACCCCTTAGGGTGTGCACTCAAAGATATTGAGACTCAATAGGGTCTTACAAGATAAAGAGCATCAACAATTGATAAAATCTTGAAAATATTATATGTATACATAGGGCACTAGGCCATACAACAAATAAATACATAAGCCTAAAACATAGGATTCAAGATTTGATTAAGGATAATATAATCAATGTGGGCACACCCATAGAGGTACCAAAGGTATATCAAACAAAATATAAGTCATTAAATATATTCTCATATCCATTTCCAAAGCACACAATGAATGAGGCAAGGATCACTTTAGGTGGTCATGACACATATTAGGCACATCCACCACTAGCTTTATATCATACTATTATAAAAGAGGCACACCCATTTCAAAATATCATTGGTATGTACCACACCATAGTTCCATATAGATCACTCAACACCTTCTCAAGATAGGATATTTTTGATGATGATACAAATTTACATGCACTCTTTGTATGAGCCTATATAGTTCATCATCCTATCTAGAGTGTTATGGTTGATAATGGGCCAAGAATTAGCATGTGCACTATGACACTTTTATAGAATTTTGTTTATTCAGTGTAGGATATATTACCCATAGACATAGTTATTAATGATTTTAGTGTTCATGTTTAGAGATTGATTGGGGATATTTTGCTTCTATTACAAGTTGTTCTAACACATGTGGCCATTCGATTCTTAGTAGTACCTAGTGTAATCATGTTTCATATGTTATTGGGTAGGCCATAGATATAATATATATAAACAATCCCATCCATAGTGTACATATGCCTAAAGTACATACATCAAATTAGTTGTCAAAGTTGAGGGTCTTCCCTATGAGTATCCTCTACCTATTCCATAGGTAGTTACATCACAGTTACCAACACAATTACCAGTTATAATTACAACATAATTACCATATATAACATACTTATTAGTCATAATTTAGAGAATGGTTACTATTGATACATCATAGATTTCATTATATTCATGAGTGTAGGTGAGTTCTACTCCTACAATATTGACACATATGCATAATCTCCCATAGAGACCATTATTAGAGAGACCCATGTGTCAAAGATGCATTATAGATTTTAGAGGGCCTTCTTCCAATCACATTTTATTGAGATTCATATTATTATATTCTTAGGGTTATCAGCATAAGGCACCTATGTCACCCATAGCTTCTTCTACCATATGGATTATTAAGACCCCTATAGTTCAAAAGACACCACATTCAATGTCATACATTCCTATCACAACTACATAGGTAGATACATATACAAATATAGATCACTCAGTATAGTAGATTATGGGACCATAGTTTCCCTTTCACACAACATGCAAAATAAAAATTCCCTTATTTGATATAGCTCATAGTAATAGTGAGTCTCCCATGAGACTCAACAGTTAGTATGTTTCTCCCTAATTGTGCATAGTCTCATTCACTCTTGCTCCTTGTATATAGTTTCATTTTCATTTTTCTTGTACATAGATTATATCCAAAAAATACATAAACAATATAACATGTTGAAAGAGCAAAAAATTCAAATATTAATTAAAAAAAATAAACTTTATAGATTATATACATTGTTATGTTTACATTTATTATATTTTCTAGACATACATATGATAGCTATCTTAGAATAGCTGGTTTTATCATACATACATGCTTCACTTATACTTTTTGAGTGCTTGCAAATTTCTTATAAGACTCAAGTCTAATACACTTATCTTATCTACCCACTGGGGGCATATAAATTGATACATGGGTCTTCAGTTGACACATTCACCCACTTAGGGGAACCTAATATAAAGTTTTGATTACTAGGTTTTATCCTTTTATACTATACATTCCAATTTTAGCATTGTTATATCATAATATTGATCAATCTACACTTACTCATATTTATTTCTATTTATAAGTACTTTAGACTTAATATATGTACATCTTAACTCTTACACAAATTTTTATTGCATATTTAGGCATACTTTAATTTCTACCTTACCTAGTTTAGACTTGATTGTATTTATATGCTTCTTCTATTTGAGGGTATTTGAATATGCCATTGTTCTTTGGATCTATGCCACTTCTATTTATAATATGTATGATTTGGACATGTTCATATGTCCTTATTTGTTCCTTTCCTGATTGTGTATGTGGTAATTTGAACATGTCCTTCTATGTGGACATTTGAACATGTCCTTGTATGTCTTATTTTCTCAGATTTAGTGAAATATGCCCATGTCCCTTGTGTTGCAGCCCATTTGCCTAATTTTAATTCATCATGGCCATGGAATTTGTATTTACTTGTTACACACACCATTTTTGTATTCTATGAGTGACCACATACATTTACCCTTCCTAATTGGGTGTCACAATGGACATCATGACCCATCCCCTAGGTGGTTACTCAGTTTTACTTAGATTTATTATTATATAAATTGATTACATCTATCTTGACACCCTTATGGAATGTTATACATGACATACATCTTATATTACATATTTATGTTCATATTATCTTACATTTTGATGTTATGTATACACATTATATTAGATTATCATGTAGTTATTATATGTACTCTAGCTAATACACATTTTGTAGATAGTTTTATTTTGAGTATAGTTTTTACACATGTTCAAAAACTCCCCTTAAAAGAGGGGAATTCACAGGGGTTTGTCATAGATATCAGGCTCCTATATTACACTCACAATACATTTTTTAGCACACAAGCTCAATTACAAAAATTTAGACATAGGTAAACATAATGGGAAAATATTGACTCAAAAAGTAGTATAATTACACATAAATAATACCACAAGGACTTTAGAGCCCAAATGGGGGCACTAGCATGACATGAAACTATTGTCTAAGATATGGCACTACTATCTAGTAGCCTCAATTTTAGAACAAACCATATTAGCTATAATAGTACAAGTATAGTATAGGTTTGCATAAATTTATTTATAAGTTTATCAGTTATACTATATTTTGCTCAGATTCATACTAGTTTAGCTCAGACTCATATCAGTATGATCATATTAGGGGCATCATACATGGCATGACCATTCCCATATTCGATTTAGATACTTAGATATAGTTTATTGTAACTCGGTCTAGAATTCATATACTCATATATCAAATTTGGGGGCATGTATGTAAAACATTATTTCAATATGCTCAATTACAAACCATTTGATCAGATGGAATGATAAATTCTATGTCATTCTCTATGCTATATATACCTGACATCATATTCTAAGTTTTCACTAGTTTCATACATTACTCCATATATAGTGGTTAGCATTACTAAGTGGCCTAAAGCCTCCTAATATACTTGAGTGGATGTAAATCCAACATACGTAGCTAGATATACCCAATTAAACATTTCTAGTACTTTGCATAATTTAGTTTTAGATGCATCTACTACACATGGGTGGGAAATAATGGATTCATATCCTACTTGATTTTTTGAGCACCCACATGAGAGGGTTGGACACACTATCAGTCTAATCCAAGTTATTCATAGGTCATAATACACTAAGCAAGGGAGGGTATTGATGGATTCAAAACTATATTGAGTTCTTGAAGCACTCACACATGAGGATTGATCAAGTTATTAGCTTAGTCCAAGTTATTCATTTATTGATCACTATACACACACACATAGAGGTTGTCACCAAGTTCATATATTGGTTTTCATATTAGTGAGGTGTATTCATTCCTTTCCTTTTACTCAATTTATTTATCTACTCAACCTAGTCTTTTTCTTTTGATATCTCTGAAGTAAGGACTGATTTATGTGCATTTCATTTGTAAGACATACATGGGAGCATGTTTCACATACACAAACCCAACTTAACATACTTAGATACAAATTCATGGGCTTTACTTCATAAGTAAGTCCAAGTATGATTATTTTTCCTTTAACCTAGCAATTTTACTTTAATGCATTTATAAAATAAATGGGGGGTTAAATGTAATCATCCAAAAGTTGTATTTGAGTGATACTTGATATTACCTATCCCTCACTTAGCCATAGATCTATCCTAAATCCCATTACCACACTTATCCAATATTTTTATAGGCCACATGTATCCCTAGTCAGTCTAAAAAGTAGTCTAAGACCCTCATTTCTTGATCTTAGCCTTTCATGCCTAATGTTCTACCAACTAGACACTACTTCCATAATAAGGACACTAACACCACATGGAACTAGTGTCCCCAAAATGGAGTTAATTTCCTTTGCCCTAACTTTCCTAAATGAATATATTTTCAAAAATAAATCCTTCTAAGGTTGGCCTAGACATCTTTTATCACTTGCACAAGCAATAGAATAGTATAAATACATGACTTTTATCCCTCTATCCACTAGATGGAAATCAAATGTAAAATAAAATTTTAAGGATAAAACAAGATGATCAAAATTAAGGATATTAATCCTTATTTTTCCCTACTTTTACAAACTATCATCTACAACAAGCATAAGCTCATATTTTACAGAGGTATAGTCTCAAAAACATTCAAGGCACTCAAGGCCACTATCATACTATCATCACTTTCTCTTCCACCAAAAAATAGGTGGAGAGAAATACATTGGGCTTGATCCCTCCTCAGAGTATTGGTATGTAGGAAAATCTCTTCATAATGGGGTGTTGAGAATGTCTAACCTATCTTACTAATGATCACACTCTTTTAGTTCATGCCCCAGTTATATGGAGGATTAGGTTTTACACAATAAAATAATCATTATATATACAATACATGCTTCCAAAATTTGTGTGCTCAGGAATAGAACGCATAAATCCAAACATAGGTGCACCAAAAGTTTAGAGTAGTCTTACATAGAGGACACTACTACCAATATCAAGATACTACCACCACTTTACCAATAATGACACTAATATACAATTATAGTGATATTTTACAATATGGGTTCTAATATAGGGATCAAGTTTATGACACTCAGACTAGCTTCCATCTCAATCTTTAACACTCACAACATCTATATTAGGTGTTTTCTAGCTAAGTCTTTATTTACACTATTTATTAATATTTTAAGAAAATTCAAATCTAGTATATTTTGTAACAAATTAGTGGTTATATTTATTTCATATTATTTCCTTAATTTAGTCTACTCACCCCTTTAATCAAACATAGGATATACTAGTTAAGTCCTAAAATATTAAAACATATTCATGTAGAAAATATCAAGATTCACACACTCACCCTAAGAGGGGAGACTACATCGGCATGATACCATTTTTGGATATGTAGGAAACACTAATATTATGTAGGGTTTTTAGATGATATCTTTACTATTCCCCTTATTTGATTCTCCCCTTTGTATTTGATCTTTGTTTGGTTTATTGTGTAGGAACTAGGGTTTATATTTTTAGGTCTTCTATGTGGTAAAACAACACACATAGATAATCATCAAACCATCTCAAATAGTTTTAGGTACTCCCATATAAAAATTAGATGCATAGTCATGTAATACACAGCCATAGTCAACAAATAAGGTTATAGTGTGGTCTTATCCTCCTAGTGAAAAATTGTCTTAGCAAAGTTTGATATTTTAAATTTGGTAATGATATAGTTCTAGGGTTATTATAGTTAGTATTCATGAATAGTCAACAAAAATTTAGTTTGAGCAAGACTTTTATATCTAATTATCAATTTACTATTTATAAATCATTTAAGATTATATAAGCTAATGTATTTCACATTTATATTATGTAGATATTGTATTCTAAATTAGATTCCATTAGTTTATTGTTTATAGCATTTGATTTTTTAAATATAAATTAAATAGATTAAACAAGTTGTGTGAATCAAAAAATGCAAAAGGAACATTACTTTAGGTAGCTGGTAGAGTGAATATTTAGGCACAAGACATTAAGACAAGAAATTACATGGGATGGTCTTAGAGAATGTATCATAGTGTGATGCAAATCTAGGAAGTTGTTAGTCAAATATATTTAATGTAAATCAATTAACATTTATATTAATACAAAGTTGTTTCAAATTTTATGGGGTACACATTTAATAATTATAACCACAAAATTATGACGTGGTCCTATAAAATCCCATTTTTCCTCATAAATTAGGTTTTTGATAAGTTAAAGCTATTTTTTTTAATATGGACACTATTACTTGGACTCTCATTATTGTTGATGGCATTATTATGTTAGATTGTCTTTTTTATTATAAAGTTATGAAGTATTGACTACTCTTTCAAAATTAATCATTAATGAATCATAAAGAAGCATTTCCCTAATTATTATTGCTTCTTTGTGTCTATTTTATATGATAATATCCATGATAGTATTTTTTTACTTGGCCTTGGTATAGTTCGTTTTATGTTGAAACTTTAAATTATTAGCTCATGCCATGCTATAAAAGTTAATAATGTTTTTAATTATTATATTCACATCTAATCCAGTAAAATATAGTACTCTCTCTTCACACCTTGAGTGAGAGTGAAAGGTTCACTTGTGTAATATGCTGGTAAAATGAGTATTGGTATTAGGGTAAGCAAAAGTGACATAGACTAAATGGTAGGCACATAATAAATTTACCCAATAGTCTTTAATAATCTAATGAATGCATAAATCAATCAATCATGGTGATAATAAAAGTGCACAAGGTTACCTCTTTTTTTGAATCTTTAAAAACTAAGAAAATTAATCTCAATTCCTTTTAAATCATGGTATTGATGTGAATTCTCATAGTGGAACATAAATATGGTCACAAATAGGTAATGCAAAGTATCAATTTACTATCCAAACCTATGTAAAAAACATTTCATCTTAGGATATTTTTGGAATCGATTTATCTCTAGCCACCAATTAATAAATAAAATAAGGCCAAATTAAACCAATAATCTAATTAAATCAAACTATTATATTAAATCATGAATGTAGGTTTACACTAAAAAATGGAAACATGAAGCAAACTAAATTAATTTTTATTTACCCTATGCTAATGTAATATAACCACTCATAATAAAACTGGTGGTGGTGGTGATGGTTTAGCTGAGAAGTAATGCTTCAAATACTACTCATTCATATGGAGAAATCTATTATTCCATTACATGTCCCTTAGCATGAATTCATTCCTTCCTAGTGTCTTCGAGATAAGATATGCATTTAACCAATGTGGATGCAGCTTTTAATGTTATCCATTATTTTCATAGGAATTTTTCATAAAGTAAAACTAAGTCTAAGATTCTAAAGGCCTTAAGATTTTCTCATTTTTCAAGCCAATGTTTTAATATGTATTTGTGCTTGTTGAATCTTTTCATAGATTCATCCCAAGTTTCCTCTATTTGAAGAATATTTAGTAACCTAGCTTGAACTTGATCATCTTCCTCCATATATAATTACATGAACTTGTCAGTAGGTAGCATCCATGTGATGGGAAACACAAGTTCGTATCTATAAATGAGTAGAAAGGGTGAATAATTCAAGGTTGCCTTGAATTTTGATCTATTTGTCCATAATGCATACTCCAATAATGTAATTATATTGGTCATTTATTTATGCTCTTCATGATGACATTGATTAGGTTAATATTGGGGGATTTAATTCAACCATTACCTTAGGGATATTATTTAAAATAAATATTTAGATCTATCTTGTTATCATATGCCCATTCATTAAATTTAAAGGACTAAATTATATGTTTGTAATCACAAACTAGGGACAATAATGCACTGAACATGGTGATAATGTTTTCTTCCATGAAATTGACATTTTTTTTGTTTTAATATTATTTATGGTAACTACTTTAGACTAGCATGTGAAATAATTTATGGTAGTCAACACAAAATTGTGTCAATTCATGAAGTTTAATAACTCCTACAAAATCAAGTCCTTGTTGAGCAAAAGGTTTGATTTCAATAATTGGTTGCAGCGGTATGGCTACATTATTTTATCTTTTAATGGATATTTGGAAATCATGACATGTTCTTACATGAAAATTAGCATCCTTAAAGATGGTGGGATAATATTAACCAACCCTTACTATCATGTGAGTTTTGATATCACTAGAAGGGTGTCTACTTCTTAATTTCTTGTGAAAACTACTCATCAATTTTTTTGCTTCCTCTTTTATCAAACCCTTAAATTAAATTTCTTCATTATTATTATGCTATATGATTCCCTTATTGAACATATATTGGAATACATTGAGCCTCAAGGATATTCTTTGTACATTGTTAAACTTTTTGATAGTCACCATATAACTAGAAATGGATTAATGTATAATACCATCAAAATAAAAAGATTATAAATTGGTTAGGTGGGTCAAACTTACCACATCACCAACTATTAAAAATTATTACCAAGATAAGCCCTTCCTTGAACACATTGCATATATACTAACTCAAACATAATCTATATCGATCTCTACTAAAACAATCATTGAATAATTGCCATCAAACTAAGTTAACCTAAAAAAAATAAATAAATAAATAATAATTATAATGAAATTATATTTTTGGAAGAGGGAACCATCAAATTTATTTAACATGACATATATAATAATTCAAACATGTATCTATATTTATTTCTACTAGACAACACATGCATAAACCCCTTTAATCTATGTTAACCTAAGAAAGAATAAAATAAATATAATAATTTCATTGAAATTATCATTTTGGAAAAGGACACCATCCAATTTATTGAACATGACATATATACTCACTCAAAAACATATCTATATTTATTTATACTATACAAAGCATGCCTTGAATCTATGTTAACCTAAGAAAAAATAAAATAAATAAGGAAAAGGACCTAGTATTTGTGCACCCTAACTTCATACCTATGTGGCACTAAACCTATGCCACATCTATGCCTAAAAATTATACCAATGGATAGATTGAAGATTCAAATAATTAATATTTGATTTTTAGTTGTGATGTGTTAGAATGGTATCAACACATTGATTACCATGCAAGGTGTCATTAAATTACATTTTAAAAGGTGTGATCAATACATGTGTATTGGGGTATCCTATACTTATACCACTAACATGTTATCATATCATTAGCTATTGTGCACTACTAATCAGTCAAAGTTGTACAATTACATCTAAATTGTATACCTATTTTTGATTCTTTTGTAATAACTATTAGTTCTTTTTAAACATGTATTAAATATTTTGATATCATTTTTGTCATCTTCCTTTCAATAATTTTACTAAAATTTTATTTTTGGAAAAGGGCACTGTCTAATTTATTATGACATGAATGGCTAAAGTAGCTCCTCATTTTTATGAGAGCCTTTTGGAAAGTCCATAAATTATGGATTTCCCATAATATTTCCCCATGTGAAAATTTTAGTATCTTTTACCATGGGCAAGAGTTATTCAAATTCTATCACATTATTTTATAATGTTTTCCTATTATTACCTATATGAAGGATCATTTTTCAAATTGGGATTAAATTTGATGGCCTTAAGATTTTTTTTGGGTAGATGGTATTATATGAAAGATGAAATTTTAGATAAATCATCTTAAAAAATAAAAGATTAATAAATATATAGTTTATTTTTAATATATATATATATATATATATATATATATATATATATATATTTATACTATTAATTATATTAATATTTCAAGGGAAATGTTCAATAAATAATTGTCATTAAGTTTTTTTATAATCGAAAGGCTCGATCATCAAATTTAATCCTTATTCCCAAATATCATTCTATCACATTACGATTTTCATTACTTTTAAAATAAAATAATAAGTTAAAGTCACTATCATTGTCATATGATTTTAAATTTTTTTTTCATCACCCATATTATATGGTGAGTCACTTTCCAAATATCATTCTATCTTACTATGATATTTATTACTTTCCACACAAAACAATAGTGTAAAATCAATGTTGTTCTATCACAATTTTTAAAATATTTTTATATCATTACATATATTACATGATTAATCACTTTACAAATATCATTTTATCATAATATTATAAATACCTTAAATACATCTATTTAAAAAATGTTAAGAGATATCAATCTCAAGGTTTTTATCCTAGATTTTTCATATGCCATAATTATTTATAATTTTATTGCCTTCTTTACAAATTTCCTATTGGTTGGTGAGAAATTGTATCAATTTAACTACACTAATATGTAAAACTTAAAATAATATTTGTATGAAAATCTCCAATTTCCACCTTATAACCAATATATTACAATATCTTAATTAAATTTTCTAAAAAAAAAAAAAAAATCTAAATAACAATCAAATAAATATCAAATTTAAAACTAAAATTAAAAATTCTATGTTCCCTATATTAAAACACACCATTAACCATAAAACCTATAATAAGAGATCATAATTATGATATTCACTCCATTCCACATATTTGACTGGACATTAAAAAAAATATCTTTAAAAAAAATTCTATCAAAACATAAGTGTTTGATGTTTCATACATCTAACTATAATTGTAATAATAATACCAATTTCTATAGCTAAATATTTTTAGGTAAATGTGTGTATCTATATTAACCTTTTAGGACTTAGATGAATGTAAATCCTATATTGTTAAAAGGATGGGTATAGTAAATTAGGGTATAAATATTCAATAAATACATCCACTAATTTATTACACAATTGACTTAAATTGACCTTTTTAAAAATAACAATAAATAATGTAAATGAGAACTTTATTGGAAAATGATTGAGACAAATGATCTTGAGGTGGAAAACTAAGATAGAGGTTGGTCTAAGTGTCACTTGTAGGATCCAAGTGTCAAAAAACATCCCATATAGTAGCACCCTAATTGGACAATAGTACCATGTGGCACTAGTGTCCTTATTTTAATCATAGTGTCCTCTATGCAGAACTATTTTGAGCTTCTAGGTGAACCTATGTCTAGGTATGTCAAGCTTGTTCCCATGCACATGAGTTATAGATATCTATATGTGACATGTTTTGACTTATTTCATGAGAAAACCCTAATCCTCCATGTTGTTATGACATCTATTTGACACAAATAATAAAGTGTCATGTTAGTGGGGTAGGTTGGACATCCTTAACACCCCATTATGAAGAGAGTTTCCTACATACCAATACTCCAAAGAGGGATCAAGCCCAATATAGTTCTCCTCACCTATGTGTTAGTGCAAGAGAAAGTGAAACTAGTATGATTATTGACTTGAGTGCCTTGAATGGTAAGTGGTTGTATGCAAAAGTAGGGAAGAATAGAGATTGATAACCTTAATTATGCACAACTTGTTTTGAGTTTGTATATGTAATTTACATCAAAATTCCATCTATTTGTTTGAGGGATAAAATTCATGTATATATACTACTTTGGTTTTTGTTCGGGTATTAAAAGAGAACTAGGCTGACCCTATGTGGTCTTAAACTTGAAAATATATCTATGGGTGCAAAAATGAGGGAAATTAAAAGAACACCAAAATTGGGACACGAACACCATGTAGCGCTATTGTCCCTATTATGGTGTTAGTCTTAAGGTGGTAGAACCTAAGGCACAAAGGTAAAGGATGTTAAAATGAGGGTCTGAGATTGCTTTAGGGATGTTGAGGGATGCATGCGGCCCATATGAAGGCTAGACAAGTGTGAAAATAGGCCCTAAGATAGGTCTAGGGATAAGATAGGGATGAATGGTCTCAAGTATCACTCCTAACACTCAAGTGTCAATTTTTTGTGATTAAATTTATTCCCCCCTCCCCCTTTATTCTATAAATTCAAAAAAGTGAAATGATTAGCATAAAGGGAAATTAAGTCTACCTTGACTATAAATTGGTTAGGTGGGTCCAACTTACCACATCACCAACCATTAAAAAGTATTTCCAAGATAATCCCTTCCTTGAACACATTGCATATATACTAATTCAACCATATATCTATATCAATATCTACTAAAACAATTTTTGCATAAACCCCTTCAAACTAAGTTAACCTAAGAAAGAATAAAAAGAAAAATAATAATTCCAATGAAATTATCTTTTTGGAAGAGGGCACTGTCCACTTTATTGAACATGACATATATAACAATTCACACACACACACACACACACACACACACAAACTATATATATATATATATATATATATATATATATATATATATATATATATATATATATATATATATATATATATATATATATATATATATATATATATATATATATATATAGATGTATGTATGTGTGTGTGTGTGTGTGTGTGTGTGTGTGTGTGTGTGTGTGTGTGTGTGTGTGTGTGTGTGTGTGTGTTTATACACACACACACACATGCACCATCCACTTTATTGAATATGACATATGTAATTATTCATATATATAACACTAGACAACACATGCATAAACCCCTTCAATCTATTTTAACCTAAGAAAGAATAAAATAATTTCATTGAAATTATCATTTTGGAAAAGGACACCATCCATTTTATTGAACATGACATATATACTCACTCAAAAACATATCTATATTGATTTATACTATACAACACATGTCTTTAATCTATGTTAACCTAATAAAGAATAAAATAAATAAGGGAGAGGATGTAGTAGTTGTGCACCCTAACTTTTCACCTATGTGGCACTAAAACTATGCCACATAAGTGCTAAAAAATTATACCAATGGATAGCTTGAAGAGTCAACTACTTAATTTTAGATTTGTAGTTGTGATGTGTTAGTATGCTACCAACACATTGATTACCATGTAAGGTATCATTAAAGTACATTTTAAAAGGTGTGATCAATACATGTGTATTGTGGTATCCTATACTTGTACTGCTAACATGTTATCATATCATTGGCTATTGTGCACTATTAATTGGTCAAAGTTATATAATTACATGTAAATTGTATACCTAACTTTGATTCTAATGTAATAAATATTATATCTTTTTTAATATGCATTAGATATTTTGATGTCATGTGTTCTCCTTTTCCTTTCAATAATTTTACTAAAATTGCCTTTTTGGAAAAGGGTGCCATCCACTTTATTATGAAATGAATGGCTAATGTAGTTCATTGTTTTTATGAGAGTATTTTTGAGACTCCAAAAATTATGGACTTCCCACAATATATCCCCATGCAAACATTTTGGCATATTTTTCCATGGGCATGAGTTATTAAAATTCTATCACATTATTTTTGGATGTTTTCCTATTATTACCTATATGATGGATCATTTTTCAAATTGGGATTAAATTTGATGGCCTTAAGATCATATTTATGCTTTTTAATTTTTTTTGGTAGATGTTACTATATGAAAGATGAAATTTTAGATAAATAATCTTAAAAAATAAAAGATTAATAAATATATAGTTTATTTTTAATATATATTTTTCTACTATGAATTATATTAATATTTCTAGGGAAATGTTAAATAAATAATTGTCACTATTTTTTTTAATAATAAGAAGGGTCAATCATCAAATTTAATCCTTATTCCCAAATATTATTCTATCACATTATGAATTTCATTACTTTTCAAATAAC
This sequence comes from Torreya grandis, assembly GCA_037957365.1. Lineage (NCBI taxonomy): Eukaryota > Viridiplantae > Streptophyta > Pinopsida > Cupressales > Taxaceae > Torreya > Torreya grandis. Next base: position 2,459,363 of record JARHVA010001808.1, read on the forward strand.
ACAATAAGTTAAAGTCACTATCAATGTCACATGATTTTAGATTTTTTTTTGTATCACCTAAATTATATGATGAGTCACTTTCCAAATATCATTCTATGTTACTATGATATTTATTACTTTCCAGACAAAACAACAACATAAAGTCAATATCATTCTATCACAATTTTAAAAATATTTTTATATCATTACTTATATTACATGATAAATCACTTTTCAAATATCATTCTATCATAATAGTACAAATACCTTAAATACATCTATTTAAAAAATGTTAAGAGATATCACTCTCAAGGCCTTTATCCTAGATTTTTCATATACCATAATTATTTATAATTTCATTACCTTCTTTACGAATTTCCTATTGGTTGGTGAGAAATTGTATGAATATAACTACACCAATATGTAAAACTTAAAATAATTTTTGTATAAAAAAGACTCCAATTTCCATCGTATAACCAATATATTACAATTTCTTAATTATTTTTTATTAAAAAAATAAAAAATCTAATTAACTATAAAATAAATATCAAATTTAAAACTAAAATTAAAAATTATGTGTTCCCTATATTACAATACACCAAGACCCAAAAAACGTATTATAAGATATCATAATTATGATATTCACTCCATTTTGCATATTTGCATGAACATTAAATGTATATCTTTAAAAAAAAATTATTTAAAAACATAAGTGTGTGACATTTCATACACCTAATTGTAATTACAATAATAATACCAATTTCTATAGATAAATATATTTAGGTAAATTTGTGTATCTTTTTTAACATTTTAGGGCATAGATGAATGTAAATCCTATGTTGTTAAAGGGATGAGAATAGTAAATTAGGGTATGAATATGCAATAAATACATCTATTGATTTCTTACAAAATAGAATTAAATTTACCTTTCTAAAAATAGCAATAAATAATGTAAATGAGAACTTTGTTGGAAAATGATTGAGATGAATGATCTAGAGGTTGAAACTTGAGATAGAGGCTAGTCTAAGTGTCACTTGTAGGATCCAAGTGTCAAAACCCTTCTTATATAGTAGTGCCATGTGGCACTAGTTTCCTTATTTTGATGGTAGTGTCCTTTATGTAAAACTATTCTGAGCTTCTAGGTGAACCTATGTTTGGGTATGTCAAGCTTGTTCCTACACATATGAGTTATAGATATCTATATGTGACCTATTTTGATTGATTTTGTGATAAAGCCTTAATTAACCATATTGTTAGGGCACCTGTTTAACACAGATAATAAAGTGTCATGTTAGTGGGTTAGGTTGGACATCCTCAACACCCCATTATGAAGAGAGTTTCCCACATACCAATACTCCAAAGAGGGATCAAGCCCAATGTAGTTATCCCCACCTATATTTTGGTCTAAGTGTAAGTGAAACTAGTATAATTATTGACTTGAGTGCCTAGAATTTTCTTGAGACTAGAAACCTAAGTAATTTGAGCTTAGGAATGTTGTAGGTGGTTGTATGTAGAAGTAAGGCAGAATAGGGATTGATAACCTTGATTGTGCACAACTTGTTTTGAGTTTATCTATGTGATTTACATGAATTTTCCATTTAGTTGTTAGAGGGATAAAATTCATGTATATATACTATTTTGGTGCTTGTACGGGTGTTAAAATTAAACTAAGCTGACCCTAGGTGGTCTTAGATTTGAAAATTATCCATGGGTGGAAAAAGGAGGGAAATTAAAAAACACCAAAATTAGGACACTAGCAACATGTGGAACTATTGTCCCTATTATGGAGATAGTGTCTAGGTGGTAAACCCTAAGGTAAAAAGGGCCAAGATGTCAAAATGAGGGTTTGGGATTGCTTTAGGGATGTCCAGGGATGCCTATGGCCCACATGAAGGCTAGACAAGTGTGAAAATAGGTCATAAGATAGGTCTAGGGCTAAGCTAGGGATGAATGATCTAAATTATCACTTCTAACACTCAAGTGTAATTTTTAGGTGATTACATTTACCCCATCCCCCCTCCTTTATTTTATAAATGAAAAAAAGTGAAATGACTAACATAAAGGAAAAAATAAGTGTACATTGACTCTAAATTGGTTAGGTGGGTCCAACTTACCACATCACCAACTATTAAAAAGTATTACCAAGATAGCCCCTCCTTGAACACATTGCATATATACTAACTAAATCATATATCTATATCAATCTCTACTAAAACAAACATTGCATAAATCCCTTCAAACTAAGTTAACCTAAGAAAGAATAAAAATTAATAATAATTCTAATGAAATTGTATTTTGGAAGAGGGCATGGTCCACTTTATTTAACATGAATTATATAATAATTAGAAAATATATCTATATCTATTTATACTATACAACACATGCATAAACATAAATATAATAATTTCATTGAAATTATCATTTTGGAAAAGGACATCATCCAGTTTATTGAACATGGAATATATACTCACTTAAACACATATCTATATTGATTTATAATATAAAAAACATGCCTTAAATCTATGTTAACCTAATAAATAATAAAATAAATAAGGGAGAGGACTTAGTATTTGTGCACCCTAGCTTCACACCTATATGACACTAAAATTATGCCACATTAGCACTTAAAAATTATACCAATGGATAGCTTGAAGAGTTAGCTACTTAATTTTATATTTTTAGTTATGATGTGTAATTATAGTACCAACACATTGATTACCATGAAAGGTGTCATTAAAGTACATTTTAAAAGGTGTGATCAATACATGTGTATTTGGGTATCCTATACTTATACCATTAACATGTTATCATATGATTGGTTATTGTGCACCATTAATCGATCAAAGTTGTACAATTACATGTAAATTGTATACCTAATTTTGGTTCTTTTGTAATAAATATTATCTATTTTTAATATGTATTATATATTGATGTAATGTGTTGTCCTCTTCCTTTCAATAATTTTACTAAAATTTTCTTTTTGGAAAAGGTCACCATCCATTTTATTTTGACATGAAGGGCGAAAGTAGCTCCTTATTTTTAAGAGAGTATTTTTGAAAGTCCACAAATTATGGACTTCCCATAATATACCCCCATGTGAAAATTTTGGCATCTTTTTCCATGGGCAAGAGTTATTCAAATTCTATCACATTATTTTAGAATGTTTTCCTATTATTACATATATGATGGATCATTTGTCAAATTGGGATAAAATTTGGTGGGCTTAAGATCATATTTATGTTTTTTAATATTTTTTGGGTAGATGGTATTATATGAAAGATGAAATTTTAGATAAATAATCTTTAAAAAATAAAAGATTAATAAATAAATAGTTTATTATATATATACTATGAATTATATTAATTTTTCAAGGGAAATGTTGAATAAATAATTGTCAATAATTTTTTTATAATAGGAAGGATCAATAATCAAATTTAATTACTCTAGAATAGCATTATATCACATTATGATTTTCATTACTTTTTGTATAAAATAATAAGTTAAATTCACTATCAATGTCACATGATTTTAATTTTTTTTGCATCACCTATATTATATGGTGAGTCACTTTCTAAATATCACTCTATCATACTATGATAATTTTTACTTTCCACACAAAAAAATAATGTAAATTCAATATCATTCTATCATAATTTTAAAAATATTTTTATATCATTGTAGACATCCAATTCCTAACACTATTTGTGTTAAAATTGTCAATCTTACTTGAATTGCACTCAAATGCACATTTTAGGTTAAAATCATTAAAACACACTAAATGGTTTGAACTTTTCATTACAAGTGCTAATTTAGGCTAATGTATCCCTGAATAGGGAAATGCATTTTATGTGATACCTAACTTTGATCTATTCATTTTGAGTCAAAATGATGATTTTGCCTTTTGTGCTCTAGATCACTTTTCTTCTAATTCATTAGTACATGTCACGTACCTTTGTTATTTTGCATTGGCAACATCCTAAATAGGAATATGGTTCCAAAAAATTTAACATCACCTTCCAATTATTATATAGTCAAATTACAACCCAATAATATGACATTCTAATCATTTTGATTAATTGTGCACCAATTTCCAAAGATTTACACTAAACTTGATTAAACCTTATTTAAGCTAATTAATCCAAATTAAGAGCTTAAGTACAAATTCCATGGAAATTTTTAGATATTTCATTTATATAAATTTATTCTTAATATCTTCATTACCTAGTGACATAATTTTATGGGGTGGCATCCATAAGCTAGAAATGCATAAAATATCAAGATTATGGGTCTCCCATGCCTTTTTAAGTCCTTTCATGTCTCTTTATCCTAAATCATTATGAGGATATTTATGGTTTTAATTATAAATATTTAATTTATTCATGGCCACACATCTCAATATTAATATGGATAGTCATGGTTGATCCTTAACCATTTTGAAAATCTATAAAGAAAAAGCCATGAACATCATTTTTAATATTGATTTGTACAATGTTATAATGCTAAATTATCTCCACAATACTTTGTGTGATCATTATGTTCCATTAGCAAGATTAATTTTATATGCTAGATTGGAGATGTCATCTAATTTTAGCCTAGGTTATGCAAAGAATTTTTAAAACATTAGAGTAGTTACCACCATTGTTGAAAAAGATAAGAACTCTTGATCAAGGGAGAACATGCTTTTGAGACACATTTGTCTAATTAATCCACTTGGGAAGGTAATAATTATTTATTTCTTTCAATTGTTTTTTTCTATCTTTTGTAATTCTTGCATGAATGGATAGGCTAAGTTTTGTTATGTCTTTAATGCATTTTTCATGATTTTTTGACTAATATTTGACTTTCTTTGTAATCCTCTCTACATTTTGGTCCACTTGGTGGGACCCTAGCCTCACAAATTTGGTCAAAAGACCCTTAAAAAAAATCTAATAACTCTTTTCATGCGAAATCTTGGAGTGTGATAGCAAAGGGAGTAAAATTTTGAGAAAAATTACTTTTTTTAGAAGTCACAGTTTCATAATTTATACTACGATCCCACAACTAACACAATCATGGGTTTGTCATTTGGAGTCATAAGATTAAGTTTAAATTTATTTTTGGAATAACTTGGCTTCTATCTATATTTTTCTTTATTTATGTTCATGATTGCTTGACAATACTGCTACTCGTAAGTAGTGATATTATAATCCCACTACTTACAAGTATTAATATTAAAATACCATAACTTTTCAATCATGGGATTGTCTAATCGAGTCATAAGATTTCCTAAAAAAGTCATGATACTATTGATAAACCATTAATAATTAAGGGACAATATCATAACTCTAGTAGTTGCAGCATTGCACTTTGACTCATGGGATTATGACCCTAAGTAGTGGGATTATGACCTTGAATGGTGGGATTATGACCCAAAATGTTGATATTGTGAACCCAAATGGTAGGATTGTTAGCCTAAGTTTTTATACTATGATTTCTATCAAATTGACCCAAATAATGATATTACTTGTTTGACTCATGATTTTGCAAAGTCACAGAATTGCTCTGTGGAGTAGCGGGATTGCATTGTGTAAACCTAAGAGTTCTTTTTTTTGAAAGTGTTTATTTCATTTGATAAATTATTCAAGGCTAAATGACATAATAAATTTTTATTTTTAGGACCAATATAAATATTTTCTAAATCATGTTTTTTTAGGGTGTTTTCTTGATCAAGTTTTGTGATTATGCTTGTTATAATTTTTGATTTAATGTTTAAAATTGAAATCATTTTTCAATTTTTTTAATTCAATAGTTGCTTAACTTAATTTTTGATTTTCAAAAAGAGGGACATTATGTGTATGCTCTTCCATCCATCCCCTTTAGGGAAATTTTGGAATCAAAAACACCATCCTTATTACAAAAAACCTAGTCCAAGGCATAGATAGAATGTCATTTAAATCCCTACCCAAAAACTTTTAATATTATTGGGTGATCTTGAGGTGAGCATAAAGTCTTTCTATTATGTCCTTTATTTTATGAAATGAGTGGTTAAACCACATTTAAGTGTTGGGGTTAAGCACTGAGATGTATTTGCACATTAGACATCACACTACACTAAGCAAGCGATGGATGTAGTGGTTAAAAAGTGCAAGACCTTTTTACAAGAATCCAAGTGCCACAAAAAACCAATTAAAGTTCACTTATTTTTCATCATTTGATGTGAAAGTCATTCTGTAATTCATCCATCTAGAAATGTTAGAAAACTTGTAGTTTTTAGATGAATCCCTACTTGCTATGGAAGTATTATTGGTTCAAGTTGTGCCTAAAGGTCCATGTTACCATATTATAATTTGAGATAAGGGGTGGTGTATAAACCCTACTATATAATGTACATTTTCTTTTGGGTGAACACTTAAAAATCCTCTCAAATGATGTATGTAAATGGAACTAATGATATCATGCAATCTTGCTAGTTTAGACTTAAGATGATTATTTTTATCTTTGTCTTTAGCTTACTTGGTCTTGATTTGTGTCTAAAACTTATTGTTAACTCAAAAAACTTAAATAAAGCACATTTTACTTAAAATTTATTGATCAAGGGAGACGTTACGCTGTCTAATTAGAAAATTTATCTTTTCTTTATTCAAATTATTATAAAAAACTTTGTGTCATATCATCCACTTTGGTGTAGTTATGTTTCCCATTTGAGTCTAGATCATTTACCCAATCTGAAATTGAACCTTTTTAAATTCTAAGGGTTGGTGTGTTAAATAGGGTTCACCATTTGCATGCTAAATTTTTTTAAACTTAGGTTCAATTTTCCATTTGGATTGAGGGTTATTTATTAGACTCAAAATCACATTATCATCTTGGTAGACTCAAGTAATCTTATGTATTGATCATGCTTTGAGTCCTAGAAAATATTTTATCCTACTAAAACCATGTGGTGACATTGTGCTACCCATGTGGTCTTAGCTTTGTACTTAGTGATTCACGCATGTGTTTTACATCTTGAGTTGCTTAGTTCATATTATCTTATTTGTAATCCCAAAAGCTTTCCTCTAATTTTATAGGATCAACTCATCAAAGTTGAACTAGATTTTATGATATTGGCATATCATAAAGATCTAGGCTTTGGTGTAGTAGTTCTCACCTTGGATCTTTGAGTTACCTTACCCTCTTCTAATCTATAAGAATTTAACTTTACCAAAATTTGAGTAAATTCATGAACAAATCTTCTAATTATGTGTGGTTCCAAGCCACCCTCATTTATAGTCTCTTTGATACCTTAGTAATTTATTTGAAGAAAACCAAAACTTATCTTATTTTAAAATTTGCAAAACATTGACCCAAATCTAGTCAAATGTAGAGAACAACTCTTTTTAGACATGACTTAAATGTTCACTCATAATAGGGACTCTTATGGCCTTATCCATGAGGATGAGTAATATTATGATGGTTAGGGAAATCCCATTATTTTTTATGACATCCCCACAATAGTAGGATCCAAAGAGGACTAAAATGAATATCAACCCTAAGAAGATCAAGATGAATCACTTCTTAGGTTGAAATAATCAGGTGTTAGACTACCTTTAAACTTTATTATAGAAAAATTGTATACCTTAGTTAGAGAAGGAGAACAATGATGAAAAGATGAAGCTTTTGCACAAATAGACATACCTTCTTCTTCTAATAAAGGAAAATAAATATAAATAGATTCAAACCCCACAAATCTAGATATTTTAGTTAAGATCAAGATATTAAGTCAATGATATGCTAACCACTTGTTACAAACTTAATTAACTCACTAGTTGCCACTTCAATTCACAATGATGATTCAAAAGAACAAGGAAATGTGGTAAAAAATATGTAACAAATAATTGATTTGAACATAACCATAATGGATCAAGGTAACCTAAATGAACAATCAAAGTCATAAGATATCTTACAAGATGTTCCATGTGACACAGAGCATACATTTTTCAATCATCAAGAAATTCTTGTTACTTCAAAAAATCAAAGACCCAAACATTCAATTCAAATTGAGTAATTCCCTTAAGAAAATTTGGCTAGTCCATTCCAACAAACATAGAAATTGGTAAATAAACATAGAACTTTCCAAACTCAATAAAGTACTAAACAACCATATTCAAGAAAAATTTTACAATCCAAGAATCAACAACCTATTTTCTCAACTCAGAGAGCAAACTAAAAGCAAGTTATGAATTAAAAGGTATACATTACATATAGACCCATGAAAAAAAATCAAGGGCACATTCCACCCTAACAAAAACAAAATTAAGGGCACATTCCACCCCAATAATAACAAAATCAAGGGCACATTCCACCCTAATAGTAAAAAAGTTAGGAGCACATTCCACCCCAATAACAATAAAACCAAGGGTACATGCCCCCCTAGAATCATCTCATCCAATCCACAAATGCACCAAAAATGTAAGAGTGGAATTATATGAAGGAAATTATTCAAAGGTTGGAGAAGAATAATAGATTTAAAAAGTAAAAATTTGATGAGATATGTCCATATCCATTTGATTTATCTATTCTCCAAAGCCCCTTTCTACCTCATTTTGAGGCACCCAAATTTGATAAATACAAAGGAAAGGGAGATCCATGTGAGAACATAAATGCATTCTTTGTCTTATGCCAAGAGGTTACTTATAGTAGTGAGTACTTACTATGACTATTTCCACAAAGTTTAGTAGGATAGGCTCTCAATTGGCTATATAAACTATCTAAAGGATTGATTGCAGATTGGAACAACTTATCAAAAAAGTTTGTTAAACATTTCTCATCTAACATAGAATATGATTGGACTATTGTTGACTTGTGTGAATCCAAATAACATGATGGTGAAAGTTTTTCCACATATCTGAAAAGGTGGAGAGCATTGGCAAATCACTTTCAACATAACTTACCAGATAAATAGCTGGCTGTTATATTTGCATAGAAATTACATCCTAAAGTCATGCATAATCTACAGTTAGCTTGTGCTAATTCATTTGAAGAAATTATTAACAAAAGAGTGCAAATTGAGAAGGCTCTTATTTCTAAAGGCCTTGCCAAGATTTTTATGTAGGGTTAAACATTTAATCATACTCAATCATTGACTCAAACAATTGTGTAGGATAAACCTAAGGGATTTAAAAAAATAAAAACATGGTTCAAAATGGGGTGACTAAAACAGGGCATGTACAAGAAGTGCAGGCTTTTCCTCCCCCAAATGTATAATTATTTCACCTAAATCCACCACCTACATTTCAAAAATAAACTCCATGAAGGAAATTTCATAACAATTTTAGATTCTTTAGCTAGTTAGGAGAACTAATTGAAATAGTACTACAAACACTCATCATTGATAATCTGATTGTATGGCCAATACCAAGGCCATTTCCTCAAGATCAACCAAAACCAAATTGGTACTTATAAAATGAATGGTGTAACTTCCATCATGTTATTGGTCATGGTGCATATCATTGCATCTAATTATGACACATTATTGAAGACTTTATTGAAAGTGGTGAGCTGGAGATCAAGTTGGCCCCTAATTAAGACAAAAATCAAGATATGGGGATCTAAAAGGACCCATTTACTCAACATAATCCACCACCACAAAATAAAAATCAAAACCAAGATCAAAATCAAGGTTAGATGTAGAATTAGAACCAACATTTGGGTCAAAATCATAATTAGCATAATCAGGATCATAATGCCCATACTAACAATGTGGCTTATAAAAACATGCCATATAACTATAACAATAATATGAGGCACATTTATGCTACCCATATTGCCACTATCAACGTGAAACCACGTGGATAATCTCATGTTCCTCATAGCATGGGACCCATCATTATAGGGTCAACACCCTCTTTCCCTAGTAATACCACATCGAGTTCACATAATCATGTTGTGACTGCATTTACATGGGTTAATAGTTCTAAACAAAAACACCCTTATTCTAATTATAAAGGATCCTCATTGACTCAAAACTATATAAATACATTTAGATGCGTACGAGTCACCATCCAAGGCCCTTTGCCTTCCTCTTCTAATTATAGTGATTTCTTTCCACCTCTAGGTTGTGTAGTCACAACTAGATGCCCACAAGTCACCATCTAGGCCCTTTCACCCAATTCTTCCATGAAACCTAATGAGAAAATTGTGTCAAGGGTTTCAAATATAAATACTATGGCAATAAAGACTAAACCAACTTAATCTATAATGGAAAATCCTTATATTCTAATAGACCAATTACATAAAACCCCTGTACATATTTTTATATTAGAACTCTTGTAGACATTTGATGTCCATAAAAATATTCCAAACAACCTTTTGAAATAATCTACTATGCCTAATGATATAAACCCTAATCAGTTCTAGAACCTAGTTGGACATTTGACTTTATCTAGGCAAATCATGTTTGACCAAAATGACATGTCCACTCTTGGCCAAAATCACAATAATCTGCTATACATTGAGATAATAATTATAGATCATAATATCAAGTAGATTTTTATTGATAATTTTTGAGGTATGAACTTCATATCTCTCAAATTGGTATGATGATTGGGCTACATGGATAAAGACATTCAACTAGAAATGATTACAATCAAGGCTTACAATAACACCAAGAGGGAGTCTTCTAGTAAAATTTGGTTACTGGTCATGGTTGGGTCTGTTTCTCATCACACATTATTCCATATTATGGATATTGAACTTCCTTATAACATACTTCTTGGTCATCCATGGATCCATGAAGTACAAGTAGTTCCATCCACTCTTTACCATTTCCTTAAGTTTCCCCATGATGGGATTGAGGTTATTATTCCCACTAATCAATAGCCATATCAATATTACAAACATCTTGAAGCTAAGTTTTATAATTATAACTATTGCCTAGGTTATAAATTCATCACAAAGAAGAACAAAACCATCATTTCCCATGCATCTCCATCTAATTATATCAACCCTAGTGTTCTATCTTCCACTTTGATTGATCTATTTCCTACAACTCTTGTGAAGCAAGTTATTATTGAAGATGTGGGCATTTACATGTATCATCTAAAGGATGCCTTCCATGTTTCAAAGTTCCTAAATCCCCTAAATAATTTGATAAGTCCAAACCTTCCAAGACTCCTAATGGACCCAACTAGATTTGGTAGCCAAAGAAGAAATAGTGAAAACCACATGTGGTTTTTGTACCTACAATCACAGCAAAGAAAGATTTAGAGGCTTTTATCAAAGGAGATTAGTTATATTCTAAAGCCCTTACTGATTGCTTTCAAAATCCAAAGTATCCTATCCCTAACCAGATAATGGATCATTTTGACTATACAAGGAAAGGCCTTAGTTGAATATTTTAAGGAATCTTAGAGCCCTTATTAGATGGAGTTATTAATTGAAATCATGGTCTCAGATATATACCACCAGAAGGTGACCTCATGACTTTTGATAGTGACTCTTTCAAGATGACTAGTGATGAGACTCCTAATAGTGACATAGTGCCCCATTATATCCTTTTTGATGAGCTTATTGACTCAAATTTATTTGATTCTAATGTAATATTAACCATAATGCCTACTAGATATTTCCATCCTGAAACAAACCCTCATTATTCTCTATGCCTTTGCCACCATGAACTCATAGATTGAGACAAAAAAATTCTATCATATGCCTTGATGAGTTTTAAAATGAAGAATTAGTCGTAGAATACATGGGCCTATGAAATGGATTGCCCACTGGTGATCACAAATAGGGCTTTGATTTTTCATTGGATCCTTTTGCCTACTTTGGAGAGTAGGAAATTTTTTTTGGTCATAATAAAGAATAAACATCGATATCTTTAGGTGAAAACCTCTTTGAGGTGCTCATCAATTAGGGAAAAAGTAAAGAAAAAGGTAAGCCTTTGAGTGAAAACCTATTTTAGGTGATCCTAGGTGGAAAAGTTTGTTCATCCCCTCAAGACATGGAAGGTCCATCTACCCCAAGTCCCATAGCTAATACAAGCATCTCTTCAGAATAGAAACAAATGTTTTAACATCTTGCTCTTGAATTTCCAGAGGTTTTTGCTACTTTTCCTTTACTTGAGATGGTAGATTCTGATTCTTCATAATATACAAAACTTTGGGAGGAATAAAAAAAGAAGTGGCATAAGAAGATAATCATGATCATACCTTACCTATAATTTTATAATATGGATCCACACTCCTTATGAAAAGCATGATATAAATGAACTTGGGAACCCATGAGGATCCTAAAATTATTTATCTTGGAGCTTCCCTTACTAAAACAAAATGTGAACATATTATATCCATTCTTAAGGATTATATAGACATTTTTGCATGTGAACATTTTGACATGCTAGGATTGGATCTTGATTTGGTTGTGCATCACCTTGTTGTGCATCCTAATGCTAAACTAGTCAAGTAAAAACTAAGATGCATCCATGCATCACTCTATTGGTTAAAGCCAAAATGGAAAAGTTGTTAGGAGCTGATTTTATTAGACCACTAATCCTAGTGAGTAGGAAGACCTCAAGTATACATATTTGTACTAATTTTTGAGATATCAACAAAGCATGCCCAAAATCGAATTTTCCTCTACCCAACATCGACATGATCATCAACTCAAATACTAGGCACAAGATGCTATCCTTAATGGATGGATTCTCTAGTTACAATTATATCAAGATAGCCTCTGACAACTAACTATCACAAAAATGTATTCACCACTTCATGGGAGATATTCTATACTAATTCATGCCTTTTGGCTTGAAGAATACTAGAGAGACATATCAAAATGAAATGATTGTCATCTTCCATAACATGATTCATGACATTTTATAAGACTATGTTGATTATATACTATCAAAATCATGAACAAGAGTTGGACATCTTAACATTCTACTAAGAATATTTGAGAGGCTTCATAAATTTAAAGTCTGATGAAATCCTAATAAATGTGTCTTTAGATTCACATCAAGGAAATTTATTGGGTTCATTGTATCATAATGGGGGATTAAATTCAACCCTAAAAATTCAATTCTCTTGTGGAAATTCTTCCACTAAACAATCTTAAATAGCTACAAATCTTGCAAGGAAAGATCCAGTCTATATGTAGGTTCATTTTTCAATTGGTAGATAAGTGCCACCCATTTACCCATATTTTAAAGAAAGGGATAAAATTTCAATGGGATGAAAATTATTAGATAACATTTGAAAATCTTAAAACATACTTGGCCAATGCGCCAATCTTAAGACCACCAACACAAAAAAATACACTACTTTATATATCAGCCACAAAATATGCAATGGGGGCACTTTTGGCCCAACATGATGATCATGGAAAGGAACACGTTATTTATTATTTAAGACACATATTAGTGACTTATGAATGTAATTATATTATTATTGATAAGGCATGTTTAGCTATAGTATTTGCTACTCATAAATTATGACATTATATGCTAAATAACAAAACTATTATCATCACCAAGGTAGACCCTCTCAAGTTCCTCTTATCTAAAGTAACTCTTCAAGGATACATGGCTAAATGGGTTATGATCCTAAGGAGTTTGACATTGAGTACTAGAATCAAAAGGCAATCAAAGGGCAATTAATTTCTAACCAACTTGAAAAAGATCCAATTGAGGATACTCAACCTCTCAAGTTTGAATTTTTAGATGATTTTATCATGATAATAGAATAAGCATCATAGGAACATAAATAGTGGACACTCTATTTTGATATATCCTTCACATTTCATAGATCTAGAGCTGGTATATTGTTAATCACACCATAGGGGGATTTGATTCCCAAAGCATTTTATATACAATTTCATTGTACAAACAATATGACCAAGAATGAGGCATTGATTTTAGGGCTCCACCTTGCTATATAATGGGACATTCAAATCTTAAAGGTCTATGGAGAAACATAGTTAATCATCAATCATATTAGTAATCAATATTAAATAAGAGATGACAAACTTGTTCCTTACAAGTAAATTGTTGATAACCTTAAAATACATTTTAAATCTCTATAGTTTGAACAAGTTCTGAGAATAAATAATAGATCTATCGATGCAATGGTGATAATTGGTTCCATGATTCAAATGGATAGTAGTGCTAAAGAGTATCAGTTTTTGCTTGAAAATCTTCTTAAGCCTATGCATATTATAATAGATTTAGAGAGGGTATGCACCATTGTTGGTCCTAATCCCCCACTTGAGTTGCCATGGTACCAAGATTTTTATAACTATTTCCATGATCATGTCTTCCCCTATAACCTTTCCAAAAACCAACAAAAAATTTTCCTTCACCACTTAGCATGTTATACTCTCCTTGGAAACATGATTTATCATAAAGGCTATCATGGGATGCTTCTTTATTGTTTATCTTTGAGAGAATCCAAGATAGTACTAAAGGAGATTCATGAAGGAATATGTTAGACCCATACCAATGGTGTTGTCTTAGCAAAAACAATCCTCACAATAGGCTATTATTGGCCCAAAATGGAGATTGATTCCTATAACTATGTGAAGAAGTGTGTTCCTTGTTAGCAATATGGCAACTTGATACACACACCTTTACCACTATAGCTGATTACAACACCATGGCTATTCTCAACATGGAGTCTCGATCTCATCAATAAAATTAACCCAACATCTTTAGATGGCCATAACCACATTTTGACTATAACTAAGTACTTTACCAAGTGAATTGAGGCCATTCCTCTCACTTATGTTACCAGGAATAAAATAGTCAAATTCTTCTATTACCATATCATCTGTCGATATGGCATCCTATCCCCTATTATATCTGATAATGGTGGATCCTTTGTGAACCAAGATTTGAAATCTCTTTGTGAAAAAATTCAAGATCAAGAATAAGAAATCAGCTCCATATAACCCACAAGACAATAGACAAGTTGAGGCATCGAATAAAACCATTGTAGCCATCTTAAAGAAGATTTTCAATGATGTTAGCTGTAATTAGTACTTTCAACTCTTTCTTACCATTTGGGCTTATATAACCAATCATAAAACCCTAACTAGAGCCACTCCATACTCCCTTAGTTTTGGCATTGAATATATTATCTTGGTCGAGATTGAGATACCATCATTATGAATATCACTAGAGCACATTGAAGATGATGAAGACTATAGAGCCTCACAACTGAAAGAACTAGACATTCTTGATGGTAAGCATTTGGCTTCCCTAGAAAACTTGTAGGCCTATCAAAATAGATTATGAAGAAGCTACAATAAGCATATTATCCCTTGAGAGTTTGAGATTGGTGATTTGGTCTTGAAAGGGAACTATAAGAGCATGAATGTTGAATGTAAAAAGGAAGGCAAGTTTTAACCTAATTGGTTGGGACCATATGTTGTCATGATGAACTATGGATTAGGGGCATATCGACTAGATAAACATAATGGTGAATAACTTCTAGAGCCCATGAACATCATACACCTTAAGAGGTTTTATGCATGAACAACTTTGAATCATTGTCTACAAGACCCCTAAATTGGGGATAACTTATGCTGAAGTAATTTTATCCTACTCTAAACACATTTTATACTACCTTGACCCACTATTTATGACTCTAAATAGTGAAGGATTTGAATCGTTGGTACTCTGAACACATTTCATCTTATCCTAAATCATTCTCTATGAGAACCATATTCTTTGGACCATTTTCAAAAGAGAACCATATTCTTTATCCCACTCTAGACCGTACATGTGTGGAACCCTCTTCTTTAGACCATTCTCCTTAAAGAACCATATTATTTGTTATGTCTTGGGAATGTTGTAAGATTGAAAAAATTTTATCCCTCAACCAATTATGATCTTAATTATCTAATGAACATTATGACCATCTTCAATGCTAGTTGTACAAAGAAATTCAACTAGGATAGTATTTTGCAACTTTTTTTATAGATAAGTGAACATAGGCACATTCTCAATTCAAAACCTTTACCACACCATTATAGATAAGTGAACATAGATAATTATTTGATGTTACTTCATTTTTCACATTTGCTTCTCTTTTTAGGAATTTATTGTCTTATCAAAATCCTCATTATCACTGATTTGTGAGCAAGTCTATTATAGCTGGCTTAGTTGTTTTATTAGAACTTATACTCTTAGACGAGCATATCCTTGACTAGATAGTCCCACCTTCTGCATCTTTTATTCCAAAAAAACTAAAAACATTGGAAATACTTTAAAAATACCAAAAATATCAGAACATGATCCATAAAAGAACAAAAACATTATCTCACACTTTTATAAATTTATAAATTCTCTTCCCACCACACTATGCTCTTGCCATTTTAAAAGCACAAATTGTTCCACTAACTTTTTGTCTTAGAAGCATTTTATCCTACTGATCTTCTATTGAGTAGTTCATCTTGTCCCATGCACTTACCATTTTCCAAGATCATTCTTTCTCATCCCATTAGCTTGTTATTTATAATACCATTCTCATTTGTTTGTCATATCTTCCATTTATTCTATAGAATTAATCATGCTAGTCTGATCATCATTTTTCTTATATCATATTTCTTGAGAGAACTACTTTTAGCTTGAAGTTCATGTTAGAGCATGCATCTATAAAACATTGTATGTAATGCCCACTTGTCTTGTAAATCTAAAGTCAACTCAGCTAATCACTTCCTTTTTATTTTCTTCCCCCATTTATTTTGTCATTATTCCTCTTTAATAAAGGAACAACTTGTGTGTCACTATTATTTGTTACATTTTCATAGAAAGTAATGCCTCTACCACATGTACATAAATAATTGTTTTTAAACAACACTAATATTTACACCTTCCTTGGCTTTGTGTGTGTTTTTTTGAGTTTTTGTGGTGTTTTGTTGATTTTTATTGGTGTTTTATTGTGATTTTGAAAATCTTATTATATTTTTTCTCATATTCTCTTTTATTACTTCTTGTCTTTTCTAGTCTTGTGTTTTCTTTTATGTTTTTGCTTTTTTTTTTTTTTGTGTGTTCATGAACATCTTGATAAATTCACATGGATCTTGATTCTTTATATCTAGATCCTATGTTATTAAGTTGTTCTTGGACCATTTTATGTATTTGATTGTTTTTGGTGTCTTCCTTTCTTTTTCTATGTTAATGAACATCTTGATGGTCCACATAGACCTTGATTATTCATATCTTGCTCTCATGTTGTCAATTTGATTTGTATTTTTTTAAACATTTTTTTTCCTACTTAAGTCTTGATTTTTCATATCTTGATTTTAAATTAGGGTCATTTATGTTTATCTTTTTCTTTACCTTTGATTGTTTGTTTAAATGCAAATAGATGTAACTCTAGTTTTGGTCATTGTTTTACCATTATCCTCAGTTATAGGTATTCACATTTGAACTGACTCAGCACAATGGGAATATTATGTCATTATAATTTATTCATAATTATGATGCCTAATTTATTTTTCTATAGAAATCACTTTGTGCTCAGGTTTTAAAGTCTTAACGTCAACATCACTCTAATGAATATCTCTCAATAACACTTTGAATTATCTAGGCTCGTGATATGAAAATAGGCATCTAGGTATCAAGCATTTTGGTATTTTATTTTATGCTTAAACATGCATCTCTTTACATACATCATGAATCTAATCAATTCTTGGTCAATTTTATTCATCCCTCATTCGATTCTATCCCATTTCTCAGGAGAACTACATTAATTTGAGGTCTTTCTGGACTATGTAGGTAGCACTTAATTTTTATTGAGGTTAGCTCAGCTATCTTTTATTCTTATTTTCATCTCTTTCATACTTTATGCATTCTCAAATGTTGGGTTTTATGTGGTAATCTACGCCATTCCACCATCACATGTATGTTTGCATCCGCTTGCTTTAACCTATCTTTTGGGTTATATCCTTGAGTTATTTTGCTTGCCAATTACCCACACTAGGGTACAACATCTGAACAACATTAGAACCAAATCAACTCTATAGGGATAAACCATTAATTATACTTTATCAATGATTAATGATCAAAATTCACCCTATTGGGGAATTTTTTTTTATCACTATCATATTTGATCTATTGGGGCATTTCTTATTATCTTATTTTTTGAGACCACATTCACTTTTCCTCTAATTTTAGGTTCTCCACACTAATGCCCATGATGGCAATATTTTAGTATTTAACCTATCTCAGGATTGATCAATGTTTGAAGTCCACAACTTGTAATCTCAAATTGGGTAAGTTTAAAGTGTGTCCCTTACATTTATAGATTGTATCTTTCCCATTCCCCCCATATTTGGGGCCTATTATACCTCTGATTATATTTTGATCATTGATGGTAACCATATATGCAAGCATTAGCTCATCTGGATGTGATCTATTCCATGGGTTAATCTTTCACTCTTTTTGAGAGTCCATCTTTCTCTTTCATCCTAGTATGTTCTCTCAAGGGGGCATCATGGGTATGTTCCAATTTATTCTTAATAACTCTTTTCTTTGAAAAGACATTATTTTGCCTGAATGTCTTGCTATTCGTTCTCAAATAGGGGAAATATGTATACATCTAATTCCTAACACCATTTGTGTTGAAATTGTCAATCTTACTTGAATTGCACTCAAATGCATATTTTAGGTTAAAATCATTAAAACACGCTAAATGGTTTGAACTTGTCATTTACAAGTGTCAATTTAGACTAATATATATATATATATATATATATATGGGTCAATGCATTTTATGTGATATCTAGCTTTGATCAATTCATTTTGAGTCAAAATGGCCATTTCATCTTTTGTTCTCTAGATCACTCTTTTCTTCTAATTCATTAGTACACGTCATATACCTTTGTTATTTTGTGTCAAAAAAATCATAAATAGGAATATGGTTCCAACTTATCCAACATTGTCTTCTAATTTTTCTCCAAAATTATGACCTAGTAATATGACATTCTAATCATTTTGATTAATTATGCACCAATTTCCAAAGATTTACACTAAAATTGATTAAACCTTGTTTAAGATAATTAAAACAAACTAATATCTTAAGTAATAATTCCATAGAACCTTTTAGATATTTCATTTATGGAAAGTGATTCTTAATATTTGCATCACCTAGTGACATCATTTCTATGGGGTGGTATCCATAAGCCATAAATGCATAAAATATCAAGTTTATGGGTCTCACATGCCTCTTTATCATAAATCATTATGAGGATATTTATGGTTTTAATTCCAAATATTGGATTTATTCATGGCTACACATCTTAATCTTGAGATGGACAGTCATGGTTGATCCTAAACCATTTTAAAAAGCTATAAATAGAAGAGCCATGATAATTATTTTTAATCTTGATTTATTCAATGTTATAATGTTGAATTATCTCCACAACCCTTTGTGTTGATCATTAAAATTCCATTATCAAGCTTACTTTGATATGCTATATTAGAGATGTCATCTACATTGAGCCTAGGTTATGCAAAGAATTCTTAAAACATTGAAAGAGTTACCACCATTGTTGACAAAGATAAGAACTCTTGATCAAGGGAGAACATGCTTTTGAGCTATATTTTTATGGTGAATCCACTTGGGAAGGTAATCAGTATTGATTTATTTCAATTTTTTCTTTCTATCTTTTGTAATTCCCACATGAATAGATAGGCTAAGTTTTGTTATGTTTTTAATGCATTTTTTTATGATTTCTTGACTAATGTTTTACTAGCTTTCTTTGTAATCCTCTCTACAATTGTTACTTATATTACATAATAAATCACTTTCAAAATATCATTCTATCATAATATTAAAAATACCTTAAATACATATATTTAAAAAATGTTAAAAGATATCAATCTCAAGGCCTTTGTCCTAGATTTTTCATAGACCATAATCATTTATAATTTTATTACCTTCTTTACAAATTTCCTATTGCTTGGTGAGAAATTGTATCAATCTAGCTACACCAATATGCCAAACTTAAAATAATCTTTGTATAAAAAAGGCTCCAATTTCCACCATATAACCAATATATTATAATTTCTTAATTAAAGTTTATAAAAAAAATAAAAAATCTAAATAATGATCAAATAAATATAAAATTAAAATTAAAAATTATGTGTTCCCTATATTACAATACACATGACCCAAAAAACCTATTATAAGAGATCATAATTATGATATTCACTCCATTCCACATATTTTCATGGGCATTAAATATATATCTTTGAAAAAAATTCTAAAAAAACATAAGCATGTGATGTTTTATACATCTAACTATAATTGCAATAATAATATCAATTTCTATAACTAAATATTTTTGTGTAAATGTGTGTATCTATTTTAACCTTTTAGATCTTAGATGAATGTAAATCATATATTAAAGGGATAATTATAGTAAATCAGGATATAAATATGGAATAAACACATCCAATGATTTGTTAAAAAATTGACTTAAATTGACCTTTCTAAAAATAGCAATAAATAATGTAAATGAGAACTTTTGTCAAAAAATGACTGAGATGAATAATATGGTGGTTGAAAACTAAGATAGATGATGGTCTATATGATGCTTGTAGGATCTATCTGTCAAATACCCTCTTACATGGTATTTCCCTAATTGGAAAATAGTGCCATATGGCACTAGTGTCCCTATTTTGATGATAGTGTCCTCTATGCATAAATTTTCTAAGCTTCTGGGTGCACCTATGTATGGGTCCATCAAGCCTGTTCCTATGTACATGAGTTATATATATCTATATGTGACCTATTTTGACTAATTTTATGATAAATCCTTAATCCTCCATGTTTTTAGGGCATCTGATTGACACGGACAATAAAGTGTCATGTTAGTGGGGTAAGCTAGACATCCTCAACACATAATTGTGAAGAGAGTTTCCTACATACCAATACTCGAAAGAGGGATCAAGCCCAATGTAGTATTAGATTTTAAAATATATTCATGGGTGGAAAAAGGAGTTAAATTAAAATAACACTAAAATTGGGACACTAGCAACATGTGGTGATAATATCCCTATTATGAAGCTAGTGTTCAGGTGGTATAACCTAAGGCACAAATGGCCAAGATGTCAAAATGAGGGTCGAGGATTACTTTAGGGATGTCTATAGATAGTAGTGACCCACATGAAGGTTGGATAAGTGTGAAAATAGGCCCTGAGATAGGTCTAGGGCTAAGCTAGGGATGAAATATCTCAAGTAGCACTCCTAACACTCAAGTGTCATTATTAGGTGATTACATTTACCCCCTCCCATTTATTATATAAATTCAAAAAAGTGAAATGACTATAATAAAGGAAAATTAAGTTTACCATGACTATAAATTGGTTAGGTGGGTCCAACTAACCACATCACCACCTATTAAAATGTATTTCCAAGATAAGCCCTTCCTTTGCCACATTGCATATATACTAACTCAACCATATATATATATATATATATATATATATATATATATATATATATATATATATACACACACACACACTAAAACAACCATTGCATAAACCACTTCAAACTAGGTTAACCTAAAAAAGAATGAAAAGAAAAATAATAATTCTAATGAAATTATATTTTTGGAAGAGGGTACCATCCATTTTATTTAAAATGACATACATAATAATTCAAACACACACACCCACACACACACACAGATATATATATATATATATATATATATATATATATATATATATATATATATATATATATATATATATATATATATATATATATATATATATATATATATATATATATTTATATATATATGTTTCTACTATAAAACACATGCATAAACCCCTTCAATCTATGTTAACCTAAGAAAGAATTAAAAAAATATAATATTTCATTGAAATTATCATTTCATAAAAGGACACCATCTAGTTTATTGAACATGACATATATACTCACTCAACCACATATCTATATTGATTTATACTATACAACACATGAATTCAATCTATGTTAACCTAAAAAATAATAAAATAAATAAGGGAGAGGACTTAGTAGTTGTGTACCCTAACTTCACACCTATGTGGTACTAAAATTATGCCACATCAACATTTAAAATTATACCAATGGATAGCTTGATGATTCAACTACTTAATTTTAGATTTTTAGTTGTGATATTTTAGTAAGGTACCACCACATAGATTACCATGCAAGGTGTGATCAATACATGTGTATTGGGGTATCTTATAGTTGTATCGCTAATATATTATCATATGATTGGTTATTGTGCACTACTAATTGGTCAAAGTTGTACAATTACATGTAAATTGTATACTTAATTTTGATTCTTTTGTAACAAATATTATCTCTTTATAATAGGTATTAGATATTTTGATGTCATGTGTTGTCCTCTTCCTTTCAATAATTTTACTAAAATTATTTTTTTGGAAAAGGGTACCATCCACTTTATTATGACATGAATGGCTAAAGTAGCTCCTTATTATTATGAGAGTGTTTTTGAGAGTCCATAAATTATGGAATTCCCATAATATATCCCCATGCAAACATTTTGGCATATTTTTCCATGGGAAAGATTTATTCAAATTCTATCACATTATTTTAGAATGTTTTCTTATTATTACTTATATTACGGATCATTTTTCAAATTAGGATTAAATTTGATGGACTTAATATCATATTTATGTTTTTTAATTTTTTTGGGTAGATGGTATTATATGAAAGATGAAATTTTATATGATCATCTTCAAAAAATAAAAGATTAATAAACATATTATATATTTATATATATATATATATATATATATATATATATATATATTTCTACAATGAATTATATTAATATTTTAAGGTAAATGTTGAATAAATAATTGTCACTTTTTTTTTTTATAATAGGAAGGGTTGAACGTCAAACATTAATCCTTATTCTTAAATATCATTCTATCACATTAAGATTTTCATTACTTTTCAAATAAAACAATAAGTAAATATCATTGCCACATGATTTTAGATTTTTTTACATCACCTATATTGTACAGTGAGTCACTTTCCAAATAACATTCTATCTTACTATGATATTTATTACTTTCCACACAAAACAACAACGTAAAGTCAATATTGTTTTATCACAATTTTAAAAATATTTTTATATCATTACTTATATTACATGATAAATCACTTTCCAAATATCATTATATCATAATAGTAAAAATACCTTAAATACATCTATTTAAAAAATGTTAAGAGATATCAATCTCAAGGCATTTATCATAGATTTTTCATATACCATAATTATTTATAATTTCATTACCTTCTTTACAAATTTCCTATTGGTTGGTGAGAAATTGTATCAATCTAACTACACTAATATGTCAAACTTAAAATAATATTTATAAGAAAAGGATCAAATTTACACCATATAACCAATATATTACAATTTCTTAACTAAAGTTTCTATTAAAAAAATCTAAATAACAATCAAATTAATATCAAATTTAAAATTCAAATAAAAATTATGTGTTCCTATATTACAATACACCACGACCCAAAAAACCTATTATAAGATATCATAATTATGATATTCATTCCATTCCACATATTTGCATAGACATTAAATATATATCTTTATTAAGCATAATGTAAAAACATAAGCGTGTCATGTTTCATAAATCTAATTGTAATTGTAATAATAATACCAATTGCTAAAGCTAAATATTTTTAGGTAAATGTGTGTATCTATTTTAACTTTTTAGGAATTAGATGAATGCAAATCCTATATTAAAGGGATGAGTATAGTAAATTAGGGTATAAATATGCAGTAATCACATCCACTAATTTGTTATAAAATTGACTTAAATTGACCTTTTTAAAAATATCAATAAATAATGTAAATGATAACTTTGTTGGAAAGTGACTGAGACAAATGATTTGGAGGTTGAAAACTGAGATAGAGGATGGTTTAAGTGTTGCTTGTAGGATCCAGGTGTCAAAACCCATCCTATATAGTATCACCCTAATTGGATAATAGTTCTATGTGGCACTAGTGTCCTTATTTTAATGGTAGTGTCCTTTATTCAAAACTATTTTGAGCTTCTTGGTGCACCTATGTCTAGGTCTATCAATCTTGTTCCTATGCACATGAGTTTTAGATATCTATATGTGACCTATTTTGATTGATTTTATGATAAAACCCTAATCTTCCATGTTTTTAGGGCATTTGGTTGACATAGACAATATAGTGTCATGTTAGTGGGGTTGGTTGGACATCCTCAACACATAATTATGAAGAGAGTTTCCTACATACCAATACTCAAATGAGGGATAAATCCCAATGTAGTTCTCCCCACCTATGTGTTGGTGCAAGTGCAAGTGATACTAGTATGATTTTTGAATTGACAACCTTTAATGTGCTTGAGATTGGAAACCTGAGTAATCTGAGCTTAGAAATGTTGTAGGTGGCTATATGTAGAAGTAGGGAAGAATAGAGATTGATAACCTTGATTATGCACAACTTATTTTGAGTTTGTATATGTCATTCGCATTGAAGTTCCATCTAGTTGTTGAAGGGATAAAATTCATGTATATTTACTATTTTAGAGATTTTATGGCTGTTAAAAGTAGACTAGGCCAACCCTAGGTGGTTTTAGATTGGAAAAGATATTTATCAGTGGAAAAAGGAGGTAAAGTAAAATAACACCAAAATTGGGACACTAGCAGCATGTGGTGTTACTATACCTATTATAACACTAGTGTCCAGGTGGTATAACCTAAGGCATAAAGGGACAATATGTCAAAATGAGGGTCTAGGATTGCTTTAGATATATCTAGGGATGTTTGTGGCCCACACAAAGGTTGGACAAGTGTGAAAATAGGCCTTAAGATAGGTCTAAGGATAAGTTAGGGATGAATGGTCTCAAGTAGAACTCCTAACACTCAAGTGTCATTTTTAGGTGATTACATTTACCCCCATCTTCTTTATTCTATAAATGTAAGAAAGTGAAATGACTAGCATAAAGGAAAAATAAGTGTACCTTGACTATAAATTGGCTACGTGAGTCTAACTTACCACATCACCAACTATTAAAAATTATTGTCAAGATAAGACATTGCTTAAACACTTTAAATATATACTAACTCAACCACACACACACACACACACATATACTGATCTATACTAAAATAACTGTTGCATAAACCCCTTTAAAAAAAGTTAACCTAAGAAAGAATAAAAATAAAAATCATAATTCTAATGAAATTGTATTTTTGGAAGAGGGACCATCCACTTTATTGAACATGACATATATAATAATTCAAACATATATCTATATTTATTTATACTAGACAATACATGCATAAACCCCTTCAATCTATGTTAACCTAAGAAAGAATAAAATAAATAAGGGAGAGGTCTCAGTATTTGTGTACCCTAAATTTACACATATGTGGCACTAAAACTATGCCACATCAATAGTTAAACATTATACCAATGGATAGCTTGAAGAGTCAACTACTTAATTTTAGATTTTTAGTTATTATGTGTTATTATAATAATGACACATAGATTGCCATGCAAGGTGTCATTAAATTACATTTTAAAAGGTGTGATCAATACATGTGTATTGGGGTATCCTATACTTGTACTGATAACATGTTATCATATGATTGGTTATTGTGCACTACTAATCCCTAAAATTTGTATAATTACATGTAAATTTTATACCTACTTTTTATTCTTTTGTAAAAAATATTAGATCTTTTTTAATATGTATTAGATATTTTGATGTCATGTGTTATCCTCTTCCTTTCAATAATTTGACTAAAATTGTCTTTTTGGAAAAGGGCACCATCCACTTTATTATGACATGAATGGCTAAAGTAGCTCCTTATTTTTATGAGTCTTTTTTATAGTCCATAAATTATGAACTTCTCATGATATATCCCCATGCAAACATTTTGGCATATTTTGCCATGGGCAAGAGTTATTCAAATTGTATCATATTAGTTTAGAATGTTTTCCTATCATTACCTATATGATGGATCATTTTTCAAATTGGGATTAAATTTGATGACCTTGATATCATGTTTATTTTTATTTTTATTTTTTTTGGGTAGATGGTATTATATGAAAGATAAAATTTTAGATGAATCCTCTTTAAAAAAATAAAAGATTAATATATACAATTTATTATATATATATATATATATATATATATATATATATATATATATATATATATATATATAATATTAATATTTTAAGGGAAATGTTGAATAAATAATTGTCACTATTTTTTTATAATAGGAAGGGTCAATCATCAAATTTAATCCTTATTCCTGAATATCATTCTATCACATTATGATTTTTATTACTTTTTAGATAAAACATTAAGTTAAAGTTACTATCATTGTCACATAATTTTAGATTTTTTTCAATCAGCTATATCATACTGTAAGTCACTTTCCAAATAACATTCTATCTTACTATGATATTTATTACTTTCCACACAAAATAATAACATAAATTCAATATTGTTCTATCAAAATTTAAAAAAAATATATCATTACTTATATTACATGATAAATCAATTTCCAAATATCATTCTATCATAATAGTTCAAATACCTTAAACACATCTATTTAAAAAATGTTAAGAGATATCAATCTCAAAGCCATTATCCTAGATTTTTCATATACCATAATTATTTATAATTTCATTACATTTTTTACAAATTTTCTATTGGTTAGTGAGATATTGTATCAATCTAAATACAGGAATATGTCAAACTTAAAATAATATTTATAGAAAAAAATCTCTAATTTCCAACATATAACTAATATATTATGATTTCTTAACTAAATTTTCTAAAAAAAAATGAAAAAATTTAAATAACAATTAAATTAATATCAACTTTAAAACTAAAATTAAAAATTATGTGTTCCCTATATTACAATACACAAAGACCCAAAAAACCTAGTATAAGAGATCATAATTATGATATTCACTCCATTCCACATATTTGCATAGACATTAAATATATATCTTTTTAAAAAATTCTATCAAAACATAAGCATGTGATGTTTCATACATCTAAGTGTAATTGCAATAAATATAACAATTTCTATAGCTAAATATTTTTATGTAAATGTGTGTATCTATTTTAACCTTTTAGGACTTAGATGAATGTATATCCTATATTGTTAAATGCGTTATATAGTAAATTAGTGTAAAATATGTAATAAATACATCTACTAATTTGATACAAAATTAACTTAGATTGACATTTCTAAAAATAACGATAAATAATGTAAATGAGAACTTAGTTGGAAAATGACTTAGATGAATGATGCAAAGGTTTAAAATTGAGACACACATTTAGGATCCAGGTGTCAAAACCCCTCCTATATAGTATCACCCTAATTGGACAATAGTGCCATATAGTGCTAGTGTCTCTATTTTGATGGTAGTGTCAGCTATGTAGAATTGTTCTAATCTTCTAGGTACATCTTTATCTAGCTTTGTCAATCTTGTTCCTATGCACATGAGTTATAGATATCTATATATGACCTATTTTTAATGATTTTATGATAAAACTCTAATACTCTGTGTTGTTAGGGCATCTGCTTGACATATATAATAAAGTGTCATGTTAGTGGGGTAGGATGGACATCTTCAACACCCCATTATGAATAGAGTTTCCTACATACCAATACTCCAAAGAGGAATAAAACCCAATGTATTTCTCCCCACCTATGTGTTGGTGAAATTGCAAGTGAAACTAGTATGATTGTTGACTTGATTTCTTTAAATGTGCTTGAGACTGGTAAATAGAGTAATATGAGCTTAGGAATGCTTTAGGTGGTTGTATGTAAAAGTATGGTAGAATAGGGATTGATAACCTTAATTTTGCAAAACTTGTTTTGAGTTTGTATATGTAATTTACATCGAATTTTCATGTAGTTGTTAAAGGGAAAAAAGTCATTTATATATACTATTTTGGTTCTTATGTATGTGTTAAAAATGGACTAAGCTGACCTTTGGTGGTCTTATATTTGAAAAGATATTCATGAGTGGAAATGGGGGGAAAGTAAAATAACACCAAAATAGGGACACTAATAGCATGTGGCACTACTATCCCTATTATGGCACTAGTGTCCAAGTGGTAGAAAATAATGCACAAAGGACCAAGATGTAAAAAATGAGGGTCTAAAATTACTTTAGAGATGTCTAGGGATTCCTATGGCCCACACGAAGCTTGGACAAGTGCTAAAATAGGCCCTAAGATAGGTCTAGGACTAAGGTAGGGATGAGTGATCTCAATTAGCACTCCTAACACTCAAGAATCATTTTTAGGTGATTACTATTGTCATTTTAACTTGCACCCCTTAAGGATATGTTTCAACTCTACTTATTTAAGTAGCATAATGGAAACACCTTAGGGCTATGGGTGACCCAAATTTGAGGTGAGTCTTTAGATTAGGGCTAGTTCCCTCGATGTACCACTTAGGATTGAACCTACTACTAACTTTAAGGGGTGAAAAGGGAAAGAGATAATTGAAAACAAATCTAATCTAGGGAAAGTGATACACCAAATAGATGGTCTAATCACACCACTTAAAATTCACTTGGAACCAAAAGGAAAACTACACATATACTTTATCCATCAAACTAGAATCTCTTCTTTTACATCAATGTTTCAAGCATGGGGTCTTAGAAAAGATTAGGCTAGGAGGACTTAAAAACTATCTCTTATAGAAAAACTAGTGAATTAACTACTCACTACCTACAATCCACATTAGACACTTATTTTTGACCTAGAAAAAAGAGCTTTCAAACTACACAAGGCACTAGGAAGGATAACATGTCAAGGTAAGCAAAATACACTTGTATAAGACCAAAAACCATCACATGCACTTGATGAAATCATGAATGAGGTAAAAATAGCATTATTTATTATTTCAAGGAAAAAATTGAGTAGGGATTTTCCATACTCAAGTGGATAGATGTATACAATAGCCAAAAAGGCTAGAATATATAGGAATTATGAGAGAAGAGAGAGAAAGTGAAGCTCAAGAGTCACTAAGACACTTTTCAATCAAGGAGAATGAGTTCAAATAGCATGAAATTAAGCATGAGATAGGTCCTATAAGGAACATAAAGAAAAATTTCCCTCAAACTCATCTAACTCCTCCATATGTGGTGTAGATGCTCTTTCATGCATATGAAATTGCTCTCCTGACTTGCCCTCATTAGACTACCTCATCACTAAGTAGGGTCAAGTATGGTGATTGATCTAAAGGAGAGGGATTACTAAAAATCTTCTACATGCATTATAATGGTCTAAAACCATCCATATATTTTTGTCTATGAGAAATCATCTCAAATAGTTACAAATGAATCCTTCCCATGCACCCCTCACACTTGGTAGACAAAATTTTTCCAATTCTATAATTTGATCCATGCATAAAGAGGAATGACACTTTTCAAGTGTGTCTAAGTGATCATATTCATTAATCAAGCCTTAAAAGGCTTCCCAATTAGAGTTTCACCATTTTCACTAAGTGTTCACTACTTATTCACTATGACGAGCTGAGATGAAGAAGGTAGTAGATAGACTTAGGAGATAAAATATCTCTATATATGGACATGAGGAATTATATAAATTCCCAATATCTATCTTAAAAGTGGTTGCATCTTTTTAATCTTCTCCATAGTTATAAAACATATAAATTTATCAAGAAAAGCCCTATTATACACCATATGTATAGGTGTAGTATAACTTAGTCACATGGGGAGGAGCCTTGAAGAGTATTATACAAATTTTAATCATCTCCTAGGCCTGTACACCCCATTTTGATGCTCCATTTGCAATATTTCCTCCATCCAATCTGAGAGAGGGTTTGTGAGGGTTTTAGAGTCACTTGGACTCTTAGCATTTGTTCATATAGGC
Organism: Torreya grandis; assembly: GCA_037957365.1. Lineage (NCBI taxonomy): Eukaryota > Viridiplantae > Streptophyta > Pinopsida > Cupressales > Taxaceae > Torreya > Torreya grandis. Next base: position 2,489,265 of record JARHVA010001808.1, read on the forward strand.
TACATGTTGGAGTTATAAAAAAATGCCACTTATGGATTAGTAAGGACCCTCTATAACACCCTTTAACACCTTGAATCTCCATGTAAAGTATCATGGGAGTTATAAGCATTCAAACATGACCATTCGAGTTTCTCTAACAATCTACATAGGCCTGTGTGCACTTTAAGCTAAGAAATAGCTTCTTGGTGGATTTATCTATAATTTGAAGATTATAACATACCTATAATGATCCCACTAGCATGTTATAATAGGTTTTAGTACACATATCAACCCAAAAAATAAGTTGATCTCCCTTTAGATGCTAGGTTTAGTGTTGGTTTTATAACCTATCTACAACTTAAGGCTCAGATGGACTTATTTATGTTTTCCATACATCCAAAAGGCTCAAACATATCTAATACTATCTCATGGACATGGTCCAACTTTTTAGATAGACTATCTAAGGCTATAAATGTGAAAGTATCTCAAATTGGCTACTAGGCCTTAATTTTGCCCATTAGGTTGACTGTAACCCTTGTATCTTAAAGCACCTTTCTTATTTTCTATCTCCTATGAGGTGTCTATCATTTTTTATAGGTGTATTAAAAATTCAAAAACCTTATTTAAAGGTTTATTTGGCTTCTAGTGTCAACTTTCATCCCCTTTGTCAAAGGGCAGGGTATATGCATGAGGGAAAAGTGACCCTTGTTTGAGACAAAATAGGGGGCACTTACCCTATTTTCCTAAAACAAAAGAGAGTTTTAAAATATTCCTCGAGTTATAAGTATGTATTATGCAAAAATTGAGCTCTTGATAACATCATCTGACCTCTTAAACCTATAAAATCCAAAATTGGCTTTTAAGAAGGGAAACAAACTATATGGATTTCTAGCATGAACTATTTATGCTCATTTTGGGTTCCTTGACTTGATTGTATTAATTATGAAATGTCTATGCACACTATTATATCCATGATAGAGTTGATCTAATAACTATTATGACACTTTGACCCTAGATGCATCGTTCATGCTCTTGAATTCCGAGCCTATTTCCAACATGACCGTGTTTCCTATTTGAAAGGCTCCTACCAGTAAGTATCTATGCCTATTTTGGCTTAATTTAATGTTTAAAAACCCTTATCTAATCCTTTATAGTCATTTCATAGTGATTTTACTCCCTTCTTTGATGTTTATACCATACCAACTTCTAGAAAAAAACATCCTCATTTGTCACTGCCTACCTACTGACTAAGATAGTCAGTTTACACATACCTATAGGTGTAGGTAATCCCATGAGATTCTATATATGGTGTGTATGCACCCTCTAAAAATATCCTAAGGTCACAAGATTTTAATTTGACCTAGTTCATACCTTGAATACCCTTCAAACACCATCAAGACATCTAAAACTCACTTTTTACTACCTAGTTATAGGTGAACTGAGACACTTTGTATGGATTGAGGAGATGTGTAGGTTATAAAAACATATTATCATATTTACTTGGTGATAACTATGCTCACTTGATAACTTTCACCATCAAGAATGCTTAATCATGAAATAAGGTTTAGAATTACCATTTCGAAAGCAAAGTTGTTTAAGGAACAAACCTCTATAGATATCATTGAATGTTTTCCATCATAAAATGGCAAGTTTACCCCTTTTATTAACTAACATTCTCTCATAATATTGACCTCAAACATAGTTTAGGTCCTAACCTATGATAGGTTAATCAGATTTACTCACCTATATTGTCTGCAACCCTATCAACCATGTTATATGTCACCTTGCAAAAGATCTTGGGTCTCTATTTAGTGTTTTTAGGGACAGAGAAACCAAAATATAGTCATGATCCTCTTAGAGTTACTTTAAAATCCAAATATACATATTACACCTTAGATGGGTCTATCATGGATCATTTTAACATGCAAGGGTTCCAAGTGAGGTCCTACCTTACTTCTACACTCAAATAACTATCTTAAACCCCTATTTAGGCCACATTTAAGTGGAAGTTTGGTACACTATAGTGAGATATAACATGAACAAAATGAAACCTTTATGAATGTGAAATTTATGTACTTTACTTGGACATATAAATACACATTTTAAAATGTTAAAAAATTGGATTACCTGTTCAACTCTCCATACATCACCATGATGTCAATAGGGTCCTGTAGATGCAAATGATAAGTTATAAGGTAGAGAGGATGGAATTAAACACTAATATGTTTGTTTAAAGGCCTCCTAACACTTCAAATGCATTTGTCAATCCTTAAATGGATGAACCTTACAAATAAAACTTTTATACCAACCTCAAAATACATTCTTCAACATAAAATCTTTACTAGTCATTCAAGGTCTGATTTTTGCCATGGGGATATTTAAAAAACTCTTTAAAAACTCCTACTCAATGTGATATTCCCATATACTGATGCCTAAAATGTACTTTCATGGTTTCCTAGCAACATAGGATTATAAGAGACTCCTTGAGCTATTGAGACCTCTAAAATTCAAGAGAATAAGAAAAAAAACTTTGGATAGGTCTTATAACATGTTTAGAACACTTGCAAACAACTAACTTATCCAATCAAAGCAAAATACTCTAAAATAAGCTCAAAATAGGGACCCATCATGAATGTAGAAGAATAAAACATTGCCTAGGTTCTTAGAAATGGTTTATAAAAGAGGAGAAAATAAACTCAAACTTCTTATCATGAATTTGAATTATACTAAGGCCCCTCTCAACCCCCAAGAACATTCCTCCCAAATCCATTTGTACAGACTGTACCAAGCATTTGAAGTGGGCCCTTCTTGGCTTGTGAAGACAAGAAGAAAGTAGAATAATAAAAATTTGATTTATATGACCTTATATCTACACACCAAGAATTTTAAATATCTTAGGGTGTTGAAGATACACTTTTCCCACAATTTTATTTGAAGGTGGGCTCACCAAGTCCGTATAAGTGCCATTAATGGCTATTTTCAAGGAGATATCCCTAATTCCATGCATAAAATTTCTCCTTGAATAAATATTAATTATTATTGACATGCTATTACGTAATACACATTATAAAATTACTTGGTACACATTATAAAATTACTTGGTGACAAATATGCTTCCTTGGAAAATCTATACAAGTCATTTAATGAGCCAAAAATGTGACCAAATGGCATTTTTTGCATATGAAACATGGTGAAGATGAATTTATGACCTAAGAACACCTTAAAAAATTTAAATTAACATATTATGACATTTATAAAATAACTTGAAACTTTGACCATGTTTGACTAGAGTTGACCAGAGTTGACTTTGGTTGACTAGACAAGTACAAGGAGGATAGGCTTACACCAAGGTTAGAGAAAGGATAGGTGAGAATATAAAACAACATGAGACCCCATAAAACATATAATAACCTTTTAAAAAGTCTAAATATGTAATGTTTAAGCTAATTTGACTAAAAGTCAAATTTTGTCAACACTTTTGGTAATTCTTAGGGGTAACATGCTTGCCTACGTTAAGGACCAGTTGCCTTATCACATCCATTGGGTAAAAGGAGTCAAATGAACTCTAAAATATCAGGATCACACCTTAACCTGAATAAAAACATAGCTTATTTACCTCAAAACAAAAAAATAAAGGACAAACACACACCAAGACCAAGCAAAAACACAAAGCAAAGTCACACTTGCGCTACTAAGCACTTAAGGAACATAAGACACAATAAAAATAAAATTAATTATGTACATATCACAAAACATACCTCCCTTGATAAAAATTAAAATGCCTTAAATCTCATTCTTCATGAGATGAATGAGGATGCCAAGCATGCTTACTTTTGGATGTAGTATTAGATGATTCATGATTCTTTCTTGTTACTTAGCTTGGCATGTCCTTTGATGGGAGTCATATCAAACAAGTCTCCAAGGTATATAAACTATTCTTGACCTTGTAAATGTACCTCATATTTTTTCCCTTTTGTTTCACCATGACAAATTTTCATTTCCTTGAATGGAATGACTCTTTAAATGTCCATGTCTTCTTGAAAAGTCTTGTTGCTCTTCTCTTTTTTTACTACTTCAAAACCTTCAAAAAGTGTTGTGTTATAAAACTCTAGTAATTTTTCTTGTTCAAAATCCTTGTTTATGTTTTTAGGAACAAATTCACATGTGGTTCTATAATGAATCTCTAAACCATTTTCAAAATATTCATAGTCATTATGGATTACTCTATCATGGTTTAGATTATCTTGATGATCATATGTCTCAACACATACTTGATCCTCAATAACTTGGGTTTGTTTTTTTAGGATCCTTACCTTCTCAAAATCTACATATTCTTTAAACATTTATATGTAATTATGTCCCATGTCTTCTTCTTGATGTAATGGAATATTTACCTCTTCAAGTTTTGTTTTTTCAACCTTAGAAGTCCCAAATACTTCATTAGAAACCTAATCTCATTCATTTACATATCCATAATATATGGGATACTCAAAATAATAGAAAACTTCCTCTTTATCACTTGGGATCTCTTGAATAAATTCAACTTGTATCTCCCTTGCTTTAGCCTCTTTGCTCTCTTCCTCTTTGGATTCCAAAAGGACCTCTTCTAATACTTATTATTCACCATAATTAAGGTACTCTTCCTCATCATCACAATATGAAATTTATTCAAAATAATTTATATATTATTCATCATCAACCCAATCTAAAATCTCTATCTCCTTCCCCCTCTTATTGGTGCCAATGTTAGGCATCTCAAAACTAGGAACTTCAGCCCAATAAGGCTTCCAAGGAGAAATATATTCTTCGCCATTAGAAGGGAAAAAAGGATCAGTTAGAGGAGGTGGAAATATGGGTTCAATGGCTTCATTTATTTCAATCTTCTCTTGAATATATGAGAGATTCTACATTTTGAATTCCAACTCCTCAATTATTATGGCAAGGTTTTCTTGGAATAGCTTCTCTTGGGGGGAAATAGAATATTCATTAGGAAAGGAAGTAGGAGGAAGTTGAGATGAGGGAAAAATGATTATTTAAGAAGGGTGGGAAGGATTTGAGTAGGTTAAATATTATTTTCACTTACAACTTCTCCACTTAGATATCATTTGTTCTTTGTTCCACAAGCTACCACTACTTTCCATCTTGGGAAGATAGGCTTAGGTAGTTCTTCATGAGGCTTAGATACAAGTGGGGAAATAGCATACTTATAAACTTAATTTCTACTTTCACAATGGATTGTGTCAAATTTTAGTTTTATAATTCAACCTCCTTATCAAGATGAGCCTCCAACATCAATATTCTTCTCTCAAAATCCTCTCCAATAGTGATATCCATCTTCTTTTGGTTACTCTCTTGGATGGAACTATAAGAAGGGAAACATTGGGGAATTCATGAAGGAATTGGGGAATTTTAAATCATGCTTGGATTATAATTTTGATTGGGTATAGTTGACACACTTGAAGGCTGATGTGGGGTGCATTGGAGCTACCAAGACTAAGCTAGTTCATAAGCTTTCAACATCTCTTATATGTGGAAAATCAAGCCAAAAACATCAAACATTTCACCTTTAAGACCTTTCCAATTGGATTTCTCAATGGTAATCCATTCTCTCTTAACTATCTCTAGAGCATCCCTCACACTTTTGATACAATCACTAGGGATGACTTGACCACAACCATTTCTAGTATCAAGGTTTAACATATAGTATTTGTAGTCAATGAGAGTCTTCTTGAAACTTTTAATGGACTAACTTGGAAAATAACTAAGTGGACTATGTGAAGCACAAGCTTGGTAGGGTTGGTTATAGGACTGATAAAAATCATATCAAGGTTGAATATGGTCATATTGAGACTAATAAGACTGAATAAGGACTTGTTCATATTGATAATGAATGGGAAAAGGTGAATATGTCTCACTAACTTGTGTTAAGACAAAGTCAACCTCAAAATAATCCATGTCTCATTCATGAGACTACCATAGAAAAAAAACATAAAATAGATTACTTAGACTACTTGACTAGTAGTTTTATGCTTGGAGTCACCATTGGTGCTTAGTGGAATTGCCTCTAAAGGTTGGTATCTTGAGGAGAACACCAAAACTCCTCAAGGAATTGAATTTTGAGTCCCACCGAGTGTGCCAAAAACTATTATCACTTAAACTTTCACCCCTTAAATATATTATTCAACTCTCCTTATTCAAGTGGTATAATGGAAACACTTCAGGGTTGTGGGTGACTCAAATTTAAGGTGAGTCTCTAGATTAGGGCTAGTTCCCTTGATATACCACTTAGGATTGAACCTACTACTAACTTTGGGAGGTGAAAAGGGAGATAGATAATTGGAAAAAAATATAATATAGGGGAGGTGATACACCAGATATATGGTCTACTCACACCACTTACAATGCACTTGGAACCAAAAGGAAAACTACACATACACTTCATCCATCAAACTAAAATCTCTTCTTCTACATCAATGTTCTGAACATGAGGTCTTGAGGAAAGCTTAAGTTATTATGACTTAGACAATAGGTCTTATAGAATCACTAATGAATTAGATAATAACTATACCTAAAATCCACATTAGACATTTCTTACTAACCTATAAAAGAGAGCTTTCAAACTAAATAAGGTACTAGGAAAGATAACATGTTCAGGTAAGAAAAATACACTTGTAAAAGACAAAAAACCATAAAATGCACTTGATGAAATCATTAATGAGGTAAAAACAACATTATTTATTATTTTAAGGAAAAATTTGATTAGGTATTCACCATACTCAAGTGGAGAGATGTCTACAATAGCAAAAAAGGCTAGAATATATAGGAATTATGAGAGAAGAGAGAAATGGTGAAGATCAAGAGTCACTAAGACATTTTTCAAGAAAATAAAATGAGTTACAACATCATGTAATTATTAATGAGATATGTACTATAATTAATACAATAAAAAATGTCCCTCAAACTCATCTAACTGCTCCATATGTGGCATAGATGCTCTCTCATGCATATGAAACTACCCTTCTAACTTGCCGTCATTAGACTACCTCATAAATAAGTAGGGTTAGGTCTAGTGATTGATATAAAGGGGAGGGATATTTACAAGAACCTACATGAATTTTAATGGTTTTAAACCATTCATATCTTTCCATCCATGAGAAATCATCTCAAATAATTATAAATGACTCCTTCCCATGCACCCCTCACACTTGGCACAGAAAATGATTCCAGTTATGCAATATGATCCATGCACAAGGAGTAATGACACCTATAAAGAGTGTTAAAGTCGTCATATTCATGAATATATCCTTAAAAGGCTTCCCAATTAGAGTTTCACCATTTTCACTAAGTGTTCACTGCTTGTTCACTATGACTAGCTAAGATGAAGAAGGTAGAAAACATACATATGATTTTATATATCTCCATGTATGGACATGAGGACTTATAACAAGTCCAAATATCTCTCCTAAAAGTGGTTTCATATTTTTAAGCTTCTCCATACCTACAAAAAACATAAATATTTCAAGAAAATCCTTGTTGTACACCATCCGTATAGGTGTAGTACAACTCAGCCACATGGGGAGGAGACCTGAAGAGTCTTATATATCTTATAATCATATCCTAGGACTTTACACCCCATTTTTATGATCCATTTGAAATATTTACTCCATCAGGTCTGAGAGAGGGTTTATGAGGGTTTTAGAGTCACTTAGAATCTTATCCTTTCTTCATAAAGGCTACACATTGGAGTTATGAAAAAATGCCACTTATGAATTATTGAGGACCCTCTCTAACATCCTTAAATACCATGAATATCCATTTAAAGTATCATGGTAGTTATAAGCATTCAAATATGATCATTCGAGTTCCTTTAGCAATCTACATAGGCATGTGTGTACTTTAAGCTAAAAAATGGATTCATGGTGGATTTATCTACAAATTTAAGGTTATAACATACTTTTAATGATCCCACTAGAATTTAATAATAGGTTTTAATGTACATATCAATCCAAAAGAGAATGTGATGTCCCTTTAGATGATAGGTTTAGTGTTGGTTTTATAACTTGTCTACAACTTAAGGCTCAAATGGCCTTATTCATGTTTTACCTACATCAAAAAGTCTCAAAAGTATATAATATTATCTCATGGACATGGTCTAACTTGTTAAATATACTATATAAGGCTATAAATGTGAAAGGCTCTCAAATTGCCTACTAGGCCTTAATTTGGCCCATTAGGTTAACTATAACCCTTATAGCTTAGAGCACCCTGCTTAGTTTCTCTCTCTTTTTAGGTGTCTATCATGTTTTTCTAGGTTTATTAAAACTCCAAAAACCTTATTTAAACGTTTCTTTGGCTACCAATGTCAACTCTCCTTCCCCTTTGTCAAAGTGTAGGGTCTGTGCATGAGGGAAAAGTACCCCCTAATTTGAGACAAAATAATGGCACTTCCCTTATTTGACTAGACCAAAAGAGAGTTTTAAAAGATTACTCAAGTGATAAGTATGTCCCATGAAATAATTTATCTCTTTATAACATCATCTAACCTCTCAAACCTACAAAATCCAAAACTAGCTTTTAAGAAGGGAGACATACTATATAGATTTCTAGCATGAACTTTGTATGCTCATTTTGGGTTATTTTTATTAATTATGTTTACTATGAAATGTATATTCATAATTTCATATCCATGATATATTTTATCTAATAAATATTTTGACACTTTGACCCTAGATGCATCCTTCATGCTCTTGAATTCTAAGCCTATTTCCAACATGACTGTGTTTCTTATTTGAAAGGCTTCTACCTATAAGTATATATTCCTGGTTTGGCTTGATGTAATGTTTGAAAACCATTATATAAGACTTTATAGTAATTAAATAGTGATTTTAATTTCTTATTTTATGTTTAGATCATACCAACTTCTATAAATATCATCCTCATTTTTCACTACCTACATATTGATTGAGACAATTAGTTTACCCCTACCTAAAGGTTGAGGTGGTCCCATGAGATTATATATAGGGTGTGCATGCATCCTCTAGAAATATATTGAGGTCAAAATATTTTAATTTGACCTATTTGATACCTTAAATATCCTTCAAACACCATCAAGACATCCAAAACTCACTTTTTCTTGCCTAGTTGTAGGTGAATTGAGACACTTTGAATAAATTAAGGAGAGATATGGGTTGAAAAACATCTTATCATATTTATTTGATTATCACTATGCTCACTTGATAATTTTCACCATAAATAATACTTGATAATGAAATAAGGGTTAGAATTACCATATTGAAAGCAAAGTTGTTTAAGGAACAAACCTCTGTAGATATCATTGAATGTTTTCAGTCATAAAATGGCAAGTTTACCCCTTTTACTAACTACCCTCCTCTCATCCTCTTGACCTCAAACTTAGTGGAGGTCCTACCCTATTATAATTAAATCATATTTACTCACCTATATTATTTGCAACCTTGTCAACCATGTTATATGTCACCTTGAAAAAGCTCGTAGGTCTCTATTTAGTGTTTTTAGGGACAAATAAATAAAAATACACTCTTCATCCTCTTAGAGTGAATTTTAACTCCAAATATCCATATTAAACCTTAGATGGGTATATCATGGATCATTTAAAAATTAAAGGGTTCTAAGTGAGGTCCTACCTCACTTCCACACTCAAATAACTATCTCAAACCCCTATTTAGGCCACTTGTAGGTGGAAGTCTAGTACACCATAGTGAGATATAACATGAACAAGATGAAACCCTTATGAATGTGATATTTATGTAATTTCCTTAGTAATATAAATTCACATTTGATAATTATACAAAATTGGAGTACTTGTTCACCTCTCCATACGTCAACATGACATCAACAGGGTCCTGTAGATGCAAATTTTGAGTTATAAGGTAAAGATGATGGAATTAAGCACTAATATATTTGTTTAAAGGCATCATAACACCTCAAATAAATTTTTAAATCCTAAAATGGATTACCTTCACAAATAACACTTTGATACCAACCTTAGAACACTTTCCTCAACATCAAAATCACCTGCCTATAAATGAAAAGAGTATATCGAGAAGGAGAAAGTGGACAATGTGTATAATTTAGGCCTCATGGGAAGACCTAAACTATTTACCAATACTTAAAGGTCTGATTTTCACCATGGTGATCTTAAAACCACTCTCTAAAAAATATTACTCAATGTGATATTCCCTTATATTGATGCCTGAAATGTACTTTCATGGTTACCTAGCTAAAACATGATTATAAGAGACTCCTTGAGTTATTGAGACATCCAAACATAAGTATAATAATTAAATAACCTATGGAAAGGTTTTATAACACATTTATAACAATTTAAAGCAACCAACCTATCCAATCAAAGCAAAATATTTTGAAACAAGCTCAAAATAGGGACCAATCATGAATGTAGAAGCATAAAAAGCTGCCTAGATTATTAGCAATGGTTCATAAATGAAGATCCATGAAACTTAGAATTATTTCCATAAATTTTAATTATAATAAGTCCCCTCTCAACCCCCAAGATCATTCCTCCCAAATCCATTTGTACAGACTGTACCAAGCATTTGAAGTGGACCCTTCTTGGCTTATGAAGGCAAGAAGAAAGAATTAGAAGAAATTTTTTATTTATCTAAGCTTTTATCTACAAACCAAGAATGGTAAAGATCTTAGGGAGTTTAAGATACACTTTTCCCATGTTTTTATCTGAAGGTGAGCTCACTAAGTCCGTACAAGTGCCATTAATGGCCTATTTTCAAAGAGATCTCCCTAATTTCATGAATGAAACTACTTATTGACTATATTTGATGGATTATTGACATTTTATAACCTATTAAACATTTTAAACTTACTTGGTGACAAATATTATTCCTTGGAAAATCTGTACAAGTCATTTAATGAGCCAAAAATGTGACCAAATGGCATTTTTTACATATGAAACATGGTAAAGGATGAATTTATGACCTAGGAACACCTTAAAGCATTTAAATGACCATATTAGGACATTTACAAAATAATTATATCCTTTTAAAATGTTTGAATAGAGTTGAATTTGGCTAACTAGATAAGTAAAAGGAGGATAGGCTTACACTAAGGTTAGAACAATGAAAGGTGAGATATATAAAACAAAATGAGATCCCATAAGACTTATAGGAACCTTTGAAAAAGTTTTAATATGTGTGGTTTGACATAATTTTACTAAAATTTAAATTTGGTCAATAATTACATTTACCTCCCTTTATTCTATAAATTAAAAAAGTGAAATGAGTAGCATAAAGGAAAAATAAGTGTACCTTGACTTACTTCAAAGGTGAAGCCCATGAATTTGGATCAAAGTAGCTAAGTCATGATTTATTATGTGTTCTGTAAATGAAATGTGCATAGATAAATACTTACTTAATAGATATGAAAATCAAAGACAAAACTAAGTAGAGAGATAAAATTGAGAGAGATAAAATTGAGTAAAGAGATAAGATAGAGGAAAGGAATGAATACACCTCATTGAGTACATGAACCAATGCATAAACCTAGTGACAACATGTTTGTATGTGTATATAGTGATTAATCAATGAATATATTGGATTGGATTGATTATTTTGTTGATCATGGTCTTTGATGTCTTAGGTTGTCATTGATGTCAAAGAGAGCATGTGGTATTAATGCATTAATGACAAAGTGATCTTTTTGATAGCTTGGAGAGATATGGCACTTGTGTGGGTTTTTAAGGATAAATAAGAGGTTGTGAGGCATCCATATATGTCTTGATAAAGCTTTGGTATGTTTTTTTAGCATTTGGAAATAGCAAAATTCATATTCTAGCTTAAGATAAGCTAGACCATCATTGCACATCATATAGATATGTATAAACTAGTAAGTTTGTGCATTTATTTTAGGTATGAATAAAGTCATTTATGGTCAAAGTTTTACATGGATATTTTATCTATAGTTCCAAGAAGATACCCTAAAAATTTGGATTATTTAATTGATTTTTAGATTAATTTATAAATCTTCAAAGCTATTCTAGCAGATTGTGATGGGTCAGAGACCATCAAGTTTAATCATGTTAAAGTCTGAGGTCATTGGTCTATAAGATCAAATAGCGAGTGCTTAGTCATACGTATTGATATAAATATTTTTTATTAATTCAAAATTTCAAAGTTTACATGAATTGGTGACATGTGTCACAAGTTTACTAATTTGACAAAAGATTAATGATGGGATGCAGTTCGTACTTATGATTATCAATGGTGCATGACAAGTCAAAGAGTCAACAAAGCACACAAGAATGATAAGTGGCACAAGAATGTGTATTGATATCAATGTTTTTATAAATCATGAGAGGTTACCAAATTTCGTAATCACAATACTTTTTTATCAAGATCTAATGGTGAGCATTACAAGATAAAGACCTAGTTGATTTGAGGAGATCAATGGTGTGTATTTAGTCAATATTGCAAAGGAGCATGAGAAGAGGTCAAACTAATAGATGTTTATCATATTTAAAGATATAGATAATTTAGATGGAGATAAATAATTTATATTCATTCAATCTACGGGAGGGCATAATAAGTTGACAAAGTGTTCAATGTTTAACAGTGACCATTGGAATTTGAATATTCAAATTAACAAAGGAAAAATTAGTGTTAAGTATTTTGCTCATATTTTTTGATATATGATGCATTAAAAAGTAAATAAAAAATAAAATATGTAGAGGAATTTAAGGTAAATATATTGAGTCTATTTATAAGTTTTGAATGTTTGTATGATCAAATTTATTGAGCTCTAAAGTTGACTATGTGTTTGACCATGTTTTATAAGTCACCCGAGAAGGATATTTGAGTTGTTCTAATGGTATTTGGATGTTTAAAGGGGATTGTGATAGTGGAGATAGTTGTAAACTCTATGAGGATAATCTATATGGATTTTTAATGTTTGACTAATCCATATTCAATATGAATAAATGCTTAGAATTTTATTGTCTGTTCATTCATGGTGTTTTTGTGTATAAGGTCAAAGATTATTCTATTTGACTTTAGTAGAGGAGTGTTGTGATAGATATAATATTTTGAGGATGTTTAAGGGGTCATGTGAATTATACCTATGCATTTTGAATTCTTCCTATGTTTCTAATTTGCTTGTTGAAGTGATAAAGGGGTTAATAGGTCTCTATGAGACCTATAAGGGATACTAAGGCCTAATTGAAAGGTGTAGTTGCTTAAGTGTGACCCATGGATGATATGGTTGACTTGTGTGGATGGTATTGATCTATGTTATATGTCTTAAGGGATAAGACAAGTATTATGGATAACCTAAAAGATAAAAATCATGATGACTCTATAAAAGGTGAAATTAAATGTGGTGATTTTTAGACTTGAGAAAAGTGGTGTATGTGAGTGTTGTAGAGCAAAGGAAAGAAGAAAGGGTGCATACCCAGAGGATGGGTTGTAGAGCAGAGTAGGTTAATGATTATGTATATAATTTTTAAGTCATATTTATGATGTTATAATAGTGATTTTATAGGTTTGAATATTTAGGATGATTGAATAGTTTAGAGTCATCCAAAATGATGTTTTGGATGCCTTGAGTGTGAATTAAGGATAGATGATGTTTGTGTGAGCTTGGTGGTTGATTTGAGAGGTAGATCAAAGTATGGAATGTATGAATGATCATTTGGTCATGTTGTTGAGGTTGTGATAGAATTATTTTTGAAAAGTGTAATGTGATCAAAATATGGTTTTGTATATTTGTGGCTATGTGAAGAAGTGAAGGGGTTGATATACATTGTATCTCCATTAAATTAGTAGGTAGTCAATTTTCAGGGGATGATCATATCATAGGTGTTGGGAGGGTGCTCAACATTTAGGTTAGAATTACTTGACCATCCTAAGAGTAGGTGATCCTTTTGGAATAGGTGTTTTACTAGATTATGGTCAAAAGGACTTGACCACCCTAGGGTTAGGTGCTCCTTATGGAACAAGTGTTTCACTAAATTTTGGTCAGAAGGACTTGACCATCCTATGGGTAGGTGATTCCTATCAAATAGGTATTCCACTAAATTCTCATGTTTTTCATAACTTATAAAATAAGTATTCCATGTGTTTTTAGTCTTGAGAGTGGATTTTATTCCCCAAGAGGCTTTCCCACATAGATCTTATGTTCCATGTATGTGATCTTCCATTATCTATTGTTCATTGCTAAAACATCCTGAATGTTTCATGATTGGTTGTATTGAATGCTTAAGTGTTTGAAGGGTTTCAAAATTAAATTGGATTATTTTCCACCACTAATTCACCCACCCCACTCTCATTAATTTATACCTCTAATAATTTTTATTAGAGGAGGTCCTTTGGTAAAGGCTTGACAGCTTGAAGGAGATCCAAGGTATAATATGGGTAGCCATCAAATACAAGGAGGTTTTTCACTAAGAATGCACTAATTTTTAATGGATCTAATTATGATTTTTGGAGTCAAAGGTTTAGGACCTACATTATTTCCCTAGGGTTTGAAGTTTGGCAATCTATTGTGGATGGTTATTCTACACCTACTATTCCTCCATCTAGTGATGCAGATAAGAAGTTGTTTGAGAACAATTCTAAGATAATGAATGCTATCACTTATGGTATTTCAGAGACTAAATACACCAAGGTAATCCATTTCATATCTTCCAAGGAAATGTGGGATAAATTTAAGACTATTTATAAAGGAGATTCAAAGGTTAAGTTGGTAAAGTTGCAAACTCACCGAAGATAATTTGAGAATCTTAAGATGAAGGAAAAAGAATATATGGAATCTTTTATATAGAGAGTTGATGAGATTGTAAACATCATCAAAGGTATTAGAGAGAAGCTTCAAAAATCTACTATAGTTAAAAAGGTATTAAGGCATCTCTCCCAAGTTTGATTCTAAAGTATCTGCTATAGAAGAAAGTCATGATCTTAATCTTTTGAAAATGGATGAATTTTATGGTATCCTTAATGCCTATGAGATGAGAATAAATTATGATATACCACCAAAGAAGGAAGTATAATTCAAGACAAATATGAAGCCAAAGAAGAAGTTCCAAGGTAATAAACTCAAAGAAGATGACATATTTGATATTGATGAAGATGAACTAATTATTTTATTTACAAGGAAATTAAAAATAGGGTTAAGCAAGTATAAGGGTAAACTACCCCTCAAATTCTTCAATTGTGGATAGGTAGGACATTTTGATAATAAGTGACCTCATAATCATAATAATAATGATTATGAATAGCATGGTGAAGGCCAAGATGAAGACAAGAAGACATACAGGTCTGATAAGAGGAACAAAGGATTCAAAAAGTATGACAATAAGAAGAGGTCTTTCAAGAACAAGAAGAGTCTTTACACCAATAAAGATTGTAGCTGATTATATGAGAGTGAAGAAAATGACTTAGAGTATGATCATGAATATGATGTTCCTATTGAAGATGAATCCCTCTTCATGGATGAGGAAGGAAGCTACTCACATCAAAAGGAGTCTACTTGGAGTGATTCCAATGGTGATAAATATGAGGTGGATTGTGAGACTAAATTGATGAATGCTCTTAAAATATTGAAGATTCAGAAGAATATTAACAAGAAGATGAAGTCTCAAATTAGGGACTATGAGGAGAAATTCTATGTGTATGAAGTAATAATGAATGAAGACACCAAGGATCATGAAGATATAGTTAAGCATCTTAGTTTTTAATTAGAAATCTTATCTACAAGCCTGAAAGTTAAAGAAGATGAATGTTCAAGGTATGTAATTGAAAATGAGTCATTAAAAGTTGAGTTAGAGAAGAAATCTATTAAGATGCAATCATGTATGAGATTTAAAAAGATCTCAAGTGATCTAGATAATATTCTGAGTGGACAAAAGCATGCAAGTGATAGAACTGGTCTTGGATACAAAGAAGAACCAAAAAATGCAACTCAAGACAAGATGAAGACTAATGTAAATCAGACCTTAAAGGTCAATAATAAATCAAGGAATGAAGATGCTATCAGAGTGAAGAAAAATTAGATCAGATAATTAAATGCCATGAGGTATGCAAGTTTTAATGGTTACTGTTACACATGTAATCAGTTTGGGCATAGATCTAGAGAATGTAAGAGACTTGTTAGAAATGAGTTTACATGGAAAAATGATGGGGGTCATCATTAAAAATGTGTGTCTTCTTAAAAAGGAGTAGTCTGTTTTAATTATCAAAATAATGGACATTGCAAGATTTTGTTCTAATTAGGAAAGGTAGGATAAGCTTCTTTTAAAAGGTATAGTTTCATTCAACTATCATTATATGGAACACTTTGTAAAAAATTATCCAAATAAAGTAAGGCAAGTTGAGTTTCCCTCAAGAAGAATGGTTTGCTACAAGTGTAAGAAGATTGGTCATATTGCTAAGTTTTACAAGCAAAGGCCATCAAGTTAAAATAAGTTAAATTAGACTCTTAGAGTGAAAGAAAGAAGAAAATTTAACTTATGGAAACTAAAGATGAAAATTATGAGTCATAATGATTTTTCATGTCCAAGTGGTCTATTTTATGAAGTGGAGAATACTATAGAGGTTGCAGAGGATCAGGAGATCCCACTGTCTGCTCCTATTGAGAATGAAGAGATTAATCTCAAGGAGAAGACTAAGGTGCTAGTTGAGACTAGTTCTGAGGTGTGTATGGATACAATTGAACATCCTACTATTGTTGATAATTTTTTATGTAAAGAACATCAATTGTCAATATCTAATGATGAGGTTCTTTCTCTAGTTGAGAAGGTATGTCATGTATACTTGTTGTCTCCATGTATTATCAAATCAATCTTGGAAGAGAAATAGAATATTGTAATGGATGAGCATGTTCCTTTTATTAAGACTATGATGAAAAATAAGAACTATCAGTATCAAATGACCAAGGAGGATAAGGAATATGAGGAGTTGTGGGTAACTCTTGGTTTCACATTAATCTAGGATACTATGAGTTAGGGTGTCTCTATCTAGGCTTTAGGAAGACACTTGACAAGAAAGAGGAAAAATGGTACATGATAGTTGAGATTTGGTTGATGTTTCAAGACAAGAATATCATTTTAATATATCCTTAGATAAGGGGGAACAATGAGTCTTATAAGTCTACTCCAAGATGTTGTGATGGAATGAAGTTCTGTGTGCAAGGTCTATAGGTTGGGTATGGAGATATCTAGGTGTCATTGTAAGTTTTAAAGGTGTATTAATGGCATATAAATATTTGATGACTTTATTCAGATGTGTCCCAAGTGTTTTCAAGCATTTAATATCTTTTGTATGCAATTGGATAATTTTTGTTTACTCTCAAATTTTCTAGTTTGTGCTTAAGGGTATGCCATTCAAGAACCATGGTATAATAAGTATAGTCTCCCAAAGGATTCTAATCTAAAAATTTTGTCCATAAGTGTGTATTAATGATCTCTAGGTATGGGAAAAATTTTAGAGTTAGAATTTGACTGTAAGAAGGTGTGTTGACCAACTTTCTCTTATAAACCTTGTGTTTTGGTCTTTATTGGAAAAGTGGTTTTCCTAATGATTTGAGGTCTAATTTTGTTTAATAATTTGAAATGGTCAAATGGGTGCTCAAAACATTTTTCACAGTATTCTGGAAGTACATGGTTGGTTCCATAAAGGAGGAGTTGTAGAAGTAGAGGGTTAATTACCTAGTAGGTTTGTTAAGGAAGTATGTTGTAGAGGAATAGTTGAGTGTTGATTTCTGACACATTTTAGGAGGTAAATGAGTGTAATCTAGATATGAAATTTCAAACCATGAAAGTTTATATATAAAATGTTATGGGTTTTTCAAGGTCCAAGTAGGGCTACAAGGCCTCTAAGCAAGGCTAGTATGTAGAAGTGGAGTTTTTGGTCATTTTATCCAAAATACCAAGATGGTTGGAAGATTCTCAAGGGGTGGCTAAAGTTATATGACCTATGGGGAGTCCCTCTTAGTGTTCTCAACATGATTTCAAGTAGTTTTAGATGTTTTAGTGTGTTTTGTCTTCATAAGAGCAAAGTATGATCAAAGAAGAGTGTAGTCATGGAGCATGTTTGAGAATTTCAAGGTAATAAGTGGTATGCATAGTGTTAAGGGGAGTTTTTATCATCTCTCAGAGGTGTTCCTTTCTTATTGTTGGTCTTGAAATCCTTTTTAGGTCCTCAAGATCAGAAGATAGGCCCTTCGCCATTAATGTCAAAGGGGGAGAAAGATCAAAATGAAGTTTGATGAGGATGTTCAAATATTAAGAAGAAATTTTGAGGATTTTTTTCCATTAATGAAAAAGGGGGATATTTTTAAGCATGGTAATTTATGTTTTAGGTTTTCATTGATGTCAAAGAGAGCATGTGCTACTAATGCATTAATGATAAAGTGATCTATTTGATTGCTTGGAGAGATATGACATTTGTGCAGGTTTATAAGGAAAAACAAGAGGTTTTGAGGCATCCATAGATGTCTTGAAAAATATTTGGTATGTTTTGTGATAATTTTTGAAGAACAAAATGCATATTTTAGCTTAAGAGAAGCTAGACCATCACTGCATGTCATGTAGATATGTATGAACCAATAAGTTTGTGCATTTATTTTAAGTACAAAGCAATATGTTTATGGTCAAAGGTTTACATATAGATGTTTTCTATAGTTCCAATAAGCTATCCTAAAAATTTGAAGTCTTAAAGTGATTTCTAGCTCAAGTTATAATGCTTCAAAGTTAATCTAGAAAACTATGACGGCCTAGAGACCATCAAGTTTAATCATGTTGAAGTCTGAGGTCATTGGTCTAGAAGATCCAATGATGAGTGATTAATCATACATATTGAGATCAATGGTGCATATGAAGTAAAAATTTTAAGGTTTCATGAGTTGGTGATAATTTTCACAAGCTCACTAATCTGATAGAACATTAATGGTGAGTGGCAGTTCGTACTTATGAAAATCAATGGTGTAGGACAAGTCAAAGAGTCAACAAAGCATGTAGGACTACCAAGTGGTACAAACACATGAATTGAAATAAAAGTGTTCAAAATGAATGAAAGGGTTCCAAGTTTCATAATCATGATATTTTTGATCAAGATATAATGGTGAACACTACAAGATAAAAACTTGGTTGATCTAAAGAGATCAATGGTGCATATTTGGTAAATATTTCTAGGGAGCATGAGATGAGGTCAAATTGATTGAATGTTTAGAATATTTAAAGATGTATCTAATTTAGAGGGATATTAATGATGCATATTCATTCAATTTATGAGAGGTCATGAGATATTGATAATGGGTTTGATGTTTAATAGTGATAGTTGGAATTTGAATTTTCAAATTAATGAAAGAACAATAGTGTGGAGTATTTTGATTATATATTTTGATATAAGAAAAATTTGAAGGTGTAATAAAAAAAAATATATAGGACTTCAATGTGCATCCATTGAATCTACTTATAAGGTCTGAATGCTTTTACAATCAAAGTTATTGAGTTCCAAAGTTGACTGTGTTTGACCATGTTTTGTAAGTGACCCAAGAAGGATATTTGAGTTGTTCTGATGATATTTGGATGTTTCAAGGGGATTGAAATATTGGAAAGTGTTTTAGACTCCATTAGGATCATTTTTATGGACTTTTTAGGTTTTACCAATCCATATTTAGTATGAATAAATGCTTATAATTTGACAGTTTGTTCATTCATGGTGTTTTTGTATATAAGGTCAAAGATTGTTCTATTAGGCTTTAGCAGAGGAGTGTTGTGATAGATATAATATTTTAAAGATGTATAAGGGGTCATGTGAAGTGGAATTATACATTTTTAGGTGGTTATGTGTTTCTAATTTGATCATTGAAGTGCTAAATGGGTTAATAGGTCTCAATGAGACATATACGGGCTATTAAGGCCTAATTAAAAGGTGTAATTGCTTAAGTGTGATCCATGGATGCTATGGTCAACTTGTGTGGATGGTATTGAGATATGTTATATGTATTAAGGGCTAAGACAAGTATTATGTCCAACTTATAAGATAATAATCATGATGACTCTATAAAATGTGAAATCAAATGTGGTGATTTCTAGACTTGAGAAAAGAGATGTATGTGAGTGTTGTAGAACAAAGGAAAGAAGAAAGGGTGTGTGACCAATGGATGGGTTGTATAATAGATAAGGTTTATTATTGTGTGTATGAACTATAATTCATATTTATGATGTCAAAATAGTGCTTTTGTAGGTTTGAATATTGAGGATGAGTGAATAGGTCTAGAGTGATCCAAAATGATGTTTTAGATGCCTTAAGTGTGAGTGAAGGATAGATGATGAATGTGTGAGATTGGTGGTTGATTTGAGAGTTATATTAGATTTTGGACTATGTGTATGACCATTTGGTCATGTTGTTGAAGTTATGATAGAGTTGTTGCTGAGAAGTGTAGAGTTATCTAAAAGATGGTTTTAGATGTTTGTGGCTATGTGAAGAAGTGAAGGGGGTTAATATACATTGTATCTCCATCATATTAGTAGGAAATTAGTGTTTAGAAGATGATCATATCATACATTTTTGGAAGATTATCAAAATCTAGGTTAGAATGACTTGACCATCCTAGGAGTAGGTGATATTTATGGATCATGTGTTTCACTAAATGATGGTTAGAAGGACTTGATCATCTTAAGGGTAGGTGATCCTTGTGGACAAGGTGTTTCACTAAATTTTGGTCAGAATGACTTGACCATATTATGGGTAGGTAATCCTTGTGGAATGGGTGTTCCACTAAAGTGTCATGTTTGTAATACCTTATAGGATAAGTAGTCTACGTGTTTTCAAGCTTGAGAGTGGGTTTTATTCCCCAAAAGGGTTTCCCACATAGATATTATGTTGTGTGTATGTGACCTTGTGTTATCTATTGTTCATTGATATAAACAAATTGAATGTTTCATGGCTAGTTGTATTAAATGATTAAGTGTTTGAAGGGTTTGGAAATTGAATTGGATTTTTTGCCACCACTAATTCACCCCCTCTTAGTGGTTTGTAACTCTAATAGGTGTGTCTAATCCTCTCATTTAAGTGGCTCAAGAACTCAAGTAGACTATTATTCCATCATTTCCTACCCATGTGTAGTAGATGGATCTAAAACTAAAACTGTACGATGTAACTATAAATGTGTAACTAGAGATGTCTAACAAGAGATATATAACTAGAGATGTTGGCTCTATGGACACTTACATTTATTAGGTGGCTCTGAGGCACTCGATAATTTTAACCACTATAGATGGAGTAAGGAATGAATATGGTGTGGAAATTGGAACATGGTGTTTTATGTGTACAATGTAGATAATGACATGGATTTTATCATTTCATTTGATTAACCAGTGTATAAGTGAGCATATAAAAGTAGTGTGCCACACACATGTCACCAAATCTGATATCTAAACAAATGGATAATGGAATGAGTTGTAATAATATGTATCTGAGTATCTAAATTAAAATGGGAATGATCATGCCACACATGATGCCCCTAATATGACAAAATTGGTATTAATCTGAGCTAAATTGAGCCAAAATTGGTCAACTATAACTAAATATGTGTAAACCTAGATTGTACCTACTATACCTTTTGGCCAATCCATAATTTTTTGAAACTAAGGCTACTAGATAATAGCACCGTATCTTGGATAATAGCATCATGTAGTGCTAGTGTCCTAATTTGGGCACTAAAGTCTAAATATTTTGATTTATGTGAAACTATAATTGATCTCTACGTCAATATTTACCACTATGTTTTCTTGAGTCTAATTTCTATATTTTGAGCCTGTGTGCTAAAAATTATACTTTGAGTCCATATAAAAAGATTAATATCTATGACAAACCTCTGTATTTGCCCCATATTTTGATGGGACTTATTGAACCTATGCAATAAATATCCTCAAAATAAAAATATCTATAAAATGTGTATTATCTACAGCATATATGATATTATTGGTGTGAACAAAATTATTTCCTATCTAGTTCTACTATCAGGTGTGAATATGATTATCTTCCTAATCGGTTCCACTGGTTGATTGCATTCACACCTTATTTAATTAAGTTTACTTATGTGTTTTATATATTTGTCAAACCTTATAGGATCATGACACTTGTCACAATATTGTGTAGGGTTGGTGAGAGGTTTGTCACACATCACAAGATCATGAAATTTGTCACAATCCTGTGCAGGGTTGATAAGAGGTATTTAGTATAAATACCCCTTATGTAAGCTTGTTTTGTAACACCAATTGAATGAACAATTCATGCATTATCTTGAGTTTAGTATTCATTCTCATTCCTTAGTCTAAGTGCTTCTCTAGGCCTTTTAAGTGCTTCCCTAGGCCTTTTAGATTCTTACTCAAATCTTACATGGTGCTAGAGTAAGTTAAGGTATCTAGGGTAGCTTAGTAGGGATTATGATCTAAGAATATCTTATAGTCCATATGCTCTTCTCTTGCATCCATAAGGGTGGCCCTAAGAATCAAAAAGACGTGAAAAGAATAATCAGATTCTTGGGGGGGGGGGGCTTCCTTTTGAGTGTTTCAATTTCATGTCCTTTTTGGGCATTTACAAAGCATGTAAGAGCTCACCATTACATCCAGGCATCTTGGATCTCTCCTAGTTTGGTCCAGTTGAGCATGGGAGGATCCATCATCAGGGGTTTTTTGTAGTAGTTTTGCATGCATCTAGGGGATTGAAGGAGTGAGATTTGAAGGTTTTCTCTCAAATATGTATTTTTTCACTTTCAAATTTTATATTTTTTTTAAAATTCTTCCTCCAAATCTATTTCTCATATTCCAATTTTTTTGTTTTTTTAGATTATTGTAATTTTTTAATTTTTAGTTTTTTTGCATAAATTATTTTTTAAAAAAACTAAAAAATATCTATTTTGATATTCTAAAAAATACCAATTTTTTTGATATTAAAAAAAAAATCATAAAAAAAAACTTTTTTTGAAAATATATTATATTAAAAAATTTAAACAAAAAATTATTATTAAAAAAAACTTTTTTTTAATATATCAATTTTTTTAAAAATCAATTATGAAAAAAGAAACAAATATAAAAAATATAAAAAAAACCATGTAGCATTTTATGGGGACAAGAAAAAAAATACAAACTAAATTTTCATAAAAAATTTCCTGAGGCCCACGGCCTGCTCACAGAGGTCGTGGCCTTTGACAAAATGTTTAGCCTCCACCAAAGCCTTCGACCCCTGCATGCCAAACACTGTAAAAAAAAATTCGTTTTTTTTAAAACAAAAAAAACTTCAAAATCATGTTTTGTTCAAGTTTTTCTTTAATACCATTACAACCACATTAAAATTTTTAGCCAATTCAAGTTTGTTGGGACATGTTTTTAATGATTGAGTCGGTAGTCAATTTGGGCCAGTAGGCCACTTTGACTAAAATTCTAGTTTTTCAAATATCACATGTTTCACATGTCCATGGAGGAGTCAATCTTGGCTGGAGGACAAATCTGAATGTAATTCTCTATTTTTACACACATGGAAACTGATTTTTTTTTAAAAAAATATTTGGTCGAATTTGGTAGCCTTTGATAAATTTGGTAGACTTCTAAACTTGGTGGACCTTTAAATCTGATGAATCACCAATTCTAGTGGTAGTTCTGCTAAATTTGGTGTATTTTTAAAATTAGTGATATTTTCACTAAATTTGGTGACATGGTGTATGGTCCCCCTCTTTGTTGGTGTTCTTGACTTTTCAGTTCAACTTCAAATGACCATATCTTGATCACAAGACCTTTGATTTTTGAGAATTTTTATTTATTTTGGATATTTTTCTACCCTCTACATGGTGGTGTAGACATTTTTTGCATTTGATCAGCAGTTTTACATTACTTGGTACTTTTTCACATGCTTTATAGGTGTGTCATCCATTTTGGACCTCTCAAGACTCCGTTTGGGTTCATCAAAAATCTGTTTTGAGTGAATTTTTTTTCGAAAGTGCATGTTCTTTCATGTAATTCATAGATATGGTATTAGTTTATATCCTTGTCTTGTAAAATTTTCACTTTATTATTTTTTACTTCTTTTGGTAAAGTGTACACCAATTGTAATCTCCCACTTAGCCATTATTGTAAGTGAAATTTATAGCTACACTAATTATAAAGTGCCAAAATTCTTTTTTCTTGGGGGGATTCTTTATTGAGTAAATTTTTTGGGGGGTACTCTTATTGTGATCATTTCTTTGTTGATTCTAGTCATGGATCCTAATCATTGGAAACATAAATGTGATTTTTGTGGAAGTAAACAACATACCATATGATGATTGCATTAACAAAAAAAAATGATCTTCAAGAACTCATTCAAGTTCATGAAATGAGGCAACTTTGTATCACTAATAACATCAATTTGCCAGAATCTCATGGCCCTGTCTTAGAAAAGATTCCATCTCTGTTTAGTAAACTTCACTCAAACATTTATCCTAATCACATTGGTTAAAATTTTATGGTGATATATTCTATAGATATTCATGAGTTGATAGTTTCAACTCAAACATCCTTGACACCCTCTGTAGACACACTTGATTCTCCTATGATTAGTTCTCTCGTCGATGGTGAGAACCATACATCCATGGTTCCTAAACTTGAATCATGCATTACTCATGACATCAATTTAGATACATCTCAATAGTTTTTGGAGGCATCACCCACTCCTCCCTCTCCTATTTGTAGTCTTTTCATGTAGTAAGACATTTTTGATCTTCCAGATATAGCTCCTAGGGATGACTACTTGCCAGATATTACAAGTTTGTTTTATGAGTCCCATCTTTTGGACTTAGAGGACACCATTAAGGACATTCATTTCATATTTCATGATAGCTTCTCTAAAGCTTCTTATTTTTTAGATGATTTGAAGGCACATTTATACCCTCTTGTTCTTTCCTTGCCTACATCTACTTCTACAATGACACTTTATGTAACTATTCATGAGTTGACAGTCTTAACTCAGTCTTCATTGACACCTTCTATAGTAGTATCATATTCTTCTTGGTTTAGTTGTCTTGCCCATGGTGAGCACCATACATCTATGGTCACTATCCCTGACTCTTCTATGGTACCTAATCCATCATATAAACATTGGTCACAATTCAACACTGGCTTATAGATATCATTGCACATCATTTGGAGAAGACATCTTTGCATAAGGCATTCTCATGTTTGGATCCTATTCTTTATCTATTTCCACTTGGCTTTGAATTCTTATCCTTTGGCATCAACATGGTGACACTTGAGTATCTTTCAAAGATCTCCTTCATCTTGAGACTTCCTTTCTCACATTACTTCTTGGAGTGGGATTTTCTTCTACATCAACCATTGGAATTATTTATTCCCAAAGGGAGAAGTGTAGTTTGTTGACATTGGATCATCTTTAGCATACATCTTTAGGCATTCACCATTGGCACATGAGTTAATTCATTGTGGGGGGGACTCATAGTCTCACATTTCCTTCCTCATGGGGGTGGCGAGGGTGGGGGTGTGCGAATGGGGCCAGGGTGTTATTGATTGTATATTCATGATGAATTTTCCACTTAAGAGGTCATGTTTATACCTCCTTTCATTATTTGTTTATGCTTTTGCATATTTTCTCTCTTTTGGGGAGGAGCTTTTTTCTACAGGTTTTTCTCCTTTTCTCTAGTTATGAGTGTTTATTTTGTACATGGGTACCTCATTAGGCCTTATTGTTGGGACCCATTGTTTGTGTTTTGCATATTTGCATTTTTCATTCCTCCTAAGTTGCACTTAAGGGGGTTTTGGTGTGAATAGGATTATTTTCTATCTAGTTTTACCATCAAGTTGAGCATGGTTATCTTCCTAACCAGTTTCACTAGTTGATTTCATTCACACCTTATTTAGTTAAGTTTACTTAGGCATTTTATTTATTTTTCACACCTCAAAGGATCATGACACTTGTCACAAACCTATGCATTGTTGGTGAGAGGTTTGTCACACCTCACAAGATCATATCACTTGTCACAATCCTATGTAGGGTTAGTGAAAGATATTTAGTATAAATTCCCCCTATGTAAGATTGTTTTGTAACACCAATTAAATGAATGATTCATGCATTTTCTTAAGTTCAGTACTCATTCTCATTCCCTAGTCTAAGTGATTCCCTAGGCCTTTTAGATTGTAACCATTGTAGATGGATTAAGGCATGAATATGGTGTGTAAATTAAAACATGGTGTCTGATGTGTATAATGTATATAACGACATAGATTTTATCATTTAATCCAATCAACTAGTGTATAAGTGAGCATATGAAAGCAATGTGCCACACACATGTCCCCAAATCTGATATCTAAGCAAATGGATAATGAACTGAGTTGTAATAATATGTATCTGAGGATCTAAACTAAAATGGGAATGATAATACCACACATAATGCCCCTTATTTGAGCAAATTGGTATGAACATGAGCTAAATTGAGATAAAACTAGTAAACTATAGCTAAATATGTGCATACCTAGACTGTACCTACTATACTTTTTGGCCAATCTATAATTTTATAAAACTAAGGCTACTAGATAATAACGCCATATCTTGGACAATAGCACCATGTAGTGTTAGTGTCTTAATTTGGTCACTAATGTCTAACTATTTTTATTTATGTGAAACTATAACTGATCTCTATGTCACTATTTTCCACTATGTTTTATTGAGTCTATTTTTTTTTTTGAGCCTGTGTGCTAAAAATTATACTTCGATCCATATGAATAGCCTAATCTCTATGACAAACCTCTGTGAATGCCCCATATTTTGATAGGACTTATTGAAACTATGGATTAAATGTCCTAAAAATAAAAATATCTACAAAATGTGTGTTATCTGGAGCATATATGATATCTATGTAATAAACTAATATAATGTCCATACATAACATTGAAATGTAAGACAATATGAGCATAAGGTTTATAATATATGATTAATTTTAGATATAAAATTCACAAGGCCATTAAGATAGATATAACAATGTATATGAACAAAAAATTTAGTAATAACTTAGTAGCTACCTGGGGGGGTGGGGTATGATGTCCATTATATCACCCAAGTAGGAAGGGGAGATGCATGGGGTCCCTCATGGCATTTAAAACTAAAGTGTGTAAGAAGCAAGAGACTAGTGTCATAGCCATGATGTAAATAATAAAGCATACATACAACACACATGAGGCACACAAAGTAGGCCAAGGGACCACAATACAAGGGACAAGGGCACATGTTACTAAATATTAGAAAGAAATACATATAAGGACATGTTCAAATTTTGACATACGTAAATAAAAATCAAGAGCCACATGCAAAGACATGTTTAAATGTCTTCATACAAAATTAGTAAAACACATAAAAGGACATGGGAACATGTCCAAAGCATACATATAGTGAAAAGAAGTGGCATAGAGCCATAGAGAAATGGGATATTTAAATTACCTCAAAAATAAGTATAGAGATATAATTAAGTATAAACTAGGAAAGCTATAAATGAAAGTATGCATGAACATGTAATATAAATTTGTGTAAGAGATAAGATGTACATAACATGATCAATATCAAGATATAACAAGGATAAATATGTGATATAAAGTTTAGAAATATGTAACTTAGTAATTGAAATTGTGTATAGAGTTATCCTAATGGGTGAATGTGTCAAATGAAGAACCCATGTATTTATGTATATGCACCCAGTGGATAGATAATAGACAATATAGATCAGTGTAGTGGCCCTAAGTCTTGTAATCAATCTGTAAGCACTCAAAAAGAACAAGTAAATCATGTATATATGATAAAAATAGCTATACTAAGATAGATAACATATGTAGTTTCTAAAAAATATAAGAAATGTAAACATGACAATACATACAATCTATAATTTTGTATTTTCTGATTATATATTTGAATGTTTTTGATATATTATGTTATTTTTGTATTTTTCGATATAATATATGTAAAAAAAACATAAAAATTAAACTATATATAAGGAGAAACAAATATGCAAAGTATATAGATGAAGGGAGGAAAAATACTAACTGATAAGTCTCATGAGAGATTCACTATTAGTGTGGTCTATGTCAAAAATATTAATGATCATCTTTCATGCATTATGATTTTTATGTTGTAGTTAAATGGTGTTTTAGTATGAATCTGAGTATTGTTCATTATTGGTATTATAATAATCATAATAACCTAGAATGCTAGTGTTGACTTTTATTGTATCTGGATGAGTATAGGGAATTTCCTCATACTATGGAGTCGGCCTTTCTAAATTGTAATTTTCAATACTAATTTTTATTTTTCCCTTTGAAATTGTTCTTATTTTAGGTATATGGTACTATGGAGGTTCCTTTACTATAAAAACTCTTGTGATAATGCTTATTGCCTTTGCATGATTTTGACTTTGCAACTAAAGTTCTTGCTATTTATGTAACATTTCTTATGTATCTAGTGTTGAACATTGTCATTGATTGAGGGAGAGATTGTTGAGCATTACCATTATGTGTTGAGATTTGATATTTAATGTTGTCATTGGTATCAAAGGTTCTAATAAATATGAATGGTTATTAATATCAATCTAATATCATTTGATGTCAAAGGTTCTTGTGCAAATGCCTGATCAAGTAAGGCTTGAGGTATGTATGTGATGAGTTCTGATTATCATCATAGTGAGTGTTATTGTTTTGATAAAAGAATGTTGTTGAAGAACGTTCTAATGTCAGTTTAAGTGAAATATTTTAGAAGCAACATCATTGAGTACAATTCAATAAAACAAGTATAAAGCATCTTATAATGCTTTATATATACCTTGTGAGATGGTATTTATAGGTGGAAAGATGAAATGACTGTGCTCTGAAGAATAAATTGTGTGCTCCAAAGCTATGTGCAAGCAGTTTCAAAGATGCATTGAATGAGCTACGAAGATGAGATGCTTAGAAAAGAATACTATGAAGAATACTTGTAAATATTTGAGAATTATAGATATTTTTTGAGTTTATACATGAGATGTTTTAGGACCTTGCAAATGATTAAAATGTTAGCTCCAAATATTTGTATATGAAGCTCTGATGTTGTGAATATGATTTATTCAAGCTCTAAATATATATAAGTAGCTCTAAATAAGTTCTATTTAAGCTCTAGAGAAGAGTTAGTGTCTGAAATTTATTGATCGTACACAAGAGACATTGAAACATTGGATATTTTAAAGGTGGATTCTAAAGAGTGGCTAGAAGGTCAGATTCAAGGCTTAATAAGACTTACAGGTCAAGGCTTAGGAAACAAGAAGAAAGATGGTGTTCAAATGAGGCAACATGATCAGTTTACATGACATGGGTAAGTAGATGAACTTTGAATAAGGTAAGTAAAGTTTTTTTAAGTATGTGCATGAAGTTTTAGGACTTGGTTTGAAAGGAAAAGTCTTGAAAATTATTTTAAGGTTTTTCGAGTGCACATAATGAAAAGATGTCTACTTGAGAAGGTTTTCTCAGTGAGAGTTGGCATGTGCATATTATGCATGAGAACCTAAGATATTCATGGTAGATAAGGAAGGTTTATATCTCAAAATTACAAGCATTAGTTTCTATAAAAAGGATTAAGTTTTATGAATGATCATTAATACTAGAAGTTAGTCTAAACCCTCATAAAACCCTAATAAGGACCCAATATTAAAGATATTATTATAAATAACTCATAAAAAATTTATATGGCCATAAATTTTATTTTATGTTGCATCCAACTCTCCCAGGTATCTCCAAGTGTGATTAGTTTCTCAAGTGAGTGAGAAAAGACTACATAAAAGTCCTTGTCTTTAGGAAATTTGTTGTAGAAGACAAAGTTGACCAAGTAAATAGTTCTAAGTGAATGAAGATAAAAGTATGATAATTTTAGTTTTTTATCATAAATTATTATGGATAGGTTACATATATTAGATATGCAATGTTGATGATCTAAGTTGTCCAATTGTTGAATAGACCTAATGGTGTAAACTATGTGAAAATCAAGTATAAGTGAGAAGATGTTTCATTATGTATTTTCATGAAAGAGTCATGAATTGGAGTACATGATGATGTTTTTTTGGTATTTAATGAACTTTTCATGATTTTTAAAATATTGGAATTTGGTTTAAGTGATTGAAACATTGAAGCCAAATTGGCTTATTTAGTTGAGTAGAGTCTATGATAGAGAAGGTTAGAAGATTAGTTTGAAAGACTAATAGCTTTCATTAGATCTATTTATTTTATTGGTTGATATTTATTTAATTATATTTTAAGATCATATACATGAATTTAAATCCCTTGAATATATTTAATCATGTGTCATATGTTCAAGTTTCCTTGACTATGTTTTTTGAGTCAATTGGTAGTTCTAAGTGAACATCTTGTAAAGGAGTGTGTGAGACTATTTACCCTAAGTTGAAGCATAAAATAGATTTGGTGATGACCTTGAGGTCATAAGTTTTGTGTATATTTAATTTTTTCTATGATTATTTAGAAAAATTGAGTATATGCCTCAATTGTTTAAGACAGAGTTTCGGTATATGTGTAGTCCTTTTATAAGTAGTGATTTAATAAAGGGTTCAAGTGGTAACTTGACCTAAAAGGTATTTTAGACATAAATTGAAGTTGTATAAAGGATATTGGAGTGATTTATGAAATTTTCCTTCCATGTGAGGTGTTTTGATAAGATTGAAGAAGGATCAAAGGGTAATGTGTTGTTAAGAAGACCTATTAAGTCTTTATAAGCCTAAAAGAGGAATAAGGGATAATGATGTATGGTCAACCTATTGTAGTGATTTATTCATGAATAATACATGTTATTATAATATGATTTAACATATTCATGGATAACCTAATTTTTTTTAATGTATAACCAACCTAAAAGTATATGATCAAATGACTTGTATAAAAGCAAGGTAGTTAGGCCTATTTTGGGATGCTTAAAGGAAGCAAAGAGGGGATGTTGAGAGGGTGCTTATAGGGATAGAGTATACCATAATAAGTGAATGATATAGATCATTTTAAAGTATAATTATTTCATGCATACCAATATATATGTCATGAGTATCTAACATAAGTTATACAAAAGAGGTCAAGGTCAAAAGACCTAATCAAACCATGAAGAGGGCTAATTGAGTGAAGCAGGCTAAAGATCAGTTTGAGAGGATTGAAGAAGTGAAGAGATAAAGAAGTATATAATCATCTATTTTAGAAACAATAAGTGTTTTTGAAGGTGATAAAATAATCATGTGGTTAAGTTAGTGTTGAATCATCTAGGGGGCTATAATCTCCTTCTAAATTGGAGATTATCAAAGCCAAGTGGGTGCTTGGTAAATTAGGGTTTGGTGATCCTTACTGGGTTGGTGCTTAGATAATTACTATCAAGTTGGTTATTTAAATATTATGGGTTGGTTATCTTTTCTAATTTGGTGCTTAGATAAATACTATCAAGTTGGTGTTTGATAGATTGGGGTTGGTGCTCCAAGTTGAGTGGGTGCTCAACTGAAGATTTTTATTTTTGTTATATGAATGTAATCCATTTGTTTCATCAGTGGGTTTTATTCCAAAAGAGGTTTTCCCACATATATGTTTTGTTCATGTGTTTCATGCTCTCATGTTTTGATGTTTATGCTTGTTATGGTGTACTTGCTTTATTAGAATGGTTCATGTATGGTTAAGTGGAATTGAATGAAAAGTTATGAAGATTGATTGACCCCCCTCTCTCTTTCATCATTTTTCTAACAATTTTTATCTCAACATGTCATTTTTAATAAGGTTAACATCCTAAAGGATATCCTAAGAGGAAAGGATAACTAATCAATAAGCTTAAGGAGGTTTCTCTATCAGTAAGACTCCATTGTTCAATCTATCTACTAATGCATTCTAAAATTTTAGAATGAAGATATATATGATGTCACAAGGACATGATATGGATGGATATATTTCACCTCCAATCCCTCCAATAGATGTAATAGGTAATAAATCTAGTGAAAATAACTCCAAGGTAATGAATGTCAGTCTGTGTGGCCTATCAAAGCTAGAACCTATAAAGGTAATGCATTATGTTTCATCTAAATACATATGGGACAAATTGAAGACCATTTATGAAGGAGACACCAAGGTTAAGATGGCCAAGTTTTAGACCCATAGAAGATAGTTTTAAATCCTAAGGAGCAATGAAGTTTAATCCATTACATCCAATCTATTAAGAGTTTATGAAGTTGTCAACATCATTAGAAGACTAGGAGAAGAAGTGAAAGAGTATAATTTTGTTCAAAAGGTATTAATATCACTAAATTCTAAATTTGATTGTAAAGTGTTTTAGTAGAAGAGATGAAATATTTGAACAAGCTAGAGATGGATGGGATTCATGGCATTTTAACTACTTATGAGATGAGAATAGATGGAGGAAGATCTCTTGAGAAAGAATCAACTTTCAAGGTTAAAAAGAATTTAAATTCCAAGAAGATCAAAGATGGGGTATGTTTAGAAATTGATGATGATGAACTCATAACTATGTTTTCTAGGAAGATGATATTTAGCTTAGGAAACTACAAGGGTAAGTTACCCTTAAAATGTTTCACTTGTAAAATGATTGGTTACTTTACAACCAAGTATCCTAACAAGGATAGATCTGAGCATAATGAAGAACATATTTAACCTCATAGAGATGATAAAAAGGTATATAATTCTAAAAAAAATAAAAGAGACTTAAAAAAGATTGAAAGAATAAAAGGATAATTCAAGAATAATAAGAAACTCTTTATGTGGAGGTATGGGAGAAGTAATCAAAGCATCATTTTAAACTTTTTGGTCCTATAAAAGGTTCCATCCAATGTTTTGATGTGTCTTGAATCTTCTTGTTTAATTAAGCTCTTCATTTTAATGCATTGCTTAATAGCCTCAGTCCATTGTACCTATACCTTATAATATATAGAGACACTTATTGATGTCCTTTGACTTATATCAAAACTAACCACATTCACTCTTCCCTCATTTCTTCAAAATGGTCTCTTTTGAACAGTCTACTTCTTCATTGGTTCTTCCTCTAGGCACACCACTTAGGACTTAAGGACCAAATATTGGATTAGGTATCTAGGTCTCCATATTTTTGTCAAATATAGTCTTATATGTCCTTAACAAACTTGAAAATACCTTGTTCATGCACTCAACCAAGCTTAGACTTTCACCCAACACCCTTTGGACACAATGCTTCTTCAAGGCTTATAGCCTTTTTTCATGTATTTTTATTTGTATGGATAGTATATGATATATAAATAGATCTAAATAAATTTATGGGTACCCTCTATCCTTCTTTATGTCTTTATTAAATTTCATATCTAAACTCCACCATTTTCTCATACTTCTTTCTTTATCCTTCTCTCAAATAGGCCTATTTAGCCCTAGTGCACACTTCACCTCTAGTAACCATAATATATGGCATACATTAAATTTAAAACCACTTTATTCCTTATTTTCACCTTGAATAAGGTAGGATCACAAAATTTTAGGATTTTTCTAGGTTAAAACTCCTTTAAACATAAAAACCCTAGTTTTAGGGTTTCTTAAGCCCTATACAGGTTGAGTGCATAGTTAATTAAATATATCAAGTTAAGTAAGGTTTAAAATTCCCAAATAAACTTATTCAGGTCTGTTGTGACCTCTCTCAACTTTTTAGATAGGAGAGACACCTCTTTTACATTTTTTTTACTCTCCTAAGTATTGGAATACAGGTTCTTTTTACCCTTTTCAAGACTGTGACAATAGGGTTAACGTATTTAAGAATTTGATTGGAAATTATTAAATAATTTAAAAAATAAACAACCTTCCTAACCATGTTTTAAATCATACCAACTATTATATTTAATGGACACACTTTTATTTAAGAAAACTTCTTACTTGCCATTTTGACTGTGCACAATAATGGGTCTTACAGGTCTATTGGCAATAACAAGGTTATTTGTGTTTGTTTTAAGAATTTAAAAATACTATTAAGGATATAAAGCCTCTATTATATAAGAGACAATATTTATAAATCACTATTTCAATGATTCACATGGCTTAGGCAATGAAATAATTTATTCATAGTTTCCAATCTACCAATCCACTTAAATAAGGTATGACAGAGTTTATAACCTTTGGAAATTCAAGTGGCTATTGAATATTTCACTTAAATATATATCATGATAAAAAATTCTTAGGACTTCATAATAATACCCATATATTCCTAAATACTTTATAACTCTAAAATTCCATAGAAATCATCATTGACAACTTTGCCACCCCACTAAGCAAATACACAAGTTCCTCCAAACTGAGTTATTTACAATTAGTTTTCCCTTCTGAGATGCCATAATAAGGTACCTCAAACACCTTGACATAATAATTTGACCATAGTTGACCCTTTATTAACAAAACCTCATAAATAGGGCTTCTTGGCTTGATGTTCTTGCATCACTTCTACACCAAAGAAGATAGTTCATTATATGTAAGTGATTTAGACACATCTAACAGTAAAGATGATAGAAATTAATTTGATCATTACAAAAATGAAACCCTATTCATATGCATAGAATTAGAAACTAAGGGTTGCTCATATGGGAAAGGTCTCATGATTAATGCAGAATTAGATGAAGAAGAATACTATGACAATGAAGAAACTAAAGTGGATCTTGAAGCAGAGCTCATAAGTGCCCTAGAAGAATTGAAGATTGTGAAGAAGAATAACAAGAAATTGAATTCAATAGTTTAGGACTATGAGGAGAAGAATAGATTATTTGAGGAAAGGTTGTGCAACACCTCCAAAGAATATGAAGAGATCATCCATCAAGTTGAAACATAGAATGAGATTATGGAAGCAAGCCTAAAGGCTAAAGAAGAAGAATAAAATAGAAATGAAACAAAAATAGAGTCTATAAGAGATGATTTGGATTAGTCATCCATAAAGATGAAGAGTTTTGTGAAGTTTGAAAAGAGCACTGAGGTTCTAGATGATATCTTGAGTAGTTAGAAGTTTGTAAGTGACAAGATCATTCTTAGATTTAAAAAAGACCAAAAGAAGGCACCTCAATTTGAAAATAATACTATTGATGATAAAAACATCAAGATTAAAAGACATATCAGGCAACCTGATGCTAAAATTTATGCTAATTCTTTCAATGGTTACTATTTTACATGTAGTCTGTTCGGTCATAGAGAAAGAGAATGTAAAAGATCCTCTAGGAATGAGTACTCATGGAACTATGGAAGGAGAAGCAATTGGTCAAAGGAAGATCACAATCATCATTAGTCTAATGGTATATATAATTTGATCTATTAATAATATCATAATGTAGGACATATTGAAAAATTATGTTCTAACAGAGTTAGAGGATCATTTAATCAAGATAAGAAGGCTCAAGTCTTGTCACTAAGAAATGGATCAAGAAGACAAACTCTGAAAATAAGGTAAAAGTGGAGTAAAATACTAAATAAGAATATTCTATGAAAACTTAGAGTATAGATAGTGGTTTTTTGAGCCACATGTTAGGAGATAAGAAACATCTTAGTCCTCATATAGTTTATCAAAGCAATAAGAATGAAGAATTGGCTAAAAAAAAGAAGAATGAAAAGGTAAGTCATGATCAAGCCATAAACTAAGGTGGAATTTTTGCTACTATAGATAAAAAATCAAGTAAGGTATGTCAATAACACTTGTTATCTTCATTTATTGACAAGATAATCAAAGAAAAGAAGAAGGATGATAAGGTGGATGATGAAAAGGTCAAGCCTAAAGAACCAGTCAAATATAGAATAATGTTAAAGAATATTCAATCTTATGAAAAGGATAAGGATATTTGGGAATCCCATGAGTTCATATTATTCTATTACCCTATCAAAAAGTGGTGGCTCCATTAATCTTCATGGAAACATTCTTCCATCAACAGAAGCATGAGGTTGTAGATAAAGATGCCCCAATGATAGAATGTAGAATAATTAGCACATAAGAGGTAAGCTTCTAAGATCTATTTGTATAAGTTGATCTAGATATATGAAGACCAATGAGGGGTCTCTATTTTTTTAGTTGGTATCAAGAATGGGACAGATATGTGTATGGTCAAAGAGTTTGGTATATTATTCAACCATGTCAAAGAGAGGTATTTGAGTTTGAGTTCCTAGTTCTTTGAAAAAAGATATGCTTGGTCTAATGGGGAGTTTGGTAGCTCTTTGTTCATTGTCAAGAGAGTGATTTTTTTATTATAAAAGAGTTAAAGAGAGATTATGTTTGATATGCTTCATAGAATCTATTTGTTGAGCTCTTGATAAATCAGCTAGGAGAGTGACCTGATTGAGAAGTTTCTGAGAATGATTGTAATAAGTGGTTACCATAAGTTTTTAAGACTATTTGTCATATAAGGATGTTTGAGAGATATTATTATCTCACAGGATGAGAAGAGTATGTTTTTGGTATATGCCTACTACTAACAAAAGCATGGTGGATGCTTGGTTTGAGGGGGAGTTATTCAGTAATTTGACTGAACCTGATTTTTGTTTAAGTGGTCTTGTAATCTAAGTTCATTATGAAAGATATGATAGTTATGAAAGACCTTTGTCATTAATTTCAAAAGGGGATAAATATTATCAAAGTTATGAAAGATCATAAAAGGATGAAAATATGGGATAAATATTATAAAAAGGAGAGAGATCAAAAAGATAAAAAAAAATGAGAAAGAGAGCAAGATCAAAAAGGGCTAGAAATAAAAGACAAGAACTAGGTCTAAAAGATGATTTCCATCAAGAAGTGGTTGACATATTTTTGTGAGTATGTTTTCCAAAAATGAAAAAGGAGGATATTTTTGAAATTGTCATTGATTGAGTGAGATATTTTTAAGCGTTGTCATTATGTGTTGAGCTTTGATACTTAATGTTGTGATTTATGTCAAAGGTTCTAATAAAGATGTATGGTTATTTCATTGATGTTATTCTAATATTATTTAATGTCAAAGGTTCTCTTGAAAATTCTTGATCAAATAAGCCTTGAGGTATGTATATGATGAATTTTGATTATCAACATAGTGAGTTTTGTTGTTGTGATGAAAGAATGTTGTTAAAGAAATTTCTATTATCAATTTGAGTGAAATCTTTGAGAAGTAACATAAGTGAGTATAGGTCAGTACAAGAAGTATAAATCATATTTTTATGTTTTTTATAGACATTTTGAGATGGTATTTGTAGGTGCCAAGATGAAATGAGTGTGCTTCAAAGAAGAAAATGTGTGCTCTAAAGTTTTATGTAAGTAGTTCTAAAGATGCTCTGAATGAGTTAAAAAATGAGAATGCTCTAAAGAATACCTGATAGTATTTGAGCATGAGATATATATATATATTTTGAGTTTATACATGATATGTTTGAATACCTTATAAATGATTAGAAGGTCACCTTTGAAGATTTGTATATGCATCTTTGAAGTTGCTATGAAGATGCTATAGTTGAGTTCTAAAGATATATAAGCATCTCCAAATAAGTTTTGTTAAAGCTTTGGAGAAGAGTGAGTGTATTAAATTGCTTGAGAATACACAAAAGACATTAAAACATTGGAGAGTTTAAAGTTGGATTATAAAGAGTGGATAGAAGGTTAGATTCAAGGCTTAATAAGATTTGTAAGTCAAAGGTTAGGAAGCAAGAAGAAAGATGGTGGCCAAATGAGGCAACATAATCAGTTTTCATGACATGGGTAAGTAGATGAAATTTTAATGAGATAAGTAAAGTTTTTTTAAGTATGTGCATGAATTTTTAGGACTTGGTTTTCCAAGAAAAGGACTAAAAAGTATTTCAAGGTTTCTCAAGTGTACAGAATGAAGAGATGTCTACCCAATAAGGTTTTATTAGTGCTTGTTGGCATGTGAAACTTATACATTTGAACCTAATATATTCTTGGTAGATGAGGAATGTTTCTATATAAAATTTCCAAGCATTGGTTTTTGTAAAGAGGAGATAAGTTTTATGAATGATCGTTAAGATTGGAAGTTAGTATAAACCCTCATAAAACCTTGACAATGACCAGATATTGAAGATATTATTATAAAGAGATTAGAATAATTTTATATGGCTGAAAAATTGAGTGGTGGTTAAATCCAACTATCCCAAGCATTTCTAAGTGTGATTGGTTTCTCAAGTGAGTGTGAAAACCCTATAGAAAAGTGTTTATCTTTAGGAAATTTGCTATAGAAGACATAGTTGGCCAAGTCAATGGTGTTATGTGAATAAAGAGAAAACTATGAGACTTGTAGTTTTTGATCATGAAGGATTATAGATAGGTTACAGACCTCAAATATGCAAAGTTGATGATCCAAGATGGCCAGTCTCTAAATAGACCTAGTGGTGTAGAATATGTGAAAATCAGGCAGAAGTGAAAGGATGTTTCATGATGTATTTTCATGAAAGAGTGATGCATTGGAGTGAATTATGATGTTTTTTGGGTCTTGAATGACCTATCCATTATTTTTATAAGATTATAAGTTGGTGCAAGATATTGAAACATTGATGCCAAATTGGCTTATCTTGCTGAGTAGATTTTGTGACAGAGAAAGTTAGAGGATTGGTCTAAAAGACCAATAGTTTTCATTAGATATCTTGATCTGATTAGTTGAGATTGATCTAAGGATGTTTAAGATCCTGTACATTAATTTAAATCCCTAGAATATATTTAATCATGTGCCAAATTTTCAAGTTTCCTTGACTATGTTTTTGGTGTCAGTTGGCAGTTCTAAGTGAACATCTTACATAGAAGTGTTTAAGCCTATTTAACCTGAGTTGAAGCATTAGATGGAGTTGGTTATGACCATAAATTCATGAGGTTTATTTTTATGTAATTTTTTTCCATATTTTTTTGTCAAAATTGAGTATATTCCTTAGTTTTTTAATATAGAGTTTCCATATATGTGTAGGCCTTTTATAAGCATTGATTTGATAAAGGCTTCAAGTGGTAACTTAAACTAAAAGGTATTTTGTACATAAAGTGAATTTTTATAAGGGATATTGGAGTGTATTATGACTTATTCCTTTTTTTTGAGGTGTTTGGATAATCTTGAATAAGTATGAAATGGTAATGTGTTGATAAGAAGACCTATTAGGTCTCCATAAGGCTAAAAAGGAGTAAGGGCTAATTGATGTATGTACGCCCTATTATAGTGATTGTTTCATGAATAAGGCATGTTAATAAAGTATTATTTAACTTATTCATGAAAAAATTAAGTTATTTTAATGTATATCTTACTTAAAAGGATATGATCAAATTACTTGTATAAAAGCAAGGTAGTTAGGCCTATTTTGGGATGCTTAGAGAAAGTGAAGAGGGGATGTTGAGAAGGTGATTAGAGAGATAGATAATAATAGGATAAGTGAATGTTATATATCATTTTAAATTATAATGAAGTCATGAATACTAGTAGATATGTCATGAGTATCTACCAGAAGTTCTACAAAAGAGGATCAAGGTCAAAAGACCTAATCAAGCTATGAAGAGGGCTAGTTGAGCGAAGATGATTGAAGATTAGTTTGAGAGGAATGAAGAGATATAATAGATGAAGGATTAAATAATCATATATTATATATTCAAGAAGGGTTTTTTAAGGTGATCAAATAATCAAGTGGTTGAGTTGGTGCTGAGTCATCTAGGGGGTTGTAACCTCCTTACAAGTTGGATTTTGATAAAGCCATGTGGGTGGTTGGTAGATTATGGGTTGATAATCCTTTTTGGGTTGGTTATCAGCTAAATAATATCAATTTTGTGCTTGAAATATTAAGTTTTAGTTCTCCTTGCCATGTTTGTGCTTAGCTAAAGACTATCAAGTTGGTGCTTGATAGATTAGGGTTGATGTTCCATGTTAAATGGGTACTCAACTAAAGATTCATGTTTTTCTTATAAGATTGTAGTCCATTTTATTCATTAGTGGATTTTATTCCCTAAGAGGGTTCACCACTTATATTATGTGTTCATCTATTTCATGCTCTTATGTTTTGATGCTTATGTTTGCTATGATGTACTTGATTGATTAGAATGGTTCATGTATGGTTAAATGGAATTGAATGAAAAGTTTTGAAGGTTGATTCACCCCCACCCCTCTTATTCATCTTGTTTCCAACATCTAGATATTTTACCTTGATAAATTGTATCTATGAATGATTTTATTTAGGATGTTTAATTAATCCTAAACCTTGTTGGCCAACATTATCAATTGTTAGAATAGGAGTAGTGATTCCTTGGGCCTACTTTACCAAACCATGATCATGATAATCAAACTATTTTAGATATGTTTAACCAAACCCATACCAATTTTAAAGTTAAACTTCATTTTATAGAGGTATATTTGAATATTTTACTTTCTTGACTTGTGATTGTTGTACTATTTCTTCCTCTGATTGTGCTTGTGAACCTTTTATAATAATGAGTTATGATTTGATAACCATTCTTTACTATTTATGAATTTGACCCCTTTTGAATTTGTAGTTGTCCTATTAATTTTTGTTTGGATTATGTCTCACTATTTTTGCCATATGTATCCATTATCTATTGTATTTTCCTTTTCAATGCTAACATGAATCGGTGTGATGCCCAGGTATTCTATGATATGCACAATAAAACATGGATCTCCTCACTAGGTGTAGAGGAGGTAGGTTGATCAACTTAGATTTAATAATTTATATTAGTATCTCACTTGAATTATTATTGGACCCTCATAAGAATTTTAAATAAATTGTAATAGATTTATTGTGTTTTACTTTATGATTTGGATATGAAAGAGTGTTAGTCATAAATTTTCTAGGTATAGATGTATATATATGATGAACACTATCATATTCTGAAGACTTTGTACATGTAATGTGATTTACCTTTAATGTGACATTTTCAATTAATAACTAATTTTGATTATATAATTTTTATATTAGCTTTCTCATACTGATAATTAGATCCCTTAGAGTCTTATAAGTGCAAACCATAGTTGCTTCTAATTAAACATGTAGGCACACACCCTATAGGGAGAGGTGTAGCTAGGATAAGAATGGGCATTAGTAACAATGGTATAGGATAATTCATCTCATGGAGAAGTGATAGCATGAACTTGGCTAGACAAAAGTTATCTATCACCCTTATGGAGATGAGGAGGAGATTATTTCTTGTGCATAAGATATGACATTGAAAATTGAGACATAGTTGTTAGATTATGTACTAAATCCTCTATGTGTGTAAGGGTTTTATTCTTAATGGAATTCCACATAAGATAAATATAACATGCTATGAAATATGACATATATTTGAAATGATTTAAATCATCATGTATATATGTGTTTATGTCATTTTTTAATTCATTCCAAATGAAAGGAAATAAGCATGCAAGAGAAAATAGAAAATTTTGGATTAAAAATTAACTAAATTCATCTATCATTATGATCATGATTATATGAAATATAAATCTAGATGAGGATTCTAGAAGGATGGAAACATAAACCCTAGGGTTCTCTAGGGTTAGAGTTTGAGTAGTATTTAAAGTAAGTTAGGTTCACCAAATGTTTTAATATTTTAGCACTTAGATGAATGTAAATATTATGTTGTTAAAGGGTTGAGTATATTAAATTATGGTATAAATATGTAATAAATATAACCACTAATTTTTTACAAAATTGGCTTAATTTGAGCTTTTAAAAAATAGTAATCAATAACATAAATGAGAATGGATGATCTGGAGGTTGAAAACTAAGATAGAGGTTGGTTCAGGTGTCACAAGAAAGATAAAGGTGTCAAAAAATATCCTAGACAATAGCACCATAATTGGAGAGTAGAACCATGTGGTGTTAGTGTCCCTATTTTGGTGCTAGTGTCCTCTATGTAGAACTATTCAAAATTTCTAGGTGCACCTGTGTCTAGGTCTATCAAGCATGTTCCTTCATGCATGAGTTATTTATCTTTGTATATGACCTATTTTAAATAATTTTTTGAGCACAACCTAATCCTCCATGTTGTTAGGGCATATAATTAACATAAGAAATTAAGTGTGTTGTTAGTGGGGTAGGATGGCATCCTCAGCACCCCATTGTGATGAGATTTACCTACATACCAATAATCTGAAGAGGGATCAATCCTAATGTTTTTCTCCCCACCTAATTTTTGGTGCCTATTCAATTAAAGCTAATATGATTATTGACTTGAGTGATTTTAATGTGCTTGAGACTAGAAACCTGAGTAATTTAATCTTAGGAATGATATAGCTGATTATATGTAGAAGTAGGGTAGAATAGGGTTTGATAAACTTAATTGTGCACAACTTGTTCTAAGTTTTTATATGTAATTTTCATCTAGTGGTTAGAGGGATAATATTCATGTATATATACTATTTTGGTGTTTTTTCAAGCATTAAAAGAGGTCTAGGCCAACCTTATGTGGTCTTAGATTTGGAAAGATATCCGTTGGTGGAAAAAGTAGGGAAATGACAATAACAACAAAATTGGGACACTAGTACCATATAGCGGTACTATCCCTATAATGGTGCTAGGGTCCAGGTGGTAGAAATTGAGGCATAAATGGCCAAGATATCAAAATGAGGGTCTAAGACTACTTTAGGGATGTTTAGGGACACTTTTGGCCTACACAAAGTCTAGATAAGTGTGAAAATAGGCCCTAAGATAGGTTTAAATATATTCTAGGGATG
The DNA here is from genome assembly GCA_037957365.1 of Torreya grandis. Classification (NCBI taxonomy): domain Eukaryota; kingdom Viridiplantae; phylum Streptophyta; class Pinopsida; order Cupressales; family Taxaceae; genus Torreya; species Torreya grandis. The sequence goes on from JARHVA010001808.1 coordinate 2,531,973, forward strand.
GGTGGTCTCAAGTGCACTTTTAGCACTCAAGTGTCATTTTAGGTGGTTACTATATCTTAGACCAATTCAAAAATAGTACCCTTAATTCATCCCATTAATCACACAATCCCATGATATTTAAAACCTGCATATAAATTAGGTTTGAAACATTTTTTGCATGCTATTTAGGATTATAATTTAGCCTTTGCATTTAATTTTTATTATAATATTAAAAAATATAGATAACTTTATTAGTCATTTAATTTAATATTTTAAAAAATGGAGACAAGTTTATCTAACACTCTTTAATTTTAATTTATTATTTCACAGTTCTATTTATTTTATAATTAGTATTTACTAAATCACACAAAACATATTATTTTAAAAATATATATTTTATTTAGGATGTTAGATTATATAATAAGATTTGTATTTTTCAAAAAAGAGGTAATTGAGATTTATAGGGTATCTCTCCCTTTCTTATATTAGATATGAAAGACTATAAAAACATGAGTGCTTGTTGTAAATATCAATGACCAAACAAATGCATAAGAGTTAATAACCATAAATATTACTTGTAAAACAAGAGCTTACTCTATTACAACCTTGATAAAATTAGGTCACTAGGTACTTAAAAGGTAAAAACCGCTATATGGTTGAATTACTATATCTAAAAATAAACATTGGACAAGGGATGCATCATAAAGATCCATCCAACTCATCATTCTCATCATAGTTCACTTTAATGGAGATAAAATCAAAAGGGGGAAAATTATCTCTCTAATGTTGACCCTAGTTGCCACCTTAACATTCATATATGCTACCCCTTCTTTCTACGACCTCCACTTTTTCCATCACTTTTACATCTTTAGTTATCCTATTCAAAACCATAATTTTCATGCCCACTTTCCATATTTTCATTGTTAGTTACTTGGTTAGAGTCCCTTTCCATCGTACCTCCTACAAATCTACTCCCACAAACCTTTCTCCCACTACTGGACCCTTATAAAAATCTCCACCTAGTTTTTTATAACTATCAACACATTCACATTTTATCCCACCATCCTCCAAAATATATCTCTTCACACTTATTTAAATTATTTCATCCCTTACCACTCTTAACATAGGTCCCAACATCCTTTTTCATAATTTTTTTGCCACACTTTCTAGACACCCATTATTGTCCTTCCATAATCCCAATGTCTCTTAATTTCCACTTTCCTAGCTTATTTTTCCCTTCTACCCCATAGGATCCATTCTAAGTTTCTATGTCTTTGCCAAATTTGAATTAGGATCACATTGGCATTTTCCTGCCAATTTGCTCAATTTCAAATTTTGAATCTTTTTCCTAAGGTTTTGGGTTATTGTCATGTGTGTAGGAGTTTTAAAAAGTATAGTATTGTTGTGTAGACCATCAAGTAAACAATTCTATCTAAATTCATACATGACTCACATGGTTAGTCTTCTTAATGAGTATGTTAGAGGTTAGATTAGTTGAGATTCTCACAACATCCATGAAGGAGTTAGAAAGTTAGTTAGGTTAGTTATAAGTTATAAGAGAATTTTTAAATGTATATTGAAGTAGGAGTGAGGGGGATGAATTTTATGTGAAACATATGTAACCCCAAAGGAAAATAATAAAGATGTGTCTCAGTTTTTGAAACAAACTCTACATATTATGTGTATACTTTTCATTTTGTGTTTGGTGATTAAAAAGGACTATATAATCATCATATGCTTAAAGAGATACTATAGGATGTAAAATTTGATGAAAATTATCAATTGAATACTAATAAATTTAAGAAGGTTGGGTTATAAATTCAATAATTGTCAAATAAGAAGTTGCTTAGTTGAAGAGCTGGTGTTGCAGACCCTTGTGTGTTTACATTTTATGGAGAGAGAAGATTAAGAAACCATATGTACCAAGAGAGGATTTTGAGAAAAAAGTTTGAGCCATGTTTATAAGTTGATAATTTATTATTCTCATGAATTCAAGTTTATTTATATTGTATTTTGTTTGTTTTAGTACAAAATTTTAAGGAGTTTCAAACAAAGACCCTATATGTCTTGTGTTATGTGACCAAACAAACCTGTACATGCATCAATAGTGGCAAATATTGTTGGAAGATTGGTATATTTCACATATATATATATATATATATATATATATATATATATATATTGGAAATAATTTAGTTTAAATTCTTATAATTTTTTTGACTTGTTTTAAGTTGTTTCAATACTATTGAGTGAGATAACTAGTAAAAAGGCATGTAGGTTATTGTATTTGTGCACACATTCAAACTAAAGTTTGAGTAAACTGACTAACATAGGCATAAAAAGAAGGGTCCATAAAAAGGATAAATTTAAATAGTGTTTATAAAAACCTTATACATTAATTTAGACACTTTTAAACTTTTTAAAAAGCTTAAAACTTAAAGTTTCTCCTTCTTGGGTCAACACAGTCATGTACATACCATGCTCTAGGGTTTCAAAAAGAGAACTTGATTTTTGGAAGTTTCCAATGATAAAAAATTCCAAAACTTTGACATTTTTTGAACAATAATTTTTTTAAATGATTATATCATTTTCAAGTTGATTCCATATGGATAAGTATGGATTAGAGGGGTTGTGTTTAAAACAGGGTCATAAGAAACCTAATAGGCCTAAACAATGACCAAAAAGGGCCTAGAAGAGTGATCTAAGAGCTAAGTTAGAGCATAAAACTTCATGCAGAGATTATAAATAATATAGGGTATCTAAAAATTTTTACATTTTCCTAATATGATATTGTACCCATTCGTACAATGAAAAAAATCATAAAAAATGGCTACTAGGGAAAGAGTTTGGTTGAGAACTTGTTAAGCCAAAGAAAGCAGTTGAGGCTATCCATGTGAAAGATAGTATATATAAGACTTAGATAAATAAATGAGATGATTTGGGTGTTGAGAATCTTAAATCTTAGTAAAGCTAGAAAGGGATTTCATGAAAGGGAGATATAGAATATAATGAATTAGATGTAAGTGTGATTGTGAGGTGTATGCAGGGCCCAAAGAAAGAGAAAAAAATGAGTCAAAGATGATTAGTGCATAGAATCAAAAAATAGAATGACATTGAAACTTGTGAAATAATTGAAAATGTAAATTATATTGATAAGTTTGATAGCATGAGTTGGTGATTGCAAGTATTAGAGCTATAGAAGGAGTAGAGATAGAGGTGGTCTCTGCATGACAACCCTTCTTGTCTTGTCATTGGCCCAATGTCTCCCAATGTTTCCTTTCCTAGCTTCTTTTTCCCCTCCACCCCATAAAACCTAACCAAATAATTTACCACCATAGTAGAATTTTGGCAAGAGTTATTCAACTTGTATCACATTATTTTAGAGCGTTTTCCTATTATTACTTATATTATTAATCATTTTTCAAATTGGGATTAAATTTGATGGCCTTAAGATCATATTTATGTTTTTTTAGATGATATAATATGAAAGATAAAATTTTATAAAACTGTCTTAAAAAAATAAAAGATTATAATAAATATATAATTTATTTTTAATATATATATATATATCTACTATGAACTATATTAATACTTGAAGGGAAATGTTGAATAAATAATTTTCATTAATTTTTTTGATAATAGGAAGGGTCGATTTTCAAATTAATACTTATTCCTAGATATCATTCTATCACATTATGTTATTCATATCTTTTCAAATAAAACAATAAGTTAAAGTCACTCTCATTGTCACATGATTTTGGATTTCTTTTACAAAATATCATATGGTGAGTCATTTTCCAAATATAATTTTAATTTATTATGATATTTATTACTTTCCACACAAAATAACAATGCAAAGTCAATATCATTCTATCACACAATTTTAGAATATTTGTATATCCTTACTTATATGACATGATAAATCATTTTCCAAATATCATTCTATCATACTACTACAAATATCTTAAATACATCTATTTAAAAAATGTTAAGAAATATCAATCTCAAGGGATTTATCTTAGATTTTTAACATACCACAATTATTTATAACTTCATTACCTTCTTCATAAATTTTCTATTGGCAGATGAGAAATCATATTAATCTACATACATCAATGTGCCAATCTCAAAATAATCATTTTAGAAAAAAATGGGGGTTCAAATTTCTACCATATAACCAATATATTTCAATTTCTTAATTTAATTAGATTTCAAACAAAAGAAAAAGGGGGGGATGATCATCTCTTTAGTGTTGACTCTAGTTCCCACCTTAGTATTCATATATGTTTCCCCTTCTTTATAGCACCTCCACTTTCTCCACCATTTTCACTTCCTTAGTGATCCAACTCGAAACTATCACTATCATGCCCATTTGTCATCTATTCACCATTATATACCATCTCAAAGTCCCTTTCCACCGTGTCTCCTAAAAATCTACTCCCATGAACCTTTTTCCACCACTAGGACCTCTAGAAAAATATCCACCTAGTTGTCTTTAGCTAACAACACCTTCACATAAATAATATAATATGTCAAAAACATAAAAAATTCAAATATTACTTAAAAAACATAAACTTTATAGATTATATGCATTATTATGTTTACATTTATTATATTTTATAGACACTACATATGTTATCTATCTTAGTATAGTCAGTTTTATCATAGATACATGCTTCACTTGTTCTTATTGAGTTCTTGTAGATTACTTGTAAGACTCAGGTCCACTACATTGATCCAAACTTGTTATTCTCTACCCACTAGGGGCATATAAACTGATACATGGGTCTTTAGTTGACACATTCATCCACTTAGGGGAACCCTACATAAATTTTTGATTACTAGGTTTTATCGTTCTATACTATGTATTCTAGTTTTAGCATTGTTATATCATGATATTGATCATACTCCACTTACTCATATTTTTTTCCAGCTATTACTAATTTACACTTAGTATATGTACATATTGTCTCTTACACAATTTTGTATTAAATATTCATGCATACTTTCATTTCTAACTTCCCTAGTTTAGACTTGATTATATTTCTATGCTTATTCTATTCAAAGGCATTTGAATATGCCATTGTTATATGGATATACACCACTTCTATTCATAGTATGTATGATTTAGACATGTGCCCATGCCCTTATGTGTGCCTTTCTTAATTTTATTGTGGGCATTTGAACATGTCCTTTTATTTGTCTCTAAGCCAACTTGCATGTTACTTGTATATGTGGACATTTGAACATGTCCTTACATGTCTTATTTTCTCAGATTTAGTGACATTTTCCCATGTCCCTTGTATTGCAGCCCATTAGCCTAATTTTCATGCCTAATGTGTTTTATATGTATGATTTCTTGTATGCATCATGTCCATGAAAATTGTATTTTCCTGTTAACACAATAATTTTTTTATGCCATGAAGGACCTCATGCATCTACCCTTCCTAATTGGGTGTTGTGATGGACATAATGCCCCATCCTTTAGGTGGCTACTTAGTTTTACTTATATTTTTTGTTATATACATTAATTACATATATATTGACACCATTATGAAATGTTATACAAGACATACATATTTAATTACATACATATGCTTAGATTATCTTACATTCTGATGTATGTATACACATTATATTGAATTATCACGTAGTTATGATATATGTTCTAGATAATACATATTTTGTAGATATTATTATTTTAAGGATAGTTCTTACACATATTCAAAAAATATCTTCAAAATAGAGGGGATTCATAGGGGTTTGTCATAAATATTAGGCTCCTATATTGCACTCAAAGTACATTTTCTAGCACATAATCTTAGTTATAAAAAATCAGACGTAGCTAAACATAGTTGGAAAATAGTGACTCAAAAATTAGTAAAATTACATAAAATTTATACCAAAATGACATTAGAGCCCAAATGGTGACACTATCACAACATGGAAATACTATCCAAGACATGGCACTATGATCTAGTAGCCTTAGTTTTAGAACAACCAAGATTGACTAAAATAGTACAATAAGTATAGTATAGGTTTACACAAATTTAGTTACAATTTTATTAGTTATACTCTGTTTTCATCATATTCATACTAGTTTAGCTCAAACTCATATCAGTTTGCTTAGATTAGGGGTATCATGCATGACATGACCATTCCCATATTTAGTTTAGATATTTAGACATAGTTTATTATAACTCAGTCAAGAATCCATATGATTAGATATCAAATTTGGGGGCATGTATGTAACACATTATTTACATATGATTAGTTACGGACTAGTTGATCGAATGGAATGACCAATTCTATGTCATTATCTATAATATATACACTTGACATCATATTTCAAGTTATCACTAGTTTCATGCTTTGATCCATCTATAGTGGTTGACATTCTTGAGTGGCCTAGAGTTCTCTAATATACTTGAGTGCACATAGATATGACATATGTAGTCATATTTACTTAGTTAGACATTTATATTACTTTTAATAGTTTAGTTTTAGATGCATATAATACACATGGGTGGGATTTGATGGATTCATAGCCTTCTTGAGATCTTGAGCCAACCACGTGAGAGGATTAGGCACACTAATATTCCAATCTAAGTTATTCATAGGTTATGATCCACCAATTAGGGGTGGGAAATGATGGATCAAAAACTAGATTGAGTTCTTGAGCCACCCACAATGAGAATTGATCAAATTATTATCGTAGTCCAAGATATTCATCAGTTGATCACTATATACACACATATAGAGGTTGTCACTAGGTTCATGCATTAGTTTGCATACCTAGTGAGGTGTATTCATTCCTTTAATATTTAATTATTTTTATTTATTTACTCAACATAGTATTTTTATTTTTATATCTCTTAAGTAATGACTAATTTATACACATTTCATTTTTAAGATATACATGGGAGAATGTTTCACATACACAAACCTAGTTTCACATACTCAGATCTAGATTCATAGGCTTCACTTCCTAGGTGAGTCCATGTATGCTTATTTTTCCTTTATCTTAGTCATTTTGATTTTCTATATTTATAAAATAAATAGGGGAAATGTAATTACCTAAAATTAGTATTTGAGTGCTAAGAGTGTTACTTGAGATAACCTATCCCTAGATTAGCCCTATACCTATCCTAGATCCCATTGTTACACTTATGCATCCTTTGTGTAAGACACATGAATCCCTAGTTAATCTAAAAGCAATCCCAAATCCTCCTTTCCTGATCTTGGCCTTTCATGCCTAGTATTCTACCAAATGGACACTACCACCATAATAAGGACACTAGTGCCACATGGTGCTAGTGTCCCCAAAATGGAGTTAATGTCCTTTGCCCTAACTTTATTGAATTAATATCTTTTCAAAAATAAAAGCCTCCTAAGGTCAACCTAAACATATTTTATCACTTGCAAAAGTAGCATAATAGTATAGATACATGATTTTTATCCCTCTATCTACTAGATGGGAATCAAATACAAAATACACATTCAAACACAATATAAGTTAAGCACAATTAAGGTTATCAATCCCAATTCTACCCTTATTTTGGATACTATCATCTAAAATAACCCTAAGCTCATATTTTCCATATTTCCAGTCTCAAACCCATTCAAGGAACTCAAGGCCACTATCATAATAGCATCACTTGCACTTGCACCAACACTTAGGTGGGGAGAACTACATCAGGATTAATCCCTCCTTAGATTATTGGTATGTAAGTAACTCTCTTCATAGCAAGGTTTTGTGGATGTCTAGCATATCCTACTAATGAACACATTTTTTATCTCATGCCCTAGTTATATGGAGGATTAGAGTTTTCACAATAAATCAGTCATCACAAATACAATACATGCTTTCAAAATTTATGTGATTGGGAATATAACATAGAGATATAGACATTAGGTGTACCAAAATTTTAGAGTAGTCCTGCATAGAGGACACTACCACCACTTTACCAATAATGAAACTACTACCCAAGATGGGTTCTAAGTATCAGGTGTTTTCTAGATAAGTCTTTATTTTCAATATTTATTACTATTTTTTAAAATGTCAAAGCTATTCAATTTTACAATAAATCAATGGCTATATTTATTGAATATTATTCCCTTGATTTAGTTTACTCATCCATTTAATTAAACACATGATATGCTTGTTAAGTCCTAAAAGGTTAAAACATATTCATATAAAAAATATCAAGATTCACACACTCACCCTAGGAGGGAGGACTACATTATCATTAGACCATTTTGGGATATGTAAGAAACATTAAGATTTTGCAAGGTTTTTAGATGATAGCTCAGCTATTCACCTTGATTGATTTCCCCTTTATATTTGATCTTTATTCTATTTATTATGTAGGAACTAGGGATTTTATTTTTAGGTATTTTGTGTGGTAAAATGGCATACATAGATAATCACTAAACCATCTTAGATAGACGTAAGTACTCCCACAGAAAAACTAGATGCATAGTTATATAGGATGCAACCAAAGTCAACAAATAATATTGTAGTGTGGCCTTATCCTTCTAGTTAAACCTTGTCTTAGCATAGTTTGATATTTTAATTTTGTTAATGACATAGTTCAAGGGTTATTACAATCATTTTCAATCAACAATAAACATAAATTTAGTTTGAGTAAGGCTTGTTTATCTACTTGTCAATTTACTATTTATAACTCATTTAAAATTCTATAATCTAATGTATTTCACATTTATATTATGTATATATTGTTTTCTAAATTAGATTCCATTAGTTTATTTTTTATAACATTTAATTTGTTAAATATAAATTAAATAGATTAAACAGGTTGTGTGAAACACAAAATACAAAAGGAACATTATTTTACATAGCTGGTAGAGTGAATATTTAGGCATGAGACATTAAGACAAAAAATTACATGGAATGGTCTTAGAGAATGTATGACAATGTGATTCAAATCTAGGAAGTTGTTAGTCAAATATATTCAATGTAAATCAATTAACATTGATATTAATACAAAGTTGTTGCACATTTTTTGGGGTGCACATTTAATAATTATAACCACAAAGTTGTGACTTGATCCTATAAAATCCCACTTTGCCTCATATATTAGGTTTTTCATAAGTTAAAGTTATGACTTTATTATTGACACTATTACTTGGACTCTCATTATTATTGATGGAATTATTGTGTCAGATTGTCTTTTTCATTGTAAAGTTACGAAATATCAACCACTTTTACAAAATTGATCATTAACGAATCATGAAAAAACATATCCATAATAATTATTGCTTCTTTGTGTCAATTTTATATGATAGTTTCCATGATAGTATTTATTTACTTGGCTTTGGTATAATTATTTTTATCTTAAAAAATCAAACTATTAGCTCATGCCATATTATAAGAGTTAATAATGTTTTTAATTATAAAATTTGCATCTAATCCAACAACATCTAGTACTCTCTCTTCACACCTTGAGTGAGAGTGAAAATTTCATTGTGTAATATGATAGTATGATGAGTATTGGTGTTAGGGTAATCAAAAGTGACATAGACTAAATACAAGGCACATAATGAATTTACCCAACAATATTTAATAATCTAATGAATGTATAACTTAATCAATCATGGTGATAATATAAGTGCAAAAGGTTACCTTTTTTTTTGAATCTTTCAAAATTAAGCAAATTAATATCAATTCCTTTTAAATCATGGTATTGATGTGAATTCTCATAGTGGAACATAAATATGGGCAAAAATAGGTAATGCAAAGTATCAATTTGCTATCCATACCTATGTATAAAAAAATTCATCTTGGGATCTTTTTGGAATTGATTTATCTCTAGCCACCAATAAATAAATAAATAAAAGAAGTATAAATTAAACCAATAATATAATTAAATCAAACTATTCGATGAAATCATGAATGTAGGTTTATACTAAAAAATAAAAAACATGAAGCAAACCAAATTAATTCTCATACACCCTATGCTAATGTAATATAACTACTCACAATAAAAGTGGCGATGTGGTGATGGTGTAGCTGAGAAGTAGTAATTCAAGAACTACTCATTTATTGGGAGCAATCTATTATTCCATTAAATGCCCTTTACCATGAATGCATTTATTCCTAGTGTCTTAGAGATATGATATGGATTCAACCAATGTGGATGCAACTTCTAATGTTGTCCATTCTTCTCATAGGAATTTTTCATAAAGTAAAACTAAGTTTAAGATTGTAAAATCCTTGACATTTTCTCCTTTTTCAAGCCAATGATTTAGTATGTCTTTGTGCTTGTTGAGGCTTTTCAAAACTTCATCCTAGAATTCTTGTATCTGAAGAATATTTAATAACCTAGCTTGAACTTTATTATCTTCTTCCATATAAATTCACATGAACTTGTCAGTAGGTAGTGTCAATGTGATGGGAAACACAATTTCATATCTATAAATGAGTATAAAGGATGAATACTTCAAGGTTTCCTTGAATTTTGTTATATTTTTCCATAGTGAATACTTTAATAATGTAATTGTATTGGTCATTTACTTATGGTCTTCATGATGACATTAATTAGTTTATTATTGATGGATTTAACTATACCATTCCATTAGGGATATTAGTTCGAATAAATATTTAGATATATTTTGTTAACATATGCCCATTCATTTAATTTAAAGGACTAAAATACAAGTGTGTAATAAAAAACTAGGGACAATAGTGCACCAAACATGGTGACAATGTTTTCTTCCATGAACTTGACAAATTTGTTGTTTCACTATTATTTATGATAGCTAATTTAGACTATCATGTGAAATAATTTATGGTAATTAACACAAACTTGTGTCAATTCATGGAATTTAATTTTAATAACTCCTACAAAATTTAGTCCTTATTGAGTAAAAGCTTTGATTTCAATAATTGGTTGTAGTGGTATGACTACATGATTTTATATTTTGATGGATGTTTTGAAATCATGACATATTCTTACATGATCATTAGCATCCTAAAATATGGTGGGATAATAATAACCAACCCTTACTACCATGTGAGTTTTGGTATCATGATAAGGGTGTCCACTTCTTAATTTCTCATGAAAACTACTCTTCACATTTTTTACTTTATCTTTAATCAAACCCTTAAATTAAATTCTTTCATATTTTTTATGGTATAGTATTCCCTTATTAAACATATAGTGGGATACCTTGAGCCTCAAGGCTCTTATTTGTACATTATTAAACTTTTTGATAGTAACCATATAACTAGAAATGGATAAATGTATAATACCATAAAAATAAAAAGATTATAAATTGGATAAGCCCTTACCACATCACCAACTATTAAAAAGTATTGCCAAGATAAGCCCTTCCTTGAACAAATCGCATATATACTAACTCAACCATATATCTATATCAATCTTTACTAGAATAACTATTGCATAAACCCATTAAAACTAAGTTAACCTAAGAAATAATAACAAAAAAATAATAATTCCAATGAAATTTCCTTGTTGGAAGAGGGCACCATAAACTTTATTGAGCATGACATATATAATAATTCAAACATGTATCTATATTTATTTATACTATACAACACATGAATAAACCCTTTAAATCTATGTTAACCTAATAAATAATAAAATAAATACAATAATTTCATTGAAATTATCTTTTTTTAAAAGGGCACCATCCAATTTATTGAACATGACATATATACTCACTCAAACACATATCTATATTGATTTCTACTATAAAATTCATGTATAAACCCCCTCAATTTATGTTAACCTTATAAATAATAAAATAAATAAGAGAGAGGACCTAGTAATTGAGCACCCTAAATTCACACCTATGTGGCAGTAAAACTGTGCCACATCAGTGCTTAAAAATTATACAAATGGATAGCTTGAAGAGTTAACTACTTAATTTCAAATTTCAAATTTTTCTTTGTTAGTATAGTACCAACACATTGATTACCATCCAAGGTGTTGTTAAAGTACATTTTAAATTTTGTGATCAATACATGTGTATTGGGGTATCCTGTATTTGTACTGCTAACATATTATCATATCATTGGCTATTGTGCACTACTAATCGGTCAAATATATACAATTACATGTAAACTATATACCTACTTTTGATTCTTTTGTAACAAATATTATCTCTTTTTAAATATATATTAGATATTTTGATGTCATGTGTTATCCTCTTCCTTTGTATCATCCACTTTATTATGACATGAATGGATAAAGTATCTCCTTGTTTTTATGAGAGTATTTTTCGAAGTCCACAAATTATGGACTTCCCATAATATTTCACCATAAGAAAATTTTGGTATCTTTTACCATGGGCAAGAGTTATTCAAATTCTATCACATTATTTTAGAATGTTTTCCTATTATTACCTATATGATGGATCATTTTTCAAATTTGGATTAAATTTGATGGCCTTAAGATCATATTTAAGATGGTATTATATGAAAGATGAAATTTTAGATAAATCATGTTTAAAAAATAAAATATTAATAAACATATAGTTTATTTTTAATATATATATATTTTTCTACTATGAATTGTATTAATATTTTAAGGGAAATATTGAATAAATAATTATCATTATTTGTTTTATGATAGGAAGGATCGATCGTTAAATTTAATCCTTATTCACGAATATCATTTTATCACATTATGATATTTGTTACTTTTCAAATAAAATAATAATTTAAAGTCATTGTCATTGTCACATGATTTTAGATTTTTTTTTTGTCACTTATATCATACAATGAGTCACTTTCCAAATATCATTCTATCTTACTATGATATTTATTACTTTCCACACAAAACAACAATGTAAAGTCAATATCATCCTATCACAATTTTAAAAATATTTTTATATCATTACTTATATTACATGATAAATCAATTTCCAAATATCATTTTATCATAATAATACAAATACCTTAAATACATATATTTAAAAAATGTTAAGAGATATCAATCTCAAGGCCTTTATCCTAGAATTTTCATATACCATAATTATTTATAATTTCATTACCTTCTTTAAAAATTTCCTATGGGTTTGTGAGAAATTGTATCAATCTAACTATACTAATATGTCAAAATTAAAATAATCTTTGTAGGAAAAAAATGCTCCAATTTCCACCATATAACCAATATATTACAATTTCTTAATTTAATTTTCTAAAAAAAATAAAAAATATAAATAAATATCAAATTAAAAATTATGTGTTCCCTATATTACAATACACCATGACCCAAAAACCCTATTATAAGAGATCATAATTATGTTATTCACTCCATTCCACTTATTTTCATGGACATTATATATATCTTTAAAAAATAATCTATCAAAACATAAGTGTGTGATGTTTCATACAACTAACTATAATTGTAATAATAACACCAATTTCTATAGCTAAATATTTTTAGGTAGATGTGTGTATCTATTTTAACCTTTTAGGACTTATATGAATGCAAATCATATGTTGTTAAAGGGTCGATTATAGTAAATTAGGGTAGAAATATGTAATAAATAAATCTACTAATTTGTTATAAAATTGATGTAAATTGACCTTTCTAAAAATATCAATAAATAATTTAAATGAGAATTTAACTAGAAAATGACTAAGATGAATGATTTAGAGGTTGAAAACTGAGACAGAGGATGGTCTAAGTGTTTCTTGTAAGATCCAGTTATCAAAAGCCCTCCTATACAGTAGCACCCTAATTAGACAATAGTACCATGTGGTGCTAGTGTCCTTATTTTGGTGTTAGTGTCCTCTATGAATAACTATTTTGAGCTTCTAGGTGCACATGTGTCTAGGTCTATGAAGTCTATTCCTATGCACATGATATATATATATATATATATATATATATATATATATATATGTATGTATGTATGTATGTATATATATATATATATGTATATGTATATATGTATGTATATGTATGTATATATATAAATATATGCATATGTATATATGTATATATATATGTGTGTGTGTGTGTGTGTGTGTGTGTATGTTTATATGTATATATGTATATGTATATGTATATATATATGTATATATGTATATATTTGTATATATATATATATATATGTATGTATATATATACACACACATATATATACATACATATATATATATATGTATATATATGTATGTGTATATACATATATACATATATATATATATATACAAATATATACATATACATATATATATATATATACACACATATACATATATATATATATATATATATATATATATACACATACATATATATACATATACATATATATACATATACATACATATACATACATATATATATATATATGACCTTTTTTGACTGATTTTATGAGAAAACCCTAATCCTCCATGTTGTTAAGGCATCTAGTTGACACATAAAATAAAGTGTGTTTTTAGTGGGGTAGGCTAGACATCCTCAACACCCCATTGTGATGAGAGTTTCCTACATACCAATAATCTAAAGAGGGATCAATCCCAATGTAGTTCTCCCCATCTATGTGCTGGTACAAGTGCTAGTGAAGCTAGTATGATTGTTGACTTGAGTGCCTTGAATATGCTTAAGACTAGAAATCTAAGTAATCTAAGCTTAGGAATGTTGTAGGTAGAAATAGGGAAAAATAGATGTTGATAGCCTTAATTATGCAGAACTTGTTTTGCGTTTCTATATGTAATTTTCATCTGATTTCCATCTAGTTGTTAGTGGGATAAAGTCATGTATATATACTATTTTGGTTCTTGTGTAGGTGTTAAAAGTGGACTAGACTGACCCTAGGCAGTTTTAGATTTAAAATTATATCCATGGGTGGGAAAATTAGGGAAAGTAAAATAACATAAATATTGGGACACTAGCACCATGTGGTGTTATTATCCCTATTATGGTGCTAGTGGCTAGGAGGTAAAACATAAGTTTGAAAGGACTAAGATGTTAAAATGAGGGGTTGGGATTGCTATAGGGATGTCTAAGGATGCTTGTGGCCTATATAAAGGTTAAATTAGTGTGAAAATAGGATCTAAGATAGGTCTAGTGCTATGTTAGGGATGACTGGTCTCAAGTAGCACTCCTAACACTCAAGTGCCATTTTTAGGTGATTACATTTACCCCCCTCCCCCCCACTTTATTCTAGAAATTTAAAAAAAGTGAAATGACTAGCATAAAGTAAAAATAAGTGTATCCGGACTTACTTAAGAGGTGAAACCCATGAATTTGAATCTAAGTGAATCATTCTTTATTGTGTGTCTTATAAATGAAATGTGTATAGATCAATCATTACTTAAGAGATATCAAAAGTAAAGATAAACTTGAGTAAAGAAATAAAATTGAGTAGAGAGATAAAATTGAGTAAATATATAAGAGAGAGTAAAGGAATGAATACACCTCACTCGGTACATGAACCAATGTATAAACCTAGTAAAAATTTGTGTGTGTATAGTGATCAATCTATGAATATATTGGATTGGAGTGATGGTGTGTCCAATCCTCACATGTAAGTGGCTTAAGAACTCAAGTAGATTATGACTCCATTTACTACCCATGTGTAGTAGATGCATCTAAAATTGAAAGTATTTGATGTAACTATAAATGTGTAACTAGAGATGTCTAACTAGAGATATATAACTGGAGATGTTGGTTTTATGGCCACTTAAGTATATTAGGTGGCTTTGGGCCACTCAATAATTGAATAGAGAGATAAAATTGAGTAAAGATATAAGAGAGTAAAGGAATGAATACACCTCACTCAGTACATGAACCAATGCATAAACCTAGTGACAATTTGTGTGTGTGTAGTGATCAATCTCGGTAGAGAGATAAAATTGAGTAAAGATATAAGAGAGATTAAAGGAATAAATACACCTCACTCAATACATGAACTAATGCATAAACCTAGTGATAATGTGTGTGTGTGTAGTGATCAATCTATGAATAGATTGGATTAGAGTGATGGTGTGTCTAATCCTCACATTTAAGTGGCTCAAGAACTCAAGTAGATTATGAATCTATTTCCTACCCATGTGTAGTAGATGCATCTAAAATTGAAAGTATGTGATGTAACTAGAAATGTGTAACTATAGATGTCTAACTAGAGATATATAACTGGAGATTTTGGTTTTATAGCCACTCAGGTATATTAGGTGGCTCTCAACCACTCAATAATTGTAACCACTATAGATGGAGTAAGGCATGAATATGGTGTGTAACTTAGAACATGGTGTTTGATGTGTAAAAAATACATAATGACATGGAGTTTATCATTTCATATGATCAACTAGTGTATAAATGAGCATACAGAAGCAATGTGCCACAAACATGCCCTAAAATTAGAAATATAAGCAAATGGATAATGGACTAAGTTGTAATTATCTATAGCTAAGTATCTATACTAAAATGGGAATGATCATTCCATGTATGATGCCCCCAATCTGAGAAAACTATTATGAATATGAACTAAACTGAGCCAAAATTGGTAAATTGTAGCTGAATAGGTGCAAACCTAGACTATACCTACTTTACATTTTGGCCAATCTATAATTTTATGAAACTAAGGCTACTAAATAATAGTACCATATATGGTATAGTAGTACCATGTGGTGCTAGTGTCCCAATTTGGGAATTAATGTATGACTATTTTGATTTTTATGCAACTATAATTGATCTCTACGTCACTATTTTACCACTATGTTTTCTTGAGTTTGATTTCTATAGTTTGAGCCTATGTGATAAAAATTATACTTTGAGAGCATCTGAATAGCCTAGTATCTATGACAAACCTGGGTGAATTCCCCCTCTTTTGATGGGATTTGTTGAACCTATATAAGAAATGTCCTCAAAATAAAAATATATACAAAATGTGTGTTATCTATAACATATATGATATCTACATAATAAACTAATATAATATGCATACATAACATTAAAATGTAAGATATTTTGAGAATAAATTTGTAATGTATGATGTATGTTAGATATAACATCAACAAGGATGTCAAGATAGATAAAATAATGTATATGAATAAAAAATTTTGAGTAATAACTTAGTAGCTACCTATGGGTATAGGGCCTAATGTATATCATAACACCCAAGCAGTAAGGTGAGATGCATGAGGTCCCTCATGGAATTTAAAACTAGAGTGCGTAACAAGCAAGAGATAAGTGTCATGGCCATGAAACATATAATAAAACATACATATAACACATATGAGGCATGCAAAGTAGGCCAACAGGACACAATACAAGGGACATGGGCACATTTCATTAAATACTATAAAGTAAGAGATAAAAGGACATGTTCAAATTTTGACATACGTAAACAATAAGTAAGTTGGCTTAGAGCCATATGGAAGGATATGTTTAAATGTATACATACACAATCATTAAAATACACACAAGGACATGGGCAGATGGCCAAAGCATACATATAGTGAAAATAAGTGGTGTAGATCCATAGAGAATTGCCATATTTAAATTACCTCAAAAATAAGAAGCATAGAGATACAATCAAGTTTAAACTAGGAAAGCTAGAAATGAAAGTATGCATGAACATGTAATACACATCTATGTAAGAGATAAGATGTACATAGGTTGAGTCTAAAGTAGTAGTTAATAAAAAATCTAAGTAGGTGTAACATGATTATTATCAAGATATAACAAGGATAAATCTATGATGTAGAGTTTAGAAATATGTAACCTAGTATTTGAAACTATATATAGAGTACTCCCAAATGGGTGAATGTGTGAAATGAATAACCCATGTATTTGTGTATATTCCCCTAGTGGGTAGATAATAGCAAATCTAAATTAGTGTAGTGGACCTGAGTCCTATAACCAATCTATAATTTCTCATCAAGAACAAGTGAAGCATGTATATATGATAAAATTGACTATACTAAGATAGCTAATATATGTAGTGTCTGGAAAATATAAGAAATGTAAACATGACAATGCATATAATATATAATTTTGTATATTTTGATTAAATATTTGAATGTTTTTGTGTTTTTGACATATTATATTATTTTTGTATTTTTTAGATATAATCTATATACAAGCAACATAAAAATGAAACTATATATAAGGAGCAAGAAATAAGCAAAATATGTACAAGAAGGGAAGAACAATACTAACTGATGAGTCTCATGGGAGACTCACTATTAGTGTGGCCTATGTCAAAAATAGTAATGATAATCTCTCACATAGTGTGATTGATAAGTTGTAGTTGAATGGTGTTGTAGTATGAATCTAAGTACTATTCATCATTGGTATCCTAATAATCATAATAACCTAGAATGCTAGTGTTGAATTTTTTTGTATATTGATGAGCATAGGGAATTTCCTCATACTATGGAGCTAACCTTTCTAAATTGTACTTTTCAATATTAATTTTTTTTCCCTTTGAAGTTGTGCTTATTATAGGCATATGGTATTATAGATGCTCTTTTACTAGAAAACCTTTTGTGAGAATGTTTATTGGCTTAGCATGATTTTGCCTTTGCAAATAAAGTTCTTGATATTTATGTAACATTTCCTATGTATCTATATATTTTCCTTGATAAACTGTATCTATGAATGATTTGATTTAGGATGTTTAAAAAATCCCAAAACTTGTTTACCAACATTATCAACTTCTAGAATAGGAGTAGTGATGCCTTGGGCCTGCTTTCCCAACCATGACCATGATAATTAAAATATCATAGATATATTTGAGCAAACCAATAATACTTTGAAATTTGAACCTCATTTTGGAGGGTTATATTTACATCTCTTACTTTCTTGACTTATTCTTATTATATTATTTATTACTATTTATAAATTTGACCTTTTTTGAATTTGTAGATGTGCCATTATATGTTGTTTAAATGATGTGTCACTATTTGAGTCATCTGTATCCATTATTTATTATATTTTCCTTTTCATTGTTAAACATGAATTGGTGTGGAACCCATGCATTCTATGATATGCATAATAATATATGGATCTCCTCACTTGGTGTAGAGGAGGTAGGTTAATCAACTTATATTTAATCATTTTTCTTAGTATCTCACTTGAAATATTATTGGACCATTGTAATATTTTTGAATAACTTATAATAGATGCATTGTGTTGTACTTTATGATTTGGATATGAAAGAGTGTTGGTCACAACTTTTCTAGGTATAGATGTATATACATGATGAACACTAGCATATTCTAAAGACTTTGTATATTTAATGTGATTTTACAATAATGTGATATTTTCAATTAATAATTGATTTTTATTCATTAATTTTGATATTATCATACTCATACTGATAATTTTATCCCTTAGAGTCTCATAAGTACAAACCCTAGTTATTTCTAATTGAACATGTATGAACAAACCCTATAGGGGAGAGGAGTAGATAGGCTGAGTATGGGCACTAATAACAATAGTATAGGATGATTCATCTCATGGAGAAGTGATAAAATGGACTTGGTTAGAGTAAAATTAGTTATCACCCTCATGGAGATGAGGAGGAGAAGGAGATTCTTTCTTGTACATAAGATATGACATTGAAACTTGAGACATAGTTGTTAGATTATTTATTAAATCCTCTATATGTCTAAGTGTTTCCTTCTAAATGTAATTACACATAAGAAAAAGATAACATGATATGAAATATGACATATATTTTAACTAATTTAAATCATCATGTACATATGTGTTTCTGTCATCTTTGAATTCATTCTAAATGAAAGGAAACAAGCATGAAAGAGAACCTAGAAAACATTGGATTAAAAATTAATTAAATTCATTGGTCATTATGATCACGATTATATGAATTATAAATCTTGATGAGGGTCCTAGAAGGATGGAAACAAAAACTCTAGGGTTGTCTAGGGTCAGGGTTTGAGTAATATTTGAAGCAAGTTGGGTTCACCAAATGTTTTAACCTTTTAGGACTTAGATGAATGTAAATATTATGTTGTTAAAGGGTTAATTATATTAAATTAGGGTATAAATATGCAATAAATACAACCATTGATTTGTTATAGAGTTTGCTTAATTTGACCTTTCTAAAAAAATAAAAAATAATGTAAATGAGAATGGATGATCTGGTTATTGAAAACTAAGACAAAAGTTGGTTTAAAGTGTTGCATGTAGGATCTAAATGTTAAAACCCCTCCTAGATAGTAGCACCATAATTGGAGAGTGTCCTTTGTGTATAAATATTTAAAAAGAATTGTGTGCACTTGTGTCTAGGTCTATCATTCCTATTCCTATGCCATGAGTTTTGGATCTTTGTATATGACCTATTTTAATTTATTTTATGAGCAAACCCTAATCCTCCATATTGTTAGGTAATCTAGTTGACATAATAAATAAAGTGTATTATTAGTGGGCTGGGATGGACATTCTCAACACCCCATTATGATGAGAGTTATCTACATACCAATACTATAAATAAAGATCAAGCCCAATGTAGTTCTCCCCACCTAAGTGTTGGTGCAAGTGCAAGTGAAGCTATTATGATTATTTACTTGAGTTATTTTAATGTGATTAAGACTAAAAACCTAAGTAATCTAAGCTTAGGAATTATATAGGTGGTTGTATGCAAAATTAGGGTAGACTAGGGTTTGATTAACTTAATTATGCATAATTTTTTTTGAGTTTCTATATGTAATTTTCATCTAATTTCCATTTAATATTTAGAGGGATAAAATTCATGTATATATACTATTTTGGAATTTGTACAGGTTTTAAAAGGGTTCTAAGTAAACCCTAGGTGGTATTAGATTTGAAAAGATATTTGTTAGTGGAAAAAGGAGGGAAAGGATAGTAGTACCAAAATTAGGACACTAGCACCATGTAGCGCCACTATCCCTATTATGATGCTAGTGTCCAGATAGCATACCTTGAGGCATAAAGGGATAGGATGTCAAAATGAGGGTCTAAGGCTGATTAAGGGATGTTTAGGGACAAGTGTGGCCTACACAAAGTCTAGATAATTGTGAAAATAGGCCCTAAGATAGCTATAGAGCTATGTTATGGATGGGTGGTCTCAAGTGCGCTCTTAGCACTCAAGTGTCATTTTTAGGTGATTATAGTATCTTAGACCAATTACCAAACAATACCCTTAACTCATCTCATCATTTGTACAAGACCATGATATTTAAAACTTGCATAGAAATTGGGTATAAAACATTTCTTTGCATTCTATTTAGGCTTAGGCTTTAGCCTTTGTATTTAATTTTTCTTATAATATTAAAAAAAAAATATAGACAAATTTGTTAGTCATTCAATTTAATATTCTAAAAAATGGAGACAAGTTTATCTAACACTCTTTAATTTTTTAATTATTATTTTATATTTATGTTTATTTTATAATTAGTATTTATTAAATCACACAAAATATTATTATTTTAAAAAATTATATTTTATTTAAGATGTTATATTATATAATAATATTTATATTTCAAAAAAAGGTAATTGAGATTTATAGGGTCTCTCTCCCTTTCTTATACCATATATGAAAGATTATAAAAACATGAGTGCTTTTTGAAAATATAAATTACCAAACAAATAAGTAATAGGTATTAACCATAAGTATTACTTTTACAAAAAGAGATTACTTTATTACAACCTTGATAAAATTAGGTCACTAGGTACTTAAAAGGTAAAGACCCCTATATGGGTGAATTACTATATCAAGAAACAAACATTGGACAAGGGATGAGTCACAAAGACCCATCCACCTCATCATTCTCATCATAGTTCATGTTAATGGATATAAATGAAAAAGTGGGGAAATAATCTCTCCAATGTTGACCTTTGTTACCACCTTAGCATTCATATATGTTACCCTTTCTTTTTACTACCTCAACTTTCTTCATAACTTTCACCTCCTCAGTGATCCCACTCAAAACCATCATTGGCATGCCCACTTCCCATCTTTTCACTATTAATTACCAACTCAAAGTCCTTTTCCATCATGCTTCTTATAAATATACTCCTAGGACCCCTATAAAAATATCCACCTAGTTGTTTGTAACTATTAACACCTTCACCTTTTCTCCCACCACATTTCTCATACCATTCTCCAAAAAGAGCTCTCCATACATATTTTCATTCTTCCATACCTTACCACCCTTTACATAGGTCCCAATAGCCATATTCATGGGTTTTTTTGCCACACCTTCTAGACACCCCTTCTTATCCTACCATCAACCCAATGTCTCCTAATTTCCACTTTCCTAGCTTATTTTTCTCTTCTACCCCATAAACTATGATAAAATAATTTTTTGGGACAGTAATTTTTTGTCATTTGGTTTTCTAATTGGTGGTTTTGTCATACCTTCCTACAAAATAAACCACCCCATATACATTCCATTATTCCATCCCTTACCATCCTTCACATAGGTCCTAATATCCTTCTTCATGGTTATTTCGCTATACCTTCTAGACACCCATTCGTGTCTTGCCATCATCCCAATGTCTCCCCATTTTTTATTTCCTAGCTTCTTTTGCCCCTCTACCCCAAAAATCCTAACCAAATTATTACCACCATAGTAGCATTTCAGTAAAAGTTATTCAACTTGTATCACATTATTTTAGAGTGTTTTCCTATTATTACTTATATGATGAATCATTTTTCAAATTGCGATTAAATTTGATGGCCTTAAGATCATATTAATGTATTTTTGGATGACATTATATGAAAGATAAAATTTTATAAAACTATCTTAAAAAATAAAAGATTATAATAAATATATGATATTATATATATATATATATATATATATATATATATATATATATATATTTCTATTATGAACTATATTAATACTTGAAGGGAAATGTTGAATAAATAATTGTCATTATTTTTTTAATAATAAGAAGGGTCGATTGTCAAATTTAATTCTTATTCCTGAACATCATTATATCACATTATGATAACCATTGCTTTTAAAATAAAATAATAATTTAAAGTCACTATCATTGTCACGTGATTTTGGATTTATTTTACAAAATATCATATGATGAGTCATTTTCCAAATATAATTCTATCTTACTATGATATTTATTACTTTCCACACAAAACAACAATGTAAATTTAATATCATTCTATCACATAATTTTAGAATAATTTGATATCCTTATATTACATGATAAATCACTTTCCAAATATAATTCTATCATACTAATAAAAATATCTTAAATACATCTATTTACAAAAAGTTAATAAAGATCAATCTCAAGGCCTTTATCTTAGATTTTTAACATACCGCAATTATTTATAACTTCATTACCTTCTTCATAATTTTTCTATTGGCAAATGATAAATCATATTAATCTAAATATACCAATATGCCAAGCTCAAAATAACATTTTTTAATTAAAAAGGGGGATTCAAATTTCTACCATATAACCTATATATTATGATTATAAAAAATCTAAATAATGGTCAAATAAATATCAAATTTAAAATTAAAAATGAACACACTCGCTATATTAAAATGCACCAAAACCCCAAAAAACTATTATAAAATATTTCTTAGAATAATTATGATATTCACTCCATTCCACATATTTTCAAGGACCATTAAATATATATCTTTGCAAACCATTCTATCAAAACATAAGTGTGTGATGTTTCATACATCTCACTATAATTACAATAATAATACCAAATTCTATAGGTAAATATTTTAAATAAATGTGTGTATCTTATATCAATTTCCAAACAATACTAATTTTAGTTCATTATTTTATGTTTATCTCTATTTTATAATTAGTATTTATTTAATCATATAAAATATTATTATTTTAAGAAATTATATTTTATTTAATATGTTAAATTATATAATAAGATATATATATATATATATATATATATATATATATAAAGGTAATTGAGGGTTGCAGGGTCCCTCTCCCTTATATTAGATATGAAATATTATAAAAACATAGGTACTTGATGGAAATATCAATGACTAAGTAAACACATAAGAGGTAAAAACCTTGAATATTACTTGTCAAATAAGAGCTTACTCTATTACAACCTTGATAAAATTAGGCCACTAGGTACTTGAAAGGAAAAGACCCCTATATGGGCCAATTACTGTATTAAAAAATAAACATTGGATAGAGGATGAGTCACAAAGACCAATCCACCTCATCATATTTCCTGTTAATGGAGACAAATGAAAAAGTGAGGAATATCATCTCTTTAATGTTGACCCTATTTTCCACCTTAGTATTCATATTTATTGCCCCTTATTTCTACCACCTCCACTTTCTCCACCACTTTCACTTCCTTAGTGATCCAACTTGAAACCATCACTACCATGCCAATTTCCCATCTATTCACCATTATCTACCATCTCAAAGTCCATTTCCACTGTGCCTCTTACAAATCTACTCCCATTAACCTTTCTACCACCACTGGGACCCCTAGAAAAATATCCACCTAGTTGTCTTTAGCTATCAACATCTACACATTTTCTCCCACCACATTTTTCATACCATCCTCCAAAAGAGATAACCCCACATGTATTTTCATTCTTCCATCCCTTACCACCATTCACATATGTCCCAATATACTTCTTCATGTTTTTTTTGTCAAACCTTCTAGACACCCCTTCTTGTCCTATCATTAGCCTAATGTCTCATAGTTTCCACTTTCCTATCTTCTTTTTTCCTTCCACCCTACAAACCCAAACCAAATAATTTTCCATCACTAAATTTTTCTATCATTTTTTTTTCCATCAGGTGGTTTTAACATACCATCCTATAAAATAAACCACCCCACACACATTTCCATTCTTCCATCCCTTACCATCATTCACATAGGCCCTGATATCCTTTTTCATGGTTATTTTACTACACCTTATAGACACCCCTTTTTGTCTTGACATTAACCTATTATCTCCTAATTTGTTTTTTGCCTTGACCCCACAAATCTAGACTAGATAAATTACCACCACAGTACTGTTTCAACTATTTTTTCCAACACATGGTTAAGAGATGACATATGAGCTTTAATAACATCTAGGTTGAGTGAAGGAAACATCATACCCTAAATAGAATTACCATCCCACATGAAATCCTACATTTATTCAAAAAATGAAACCAGAGTGTAAAATACTCTTCTAGCTCCTTGAAGGTTATTAGGGACAACAAACCCCTTATTTGAGTGACAAAAAAAGGGATTTTAAATCAACCATTTGAATCACATTTTTCAAAACACCATGAAACCTGACCACATAAAGGATTCTTTCACTTCCATGGTTATCTCCTTGTCTCTCAAAACCTTTAATATATTAGTGAAAAAAATGGAGGCCACCTTTGAATTTACGTTGCTCCTGATTTCCATCTGCACCTAATCTATGTTGATGATATCCTTGATGGTTTTGATAACTAAAACCATGGGTGTCCAAAAAATATTTTCTTTAGTATGCCCTCAAAGACTAAATTGTGGAATTCCATCTCCATTTTCTCAAATTAAATGAGGAAGAAAGTATCCATGGCTATTAACTCATTTATCCAACCTATATCTACAAAGATTAAAAAATAGCAACAAACCACAAACTAGGACCTTAATAACCACACACCCAAATTTTGTTTAGTATAAATACTCAAAAATATTGTAATTAGGAATATAGTTAGATAATGATTATCCATTCCAAGTAATTACATATCACATGTATCAAACATCCTTTGCCTCTTTGACAAGCCACTCTATTCTCAATAATCATTTCCATCATGCCACATAGTGAGAAAAAACCTACCAAAGGAAATGAAAAAAGTAATACCTTATGAGGGTACAAAAAAGGACACAATTTAAAATAAAGGAACCTTAAAAAACTCAAAATAAATTAATTAAAACCCCATTACCACAAATTCTAAGCCTATCCACCTCTTAAATAGTTTTATTTATAATCATGTCCTTCCATTACAAAATGACTTGATTTACTAGGATGTGTTTTGTTTCCCATGATTCTAGAGAAGACAAGATATCTTAGATATTCTATTTTTTCAAACTACCATTTCTAAGGACACAAATCAAAACCATCAAATTTCCTTCTACAATCACTTTTTCAATACCACATTGAACTGCCACTTTAAGGCCTAGGACCAAAACTTGCACTTTTGATTCATTATTGGTTCCTTCCACTAGATTTAAGGATGTATCCTAAATTAGATAACATGTTAAATCTATAATGATGTAACCTCCCTTGATGCCCCTAAATCACCTTTGGCTACTCCATCAAAATTGTGCTTAAATGGACCTAGAGGAGGAGGAATCCACATCAAATTTTCCTCCTTATGTTGAGATGATAAGCAAGCCCAAATCCTATTAATGAAGGGTAGTTTCAAGATGATCCATTTAGGTTAAATATATAAATCCCAAGTATAAATTGATCCATTTATTCTCATCACATGAGTAGAGATAACCTTTGGGATGGTCATTTCCACTTTGAAAAAAATTCCCTTGATCAAAACTAATTTCCCTTAAAAAATGCGATTGTTATTTTCTTTACATATTTTCGATATGAGTATAGTTGGGCTTGATTTATATAGGACAAAAAACACATCTTTGTAATATCCTAAATTCCAATATGAAATTTTTTGAAGTAAGGTTGGAGGGGTAGCCCAATGCCAGCTATGTTTTTTACAAATCTAAACCCAACATTTTTTAGTAAAGGGTTAGGATAAAATAAAATGGTTCATAGTTTCATCCTCCTTGAGGCACATACAACACCTAAAATGGCCCTCAAAACCCATTTTATACATTCTATCTTGAATTAGAATGTGATCCTCAATGACCAACTAGGAAAATGCACTCACCTTTGGTAAACCCAATTTGTTCAAACATAGGAACTAGCTCATTCACAAGAAGAATCATATAACTCAAAAATATCATAACCAAGGTTTACTTATATAAATCTGATTTGTAAAAAAACCATTTAATTATATCCTCCTTAGGGTTATATAAGACTTTGTTTTTAGTTAACAGATTCGCTAAAATTACTTATTGAGCTGGAGGGACTAGGGTGTTCTCTAAAATCTACTTGTAAGTCCTAAAACCCCAAAAAGGTCTTGATTCTATGTAGTATTTTATTTTCCTATCCTATATTATTATCAAAATTTCTTATGCTCTAAAAAATTTCCCCATTTCCGTCTATGTAAATTCCATTCTTCTCTCTATTTCTAATATGCCAATAAATGTTGTGTGTAATGATTAGTCTACACTACATCATAAAATAACCTATAAGGGACCCCTTTGGAGGATTATGAGTATATAAATTATGAAGAGGTTTAAGGGTAAAATATATTTAAATTATAAGATTCAAATCCATAGACCCTCTAATTGTGAGAGGATCCTCTAAACTAATTTTGCACCAAGAGACATATTTTGGAGCCTCGGGTTATAGATAACCACACCACCCACATTTTTTACATCATAAACCTTATCCCATTTGAGAAACGTGAATTTTTACTTTTATTTGCATAATTTTAAAATTAAATTATTCAATATTAAATTCAAATAGTTTAGTACCCTAGTTCAGGGTTAAGCAATGAGAATATATAAATGGGAATAACACTCAAAATATTTTTTATTACAATTATGTTTCCTACCAAATATAACCACCTCCCTTTCCAATTATTCAATTTAGTTTGAAATTTTATAACAAGATTATTACAAAGATAATATTTTATATTCCTTGTAAAGAGAGCAATCCCAAGGTATTTTCCCCATAGTTTACCAATACAAAAATGCAAGATTTACAAGATCTCAACTTGAAATTGACTTGTAATGTTAACAAAAAAAATTAGAATTGGGTTCATTGATTATCTAATCTAACTTATAAGAGTACCCATATAAGATTTGTTTTAAGAACTCAACTTATCTTTCTAAATTTGATCCAAAAAGAAAGGTGACATTCATAAATTACTAATGTGTGAAATTTTATATGCCACCTATCACTTCAATTCCTTTAATGATCCCTTTTACATAGGATCTATGTGTTACTCTCCTTAAAGCCTCAACCATTAGGATGAAAATAAATGGAGAGAGGGGATCCCCTTGCCACAAACCTCTAAAGGATTCATAAAAACTTCTTTGGATGCCATTCAATAACACAAGAAATATAGAGCTTGAAATACTACCAAAGACATACTCACACCATTCTTTTACAAAACCAAAATCTTATACAAATTTCAAGAGAAAATACAAATAAACCATATCATAGACTTTTATTATGTCTATTTTAATTAACATGCCATTTTTACTATTTGAATAAATGAATTAATGATTTCATGGTAAATGATTATTCCATCTTAGATGTTTCTTTCAGACACAAGCTCCCTATTCACTAGATATTAAGCCTTCCAATACCAATTTAAACCTAAATGACATAAATTTGAATATGATTTTATAAATTGTGTTACAAATGGAAATAAACTTGAAGTCCCCAGTTAAGAATTGTTGCTCGCATTTTAGAATGACTGAGATGAAGGTGCAATTTGGGTCTATTTTGATCTTCATTTTCCTTCTAGACTCTTCCATCATGTCAAAAACATCCTTCCCCACAATATACTAGAAAATTTTAAATAATGTTATATGAAACCCATCCAACCTAGGGGATTTGTCCTTATGCATTGATAAAACCACTCTTTTAATATCTTCTTTTGATAAATGTGCTATTCAATCCTTATTATCATTTTTTGACACTAATATGGGGAGGTGTATCAAGAGTGAAACTTGGGCTCTTTGATTGATATCTTCCACATTTGACAATAAGTATTCAAATAAATATATTGATTTTGTATATATCTCTAAAATAATATGTAGTACCCTTCCATCTCTTATCATAATGAATGGAAGACAAATCAACATCTTTTGGCCCTTGTTGAGTTTTGGAAATACATAGTGTCATTTTACCCTACTTTAAGACATATTTCCCTTGATTTTGTCCTCTAAGAAGCCTCTTATCTTAATTGAAGTTATTCCAAATTTGATAAATTTAAATTTTCTTTCTTGTCAGCTTCAAAATGCATCCCAAAATTTAATTTTTTATTCAATGATGCCAACTCCTCCTCAGTCCTATTTACTCCTTCAAAATTATTTTTTAAATGCTCCTTGTTCTAATATTTTTAATCCAAGACTTGATAGAGGTCATAATTTTTGCCTTTGGTGTGTGGTGCCATTTCCCACCAATATTTCATCTTCTCCATTAGTGATGGATATCTTAACCACATAAATATAAATTTTAAAAGGAAATTCACTATTTACTAATTAATAGAAACCAACCATTCTTCTTGGGCATGATTAGATCCAAAAATTTGTAGAATTTTTCTTTCATATAACCAAAATTTGTCCAAATTTTTGAGTGTTCATAATAACCTATCCAACTACTTAGTCTAAGATAAAATACCAGTCTTCAGAACCACATTCAAAATCCCATTGGAGGAGAAAAACCTAGAGAAGTTAAAAATGAGATTGAGAAGGGTGCAGTATGCCTCTTATTTTGTCAAAACTTGATAATATTACATTTAATTCCCCACCTAAAATTCAACTATCTTAATTAAGGGAAGTCAATTTCCTATAAATTTTATCCTAACATTGTCTTTTCAAGCTAAGACTATTAGAACCATAAATATTTAAAAGAAAGAAAATAATATCTATGAAAAAGTCCATTACCTTACAAGATTTCCATCTATGGCCTTTATCTCTTACCATGAAAACCACTTTTAAAGAGACCATATTATAGACAACCCTCTTGATGCACTATTTGAATCCAAAAAGTATCCCTTCTAATTACTCCCACATCTATTTTAAAAAATACTTGATGATAATTTATCTAGTTTGGTTTCTTAGATATAAAATATATCAATTTTTGAATACAAAAACTAAAACTATACTAAGCATATCTTGTTAATTCATCTAACATTCCATAGTATTAAATTTATTATTTTTTAGGGGGAATTTGACCTTGACTTATTGAATGAGTTATGCTTCCTTATGGAATATTATTCCTCCCCTCAAAGGTTTCATAGATTTATGCCCCCTTTTATTTTCTTCCAAAAATTAGGTTTAGCTATGATGCTTTCCACTTTCAAGATGGTTAGGAATTATTTAAAATTTGATTCTTCTTCTGATTTTCTCTCTAAAGGCTCATCCATGAGCCCAATTGTGCCCATGCCACCTTCCTTCAAAATAAATCCAAAGGCACCACTTTTTGCCAATGGAGTAGAGAACTATAAATGGTCTTGAGAGCTTATAAAATCAAGCATTTTGTTTAATTTATCAACTAACACTTATGCATCCTAAAAAGAGTATTTAGAGAAATATTATTTACATGATTCAATTTTTAATTAAGGTCAAGTGTGGGCACCAATTCTAAGACTTGATTGTTAGTTGGTTCCTTTATATTTTTCTTTCCCCAATATGAGTCATTGTTTCTCCTTAAAAATACTATGAAGACATCATATTCTTAGCTCACCAATATTTCCTATGTGGTCTTTCCCCTAACATAGAAGTCAACCAAATAACCCAAGGAAAGTGATGCATCCATAGTTAGGGATCCCAATTAATAAATGCCTTAGACCATGAAACCCTTAGAATATTCAACATAAGTTACAATGAAATACAATAAAAAAATAAAATGTTTATTGAATTTTAATTAAAATGAAATACAAAAACATAATGACATAGTGATACTATAGTATCAAAATGATATTCATGTAGACCTACCCATCAATATATGTAGAGATTTCAACTTTAATATAAATGGATTCAGAGATAGATCGATATTAAGAGTGGGAGTTGGATCAAAATTCTAGATCTAAATAGAATTATCCATAACCATAGTCCATCTAGAATCTAGAATATGAAACCTGAACTATAGAAACCATAGTTGGGCATATGTAGAAAGGACAAGGTGTGTATTTATTGGTAGGTTGGGTGATGATTATGAATATTGGTCATTATTGAATCTCTAACTTATATGAATCAACATAATTTTAAAATGAGGATATCCTATTCATCAATATCTCATATGGTTTTTTAATTATAACAATTGGTTCCATGATAAATAAAGGTCTCAGTGGAGCCATTTTGCAAATGATTTCTTTTGGATTAAATTATGTTATACCTTTTTTTATTAGTGGGAACAAGATAAGATAGGATACATTATATTTTCATTGATGAAATGGGAGGAATCATTATACCCATACCTAAATTATTTACTATGCTAAGTATCTTTTTAATGGATTCTCTTTCATTTCTAGGAATGAGTGGTTTTATAGAAGAATATATTATATTTTTGGGAATAATTACTAGTAAATATTCTTCAACCGTTCAAATAACTATTAATGTAATATAATAAATAATAATGATATGAAATCCTATCTATTTATTATCTATGTTACATAGAATGTTCTATGGATATAAGTTTTTGAATGTCTTGAATCCTTATTTTAAGGATTTGGGGCTAATCGAGTGATTTTAGAAGCTTGTGTACAAGCATGTAATGAAGGATGTGATATTTTTCTTTAAGGTAATGAATTAATTAGTGAATATTCTAAAATAAATCCTAAACTACATGTATCTTGTGAATTATGGAAATAAATCAAATTTGAATTTAAGCCAATTGATATAATTGATGAGCTAATTGATAAAAAAAATACTTTTTAATAAAGTGACTTTCATCTATTTAGTCCTATAATCAAGTCAAACTCAACCCAATTATAACATATGATATGTAGATCTATGCTTTTGATAATTCATAGTTTTTGCAAGTAAACTCTTCTATTTTGTAATAACCCCACTAGGTTTGACTTAGAAAAATGGGATATTTTTTTTATCAACATAATCTTTCATTAGAATTCACCATGAGAATATAATTAGTGATCCAACTATAATACTCTAAGTATGTTAAGTATGAATAATCGCGTGACTTATAACAGTCACTGATCACTATCAATATATAAAACACATCATAACTGAATATATAAAGTAATTACAAATATCCAACTATGGTTAAAAAAATGATACAACCACTAATGTCAAGTATAGATAAGTAAATAATTACATATCATAAAGGATAATGTCTCAATAATAATAAATATAATGTAAAATATACAAGAGACAAATCTCCATGGAGTATGAGTTCCCCAAATTCTAGTATCTATGGCAATCTCAAATGTCATCTCCAAGTAAGTACTACTATGGGGAGGGAAAAAATCATTCAAGTGATTTTCCTCACCAAACTTAGACCATCAATCCCCCACAAAATCCACTATTAGGTAATGTCCCTCCCTTCATGGATAAGTAGATAGTGACAGTGCAAGAATCCAGAGAGACAAACTAGTACCTGTGTGCTATATGATTTCTAAGAACATGCAGAGTACCATAAAGAAATCCATTATAACATAATGTCATCCAAAAATATAAATTATACATATGAAATGATAATTCCTAAATAAAATTACTTTGGCCAAAGTTTTTGGCCAAAGTTTTAAACATTCATTGATCTCTAGGATCAGTCAATTTCAAACACACCACTTGATCGGATTACCTTCATCTGGGATTGGTGATGCTAATAAGCTAGTGAAGTCCATCTCACTAATTACTCAGTAATAATAATATGATATTTGGTTAACATATATATAACCAATAAATTCATAAATATTACTTCCTAATAACAATCACTAAAACATGATAAACATAGGTATAATCAAAATGCATACATTTAATCTATCAAATGTATGAATAAATTTACACAATATTATTTATCACATAAACAATAAACAAACAAGTATGAACTATACCAAATGGGTAAAATATATATTAGGCTACATATTATATTTTACATAAGTATACACAATACAATACTTTCTACTAGTTGTCATAAAACATGCTAAACATAGAAATAACCAAAATGCATACATTTAGTTCATCAAATGTATGAATAAATCTAGACATAAAAAGTATAATTTGTACCACTTGGGTATAAGATACATTTAAACTATAATTTTTTAATCCCTATAAGTAGTTTTAAAATATAATACACTTTATGACATCTCATAATATCATAGCTCATTGTTCATGAGCACAACTACTCAATTAGGAACAACTAGTCTTACAATTTCAAGAATCAAATGTCTCATAATCCTAAATAATAAATAAGCAAGTACAGTTTATACCAACTAGGTATATCTTATGTTTAAACTTAATAATAATATAATTTATAGGCAAACATCATGATTCACTAATGTATGTTATATATGTCTAAACACATGTACATATTAATATACTCAACATGTATCGCACAAAAAATTTCAATATTGTATGTATATATACTAACAATCATTTATAATTTTAATCAAGGTATTTATAAGATATATACAATCATTACATTCATGAAACCTCAAGATATAAACTGAGTACTACAGTTAATAACCCTTTAAATAACAATAATCCATTCTCATTATTTACTATTAGTTCTCAAAATAGAACAAAGCAACCTCTAATTCAAATCCACCATATGAGTCATTCGCAGAGTTCCTTTATGTGTTTTCACCCTACAATAGTCTACGTATTTTATCTATACATTTTTATATAGGTTTGACTCTATCAAAAAAATTTAAATAAAACTACTATGCTTCGAATACATTTTTAGTCCCTACTACGAGTTTGAAACAAATACCTCATCCCAAATATAGCCAAAACATGGAGTTAGCCTCCACACAAATTACACATATATTTAGTTCATGTGTGTGTGTGTGTGTGTGTGTGTGTGTGTGTGTGTGTGTGTGTGTGTGTGTGTGTGTGTGTGTGTGTGTGTGTGTGTGTGTGTGTGTGTGTGTGTGTGTGTGTGTGTGTTGTGTGTGTGTGTGTGTGTGTGTGTGTGTGTGTGTAGCCTAATTAGTTTAAATTTAACATAAAGCATAATAATATACTTGGATCACAAATATAACACATTAATTCTTATTAGATTATAATCGTTATTGATATAACCATATTTTATGGATTATATTCCTATTACATTGTATGATATAAAAATTTTAATTTCCACATGAAATGAACCCACATGTATTAAATCTCTGGCTCTCAATTAAAAATAATGATAAATCTATTTTCTAGCTAATTCTTAGAAAAGTAGTTTCATCAAACCTAAAAAACATAATACCTTCCATCCATAGATGGAAATTTCATACTCAACTAACACACATGTTGGATTTTTCACCACATAAACACAACCCAATAATATTTAAGTTTCACCAAATTTGAGATAAATTTCATCAAGCCTATAAATATCATATCTTCCACTTACAACTATAAATCTTACACTAAACAATACACATGTAGAAAATTTCTATATTTAATACAATTCACCATATATTATATAGGTTCCTTGTTTTTTTTCCATATTAATTCAGATTACCCTTTTATTATATAGTTTTTTTTATTCTAACAAATAAATATCCTTCTTATTGTTATTTTTATTCCTCTTTAAAGTAGTATTAGATTCATAACATACTACTATATTGTTATTTTTATAATAGATATATTGTTATTTTAATACCTCTATAACATAATTATATCAAACATATTATTATAATACCACTATAGCTACAACATAGATAATATATATATATATATACATATACATGTGTGTGTGTGTGTGTGTGTGTGTGTGTGTGTGTGTGTTAACCACTGTATGTATTAAAATTGGATACACTCATTTGATCCATCGAATAATTAAACATAGTTCCCTATATTAGAAATTACAAGGTAACCTAGGTAATATTATAAAAATGATTTCATAATATACAGATAACATATACATCATTTCATATTAATTATAATATATGCAAAACAAAGTGATAAATATATATTGGAATCAAAATGATTGAGGGTTAGTGAATTATTATTTAAAACCTTTTCTTTCAATTACACTTAAGCAATCATGAACCATTCAAACAAACATATAGATCTAACAAACATAAGTAACTATCCACATACGCATGAAACACAAGAATTAATAATATATGTGGGAAACCCTAAAGGAGAATATAACCCACTTATCTCTATAAATGGAATATAGTCTTATAAGACAAAAACCAAATTTAGTGAAGCACCAACTCCACATGGAGCACCAACCCCAACTATCCAAGCACCCACTTACAAGGAGGCACCAACACCCTAGATGACTCAGCACCAACTTAGTGATCCAATTAAATTTATAAACTTAATAAAACCTTGTTAATCACATAATATATGATTATCAAATTCTTTATCTCTTCACACTCTTATCCCTCTCAAAATGTCTTTTAGGCTTCTTTGCTCAACTAGGTCTATTCAATACTGATTAGGTTATATGACCTTGATATTCATATGAAAACACACTATAAAATATTAATTATAGATCCTATAAACTCCTCTTATGGTATAAAATACCTCCTTATACTAAAAAAATACTATTTAATTCACATACACTCTCTTTCTACAAATAGGCCTAAAACTGCCTTGTATATATACCATTCCTTGTCATATACCACTTAGTTAGCTAAACACACTTAAACTATTAATTAAAACATATAATAAGTATTATTACATATTTTGGTAATTAATTAACTAATATTTGAGTCCCTTTAACTCTATCATGACTCAAGTAGGCCTCATTTTTCTTTTAGGTCTCATGGATACCTATTAGTCCTTAGACACACATTACACTTTGCCTTCCTCAGAACACTTTAAAACTTCACACATGGTAGAAAAATATCATATAATAATAAAATATTCCCCCAATAATGTCCTATATGTTTAACAATACATTTTACAACAAATCACTACTTGAAATCCCTCATTAGTACTCAGTCCTATTAGGCCCGTGAACACATAAAAAATTCTATCTTGAAAAAATGAAGACAAAACATGATTTAACCAAAAAAAATGAAAATAAATCACTTATATATAGCCTACATGACCTAAAAAATATCACCATATGCATTAGACACTTACACTTAGGGTATAGAGCCTCAAAAACACCTTTGTAACTTACTCAAAACTACCAGTTTTCCTCAAAGACCAGTCATGGTGACTCAGACCTCCAACACATATATAGACACTTTGAAATAATTAAAATTATAATATGACATATTCAAACCATTTTAAAATATAAATATCATATTTTCTTATAGACCAAGTTGTTGACTTCACTACACGAATACCTCACTGAGTTGGACAAGCCATTTGGCTTCATCATTTTCACCACTATACCTAACTTAAAATATATATACCAAGAATTAATAAGAAATAAAATTATCAAAAAACATCTCCATGCACTTTGTTTCATCATTCTATGATGATAACACATTCTAATTCATCTTCTCATTGCTGCTTGGGTTTCTCACTCTTTGCACCATTAGGCCTATTAGCAAGTAGCTAACTTGGATGACTAATTTATAAAACTTAAGGGATATAAATTTTATATAAACCTTTATGGAAATTAAATATGATTTTATACCTTCTTCCTCCATCTATTTTCTTACATGTCCAATGAAAATTTTGACTTTTACATCAACTTTTTCAAAAATAATACTATAACTCAATATTTTCTCTCTCCTTTCTCTAACCAATACCACTTAGAGGTACTTGGGAGAGTCCAACACAAGATTAAATATCTTACCTGAGAATACAAATCCATTCTATTTACTTTTTATCAATATATTCAACATCGAGTCCTTATTAGGGTTTTAAGAGGGTTTAAACTTGTTTTCACTCTTAACGATCATTCATAAAGAATAACCCCTAAATTTAGAAACTAATTCCTATTATTTTTATAAAGGACCCTTCCCCATGTACCATGAACTTATTAGGTCCCATTAAAAGGTTTTATGAGCTAATGATCACAAAAAAATCCTTTATGGCTTGAGAACCCTTCATTCTTAGCACTCGAGAGACCTCCAAACAAATTTTCATGTCTTATCCTTCAAAATAGAGCCTCAAACTTCATGCACATGCCTAAAAAAACTTGACTCACCTTTTTCAATTATCACCTAATCACATTTTCCTTTTAAACATATCTTGATACCCTATTAGGATACACTTCTCTCTCTATACCATATTCTTCATACCTTACTAGGCCTTGATCTAATCTTTATGCCTTTTTACATGATCTCAACAGCTCACTATCATGATCAACATCTCACTCTCATGCCATGAAAACTATCTCATTCTTTAACACTTCCATACATCCTTCACATGCCTTGAAAATCAAATCATGATACCTCATTGAGGTAGGGTCTAAGAGAGGTCTAGATATAGACTTAGACTGAAGGTCTTACCCCTATAGGCTCACACTAAAACTCTCATGAGTGTTCTAATGCCTCTCATATATGCTAAAAAAATCTCATACAACCACTCATGCCTATGTGCATACATCTCACCAATCCACCATGATCATACCTTCTCATATGGTCTCTTCATGCCATGACTAGGCTTAAACTACTTAAACACTTAATGCCTTAACATATTCCTTCCATTTCATAACCACAAAAAATCATGAACCAAGCATATATAAGACATTATACCTCATTCATAGCACTACACCATTCTATTTCTAGTGACAACAATCTTCCATAGCCTTATATAGACCTAAAACCATATGACCAAGCATCATATGACTTGACATCTCTCTTCCAATCACCTGAACACTTTTGACACCTTGACCTATGCTTTTAGGCAACCATAAGACATATAATTGCCTTCAAATTCTCTCTTTCATTCAAATTATCTATTTACTTAAAATTATTTCTTACATTCAAATGTATCTTATCACATGGCTTCCTGTGCAAGCATTAGTTGTCTTTAAACATCTTCCATGACCTATACCTTCCATTATCACATCACTCACATAATCAATTTGACCTGAACATTGACATCAATGAATAAAAAAGATAATGCTCAATAATCTCACCTTGTCGTATCATGTACATACCTCAATTACCACTAACCATGCACCTTCAATAGATTCACCTTGACATTAATGATAGTAACATGCCAAAAAATCCTCCTTTTTCATTGATGGAAAACCCATTATAACCTTATCATTCTATCTCCCCATTATAGTCTTTCTTCCCCTTTGACATTAATGACAAAGGGTCTTCCATAAACTATCATATGATCTTTAGACCCCAAGAAACCATGCTTATTAATACTTCTACCTCATTGTCTTGACACTTCACCACATAGAGCTACAAATCTCCTCCTGAGTTGATGCTTCTCCTCATAGACACTAGATGATAACCACTCTCAAAAACTGATCATTCTCTCAAAAAGATACATCTCCCTCTAGATCTTCAAATAAACATGATCACACTTGCAACATATAGAATCACACCTTATTACAACAAAATTTCAACACATATAATATCAAGCATTATAGGAACATGCTCCCCCTTAGTCCATGAATGCCTCCTTCAAATGAACTCAAATCAAAAGGCTACTCATCTTGTCCTTGACATGACTAATATGGCTCAAACCTTTTATCACACACTAGGTCACCATATTTATGACATCAACTAAATAATTAGAGACTCCCCCTTTGTATTCATGGCTTGAGCTCACCAAATGAGTCATTAGAACTCTCAAACCATACTCATCTTCCTTCAAACATATTGGTATCAAACATCTTGATACAAATACCACTTCTCAACATAGATCAAGCTCAACTACCAATTGTTAAAAATAAAAAAACTATTGTCACTTGGATTTTCACCCTTTTAGGAGATGAAAATCTCTCCTGATCCAAGTGTCACAATGGAATCACCTCTAGGCTTGTGGGCAGCTTGAGGAATGAGGTGAATATCTAAAAAGGGATAGCTCCCTTGTTTTACCACTTTGAAGTGTAACTACTATTAAATTTGGGCAGTGAAAAGGGAGAAGAATAACTAAAATAAAACTAATATAAGGGAGATGATAAACCAAATAACATGATGACATCCAACCATATGCATATTACAGTTTGAAATCAAAGGATAAACTGAAAATACACTTCTCCAATCGTCATCTTCTTACATCAATGCTACATTGTGAGGTTATGGATGAATGTGAAAAGTTATGAGGACTAGACAAGAGGCCTATGAGGACAATAATGAATAGAATAAATCAATTAAACCATGAACATTTTATGAAACACTTCACATGCCCTATAAGAAGAGGCTATAAATAGGTGAAATAATGGAGTAACATGTTAAGGAATCCATAATTTTCACTAAGAAAGATTCATCATCCAATTGAATACAATAATAAAAATAATAGAGGAGGAATAAATAAATTTTATTATTGATCAAAAGGTATACATTTGATTAGGGCTTCAACATACTCAAGTGGAGCATCCAATATAATGCCAAAATAACTAGTTCTTATAAAACTTATGAGAGAGAGAAGAAGAGAGAAGTATAAGGGTCACAAGGACACTTTTAAAGTTTATATAAGGGATTAATTATGAATTTGGAGAGGTTATGGGATGAACCATGAAATGTTTGGAGGTACAAATGTCAATCCAAGTCATAAACCTCATGAAAAGTGGTAAGAAATACCCCATTTTGGCTTAGAAAAACTATTTACATGATTAGCCCTATTTGAATGCCTTATAAATAATTAGGATTAGGTATAATTATTCCATGTATCATTTTTAGGCTTGGTCATTTGGAGTCACTTAGAAAGGATAAATCATCATTTTCTATTTACAAAACTACTCTTCCATGCACCTTGCACACTTGACCTCAAAATTAGCATCATTTGCTCATGAAAATACATGGAAAGAAGTGAATGAAACCTATCAAGACCTAAATATCCTTATAAGAACCAATGACACCTTATAATTCCATTCACTTAAAGTTTTCACACTTCTCCCTAGCTTGTCCATTATGCCAGTTTTAACTGGCTAAGTTAAAACACCTAATTTGTACACTTAAAAGTTATTTCAAGGAATGAGAATGATACAAAGAGTTATATTAAGTCTTAATATTTTTTCATCCATGTGATTTTAATCTATTTAAACATCCTAAAACATATAAAACACATAAAACAATGAAAAAAACCATATTTTTGCCCCCATCTGTACAAGCCCATATAGGAAAA
The DNA here is from genome assembly GCA_037957365.1 of Torreya grandis. NCBI lineage: Eukaryota > Viridiplantae > Streptophyta > Pinopsida > Cupressales > Taxaceae > Torreya > Torreya grandis. Next base: position 2,572,110 of record JARHVA010001808.1, read on the forward strand.
AAGCATGTGAGTGATCCTGAGAGAGTATTTTCCAAGGTATAAAACCTTTCATGGTCATACTAGTCCATCTAGATACATTTCCAACCTCATTTCTCCAATCAGGTTTATTTAAGGGTTTTACAAGGGGCTTAGATGGTTCTACCCTCTTATCCATTGTTCATAGAGATTACAAGTTAAAATTTTAATCCAATGCCACAAAATAGTTTTTTAGGACCATTAATAAATCCTCCAAACTTATTATACCTCCATGCAAAGTGTCATGAAAGATGTGAGCTTCTAAAACTATCTTATTGAGCTCTTTTCCGCATTTGCACAAGCCTAATAATGGTGTAAGGCCAAAATTGAATCTCCTGAAGCCTTCTATGCAAGATTGAAGTTTTAAAATACCTAATTCCACCCTAGAAACATGATCTAATTGATCCATAAACTAAAATGATAAACTCAAAGTGAATTTTATATAATGGATATTGAATTTCTCAAACTTAACAAATTCTTTAAATACTCAAAAGAACTTGCAAATTATTTGGCCTTTAAGTGTTCTCTGTTATCGAATTGGATTGGAACTGTCACTAGAATTTTCACTTCCATTCATCAATTAAATTAGCTTTTTTTTTTTTAAATATCATAAAATGTTGATTTTTATTAATTAAATACATTCATGATTAAAAAATTATTAAACTGAAACAAAAACATGCAATCAAAAGATAATTACCATCTGACATTGATAATGGAGTTCGGTATCTCTTGCCTACGTCTCCAAGTCTGCCCAATAGTGAGGACCATTTCTATTAAATTTTCACAAAAAATGGCTTAAAAAATCTTTGAAATGCTTCACAACTCCCCTCAGGTCTAATCTCTATCCAAGAATTCCACCTTCACTGATATACTCAAGCTCGACAATATGAAATCTTTCCTTAGTCTTCAACCCTTCTAAAGGTGCACAAAGTCCTTGTTTGTTAACTATTGTTCTATCCAAAATAATAACTTTAACTTCTCTTTTTAATTACAAAACATAATTAAAAAGGCTTACCCTCTGTGTATGAGTCTGGATAATGGATCAAAATCCATTTGATAGCTTTCTCCAAGCTTCCATCTAGCTCTCAGCCTCTTAAAAATAATAATACACAATCCATAGAAACTGACATTCAAATAAAAGTTCACTCCTTTTAAACCACTTGCAAACCCATGGCTCAAGCAATCAAGACTTATCCCTTTTACATGGTGGGTCATGATTTCAAGTCTTCGACCTGCTTTTGGGCACGCTTAGACTTATCTTATTAATCCCACATTGGTAAATGGGAAATGGTTTCAAGTCATCGACATAGGCTTTTATTTCTTGGGTTTATCTTTATTTCCACATTGAATATATCTCAACCAATTCAAACTTTTAATAACTTGAATCTCCACGATAATGGTTGCCAATGCCTTTTGGCCAAGGCATATTTCATGACTGATGGTTATGTTGGCTAATTTGGGTAGTGTGCTCGGTCCTTAAACTTGGAAATGATGTTACATGGCTCCTCCACATGGGTGCAAAGGCTCGAGGCACCAAACATAACACATTATAAACTTGGCTCAAATTCTAATCTTAACATGATAATGGATTGATCCTTGTGGCATTTGATTCACCCTCAGACTTGGCATTACACCACCTTTAGCATGGAATATGGCTTGGTCCTATATCCAATATTTGGGCATATGGAATATTGACTCAGCCTTGAATCTTGAGCTTGACTTGGCAATATGAATTGGTAGGACCTTTGTGGTAAGTTTTGGTTCTCCCATGTGGCTTAATAGGACTTGGTAAGTTTAAACTGTAAAGTATTACCAAGGAATATTACAAATCTTTAAAACATACAATTAGTTTGTCCCACATGCATCTAGTGAGCACAAAATGATAGTTTAAAATCAAATGTAAATGTATTACATTGTGAGATGGAGGCCAAGGCACCCCTCCTTAATCAAGTGTGTTGACCCTCACTGAGGGCCCCTAGTGAGCCAGTAGCAAGGTCCATGAATCATCCATATGATCACTGTCAAAGACTTGAGGTTGAAACCAAACCAAACACTAACCAAATTTTTGAACGAATGTACAAAACTAACTTCCATGTGTCAATTGATGATTGGTCCACTTGTCACATGTAAATTACATCACGCATTGTGACACCTCCTTATTTTCCCTATCATAAATTAAATTTAGTAGCCTATAACTTGGACATACAGTGTCCATTTTGCAAATCGTGAAAAGTGTTGGAAAGCTCTCGATGAGATATACACTGTGAAATTTGTTTCATCACAACTTGGGACCTTTTTATGAACTAACTCTGGATCACACCTCCCTAAATAAAAGGCTTTTGGTCTCCAAAAGTCTACTATCTCCTAAAAATTGATAACTGGTCTACTGCATCACATCAATCAGAACCCAATCATAGCAAGAAATAAACTTTGGAAAAATAAATGATTTACAACTCAATTGAAAATGCCTATAACATGGCATGAGTAAAGGAATCTACAAATACCAATAAACTGATCACAATATACCAAAACTATCTATCCATGTCACATCCTATAAAGTGGTGAACTGTCAATAAATTGAAATAATTCCCAATGTAACTGCAAAACAAGTTTGTTAATGCCAATAACATATAATAAATGTTGTAGACATGTTTCAATACAATACCTTGGTATCGGACTTATGATGCTAAGAAACTGAAAACAACACAAAGTGTATATTGCTTAACATCCCAAACATGCCCATAGGGTCTTACAATGCATCTATACATCCATATGCTAAAAATAGATACATTCTCAAAATAGCAGTCAAATATGAGACAAGTGTTGTAAGGTAATTAACTCAACCTACAACATGCATTCTACTGTTATATCCAACTGATCAAATGAATTCAAGTCCTTTCCATAGCCAACTTATTCGACATAAATAGGATTTTCCAAAACATAGAGCTATTCGACATAAGTGAGAATTGAAATACTTTGAATGATAAACCTATCTCAAAGTGTTCTCACAAACTCTACTAATTCATCATCAAAGCTTGTTTTTTCCCTTAACATGATTCTTAACAATGCTTTTGAAAAATAAATGCATTATAAATCCACTTGATCAAATTTTCTACCTAGTTAACTTGATTTCCTTAGTGGATTCCTTAACATCATTATGGATTGATTTAACTTCATTGACATTATTAATAGGTTGATAAATCATCTTAGTTTTACCATGTCTATAATGAGAAGATGATTGAAGTTTAAAACAATGATCAATCTGATGTCCACTCATATGGCGATGAGTGCATAAAACCTTCGTAGGTGAGGTCTACCTTTTACCTCTTATCACTTTGCCATGATGAGAATGGTCTTTAACACCTGCAATATGCTTAATCAAAGCATGTCTCTTCCAATAAAATTCAACATTATGGTTATGCATCCCACAAAAGGTGCAAGGGAATGATTGCATCATCTTTTGAATGTTAAATCCAAATTTCTTAAACATAAAAAGTGGATCAAAAGATTTAGTGCTAACTCTAGTGTAAGAACTAGGAGGCAGAATCTCAATACCTCTTCTACTTGTTCTCTTACACTGCACATGCTCTACTAGTGGCCTCGGACCTTTGCTATCAGAATCTTGTCTTCCTTAAGCCATGGAGGAATTTTCTCCAATATCCACCTGCTCACTAGTGTAACCCAAATCTACATGAGGAGATCTATACTCCACCTATATTGGGTTAGTAACTCCTTGGCCATTTTAACCAAGACTTCTTCCATTAAAGCCCATTTTATTCAACAATTTGGATCCTATACCCTTAGTGTGTTTTTCATAACTACCAAAAGCACCATTACTTGAATCTGAATCTTAATGGAAAGAAGAAGATGAATTAGCTGGTGAATAACATATAACGTACTCAGTCATAGTATTTGCATCTAAAATAGAAGGTATGGACTTCTTTGGTTCACCACACTACAATTTGATCAAGAGCTCATCCTTAGATTCAAGCTCTGATTTCAAACTTGCAACTTGCTCTTCAAGAGCTAAGAGCTTGCATCTCAGGAATGCATTATCATCCTAACTATGGGTATTGATGCTTTCAAGCTCTTCCATCTTAGATTTATGTGACAATTTGCCCATGGTTTCTTACAAACACACTGATTCCACAACTACACACTATAATCTAATCAAGTGATATTGATAACCAATAAACTAAAAGCAACTATCAAATCACACAATCAAAAGCTAACCCTACTTTCTAACTACTCTGATACCAATTTTGATTTATAAACTACATTGATAAACTCAAAGTGAATTTTATATTATGGATACTAAATTTCTCAAAATTAACAAATTCTTGAAATACTCAAAATAACTTGCAAATTATTTGGCCTTTAAGTGTTCTCAGTTATCGAATTGGATTGGAACCGTCACTAGACTTTTCACTTCCATTCACCAATTAAACTGGCTTGATTTTTTTTTAAATCTCATAAAATGTCAATTTTAAAAAATTACATACATTCATGATTAAAAAATTATAAAACTAAAACAAAAACATGCAATCAAAAGACAATTACCATTTGACATTGATAACAGAGTTCAACGTCTCTTGCCTACATCTCTAGGTCCACCCAATAGTGAGGACCATTTATATTAAATTTTTGTAACAAATGGATTACAAATTATCTGAAATGCTACACAACTCCCATCAGGTCTGATCTCTATCCAATAATTCCACCTTCACTAATATATTCAATCTCGATAATACATAATCCTTCTTCAGTCTTCAACCCCTTTCGAAGGTGCACTAAGTCTCTATTTGTTAACTATTGGTCTATCCAAAATAATAACTTTGACATCTATTTTTAATTACAAAACATAATTAAAAAGGCTTACCCTCTATGTATGAGTTTGGATAATGGATCAAAATCCATTTGCTAGCTTTTTCCAAGCTTCCATCTAGCTCTCAACCTCTTCAAAATAATAATACATAGTCTGTAGAAACTTACATTCAAATAAAAGTTTGTTCCTTTTAAACCACTTGCAAACCCATGGCTCAAGTGGTCAATACTTATCCCTTTTACATGGTGGGTCATGAGTTTAAGTCTTTAGCCTTCTTTTGGGTGTGCTTGGACTTATCTTATTAATCCCACATTGGTAAATGGGAAATGACTTCAAGTCGTCGGCTTAGGATTTTATTTCTTGGGTTTATCTTTAGTCCCACATTGAATATATCTCAACCAATTTGAAATTTTAATAGATTTAATCTCCACCATAATGGTCATAGATGCCTTTTGGCTAAGGCATATGCCATGATCGATGGTTATGTTGGCTAATTTGGGTGGTGTGCTTAGTCCTTGAACTTGGCAATTGTGTTATGTGGCTCCTCCATGTGGGTACAAAGGCTCAAGGCACCAAACATAGCACATTCTAAACTTGGATTGAATGCTAATCTTAGCATGATAATGGATTGATCCTTGTGGCATGTGATTCACCCTCAAACTTGGCATTACACCATCTTTAGTATGGAATATGGCTCGGTCCTATATGCAATATTTGGGCATATGGAATATTGACTCGGCCTTGAATCTCAAGCTTTACTTAGCAATATGAGTTTACAAGACCTTCATGGTAAGTTTTGGTTCTCCCATGTGGCTTAATGGGGCTTAGTAAGTTAAATTGCAAAGTATTACCAAGGAATATTATAAAGCTTTAAAACATACAACTGATTTGTCCCACATGCATCTGGTGAGCATAAAATGATAGTTTAAAAGAAAATGCAAATGTATTGCATTGTGATATGGAGGAAAAGGCACCCCTCCTTAATCAAGTGTGTTGACCCTCTTTGAGCGCCCCCAGTGAGCCAATAACAGGACCCACGAATCTCCATACGATCATTGTCAAAGAGCATAGGCTGAAACCAAACCAAAACACCAAATTTTTTGCATGATTGTACAAAAATGCACTACCATGTGTCGATGAGTGATTGGTCCACTTGTCACATTCGAATTGTGCAATGCATTATGACACCTCCTTATTTTCCCTATCGCAAAATAACTTTAGCAGCTTATAACTTGGGTATACGGTGTCCATTTTGCAAACCACAAAAATTGATGGAAAGCTCTCGATGAGCTCTACACTATGAAATTAGTTTCATCATGACTTGGGACCTTTTTATTAACTAAACTCTATATTACCAATAGGTTTAAATTCATATTTAAGGCCCAAAATGTGAGTGACATTCTCTTTGGGCATTAGGCTTGATCCTTGCCTAGTAGGCTTACCTATAACTCAGAGCCTAAAATGAGTTTTTATGATTTCCCTTGAATAATACGATCTTAAAAATGTCTATTATTATCCCTAAAACATGTTTCAACAAGTTATATTGATCACTCCAAACTAGAAATGAAGATTATCCTCTAATTGGCTTTTAGGACTAAAAATGCCTATCATGCATGACTATAACCTTAAGGTTTTTAATCATCCTATTTTGTTTATTTCATCTATAATTGGTCTCCATGGTTTCAATATGTGTCATGAATATTATAAAACCTTCTTGAAAGGTCCATCATCTTCTTAGATCACCCTTTCACCTTTATTTCTTAAAACTACAAGCCTATGTATAAGGGGGAGTACCCTCTATCTAAGATAAAATAGAGGGTACTTCCCCTAATTAATCATGAAAATTGATTATTTTAGGATTATATCCAAGTGACATGGATACTCCATACCAAAAATGAGCTTTTGGTTAGGTCATTTGACCCCCCAACCTCCTCCATTTCTAAGGCAGACTTTTCATAAGTAGACCGTATGATACATGATCAAGGTTGTTCTTTATGTACTATGTTTTGTGTGACCAAGGTTTAATTCCTTCATTGTTTCCCACTTATTATGGTTTTATGATCATTACCAAGGTATTATAACCCTCAATCATCTTCCCAAACTCCTACATATTCTTTATATTCTCTTTACTCAGTCAAAATTGAGTTTCATTATAACTGTGTTGACCTTCAAAAATCACACTTGTATGCATATATTGCATGAATTAGGCATAATAATAGTGTGAAAAGACTCTATTTGAAGTAATACCCTTTATATGCATTTTATCTTCAAGACTGAGTCTCTCTATACTTGACTAAGAAACCTTGTTCTATGTTGTGCCTGTAGGTGTGCTAGCTCTTTGAAACCTAGTTATGATGCTTACCAGACTTAATTTTAAATACATAGGGTAACATATAATTCCCTATAAATTTACTTAGTTTAAGTTTCTTATAAAAACCTTAATCACCTATATTGGTTCACTTTCTTACTACCATCTGCTTGACTGTGTATAGGGGTTTTGGGACCCTGCTCAGGCCTATTTATCCTTTGGAAGAGCTTCATGAAACTAATAACATCCTTATTGAGGTGTTAAATTACTAATTTAACAATTTTTATCTCCCAATACCCTTCCAATGCACTTTTAGCAGTCCAAAATTGAGTCTTCCTCTACTAACTACACATCATGCTCCTTTACACCTGCCTATAGGTCATTATTAATCCATTTGAACCTTTAAAATGATGTTTCAAGACCCAAAATGAATCATTAAGTTCATAATTAATGATTTAGACTTATTCTTCACATTTAAACAATGCTAGCACACAAGGACTATCACCTTTCATACTCACATCATCAAATCTGCTTAGTACTACCACAATCAACACAGTCAATAGTGTTGAGGGATATAAGGACCTTATAGGTGAATATCTCTCCATTTAAAGGTTATTAATCACCTTTTAACCTCATGAACCACCTCAAGTTTCTTACAATTTCTCATTCTTTACTAAACACCTTCTTGTCTTCACCTTGTCATGACTTTGACTTGCTCTTGGGAACCCTACTGTAGGTGTGCTTCAGCTCATGAGGACTTGAGTTAGGATGTTTGGAAACCTCCCTTGAATTTTTATGGTCATGTGGTATGTGTTTGAACTAAAAATAACCTTTTAAAACCTTAAAACACCATTTTAGCACCAAATTTAGGATTACCATCCTATACCCTGTTGTAGGTCAACATTCCTATAGTGTACGGACTGTAGGTGTAGAAGTGAGTCTAAGACATAGTCCATGAGTTTTTTAAATGAACTCATAGGTTAAAAAATATCTAGAATCATATATAAGTATTAATCCATGGTTTCAAGGTATAATTACAACATTTGGTAACAAATTTTCCTTTTGACTCAAAGCTATAGATATCATTACTTGTATTCAGTGTTTTTTAGGCCTTTTAAACAAATGACCTCCGCTTGTTATTTGTCTTCTAAACTGTGAAATGTATTTATACATGATAGAGGTTATAAATAATGGTCATCTAGGTGTTCCAAAAGTCATTACAACCATGTTCTAAGATATCGACAAGACCTCCAGGATCTTTATTTTGTTCTTTTGGGAAAAGTGGCCTGAACACAATCAATTGACCCTTTTGAGATAGTTTCCCATCTTGTGCATCCAATTATCAATCTAAAAAATTATTTCATGGTATTTTAATCATTATAAGACCTTAAAAATGGTGTCAGTACATATTTCAACCTCCATATATGGCCTTAATCTCTCTACCCAGGTCACCTATAGGTGTACATTTTGAATATGCAAAAAATGAAGAGACGTTTGGGCATTATGTGAATTTTAGACCTCAAGGGATAGACTTAGAATATTTAAAATTGACCAAATTGGTGATTTTCATGATATAATATTTTAAAATATTTCCAAAATACTCAATTCAATGTGATTCTCCCTAGTAACCACATGTAGATGCAAACTCCAATGGTAGATTATGTATATATACTACTCATGACTACACCTTCATGGAATGTTTTTATTAAATAATGGGATTAAAATAATAATAGAAAAATAATAAATTTAATACATTTAAATTAACTTATCACATAAATATGACGCCATGAAAAATCACAAATTTCCTAAAAATAGTGAAAACTACGTGTTGCACTCAAAAGAGACCAATCTACAAATTTGATTTTATGGGCTCATCAAATCAAATTTAAACGTGAAAAAAAGTATGAGTAATGATATGAAATTAACTAAAAATCATCTAGGAGTAACATCAGTAGATAGATTGTATGAAATCTCCCAAACAAGAGCAAAAACCATAGGGTGCATAAAATAACTAGTAGATTTACACAATCAACTTGTTAGCAATGATTCATAAAATAAAGTTACTAAATTTACAAAATAATTATAAAAAAATTAAGGTATATTAGTGCACTATCATATCCCAAGATCATTTGTCTTGAAACCTCATGAGTTGTCCCTACCAAGTACAAAACTACAAGTCACTTTTGCTTGCCAAGAAAGGTGAAAAGAGCGATGAATGGTTTTGAGAAAGAAATGACACCTCAAAATAAAAAAATCATGAAAATGAGCATAGGGGAGATTAATATTCATATTTAAACCTTTTAAAAGTGGCACACTTCCCAAGGAGGCTATACAAGTGACAAATTCATATTCTTCCTCAATAAAACTACCCATTCTTCTACATAACCTACCATATTTCAGTTTTATTAGTTAATTAAGACTTATAAGGACAAACGGGAGATGAAATCACATTTTTACACACTCAAATTTCCCAATAAACCTATACAAAGTCTTAAATGCACCTTTTTGACCCCTAAAGTGACCCAAAATGATAAGTGGACATATAAACTAATTAACTAAGGAAAATATAACATTAATTGACATGAATTGAACTATAATATGCCCCATGACACTCATATTACACACCCTATATACCTATAAAGTTAATGTTTTACCTATAAGTTCCCCAATTTGACTAAAAAGTCAAATTTAGTCAATAAGAACAACTTTTTTGCTTACCTCTCATATACCAATAATTACATCTCTATCAAAATTATTAAACCTTTCTTAATGATAGTTAACAAGCTTACACTGACTAATGAGTGTCTCTATGAAGCCTAATGGAGTCACCCCTTACCATAGGGCACTAGAATACAAACTTAGGGTATTTCTAGATCTCCATGTTCTCACAAGATTGATGATCCTTTATGATCCTTTTAGACTTTATTAGCCTCTTTGGTTTGGACTCTTCATCATCCATGTGGTTAATAATATGAGTTGATAATGAACACTCTTGATACTCTTCAACATCTGGTTTATATTTTACCATAACAAATAGTCCACTTTGACTTGTAGATTGACTAGATTGTTCAAGACTAAGCTTGACTGTCTTTGGCTTCCACACCTTGGTTTATCTTATTTTTTGAACTCTAGGATCTTAAATCTTCTTGTTCTATCTTGATGATTCATGATGACATAATATTGTAATATGATCAATGTTATGACAATTATAAAAAACAACATCACTCATATGTTTTGACTAATGTGGACTATAACTCCTTCTACAGTCCCTTGAGTACTCATTATTGGAGGGTATTCTACACTCTCTTGATCTATGACCAAACTGACTACATGAAAAATAGTAACCATTAAATTAATTTTCATACCTTATGTAATTAGGTTTTTTAATAGAATTTGTCTTTATATTTTTCTTCAAGTTGACCTTCTTATTCCTATTAACATTCTCCTTGTTCTCCTTTTTATCTAATTTGAAACCAAGACTTGCCTTATCATTAGTAGACTTATGACTACTCAAAATGTCATCTAGAGCCTCAGTGATCTTTTCAAACTTCTCATAGATCTTCATATTTCTAGTTGCTTGATCTAATTATGACTTTAAGGACTCCATTTTTAATTCATACCTGGTGCATTCTTCTTCCTTAGATTTTAGGCTAGTACTGACTATCTCCATTTGATTTTTAACCTGATTGATGATCTCATCATGCTTCTTGGATGTGTTACTTAGTCTCTCTTCAAAAAAAGCAATCTATTTTTCATAGTCCTTAACTAATGATCTTAGTTTTTTATTCTTCCCTCTTTGGAACTTCAACTCCTCTAGAGCACTCATAATTCTACCTCAAGGTTCACTTCAACCTCTTCTTCATCTGATTCTTCATCATCCATAAGGCATTTCCCTTTTGAAAAAATCTCATTATTTATTTATATATCCATGAATAAGGTTTAATTATTATCATGCTCATTACTATCATCATCACTATCAGATGTACTTGTGTCACTTATATCAAATGAGCTATTATCTTCTTTGGTATAAAAACTTTGCTTGTTCTTGAATGACCATTTTTTGCCTTTATAATTCTTGAGATATTTCTTGCTTTTTTTAGGCTTATAGACCTTCTTATCATCACCATGATGTTCATCATATTATTCATCATTCTCAATTTTATCCTTGGTAGGACACTTAGATTCAATGTGACCAATCTTACCACAATTGAAACATTTGAAGTTAAAATTACCCTTGTAATTATTAGATCTAATCTTCAATTTCCTAGCAATCATGGCTATCAATTCATTATCATAAATATTTGAACATAACTCATCCTTAAATTTCTTGGATTTTGACTTCTTCTTAGCTTTGAATGTTGATTCCTTCTTGGAAGGTCTTCCTTCATTTGTTCTCATCTTCTAGGTAGTCAAGATGCCATGAAGCCCATCCATCTGTAGTATGTCTAGATCTTACATTTATTCTACTATAGACACCTTTGAATCAAATTTATAAGTTAGTTATCTCAATACCTTTTTTATAAATATAGACTCTTTCACTTATTCTATGATATTGTTGACCATTTTTTGCCCAACAGGCCAAAAATCAGTCCCCTTCTTTCCTTACTGTTCTGAGCCAATTCATTTCTTGATTTGGCATGAGTCTGGAAATTTTTATGGACTCTACAAGTTTTCTACAAACTCTATAGGTGATGTCTTTTGGCGCATGAAGAACCAGTCAAAGAGTGTAAGGTTTTACAAAGCTTCTTTGGACTCTTGTCTAAAAAAATTCACAAGGAAAGTTGGCATCTTTGAACCATTAAACCATTGAACTATTTCAATGCTTTAGTTAAATGCCTTGGTTCAATGCTTTGGTTCAACTACAAAGTTCATTGCCAAAGTTCATCACTTTGGTTCAATCAAAGTTCAATCAGCAAAGTTTAAGGCTAGGTTCAATTCAGATGGTTCAATCACTCGGTTCACTCAGTTGATTCAATGAGCTTAGTTCAACACTCAGTTCAAAGCTTAGTTCATGCCTTGGTTCAACAACCATTTGAACCATTTAACTGATTCAATTAAATGGTTCAAAGGAGCAGTTCAATGCAAAATTTCAAGAGAGCCTTCCGAAGGACAAGTACCCTTATGGAGGGCGCTTGGTTAGTGACAACACCCTTTGAAAGGGTTGATTTCAAGAAACTCAAAGGGCACTTTTCAAAGGTAGTTGAGCAAAGAAGCCAAGGAAGAAATCCTTTGGACTTTTTGTCTGAAGGAATTCCTTCAGACTTTTTGGAAGGGCAATAAAGCTGAAAGAAAGACAAATCCTGTGAAAAGACTAAGGCTAAGGCGTAGAATAATTTCTTCAGACTTTTTGTTTGAAGGAATTCCTTTGGAAAAAAAGTCCAAAGAAATTTAGAGGAAGACCATGGGAGGAAAATCTAACAGAAATCCAAAGGAAATTAAAGTGCACAAGGCAATTCTTATGGACTTTGTCTGTGGGAAAAATATCCATAGGAAAAAGTCTATGGGAAATGTTGAGGGGAAAAGGCCGTTGAAGGACCTTGAAGGGTAGGTGCCCTTAAAGGGGACTCTCAGGTACCAAAGTAAAAGACACTTCCCCAAAACTGAAGGGTCACCTTCCATTTGAGAGGATGTAACAAGAAGTTGAAGAAAAGGGAAAGGCCCGAAGGAATTTGCCAAGGATAGTGACGTCTCTAAAGCTGTCAACTTCAAGAAAATAGACTAGCCATTGTTTTTCAAATAGAGATGGGTCTGTGAATGCCATTTTTACAATAGAGAAATAGGCATTTTGATCTTTGAATTCTTGAGTGCCAACTAGAAAAGTGCCCAGAGAATAAAGAGATGAAGAGATAGAAGCTAGCAAAAAGGATAAAATGAAGAAAATGATGCTGGAAAAAGATAAAGGTTGAGAATGAACTCAGTGACCTGCTAATAAAAGAGCCCAAGGAGCCAGAAAGGATGAGAAGATAGCCCCTGAGGGCCAAAAGAGCTAGAAGAGACAAGGTAGGGAAAAGACAAAAGTGCCAAATGTAAAAACAGACAAATAGTCCAAATGGTGAAGGAAGGCATCAAGTCAAGGAGTTATTCTAGCAGTTGGAATAGTGTTTGCCAAGTGGTCATAAATGGGATGTAAATAGTGAATGATGCGACCCATTTTTTCTCCATTTTGCATTTATAAGCATAAAAACCATGTGGGTGCCTTCAAAGAGTAGTCTTGGTTATGGAAAAATGGCATGGTCTATGTTTTAAAATTCTTAAATCAGAATTAGAACTGACACGTAATTTATATTTTAGTGACTTCCTCTTCCCAACACCCTTGGGATGTGCATGGGCCACTTGTCAAAGGGAACCAAAAGTCCTTTTCAAAGAAAGCATTGTGGTTCCCTCTTCTCTATATATATTATAACTTCTCATTTTAAAAGATCTATCTTTCACATTGTAAGGCAAAGCCCTGGTAATTTAAACCTGGAATCAATAAAATGCATTTTTACCTCTATTCTGGTTAGATATCTTTGAGTGTGTCTGAGTGTTAGTCTTGTGTTTAGTCATTACTTCCTAATGCTTTCATAGGGTTTACACCAATGCATCTGGTATCTATTAGGCACCATTCTTATAGGTGACATGAAGAGCTATACCTAGAGCATAAAGACAGAAGGAGGTTACTAGACAATGTGCCTTCTCTACAACACCTATGGTGAGTCTCTTTTTCTGTGTGTTCCATTAAAGCCTCCTTGTTAAGCTTCTTATAGCCTGGTCCTTTTTACCAGTTAAAGTGTACATATGTGTTTTTATGGTTTAGAGTGTGTGTGAGTAGGTCAAATCATTTGGTGCATCACCCCTTTAAGAGTAGGTTTTGTTTTCCTATAATCCTTATCCCTTTTCATCCCCCCATTATATATATATATATATATATATATATATATATATATATATAATGGGGGGATGAAAAGGGATAAGGATTATAGGAAAACAAAACCTACTCTTAAAGGGGTGATGCACCAATATATATATGTATGTATTAGCACTTATTAGAATAACTCAGATGCATCAAAAGGAGCTAGCCCTTATCTAGAGACTCTCCCCTCTAACTTCGCTAGTCTCACAGGTGAGAGGGGAGATCCCATTTTGACATGTGGAAGGCAGGAGCTAGGCATCCTACCCAGGGTGCAATCCACTACATCAACAGTTTTTGGCATGCCTGGTGGGTCTCAATTTTTACACTTAGTAAATTTTTAGGATTGATGTTGGTCTTGTTATAGCAAAATCAACTATTTTCAACATTTGGTAACTCCATTGGTAAAAGCTTCAGATTCTAATCAAAGACTAGTCTGACTTCCTATGCCTAAAATCACCACATGGTCTACTTCTAAGGGTGTCCCTTTCAAATTCATTGAATTGCCTTTGAACTCAACAAAGTGACTAAGGTTTGAGAGGACCCATCCTTATGCAGAAAACCACTTTCCCAAACCTGCTATAAAGAACACTTGCATGAAAAGGCCACGGTTACATCTTGTCATAGTTATGGCATTACCCTTTATGACTTTTCATTGTTACAATCCTTTAAATCTCTGGTGTTATGACCCAATTCTAGGAGAAATCCTTAAAAGTGTGCCTTCTTTTGATGGAGAGGGTTCCATTATAGTTATTGAACACATTATAAATATTGTTAACCTCTGCAATATTCACAATGTTACTGGGGATAATATTACAACCAAATTGCTGGCTTTGTCTCTCAAGGGCAAAGCCTTAGACTGGTATGGGACTTTAGCCATAAATTCAATCAGCTCCTAGAATGAATTGGGCACTCACTTGACAGACCATTTTGGGGAAAAGAATGACCACCTCTCACTTGTTGAGTAGCTGACTACCATGAAAAGAGCCCCACATGAATACATGGAGGATTTCAACACTCAGTTTCAAAAGAAATGGGATAAAATCCCCATTCTGGTAAGACCAAATCCTAGCTATGCTTTCTTATATTATTTAAGATCATTGAACAATGATATCTCTATTATGATATAGTCCATGGGAGGACATATGTTGCCTGCCACCTATGACATAGCTATAACAGCTAAAAATTGCTTAGTGTAGGCTAGGAAGATAGCTCCTAGACCCCATATGCCACTTTTTCCTAAAATGCTACCTCCAATCTAGACCACTATTCCCACCTTAGCTCTTCTGCCTAGCATAGAAAAGCCAACTACTACTCCACCTAATGAGCTTTATGAAGTCAAGAGTCTATTGCAAAATATGACAAATGAACTAGTGGCTATTAAGAGGCAGCAAGCTCAAAGCAACTGACCAAACCAAGGATACTAACAGTATGGTCAAAAAAATAGACCCCCTTTTAAAAATTACAGTCAAAGACAGGGTCAAATTACATAGACCAAACCCTTTCAAGGCTACAATCTAGGTGCCCCTTCATCATCCAAGGTTAAGGTGCCCATTCAAAACAATCTGGTGTAAGAATAGCCAAGTTGTTCAACCATGGAATATGGTCAAGAGTAGGCTATTTATACAAATGAAATGATGGGTTATTACCCAAATGTATAATACAATCAAGCAGCTACCCATTCCCAAGGTTTTGAGGCTCCAATGCAACCCAACATGAGTAGCAATCAGACCAAGCCTAATTCTACTCTCATGAATCATCTAGAAGGTGAATCCTATTTAGTTAATTATGTGGGTGCTATGGACAAATAGGCTGACTGTGTCATAGCCAACACAAGATTCAAAAGGAGAGAAATGGAAGAAACTCAGGTTGTTGCCCAAATGTTAGCAATACCTTCTTCATCACATGTAAATCAAAAGGTCCCAAGCTTTAGACCACTGGTTGTACCTTCAAGTCCTCAGCCTGTACCTCAGGCTGTAAATAATTCTAAAGAAAATTTGAAGGCAACCCTTGAGTCAATATGGTTAACCAGATGAATAAGTTGCACGTGAACATCTCCTTATGGGATTCACTGTCAATACCAGGGTAGAAAGACATTTTGCAAAAGGAATTACATGAGCTAAATGAACAAGCTATCCCAACAAAGGCCGATAATGTCTTAATGATGAATGGCCAGCTTTCCACCTCAGGTCAGGTTTGAAAAGAAGAAAAGGTTCCCCCTTTTTATGTGTCATTTGTCATAGGAGATTTTTTGGTGCACAATTGCATCATTGATAGTGGAGCAAGCACCTCGATAATGCCTAAATGCATAGCCAACAAGCTGGGTTTGAAATATGAAGAAATGACTAAGGGAGTCCTATAGATGGATGGAACACTAGCAAAGATAGTTGGGGTGGTGAAAGGTTTGAGCTTGACACTACATACTTGCCTAACCTTCTCATTTCCTCATTATGTGGTAGTGGCAAATGTCCCTCCTTAATTTGCCATCCACTTATCTAGGGACTTTACATCCAAGATAGGCAGCTACTTAGTAGTGAATTAGTCTTATCTAGATTTTAGAACCAAGTATGGGACTAAAATTAAGATTGAATCTGAGCCACTCCACAAAGATCACTTGGAACCATACTCACTCAAGGAAGCAAATGTTAGCTACGCCATCATTGACTAAGAAGAGTTCCAAGTAGACCAATCTCCATCCTCTGCCCTTGAAGGAGTTGCAGACCTGCTCTTAAATGAATGGGGAAGTGACAACTTCAAGCATGATCCTTACAAATTCATAGAGGAGGCAAGCCTTGGAATCTATTGCATGCATGAAGAGGGTAATTTTGTACCAAATCTAATGAAAGCGAGCCAAGAAAGCTCAGTTTTATGGCAGCTATTATTTGATGGTTCAAGAAGTAAGCTGGGAGCTGGTGGTGGAGCGGTGTTGGTTTACCCTTCAAAGGAGAGATACTTTTCAGCTTTTTGGTTCCAATTTTCCTACACATGCAATATTTCAGAGTATGAATCCCTCATCCATGGTTTGGAGTGGGTGAGGAAAAGAGGAATCAAAGAGCTACAAGTTTTTGGTGACAGTGCGTTGATTGTCAATCAAGTAAGAGGCCAAAATTTGACAAAGAATCCTTTACTGAAGTCCTATAAACATAGGGTATGGGACTTAGTGGAAAATTTCTTTGCTTTCAATGTTACCTCCATTCCTAGAGAGTAGAACAAATAAGCAGATAGGCTAGCAGCAGTTGGTGCTCAGTTTGATATCCCTAGGGAAATAGGTTGAGACCATAGCTCATGCCACTTGAAGGTAGTGACCTGGCCCTCTATACCTGACAACATCACCAACTAGCAAGTCTTCAATAGCAACCAACAAATAACACTCTTCCTACAAGAAGAAGCTGAGTTTGCTACAAAAAACTAGGTTAAGCTGCAATATCAATATGGCAGCCAAATTGTTCAGCTAAAGAACAATAAGTTCCCCAAAGGTTTGGTCACTCTATAAAGTATCTTTAATAGAGATGACCAATTGAAAAGTGACAAGGCATGCATTGCAACAAAATAGGATCACCATGAGAAGGTGGAGATATTCAAGGATAAGCTGCTTGCACTTTGCAAAGTGTGCATAGACTGTGAAAGGTAGGCCTTCATCTTGTTGTGCCAAGAATTTGTTGATATCTTCACTTGGGAGTATAGTGATTTGAAGGGTTTTGACCCAAATCTAGCCTAGCACACCATTGAACTAGAAGAAGGCACCAAGCCAATCAAGCAGAAGTAGAGGCATGTCAACCCAATGATTGAGCCTCTCATACGGAAGGAGCTCACCAAGTAGATTGAGTGTAGGATAATATTTCCAATCAAACACTCTTTTTGGCTGGCCAATCTTGTTCTTATCCAGAAAAGAATGGGGAGATTAGACTATGTGTCAATTTTAGAGACCTCAATAGAGTCTCTTTGAAAGACCATTATCCTCTCCCAAGCATGGAGCAAATCCTTTAAATGGTGACAAACAGTGAGTATTTCTTCCTCTTGGATGGGTATTCAGGATACAACCAAATTTTGGTGCAAGACTATGACCAGCACAAGATAGCCTTCACTACCAAGTGGGGAATGTTTGCTTACAGGGAAATTCCTTTCAGACTGATAGGACCTAGGAAGCACAATTGATTACCATGTACAAGAAACTAAATATGCAGAATTAACCAGAAGTAACAAGTAACTAGAAATAAAAAATAACACAGAATATGAGAGGCAACACACAATTGTATTCAACTCATTCTAGAAGGAAATTACAACAAAGAGATCACACTCTTTCATCCACTTTGTGGGCATACCAGTAATATTCCCTCAAGAGTTATCTTCTCTCAATACAAGTCACAACAAATGGCTAAGACAGAGCTGTTGTTCACCTCAACCAATCAGTACAATACTGCCAGTACAACTGAGTACGAACTGGTACTCCAAGTAGATCTCCCCTGATCTTGCTCCTTGATGTGTTGCTATCACCTTTGATCTTGCTACCCCGTAGATCTCCCTTTGACCTCACACACACACACCCCTACAGATCAATTGATCTTACTTACCCATGTAGATCTCCTCCTTGATCTTGCAACAACCTACAGATCAAACTTGATCTTACATACCTGGAAGAACCCCTGTGATTCCATAAATGGAAGAAATCTTCTAGTTCTACACTTTACAATACAACCCATGAGTCTATTATATAGATCTCATGCATATAATAATTAGACAAGTGGCTCAAGACTCAAATTAGTCTTTAACATGCAAACAACTGGTTCAACAAACTAACTATCCATCAACAAGCAGTTCTAGAACCGCACAAGCGATTGATGTCAATCCTTGTCCATTTGGAGATGACCAACATTGGCTGACTCCTAATTGATGTTGGTTGCTTTCTATCGACCTCTAACTGATGTCGATTGGCTTGTCGACGTCGATGACTGTGACACTCAGCAACCTCCTCTATGTTTGCATTTGAGTGAAGCTTTTAGCTCCACAACCTAACAATCTCCCACTTGGAGATAAATAGCTACACCTGTACCTATACCAGTACATTGTCTAATCTGTATCTTGGCTTGTATCCCTCTTCAAGATCAATCCTAAAGACCAACCACCACACACCCTGTGGTGTTACGCCTGTGTCTGAATTTCTCCATTCTCAGCTTACTTTCTTCTACCATTGCTATACTCCTACTCAATCAGAAACCCCTGAGAGTGACCTATAATCAAACACAAACCTACTCCCTACAACCTTAGCTCTGATTCCAATTGATAGGACCTAAGAAGCACAATTGATTACCATGTACAAGCAACTAAATATGTGGAATTAACTAGAAGTAACAAGTAACTAGAAATCAGAAATAACACAAAATATGAGAGGCAACAGACAATTGTATTCAACTCATTCCAGAAGGAAATTACAACAAAGAGATCACACTCTTTCATCCACTTCATGGGCATACCAGTAATCTTCCCTCAAGAGTTATCTTCTCTCAATACAGGTCACAACAAATGGCTAACACAGAGCTATTATTCACCTAAACCAGTCAATATAATACTGTCAGTACAATCAAGTACAAACTGGTACTCCAAGTAGATCTCCCTTGATCTTGCTCCTTGATGTGTTGCTATCACCTTTGATCTTGCTACCCCATAGATCTCCCTTTGACCTCGTACACACACACCCCTATAGATCAACTGATCTTACTTACCTAGTAGATCTCCTCCTTGATCTTACAACAACCTACAAATTAAACCTGATCTTACATACCTAGAAGAATCCCTGTGATTCCACCAATGGAAGAAATCTTATAGTTTTACACTTTACAATACAACCCATGAGTCTATTATATAGATCTCATTCATACAATAATTAGACAAGCGGCTCAAGACTCAAATTAGTCTTTAACATGAAAATAACTAGTTTAACAAACTAACTGTTCGTCAACAAGCAGTTTTGGAACTGCACAGGCGATCGATGTTGGTCCCTGTCCGTCTAGAGATGACCGACATTGGACAACTCTTGATTGATGTCAATTTCTTTTTATCAACCTATGACTGACGTCAGTTGGCCTGCCGACGTTGGTGACTATGACACTCAGCAACCTCCTCCATGTTTGCATCTAGGTGAAGATTTTAGCTCCACAACCTAACACAGATTGTCTAATGCTAGTGCCACCTTCTAATGAGCTATGGACATGGCCTTTCAAGCCTTGATAAATAATACTATGTTGGTATATCTTGATGATGTGATAGTTTTCTCCAAGGAAGTGAGCCAACACATGAGACAGCTCAGACAAATATTTGAGAGGTGTAGAGAGTTTGGCATCTCTCTCAATCCAAGGAAATGCATGTTCACTATTTATGAGGGGAAGCTCCTTGGTCACATTGTTTCTAAGGAAGGCTTGACTATTGATCCAAAGAGAGTTTTCTCCATCTTAGAGTTGTCCTTGCCTAAGCACAAGAAAGGCCTGCAAAGCTTCTTTGGCAAGATAAATTTCATCCAGAGGTTTATCACAAATTTGGTGGAGGTGGTCAAGCCATTGACCTCTATGCTGAGGAAGGGTGAAGAGTTCACATGGATATCACAAAGAAAGGACAGTTTTGAAGAAATCAAGCAGTCCATAGCCTAGGCTCCTACTTTGATCAACCCTAACTTTACCAAAGATTTCAACCTCAACACCTTTGACAATGAAGAGGTAATCTCTGCCATGCTTACCCAAGCAAGTAATGATAACCTTGAGCAACCAATTGCATTTTTTAGCCAAGGCCTAGAGGGTTTTGAGGTTAGATACACATATGTGGAAAAATAAGTCCTGGCAGTCATATGAAGTTTGAAGAAATTCAGGCATATGATGTCCAATAACAAAATCCACCTCATGGTTCTAGATCCCAGCATCAAGGATTTCTTGATCAACTGAGACCTAAATGAAAAGAGAGCAGGGTGGATCACTAAGGTGATAGAATATGATGTGGATATCAAGATCACCAAACTGGTAAGAGGGAGAGGCCTATGTGAGCACCTCGCTACAGACTTTAAGAAAAAAAAGAGGACAGTCTGCTATTTCATGATGCAGATATAGTAGAAGAACCAACTGTCATGAAAGATTGGACATCAGATGTGAGGCATTTCCTTCTCACTGGTGAGTGCCCGCACTCGCTTGACAGGACCAAGAGAAGGTATTTTAGACTCCAGTGTCTCCCTTATGCCCTGATTGATGGAGTGTTGTTCAAAAGGGATCTCTCAGGAGTTTTTTAAAATGCTTGGACCCAAGTTAGGCTAACAAGGTGTTGTCTGAGTTCCATGATGGGCCAGTCGATGATCATTTTGCTCTTAGGGCTACAACAGCAAGAATAATGAGAGCTGGCTATTTCTGGCCTAGTATTTTTAGGGATACCCATGCCTGGGTATGAAAGTGCCAAAAATGTGCACTTTTTGATGGGAAACAATGATTGGCTGCCATGTCTTTACAACCTATTTAGGTAGAGCAACCATTTATACAATGGGGCCTTGACTTCATAAGGATGATTAATCCTCCCTCTAGTGCTAGACACAAGTGGGTCTTGATTGCCACATATTATTTCACAAGATGGGTAGAGGTTGTTGCTTTGAAGCAGGCCAATGAAAGTGTAGTCCTAGTTTTTTATGAGGACCTAGTGGTAAGGTTTAGGGTTACAGCAACCATAATCTCAAATAATGCATTAGTTTTTCTAGGTACTAAAACAAGTGAATGGGCATTGAGATATGGTATATATCTCAGCACTTCATCTAATTACTACCCATAGGGGAATGGGCTATCTATATCTACAAATAAGAACTTGATCAAGATCGTCAAGTGAACCATGGAGGAAAATGAGAGGACTTGGCATGCCAAGTTGAAAATAGCCCTATGGGCAGATAGGGTCACCCCAAAGAGGGCAATCGAAAACTCATTGTACACACTCATCTATGGAAGGGAAGCTAGGCTCCCCATTTCACTTGAGTTGCCAACCTTGGACCTCACTCACTAGCTAAAATTAGAAGAAGGAAATAGCATGGAGGTTAGGCTATGTGAGTTGATGGGGCTCTAAGAAATAAGGGACCAAGCTATGGCTTCTATGATCAGCTGCCAACAACAAATGAAGAGACACTTCGATAAGAAATCTTCATCAAAAGGTTTCTCTGAAGGAGACATTATCTTGAAATTGGATGAGGAATGAGCTAAGCCTAAAAAGCATGCAAATTTTGACACCTTATGGAGTGGCCCATACGTAATCACTCAGTGCAAGTAGCATAATGCATTCCAACTCTCCAAGTTGGATGGTGAAGAACTGTATATCCGAGGTAATGGGATACATCTTAAGCATTACCACTGAGCCCCTTTTCCATCATGCATATATTTCCCTTGATTTTCTCCTATTTTCCCTAAGTGCCTTTTTGCACATGTTAGTAGTTTTCTTAGTTTTGTGTGCATTTTCATTTCCTTTTGGGGTAAATCTTCATGTTTGGTTTTAGAATCTATCGGGGCTATTGCTGATCTTTTAAGTTACATTCTGACTCCGTGCCCAATGGAATTTAAGGCAACTGGTCTTTAAGCATAGTAGACATGCTTCCCCTGGTAATCACCAGTTTGTTGACCAGTTTTTGACCAACAGGCCAAAAAATTGGTCCCCTTCTTTCCTTGTTGTTCTAAGCCAATTCATTTCTTGATTTTGCATGATTCTAGAAATTTTTACGGATTCTACAAGTTTTCTATGGACTCTGTAGGTGATGTCTTTTGACACATGAAGAACCAGTCAAAGAGTGTAAGGTTTTGCAAAGCTTCTTTAGACTCTTATCTAAAAAAAATCATAAGGAAAGTTGGCATCTTTAAACTGATGAACCATTGAACTAGTTCAATGGTTCGATTCGATGCCTTGGTTCAATGCTTAGGTTCAATGCTTTGGTTTAACTGCAAAATTCATCACCAAAGTTCATCATTTTGGTTCAATCAAAAAAGTTCAAGGCTTGGTTCAATCACTCAGTCAGTTCAATGAGCTTGATTCAATGCTTGGTTCAAAGATTGGTTAATGCCTTGGTTCAACAATAGTTTGAACCATTGAACTGGTTCGATCAAATGGTTCAACACTTGGTTCAAAGGAGTGGTTCAATGAAAAATTTCAAAAGAGCCTCCCAAACGACAAGTGCCCTTGCAGAGGGCACTTGGTCAGGGACATCACCCTTCAGAAGGGTCAATTTCAAGAAACTCGAAGGGCACTTTTCAAAGGCAGCCAAGCACAGAAGCCAAAGAAGAAATCCTTCAGAATTTTTGTCTGAAGGAATTCCTTCAAACAAAAAGTTTGAAGGAATTCATAAGGGAAACAAAGCTGAAGGAAAGACAAATTCTATGAAAAGACTAAGGCTAAGGTGAAGAATAATTTCTTTGGAATTTATATCTGGAGGAATTCCTTCAGACAAAAAGTCTGAAGAAATTCAGAGGAAGGCCATGGGAGGAAAAATTGATAGAAATCTGAAGGAAAGCAAAGTGCACAAGGTAATTCTTGTGGACTTTTTTTGTGGGAAAAATGTCCATGGGAAAAAGCCCATGGGAAATGCCAAGGGGAAAAGGCCGCCAAAGGACCCTGAAGGGCAGGTGCCCTTGTGGGGGACTCTTGACTGCCAAAGTAAAAGACACTTCCCCAAAACTGAAGGGTCACCTTCCCTTTGGGAGGATGCAACAAAAAGCCAAAGAAAAGGGAAAGGCTTGAAGGAATTTGCCAAGGATGGTGACGTCTCCAAAGCCATCAACTTCAATAAAATAGACTAGCCATTATTTTTCAAATAGCGACGGGCTTGCAAAAACCATTTTTATAGTAGAGAAATAGCCATTTTAATCTTTGAATTCTTGAGCACCAACTATAAAAGAGCCTAGAGAATAAAGAGATAGAAGCCAGCAAAAAAGACAAAACTAGGAAAACAATGCTGGAAAAAGACAAAGGTTGAGAATGAACTGAGTGACCTACTAATAAAAGAGCCCAAGGAGCCAGCAAGGATGAGAAGATAGCCCTTGAGGGCTAAAGGAGCCAGAAGAGACAAGGTAGGGAAAAGACAAAAGTGCCAAGTGTAGAAACAAACAAATAGTCCAAGTGGAGAAGGAAGGCATCAACTCAAGGAGTTATTCCAATGGTTGGAACAATGCCCACCAAGTGGTCATAAATGGGATGCAAATAATGAATGGCGCAACTCATTTTTTCTCCATTTTGCATTTATAAGCAGACAAACTATGTGGGTGCCTTCAAGGAGTAGTCTTGGTTATGGAGAAATGGTGCGGCCTATGTTTTAAAATGCTTGAAGTCAGAATCAGAACTAACACATCATTTATATTTTAGCGGCTTCCTCTTCCCAATGCCCTTGGGACGCGTATGGGCCACTTGTAAAAGGGTGCCAAAAGTCCTTTTCAAAGAAGGTGTTGTGGTTCCCTCTTCTCTATATATATTGTAACTTCTCATTTTAAAAGATCTATCTTTCACATTGTAAGGCGAAGCCCTAGCAATTTTCACCTGGAATCAATAAAATGCATTTTTACCTCTATTCTAGTTAGATATCTTTGAGTGTATCTAAGTGTTAGTCTTGTGTTTAGTCATTTCTTCCTAATGCTTTCATAGGTTTGACACCAATGCATCTGGTATCTATTAGGCACCATTCCTATAGGTAACAGAAGAGGTGTACCTTGAGTACAGAGATAGAAGGAGGTTACTAGTAGTGTGCCTTCTCTATAGCACCTATGGTGAGTCCCTTTTTTTGTGTGTTCCATTAAAGCCTCCCTATTAAGCTTCCTATAGCCTGGTCCTTTTACTAGTTAAAGTGTGTTGGTTGAATATTTTGTTAATCAACGTACTGATAAACAAAATAGGTTTGATCAGCCAAAGTAGGAAGATTGGTCATCCAAATGTGTAGGTTTACCACATCAAAAGGGGACTAATCTCTCTTCTCATCAAGGGGAGGTTCCCTATATATATAAACAGAAAATAATACTCAAGGGTAGGATAAACCATCCATCTCTATTTTTTAAGAGATGATGCATGCAAATCAAAGGAAAAATCTCAAGGGAAATGATAAAAAGCACTCATCTTCTTTTAGAAGTACTATTCAGCAAACCACAAGAATACTCCTGGTAGTAATTACAGAATGTAGCCAAGGACATAGTAACCAACAAATTGAGATGTAACACAAAGTCTCCACCTAAATTGCCTAAGAGTGAGATACGAAGGACAATGAGGGCACAAAGTCATCCCAAGGTCCTTTACATAGAAACAAAAAGAAAAAACACTAAAGGAAATTATAGGGGCACAAAGTCTCTCCATAGTTGACTTCAGGACACCTTCCTGACTACTTTCACTAATTTTACTTGTTGAATTAAAGGAACATAAAATATATTAAGGAAAAACACATAAGAATAGTTTCCCCAACAACAAAGATATCATAGCACAAAGTCTAAAAAGTCACTTGCTTTCTTATTCCAATAACAAAATATGATCAACAATCTGAGTTCAAAGTCTCAGTAATGCCTTTCAATTTGGGCAGAATTTCATTTCTGATTGTCAGAGAGAGATGCATTTCACAATAAAAGAGAGTCCCTTATATAGCTTCTTCAAGAAGAACTCAGGAATAGTAACACATCATGTTGCATTGAAATTTGTTAAGAAGACAGGCTAGAATTTAGGGGCATCTACCCATTTTCTTTTCTCAATGCAGAGAAACAAGTCATGCTATTGAAAGTTTGCATCTTTCAATGTCCAATTGGTGATCTGATCCTTCTTCATCATTCCTCCTTTTTTGGTTAATTGAATCAGGTCCTTGATTCAATTTGATGCTCTATTCTTTAGTCACTTCCTACTGGTCTTGGCCTCAAAGCCTTTGAATGCATTCGGTTCCGTAGATTTAAAACTACAAGGATCAACAGCTATTTCATTGTCATAACTTTGACGTCTGCAAGCACGTCACTTTCCTTGGCAATTCCTTTAGTTTTGTCATTTGAGCTTTCCTAGAGGGGACCTACCTTTCAAGCCTTAATAAATGATCCACTTTGGGTTGGAAAGAGCCTCCTGAAAGGGTATCTACCCTTCGAGCGGTCTTCGGATGGCCTTTAGGATTCTTTATTCTGGTAGGTCACTAAGTCCTTTATTTTGCATCCTCCCAAAGGGAAGGTGACCCTTTGAAGGGCTTTAGGGGAGTGTCCTTTAAGTTGGCAGCCGAGAGTCCCCCATAAGGGCACCTATCCTTTAGGGTCCTTTAGTGGCCTTTTGGCATCCTTTAGAGCTTTCCTGCGAGATTTTTTCACAGACATTTTCCTGTAGGCTTTTTGCATGGACATTTTCCCACAGACAAAAGGTCCAAAAACAATTTCTTGAAGACAAAAAGTCTACAAGAATTATTGCTTTGTCTTTGGCCTTCAGAAATTCCTTCAGACTTTCCTCCCGCAACCTTTTTGAATTCTTTCAGACTTTTTGTTCGAAGGAATTCCTTCAAACAAAAGTCTGAAGGAGTTATGCCTTAGTCATTTTCTCAAAGGAAATCCCTTTGTCTTTTGGCTACCTTAAAAAAAATTCTAAAAGAATTTACCTTTGCAGCTTCCTTGAAAATGACCCTTTTGAAGGTTGCTTTTGTCAACCAAGTGCCCTCTGCAAGGGCACTTGTCCTTTGGGAGGCTCTCTTGAACTTTTACATTGAACCACTCCTTTGAACCAAAGTGATGAACCAAGTTGATGAACCAAATGAGTAAATCGAAGCCAATGAACCAAGGTGATGAACCAAGATGATGAACCAAGCTTTGAAACAAAATGGTTCAAGCCAATGAACCCTTTGATTGAACCAAATCCATTGAACTATTTGATGAACCAACTGGGTGAACCTAAGCATTGAACCACTCATTTGAACCAACTTTGGTTTAATGGTTCATCAGTTCATTCTCTTTGATTTGGCTAAGTCTTTTTGATCCTCATTGAACCAAATGCATTGAACCTGTTGAACCTTGAACCCATTAAACCTTTGAACCAAAGTGGTTCAATGGTTTAACGGTTCAATGGTTCAAGCCTCAAAAACTTGTTCTTTAGATTGAACTTGATGATGAACCTTTGAACCTGTTCAACCAAAATTGTTCAAGGTTTAATAGTTTAATCATTCAATCCTTGCTTAGAAGCTCATCGATGAACTCTTTTGGTTGAACCTAGTCATTAAACCAACTTTGAGATCACCTAAGTGTTAAAAGCTTGCTTCTTTCTTGTAGAGTTTGTAGAAATCAACTTGTGAAGCCCATTGAACTTGGCCTGTAGAGTCCATAGATTTTCTTTTCCTGTAGAGTCCATAGATTTTCTCTTCTTGTAGAGTCCATAGATTTTCTCTTCCTACAAATTTTATAGATTTAAGCCTGTAGAGTCCATAGATTCAAGCATGTAGAATCTATAGATTTCTGAGAAGCTTGAAAAATGAGAAATTTGAATGCCTAGAAAAAATTTCGAAAAGGGAAGAGACAATTTTGGTCTGTAGGACCAAAATAGTTCAAATGTTGTCTTAAAAAATGAGTGATGTTTTTGGGGGACAACAATTGGCTCCAGTTGGGAAACTTCTATCAATTGTAAAAAAGAATTGAAGGGAGTAGAATCCAAAATCTCTAGTGCCTTGAAGTATGCCACTGGGCTATGGAGTCATGCTACCCAGAAATGGAAAGCATCAAAAATGAAAACAAACAAAACAAAATAGAATTAAAAACTATACAAATATACATATGTAATAATCTGATACTTCAAGAGTTGAAGTGTTTCAGATGCTGCCCATTGTGGGGTAGAGAAAAGAGTGTGCCATCTTGGTAAACCAGTAAGAAACCATTTTACCCCTAGAAATGGTGATGGGTTAATGGAGCTCTCCACTAGGAAACCAATTTTTTGCATCTTCCTCTTGGCCTTTTCTTCTTCTTGCTCCATGGCAGGATGTGGTCTTCAAATTGAAAACCATAACTCCTTGCTCTCCCTATGAAGAGTTCCTTTTGCTGACTTTGGAATATAGCAGTATGGTCCACCACCATAGCTTGTTGTTCTGCTGGTACAGTCTAGCACATGCCTTGATTGTTAGCATTAGACCCCTGACAAACCATTAGCTCAGCACCTCCTTTGGTGTGAAGGAGTTTGATCTCTTCATCTTGGGTAGTCTTCAATTTGAGCAATAGAGATTTGCATCTAGCTGTGGAAGGATTACTGCCATTAGATTCCAAGATCCAAGCATCATTAGAAGCTAGTCTTTTATCAAATTTCTCTTTGCTATAAATGGAAGATCCTTCTTGATTTTTACTGCACCCTACCAATTTTTTTGATGCCTTATTTGGATGAAATCTTGGATTGCCAGCTACAAGACTTTCATCAACTAAGACATGAGCATCCTCTGTGGTCAAGAAGTAATTACCCCTGCCTGAAGGCTCAAATAGAATTTGAAATATAAGGGCCGACATTTGGGTGACCACAATTTTTGCCTCAGACAAGTCTACACTTGGTTCTCCATCAATGTCCAATTGCTCAGGATTAGCTTACAGGGATTCAAACTTAGTCACTTGAATTTTAGATTTCTTAACATGATCAATCATGTCAAATGACTGAGATGGACTTGAAAGAGAGGATGGGAGTTCATCCTTTGGTTTTTGGGAGGGGGAGGATTGATCTATGAATTTGAAGTATAAAGTGTAGAGATGTTTGATGTACTTACTTCTTTGGCAATCATTGAGTCCTTTGACTAAAAAGGAAGTGGGGTTCTCTACTCAGCAATTAAAATTGCTGGTTGGGGTTGCTCCTATGTCTTCTCTTTTTTAGCCTATTGGGCCGACTGATTCTCAGACCTGGTGAATACTGTGTATGATCCTTTGACTGATTCACCTTCACTTTTGGGTTCATCCTAGAAATTTAGAAAATCAATGTGGGAGTTGCTAGCTAATTCTTTTACATCCTCCCTAAAGAGATCAGTGCCATTTTCTTGCTCAAACTCAGGTTGGAAATAGGAAACATGTTCTATTTCCAGATATCCAACTACTAAGTTGGTTAGAGGTGCTTTAAGGGCAAGGTTCCTCTTTGGGGGAGGAAGATGATTTTGTTGTCCTTGACTTCTAGCAGCATTGCCTTGATATGGCTGATTAGGAAATGTCCTCCTTGGTATATCTTTATATAGAGGAGCAGAAGACATACCTTGTGCCATTTGCCTTTTCAAGGCTAGCAATTCATTTTCCAACTTTTGTACCATTGGGTCAGTGGTGAGTATGGGTGAGTATTTAGAATATGAAGAGGGTTTACCTATGTTCATGTCTCTCCTTATCTTTCCTACCAAGATAAGGTCATCTTCTACCTCAGTAGCCAAGTCTTGAGTAGCGGTAAGGTCTATGTGTCCAGCTCATCTTAGTAGAAAACTCACTTTAGGTAGCTGTGAGTTGATGAAGAAGCATTTGAGGTTTTGAGGTGTCAGCTAAGTGACCATAAGAAACCTATGCCTCAGCTTGTTGAACCTAGCAATAAAATCCCTCATAGGCTCATGAGGCTCTTTCTTCATCTGAGTGAGCTGGGCCAGCAAGGCATGTGCATCTTTTGTGGGCTTGAACTTTGCTTTGAACTTGGCTTTAAGTGTATCCCAATTAGTCATTGATTCAGCTTGCAGATGGTAGAACCAGTCTATAGTAGCACCTTGTAGTGTCTCCACAAACATTTTGACTGCCATGTCTTCACATTCCACCCCTATAACACCACATGCTATGCTGAAGGCTGCAATGTGTTCATCAAGGTGAACTATTCCATTAAAAAATTTGGGGAAATTCTTTCTTGAACTATGTGGGAGTTCATGTAGAGGTGGAGTCAAGTTGAGTGGGCCAAAAGAGTTACCCCAGGGGTCTCAAATTGCCATGACTTAATTATGAAAAATAGACATAACAAATCTAGAAAGAGTAGCTAGATTACAGAACAAAAATGGAAAAGGACTGGCTTAGTTTTAGCTTGAGGCTTGAGGCTTCAAATTGTGCACTCTTTCCCAACAACTCTGGTTTTGTAGACTAGATAAAATAATGGAGGTGGAGGAAGATGGTAAGGCTATAATGAATAATGGGTAAGACATGAAATGGAGTCACCATAGTTTGTAATGGATAAGGGTTATAATGATAATGGGTAAGACACAGGTGATGTTTCAATCTAAAACTTAAGGTTCCAAATTACACCAAATTATGTATATCCCCAGTAGAGTCACCAAAAACTATTGGTTAAATATTTTATCGATCAATGTGTTGATAGACAAAATAGGTCTGATCAGCCAAAGCAGGAAGATTGGTCATCCAAATGTGTAGGCTTACCACATCAAAAGGGGACTAATCTCTCCTCTCATCAAGGGGAGGTTGCCTATATATATATATATATATATATATATAGAAAATAATAATCAAGGGTAGGATAAACCATCCATCTCTCTTTTTTTAGAGATGATGCATGCAAATCAAAGGAAAAATCTCAAGGGCAATGATAGAAAGCACTCCTCTTCTTTTAGAATTACTATTTAACAAACCACAAGAATACTCCTAGTAGTAATTGTAGAATGTAACCAAGGACATAGTAACCAACAAATTGAGATGTAACACAAAGTCTCCACCTGAACTGCCCAAGAGTGAGATACAAAGGACAATGAGGGCACAAAGTCATCCCAAGGTCCTTTACATAGAAACAAAAAGAAAACACACTAAAGGAAACTATGGAGGCACAAAGTCTCTCCACAATTGACTTCAGGACACCTTCCTAACTACTTTCACTAATTTTGCTTGTTGAATTAAAGGAACAGAAAATATATTAAGGAAAAAGACATAAGAACAGTTTCCCCAACAATAAAGATATCACAGCACAAGTCTAAAAATTCACTTGCTTTCTTATTCCAATAACAAAATATGATCAATAATCTGAGCTCAAAGTCTCAGTAATACCTTTCAATTTGGGCAGAGTTTCATTTCTGATTGTCAGAGAGAGATGCATTTTATAATAAAAGAGAATCCCTTATATAGCTTCTTCAAGAAGGACTCAGGAATAGTAACACATCATGTTGCATTGAAATTTGTTAGGAAGACAAGCTAGAATTTAGGGGCATCTACCCATTTACTTTTCTCAATGCATAAAAACAAGTCACGCTATTGAAAGTTTGCATCTTTCAATGTCCACCTAGCGATCTGATCCTTCATCATTCCTCCTTTTTTGGGTAATTGAATTGGGTCCTTGATTCAATTTGATGCTTTATTCTTTAGTTGCTTCTTGCTAGTCTTGGCCTCAAAGCCTTTGAATGCATTTAGGTCTGTAGATTTAAGACTACAAGGATCAATGGCTATTTCATTATTGTAACTTTGACGTATGTGGGCACATCACTTTCCTCGACAATTCCTTCAAGTTTGTCATTTGATCTTTCTCGGAGGGGACCTACCTTTTGAGCCTTAATAAATGATCCACTTTGGGTTGGGAAGAGCCCCCCACAAGGGTATCTGCCCTTTGGGCTTCTTTATTCGGGCGAGTTGCTAAGTCCTTTGTTTTTCATCCTCCTGAAGGGAAGGTGACCCTTCGGATTTTGGGGAGTGTCCTTTAAGTTGGTAGCTGAGAGTCCCCTGCAAGGGCACCTATCCTTTAGGGTCCTCGATGGCCTTTTGGCATCCTTCAGAGCTTTCTCATGGGCTTTTTCTATAGACATTTTCTTGTGGGCTTTTTCCACAGACATTTTCTCACAGATAAGAAGTCTGCAAACAATTTCTCATGGACAAAAAGTCTACAAGAATTATTGATTTGTCTTTGGCCTTTAGAAATTCCTTTAGACTTTCCTCCTGCAGCCTTTTTGAATTCTTTCAAAAAATTTGTTTGAAGGAATTCCTTCAGACAAAATTCTGAAGGAATTATGCCTTAGTCTTTTTCTTGAAGGAAATCCCTTTGTCTTTCAGCTACCTTAAACAAAATTCTAAAAGAATTTACCTTTGTGGCTTCCTTGAAAATGACCCTTTCAAAGGGTGCTTTTGTCAGCCAAGTGCCCTCTACAAGGGCACTTATCCTTTGGGAGGCTCTCTTGAACTTTTGCATTGAACTGCCCCTTTGAACCAACCATTGAACCAAGGTGATGAACCAAGCCGATGAACCAACTGAGTGAACCAAAGCCGATGAACCAAGGAGATGAACCAATCTGATGAACCAAGCTTTGAACCAAGCTTTGAAACAAAATGGTTCAAGCTAATGAACCATTTGATTGAACCGAAATCCATTGAACCATTTGATGAACCGACTGGGTGAAACGAAGCATTGAACCACTCCTTTGAACCAACTTTGGTTCAATGGTTCATCGGTTCATTCTATTTGATTTGGCTAAGTATTTTTTATCCTCATTAAACTAAACACATTGAACTTGTTGAACCTTAAACCCGTTGAACCTTTGAACCAAAGTGGTTCAATGGTTCAATGGTTCAAGCCTCAAAAACTTATTCTTTAGATTGAACCTGATATTGAACCTTTGAACCTGTTAAACCAAAATGGTTCAAGGTTCAATGGTTCAATGGTTCAATCCTTGCTTAGAAGCTTGCTGATGAACTCTTTTGGTTAAACCTGGTTGTTGAACCAACTTTGAGATCGCCTAAGTGTTAAAAGCTTACTTCTTTCCTACAGAGTTCGTAGAAATCAACCTTTGAAGCCCATTGAACTTGGCCTATAGAGTCCGTAGATTTTATTTTCCTATAGAGTCTATAGATTTTCTCTTCCTGTAGGGTCCATAAATTTTCTCTTCCTACAAAGTCCATAGATTTAAGATTGCAAAGTTCATAGATTCAAGCCTGCAAAATCCATAGATTTTTGAGAAGCTTGAAAAATGAGAAATTTGAATGCCTAGGACAAATTTTGAAAAGGGAAGAGACAATTTTGGTCTGTAGGACCAAAATAGTTCAAATGTTGTCTTCAAAAATGAGTGATATTTTTGGGGGACAACAAAGTGTACGTATGTGTTTTTATGGTTCAGAGTGTGAGTGTGAGTAGGTTGAATCATTTGGTGCATCACCCCTTTTAGAGTAGGTTTTATTTTCCTGTAATCCTTCTCCCTTTTCATCCCCCCCATTTTATATATATATATATATATGTATATATGTATATATATATATGTATATTTCAGTAAGTGCTTATATATATACACATCTATACATATATATATATACATATACATATATACATGTATATATGTGTATATGTATATGTATATGTATATATATATAAGCACTTATTGAAATAACTCAGATGCATCAAAAGGAGCTAGCCCTTATCTAGAGACTTTCCCCTCTAGCTTCACCAGTCCCACAGGCGAGGGGAGTTTCCATTTTGACATGTGGAAGGTAGGAGCTTGACATCTTACCCAGGGTGAAATCCACTACATCAATAGATACATTTGACCTCTGATGTTCATCATGTTATTCATCATGCTCAGTCTTATCCTTGTTAGGACACTTACATTCAATGTGACCAATCTTACCACAATTGAAACATTTGAAATTAAACTTGCCCTTATACTTATTAGATCCAATCTTCAATTTCATGGCAGATATTGTGATTAATTCATCATCATCATTATTTGAACATACCTCATCCTTGACCTTCTTGAATTTTGAATTCTTAGCTTTAAATGTTGCTTCCTTCTTGGAAGGTCTTCCTTCATTTTTTATCATCTCCTAGGTAGTCAAGATGCCATGAAACCCACCCATATGAAGTCTGTCTAGATCTTACATTTCTTATACTATAGACACCTTTGAATTAGATTTGAAATTTAGTGATCTCAATACCTTTTGTATAACTATATACTCTTTCACTTCTTCTCTGAAACCTCTAATGACATGGACAACTTCATCAACACTTAATAAGTAGGATGCAATACTCTCATCTTCCTTCATACTTAGACTTTCAAACTTCCTTCTATGGGTTTACAAGTTATCCATATTAACCTTGGTGTCTCCTTCATAGATAGTATTTAGCTTGTCCCATATCACCTTGGATGACTTATAGTGCATCACCTTCACAAACTTTGCCTTTGATAAGCCACATAGAATGTCATTCATTACCTTAGAATTTCTCTCACTTTCCTTCTTGCCTACTGTATAAGTTGATGGTGTAAGAGATGGAGTGTATACATCCAAAAATGACTATCATATATCATGGCCCATTTACATTAGATATTTCCTCATTATAATGGTCCAAAATGAATAATTAGTCCCATTGAATAATGGAGTCAAACTGGTAGATAAAACTCCTTAAACTTGACTACAAGCCATCCTTACTTCTAAGATCTCCTTTATGTTATTAGGAATAATTCAAAGGACTATATTTGATACCAATTATTAGAATCATAATTAATGAGAGGGAGGTGAACTATTATTCAAAACTTTTTCTTTCAATTACACTTAAGCAATCATGAACCATTCAAACAAACATATAGATCTAGTAAGCATAAACAACTATCCATATAAGCATGAAACACAAGAACACATCATATATGTGGGAAACCTTGAATGGGAATAAAATCCACTGATATTTGAAAATTTAATACATTCTTATAATACAAAAACCAAATTTAATGAAGTGCCACATCTACATGGTGTACTAACCCCAACTAGTCAAGCACCCATTTGACTAGGATTCAACAGACACCCACTTACAAGGAGTCACCAACCCCCTAGATGACTCAAAACCAAATCATCCACCTAATTAATTTGATCACATTTATAACACCTTTTTTTTTCACACAATAGATGATATTCACCTTATTTATCTCTTCACACTTTTATCCCTCTCAAATTGCCTTCTAGGCTTCTTCACTCAACTAGGTCTCTTCAAGACTGATTAGGTCATATGACCTTGATCTTCATATGTATAATATATATATATATATATATATATATATATATATATATATATATATATATATATATATATATATATATATTAAAGATCATTTACACTCCTATGGTTTCCTAAAAAACCTCTTTCTTCTCAACAAAGTGTTATTTCATTCATATACACTCTCCTTCTATAAATAGGCCTAAAACTACCTTGCATATATACTAGTCCTTGTTCATATACCACTTAGTTAGCTGAACACCCTTAACCACATAGATAAGCCATATAATAGGTATTAGGACATCTTGTGGACATGAATGAACTAATCTTTGAGTCCCTTTAGGTTTGTTATGAATTAATTAGGCCACATTTTTCTTTTAGGTCTCATAGAGACTTATTAGACCTTCTTAGACACACAGTACACTTTGCCTTAGAACACTTTCAAACTTCACACACGATAGTAACATATCATATAACAATAAAAAATGTCCCCAATAATTTCCTCTAGGATAAAAAAGACATTTTACAACAAGTCACTACTTGAAACCCCTCATTAGTACTCAGTCATATTAGACCTGTGAACACACAAAAAAGTTTATCTTGAATAGCTAAAGATAAAAAATCATTTATCCACACAACCATGATAATTAATAAATTATAAAAAAACTCCATGACCTCAAAAATATCACTATATGCATTATACAATTGCACTTAGGGCATAAAACACCTCTATAACTTACTCAAAACTACCAATTTTCCTCAAAGATCAGTCCTAATGACTCAAACCTCTAAAACCTATATAGATAATTTAAAAAAATTCCAATTAATGAACATGATCTTATGACATATTTATACCATCTTCAAATATAAACATCATATGGTCTAGTGGTAACTATTGGTCTTACAGACCAATTTGTTGACCTTAATACACACAAACCTCATTGAGTCAGACAAGCCATTTTGGATTCATCATTTTCACCACTATACCTGACTTAAAAAATATATACAAAGAATTCATAAGACATAAAAGTATCAAAAAACTTATCCAAGCACTTTTTTTTAATATTCTATCATGATAACACATTCGAATTCATCTTCTCATTGTTGTCTGGGTTTCTCACTCTTTGCACCATTAAGCCTATTAGCAACTCATAACTTGGATGACCAGTTTATCACACTTTAGAGATATAAACTATCCAAAAACATTCATATAAATTAAATATAAGTCTCTACCTTATCCCTCTATCCATTTTCTTACTATGTCCAATGTAGCTTTTGACTTTGATAATAACTTATTCAAAAATAAGCATGTAACTCAACATTTTCTCTCTCCTCTCTCTAATCAATACCACCTAAAGGTACTTGGCAGAGTTAAATATAAGATTTAACATCTTACCTAAGCATACCAATCGATTATAAGTAGTTTTAATCAACATCTTCAACATCACATCCTTATTAGGGTTCTAAGAGGGTTTAAACCTATTTCCACTCTTAACGATCATTCATAAAGTATAGCCACTCAATTCAAAAATTAATGCTTAGAATTTTGAGATATGACCCTTCCCCATCTACCATGAACTTATTAGGTTCCCATGCAAAGTTTTTATGAGCTAATGAACACAAGAAAATCCTTCTCGAGTTGAGAATCCTTTATTCTAAGCACTTGAAAGACCTCCAAATAACTTTTCATGTCTTGTCCTTAAAAATAGATCCTAAAACTTTATACACATGCCTAAAACAAATTAAATTTCCTTTTTCAATTCTCACCTAGTCACATTTTCCTTGGAAACAAATATTGATACCCATTTGGCTACACTTCTCTCTTTATACCATAGTTTTCATACCTTACTAGGCCTTGAACTGACCTTTATGCCTCTTTCAATGCTCTCAATACCTCACTAACATGCTCAAAATATCACTCTCATGACATCATTTTTTTTCATTATTAAACAATTCCATACATCTTTCACATGCCTTGACAATTAGATCATGATACCTCATTAGGCCCGGTAGGGTCTAAGAGACGTCTAGATGCAGACCTAGACTAAAGGTTCTACCCATGTAGGCTCACCTTGAAAATCTCATGAGTTTTATAATGCCTATCATACATGATAAAACAACCTCATACAACCACTCATGACTGTGTGCACTCATCTCACCAATCCACCATTCTCATACCTTCTCACAAGGTCTCTTCATGCCATGATTAGGCTTAGGCTACTTAAACACTTGATGCCTTGAATTTTTACTTCCATGTCATATCATCAATATAACATCAACCAAGTAGATATAGGATATTATACCTCACTCATATCATTACACCATTCTCTTTCTAATAATAAAAATCTTCCATAAACTCATACAGACCTAAAACCACATGATTAAGCATCATATGACTTGACATATCTCTTACATGCACCTAAACACCTTTGATACCTTAACCTATGCCTTCATGAAACCATAATACATTATTTTCCTTAAAATTATCTCTTGCCATCAAATGCATCATGTCACATGGCTTCCTATGGAGACATTAATTGTCTTTAAACATCTTCTATGACCTTTACCTTTCATGCTCACATCACTCACATAATCAAGTTGACCTAAAACTTGACATAAAAAAATATAAAATATAATGTTCAAAAATATCATGTTGTGATGTATATTTCATCATATATCAAATGATAAAAAAATAAACACATTCATCACACTTACCTCTGCTAGTCCAGTTGGCTTTGATCTTGACTTGTCTTGCTTTGTTCTTTAGTTTTCAAAAGAACCCTCTATCTATACCTTCATACACTCATTTTATATTAGGAATATTAATCCTTAAAAAATTACCACATTTATTACCTTCACCCTATAGCATGCTTTCTCATTCACCCTTGATTGGATTCATACACTCGTATTCATACTATATACTTAAGTTAACTCATCTTACATTTACTCAAATGGATTGACAATGTGGATAAAAACTCATTATTGGTTTCATCTATCACTATTTAGGTTATTTTAATCCACAACATGATTAAATTTTCCTCTTCATCCTTACACTCAATATAAAAACCTCTCAAACAATCACCAATTACATACCTTACTTATTCTGTCACAGTCTTTCTCTACTAGCCTTTTTTTAGGATCCTTTTCTTTGGACATATTATTACCTTCTCACTTTGGTAAACTAAAATCAGTTTTTTATTTCCTATATTCTATCTTATCTTTCTATGAATTTTTATGCTTTAATTCATTCCTTATACCTCTTTTAAGCCACTTTTAGGTCTCAGACTAGGTCTTTTAGGTCTCTTCTTCCTTGTTTAGCACATAGTCAGTTATAAACATACAAATATATATGGGGAACAAATTTAAACCCATAAAATATATTATCCAACACCCTTATGCAACTAATATAAAAATTTAGGAATTTATCATCAGTGAGATCTTTTATAATGCACATTTTTATGAAAAAACCCTAACATAGGGTTCTACCTAAATATGCAAACCCGAGAGGGTTTGTAATTCTTTACCAAGAATTTTAAAGACCATAATGGGAATATGAATTATGGAATATTTATATTATATCATCTTACAACATTTATAATTGATAGGAAATCTTCTAATCAACTCTACCACATTGTTCTATGAATACATCTAATGGACTATGTAAGCATTTTTGAAACATTACAAGACTGTATAACATTTTACACAAAATAGTATGAAACTAATGAAATAAAATATATAATAAAACTTAAGAAAAAAACAACTCACACTCACCATGTCACAATAAGTAATATATAATGTATTTAGTATATCTTTCTTTCATTGGTCCAAAACACAGAGTTTTATGCATGTGTTCATGCTCAAAAAAATAGGGTATACTGTCTCTTGTTTGCAAACTTTAATAATTAATTTCTTGGTTTCTTTGACAATGACCTCTTCACTAGTCATAAAGCAATCTAATTCTCATATCACACATGATATAGGTTTCAAAATTGTTTGATATTCTATTCTCATTGCTCACAAAATGCAAACTAATGATAAGGTTAAGAAACTTAAAACCACTCCTTTAAGTTACATAATATAATTATCATCCTTATTAATTTAAATATTTTAACCTTAAATTATCTTTCTCAAGATAAAACATTTAAAAACACAAGTTTTTAAAAGACTTTTCTTCTTCCACATTCAAGATTCTTACAATACTTATATAACAGGTGTATTTGATAGAGTTTTCTCCCTTTCTCTTTCAAAGATTATCTGACATTATTTCACTTAAAATTCCTTTCTACCTTGAATTAATCACTCCAAAAACCAAATACCTATTTCAAAAAGACTATAACTATTATAACTAACTTCTAACTTCTTTTTGTATGTTGAGAGTGTCCTTAACTCACTCAACTACTAATATGAGTTTCAAGGTGACTAATCACATGAGTCACTTATGAAATTATGTGTCCTTGACCTACTTGAGGGTATTAAAACTAAGAAAATTATATATATATATATATGTATATATATATATATATATGTATATATATGTATATATATATATCTGTATATATATATATATATATATATATATATATATATATATATATATATATATATATATATATATATATATATATATATCTGTATATATATATATATATCTGTATATATATATACATATACATATATATATATATATACATATATATATATATGCATATATATATATATATATACATATATATATATGTATGTATATATATATATGTATATATACATGTATATATATATATATATATGTATATATACATATATATACGTATATATGCATATATATATATATGTATATATGCATATATATACATATATATATATATATATACATATATATATACATATACATATACACACACACACACACACACAGATATATATATATATATCCTAACAATATGATGCTCAAAATCTTAGGCTAAAGATTCAAAAATTCAAATTGAGGAATTGGCAGGAAAATACCAAAACAACTCAAATTCAAATTTGACATAAAACTAACAACTTAGAATAACTAAAATAGACTTATTATGATTATATTAACTTAAAAAAGAATCAAACATGTGAAATATATCAATATATACAATGGGGTAGCAATTCTCCTACATTATACTACCAAGGAGCAAAGAAAAAACTTTCTATGAAAGCTATGAATGATTTGACTTTGATGTTATTTGTAACAACCTTCTTCCAAGTTCATGTCCACCTTGATCAAAAGTCCTATTTGAAACATATATAAATTTTTTATTCTTTCTCAAACTTATGATGGATCCTCCTTTTTTATTCTCTCTCTTTCTCTTCCTCTTGTTTAACATCCTTAATTTGATCATGGGAAAATATTGATTTTTCTTTCCTCCATAAACCTTCACATGAAGAAAAGAAGTCAAACAAAACCTCTTCTTTATTTCTCTCTTGGAGTTCACTTTGATTCTCCTCAAATATTTTCTATTTGGCTACCAAATCTTCTTCCTCTTGTCTCAATATTTTTCTCAATGACAACTCATCTACCATGATGATCTCGTTGTCTCCTATGGGACTTAAATCCTCTGATTCTTCCATTATGTGTTGCCATGTCTGATTTTATTTTGTTATATACTCATCTATCTCACTTTTTTATTTCATCAGTTTCAAAAAAATCACCTTTATCAACTTCAAATCAATTTTTTCAAACACTTCAACATGTGCTTATTCTTCTTTCTCTATTACTACCACCTCATAGGTGTCAAACACTTTACTTGGTGCTATTTTAACTTCTTTTCCTTACATAAACATGTTCATTAGTTTAATTATATTATCATACAACTCATATTCAACAATGTTCACCTCAACATACTCATAAAACACAACATGAAAATGAATACCTGATGCTTTTTTGCTCTCCTCAA
The DNA here is from genome assembly GCA_037957365.1 of Torreya grandis. Taxonomy (NCBI): domain Eukaryota; kingdom Viridiplantae; phylum Streptophyta; class Pinopsida; order Cupressales; family Taxaceae; genus Torreya; species Torreya grandis. The sequence continues at coordinate 2,612,939 of JARHVA010001808.1, forward strand.
TGTTTCTTTAAATAAAACCTACCTCCTTCTTGCTCATCAGAGGCATGGTGCTATTATAAACTCATTAATTCCTTCTTCTTCATCTAATGGATCAAATTATTTAGGGTAACATATGATTGTATTCCCATCCCTCACTATCCAATCAATATATTCTTTAACATATGTTTCTCATGCTTTAATTCTTCACCTATATACACACATGCCAAGAAATCATTAGTCCTAAACATTAGAGGCTTTATTTTCTCCTTGATTTTACTTATAGTTTATCTTGTTATCATATTAATCTTTTGTCTTCTCTTATTATCTATCAACTTCCTGAGAGGCCATCTCATTTTCCTCTTTATACACACATGGAATCTTGGTCTCATTTCTTCCAAGATTTTATTTAACCTTGTCAACACCTCCTTCATCTTAGATATTTCCTTCTCTTTCTATAAATCTCTTTAATTTACTTCATTTCTATTTATATTTCCATCCTCTTGTGGCATTCCTCCCTCATCAAGCCCTTCATCTTTTTCTTTCACTCTTTACACTCTTTTCTTTATTCACACTCTTCACTATCTCACTCTCTCTAGGTCTCTCTCTTGGACATATCTCTTATTCTTTACTAGCCTTACCACTTTCCCTCTTGACCATTCACTTGGTATCTCTCACTTGACTCTCTTTATCTTAGGGTCTCTTCTTTCTTGTCCTCACCTAGGACTCTGATCTCTTTCTCAAGTTCTCTACTTGAGCTTCTTTTCTTGGAGATTTCATTATCTATCCTTTCTCTGAAACTTGTTGACCTAAGGGATTTACCACACCTCCCTTATATTTATTTGAACTATTTTTTACTTTATCTCACATAACTTCAGCCTCTTCACACTTTCTTGCAACCTCATTAGCCATCTCATAATAATCTTCTAACACATACTCAACAACATCTTCATACATAATGTAACTCACATTTGTAAAACATAAAAAATACCTCATCCTCATAATTTTCCTAATATGATACCAAATTATGCATAGGTAATAATATATTTTATCATCAACTAATGAAAACAAGAAACACATTCATCACACTTACCTTTGCTAGTCTAGTTGGCTCTGATCTTGACTTGTCTTGTTTTATTCTTTGGTTTTCAAAAGAACTCTCTATCTCTACCTTCATAAAATGAATATATATTAGTAATAATAATCCTTAAAAAATGATAACACTAATTAATTTCACCTTATATCACACTTTATCATTCACCCTTGATTGCATTTACACACTAGTATTTATACTATGTACTTAAGTTAACTCATCTTACATTGACTCAAATAGCTTAGCAACTTGGATAAAAAATCATTATTGGTTTCCTATATCACTATGAAAGTTATTTTCATCAAAAAAATGATAAAAATTTCCTATTTTTCATTCCACTCAATCTACAAACCTCTCAAATAATCACCAATTACATACCTTACTTCATATTCTGTCATAGTCTCTCTCTACTAGCATTTTGTAAGGCTCTTTTGGTTTATACGGATTCGTACCTATAAATTTGGTAAAATACAAATATTTTTAAATAACATATATTATATTTTATATTTATATTAGTTTTAATTCCATAATTCATTCCTTATATGACATTTTGAGCCACTTATAGGTCTCAGATTAGGCCTTTTAGGTCTCTTCTTCCTTGATTAGCACATAATTAGTTATAAACATAAACATATATATGGGAAAAAATTTAAACATATAAAATGTATTATCCAACACCCTTACTAAACTAATATCAAAATTTATGAATTTTTCATTGATGGGATCTTTTATAATGCATGCTTTTATAAAAAAACCCTAGCACAGGGTTCTGCCTAACTAGGCAAGCCCAAGAGGGTTTGTAATTATTTAAAAAGAATTTAAAAGACTTTAATGGGGATATTAATGATTGAATAGGTATATTATAACATCTTAAACCATTTAAAATTGACAGGAAATCCTCTAATCACTTTTGCCACATTATTTTATGAAGATATCTGATAGACTATGTAAGCATATTTGAACACTACAGGATCGTATAACATTTTACACAAAATAGTATGAAACTAATCACATAAAATATATAATAAATCTTAAGAAAAAAATAAACCACACTCAACATGTCATAATAATTAGCATAAATTATCTTTAATATATCTTTCTTTCATTGGTCTAAAACATAGAGTTTTGTGTCTATGCTTATTCTTAAAAAAATAGGGTATAAAGTCTTCTATTTGAAAAATTAAAGAATTAATTTCTTGGTTCATTTGATAATGACCTTTTAAATGGTATAAAATAAAAATCATCCTCATCTCACATAGGATAAAATTTCCAAAAAGGTTTGTAATTCTATTCTCATTGGTCATAGAATACAAACTGATGACAGGGTTACGAAACTTAAAACCACTCCTTTAAGTTAAAAAATAGACTTATAATATTTATTAATGTAAATATATTTTAACCTTAATTATAATATATTTCTCAAGGAAAAAATTTAACAACACAAGTTTTCAAAAGACTTTTTTCTTACACATTCGGGATTCTTACAATACTTATATAAAAGGTGTATTTAACAAAGTTTTATCCCTTTCTCTTTCAAAGATTCTCTACCATTATTTCAATCACACTTCATTCCTACCTTTAATGAATCACTCCATAAAAAACATACCTATTTAAAAAAGACTCTAACTATCATAACTAGCTTCTAACTTCATTTTGTATGTTTAAAGTGTCCTTAACTCACTCAACTACTAATAGGAGTTTCAAGGTGACTAATCACATGAGCCACTTATGAAATTAGGTACCCTTGACGTACTTGAGGTTATTCACAAAAATACCATTCTATAAATAAATACTACCAACATGATACTTGATCAAAATTTTAGGCTAAAGATTCAAAAATTCAAATTGAGGAATTGGTAGGAAAATGCCAAAACAACTCAAATTAAAATTTGACACAAAACTAGAAACTTAGAATGAATCCTATAGACTTATTATGACTAGATTGACTTAAAAAATACTCAAAATGTGAAATAGATCAATATTTATAATGGGGTAGTGATTCTCCTGCATCACCTTGTCATGTCATGCACATACCTCAATGACCACTCATCATGTACTTTCACTAGATGCACCTTGACATCAATGAAAATAACATGCCAACAATATCTCATTGTATATTCCATATAATAAAAGAGTATCATATTTTTGAATAGTTTTATTCATCTAGATATTGTGATATTATTCCCTTAATATATAGTCATTTTTACATTCATTGATATTGTTGTAATGAATTATATTATGATATTATGACTAAAATAAATAGTGAGATATTATGATACCAAATTCTTATTTATCTCCTTCTTAGCTTAAGTCACTGCATACATGATAAGATCAATAATAGAATACATAAATTATTGTATAATAATATACATAAATCACTAAATTAACCAAATATCATCTAACATATATTATTAATTTCTTGCTATCATGATTGCACTATATCATATAATGTAATGTTAATTATCAAATTTTTAGATTTTCACTATCATGATTTCACTATGATTTCTACTATCTGATATCATATCATATTTTGTACTATATGATTTCCTATTTTTATCGTTGTCATAAAAAATATATATATAGATTACAAATTGTTAACTATATAGATTGCAAATCTACATCGCAAGACTAACTAGGATATATATTCAAGATTTTTCATAATACTTTAGAATATATTATAAAATATAATATGGAGATTAGCTACTGATTTTGATTCATTCAAAATATATTTAGTAACATCCTAATGTTATAATATTTAGAGTGTTTTAATATATAATATATATTAGTGATTTTTTAGTATTTATGTAAACATTTCATCAACATACAAGATTTTTCTAATACTCTTTACCACATATTAAGTCACTAAAACAACTAAAAATAAATAATATCAGTATTTAAACTTATGTGGTAACTATTTTAGGCCGATAGAGTCGAGAAACAATCCTTTGATAAGAATTATTGTAGGCCAGGTCATTCTTAACAGTCACATGATTTATCTTTCATTTTATTTCACCTTCCAATGTCTCATCCTAATTAATAACACATCTTTTTTTTCAATGCTAATATCCTTTATTTTATGTTTTACCCTCTACTTTCCTATTGAGATCTTTCTTTTTACATTCTTTTATTCAAAGAAATCCTTTTTCTTTTTATTTTCTTTATTTTATTTTTTATTTTCTTTATTTATCTTATTTCCTTTTTTCTAATTCTAAGATGATATTTATTAAATAAATTAATTTTATCTTTAAAAAGCCTTTAAAGCATAACTATTTATATAATGATTTAAAAATAATTAACCCACTAATTTTGTTAATGTATTAGATCTTCTATTTAAGAAATTGACTAGGCATTCTAGACAACATATAGGTTTAGTTCCAAGGTTAGTTTACATATGGTAATATAGATAACTATTCATGCAATTTTTTTTCTCACAAAATATTGATAATCATGAATACAATGACACGTCATAAATGCACAATAACACACAATCACATAATATTAAATCACCTAAGCATAAATATGGACTAGCACACTCATACAAAATTATCTAAATACAAATAACATAAAGAATGTACTAATTGTAACTATTCAAATTATATACTAATGAGTGTTATTTAATTTGGTATGTTCAAGGTTCTATTCCTTCCTCTATCATCCACCAACATCTCCATGTACATCACCCTCTCTGATGATGCTCTCTCTATCATGCTATAAGAGATGAATCAGTCTTACATCCAAATCACAATAAGCAGGTAGTTAGTCCATAACATCACAATGTGTATATCATAAAAAATTACTAAAATAACAAGTCAACATGATCACAATGTAAACAACATACATTATAGATAACACATGGAAATGAAATCATGTAATGTAAAAAACATACAACTTCCCCATAACAACATATGACCTACAACTTAGCTAGTAATAATCAAATCAAGTTATTAACCATAGAAAATCCATGAATAATAATATAAATTTTCTTAGTGAAAAATTGAGATATAATATCCTTCCCCCCTAAATATATACATCATCTTGATGACACTTATTCAAATATAAATTATTAATTGAAAACATTATTTAGTAGAAAGATAACATAACATGAAGCAATACCCCTTAAAATATAATCTAATGGCTAGCACCCCTTCAAAGAAAATCATTTCAGCCATCTCAGAAAAGAAAGGATTGCTTAATGAAATGGCCTTGGCTCAAAAGAAGAAAAACTAGTGGTAGTAATTTCTTCTTCCCTTGTTAAGGAAAATACCCTTCATAACAAGGGGGGAGTGGAATATTGTGGGTAACAAAAATAATGATTGATGAAATAAAAATTTAGCTCCTATTAATATGACCCTCAGATCATAAAAGGAATGAAGTTTGGAAGGGTATTTTATGTTTCTTTGGTTTACACAGTTATTATGAATGTGCCACTTTTTGCTATTATTTTAGTGCTAGTTTTTTTCTCATTGATTGTCTATAGACATTTTTGTTTTATCTATTTTGAATACCATGTCTATAGTTTTCTTGTGAACGGTGAAGTCTCTCTTTGAAAAAAACTCACTTTTACCTTTAATAAAAAACATAACATGAAGTAGTAAATCAAGCAAATAAATGTGGAATTCACCTGAAGAACTCATCATATTCCTCTTAATTAACACTGTCCTCAAAGTATTGGTCTCACAAGACTTTGCACTATGACATCTCTCTTTATTACACAAACAAAGTTTGTAAGTGTCAATTACTCTAATTGGTTCTATGATGACCACTACAGGGTCCATAACCTATATAACATATCAATCCAACACATGTGAAGGATCAGTTATATAATTTTAAGATAAGCAACATGGAAGACATTATGTAATAAATCTAGCGTTGGTGGCAATGCAAGCCTAATGTTATAGGATTGACCACTTCTAATAACTCAAAGGGTCTTACATATCTTAACAAAAATCCTGATGATATCAAATTTAATCTTCAACCTTAAGCACATGAAATCATCAAAAAATCCAAAAACAAATGGACGTGGAGAGTTCCATAAAGTATCCTATCCCCTCTACACATCTCTCTAATCTAGAGAGTGTTTTTCCCATCCTAGAGAAAAGTGTTTAAATAAACTGGTAAGAATGATGTGTATAAATCAATACTATCACTACTCGCATAACTCCTAATAAATATGATGATGAATAGGAACTATAAATAGTACATTTCCAATGTATACAAAATTAAATAATAAAATTTCCTTAGTATACATGTGTATGACCATACGAATAAATTTGACAAGTCCCATTTGCCAAATCCTAGATTCAATAATCTCTCCTTATTTGATCTAAACACATTCACTATATAGTCAATGTAAGACTAACTAGGATCCATTCCATTTATTCGTACTCATGTTCCTTATTCACCACTTATCCCTTATATCTCTACAACGTAATGCTCTCTAAAATGTGCAAATGGTTCAATGAATTCACAAATCCATACTAATAGATATTAGAGTACAATGATATACACTAAATAATACAAGATATATACATATCCATTAAATGTAAAATTAGACAATCATTCAATAATTTCATTAAGTTTCCATTAGTCAAACATAACTAGTATCAAATTTCACAAATAACCTATCTTTTTTATATTCATAGTTAAGAGGAATTAATGTTAAAATTAACACAACAAATAAACGCCAAGGATCACACTGTCCTTACAACCTTCTAAAGGGAAAAAATGAAACAATGCTTCCTCACTTTCTAGGATATATACATAACAAGTTATAATCTTATCTTAACCCCTTAGACTAATAAGATGTTTTGCACATCTTATTCCTTCCTTTCTCTAGGTGAAAAGTACATAAATGACTCATCAAAATAACATGCTTTTAGCAAAATGAGAATAATACCAATCTAATCAAGGGTGAATCATAACATAATGATTATAATCAACTTATAGGTATTAATCTAGAACCAATATAAATTCAAGGTTCACCATTCCACATGGTCAAAGTTCACAAGTTTAGAAAAAGTAACACTGGAAAGTGTGACTCTTAAAATCCATAAGTAGAAAGTAGGGAATTAGCATCTCAAAACAAAAATATTAAATACCATTCTCTACTTCTCTACTTCCATATTAACCACATAGATGCATCAATATATTCCATTATTAAAACTTCTCTATTAATAATAAGTAGAAGATAATATCCCATGAACTGTAAAGAATATTTTATAAACAACATTTTAGGAACAAGTTTCTGATTAAGGGAACATTAAATCAACATTATGAAAATATACATCCATTTAGTGGGCTTATAATGATGTCAATGAATGGTGAGGGAGTAATAACTCAACTCTATGATAAATACATGAGATGACACATATTACCAATCCACATAAAAATATGGGCTGCCAATCCATGAGAAAATTTGTAACACATGGGGATCCCCAAAAAAGATAACTACACTCCATTATAAGGAGAATTTCCATTGCACTAGGTGCTGCCAATCCATAAGTGGTCTTTTAGGATTCCCTCCCCTAGGATTGATGTACACAAGACACAAAAATCTATCTAAAATGCACATATTATTAAGTGAGAATCATCCCATGATATTTCAACAATCACAATACAAAACAAAAATGGTGAATCTGACTTGATTTGCAAGTAAAGATGTAATCATTCTTGAGGCGTTTAATATAAGTGATCAAAAATATTATAGGAATTTCTTGTTCATGACTCATAAAATATGCTATGAATTCACCTACTCAAACATCGTATACACCCATCACCATCGAGACACTCAATAAACTAACCCATTAACAATTCTAAGAGGGTATGAGTTCTCTTAAGGGCACATAGCCAATGTACCACACAACATTCATGGATGTCTGTTACCTACAATAGTCATCAATCCATTCATGGTTATGAGAATCTAATCTAATTTTTTTAATTTCTTCATAGAAAATCAATTAGGATCAAATGGAGGGTTACTTGTCCTTAACATTTGAAAGACTCTCTCCAAATACTCTAGCTTTCACCATTATCCTTTTTGGTAAATAGAAAGATATAAAAATGCTAGTGGACTCATTATGTCCTAGAGTTTGAACCACATCTCTGATACTACATGTAACAACCCCATTGGGTTTGATTTAGAAAAATGGGATATTTTTTTAATCAACATACTCTTTCATTAGAATTCACCACAAGAATCTAATTAGTGATCCAAATATAATACTATAAATATATTAGCTATAAATAAGCATGTGACTTCTAACAGTCATTGATCATTATAAATATATGAAACACATCATATATAAATATAAAAAGTAATTAAAAATATCCATCCATGGTTGTTATAATGATAAAACCACTATTTTCAAGTTCATTCAAAGCATATACCAATTCCCTCACTTAACCTTGTTTCATTAACCACTTCCTTAAGCAATGCTTACTAGTTCACTTCTCTATGCAAGATTCTAAGTTTAACTTGTCAATCTATGGTTTCATTGGTCTTTAAAATTCTTATATGTTTTAATTAACCCTTTATATAAACTCAATAACTCACATACACTTTTTAATTTTTAATTCAAATCTTTTCACAACCTTACCTTTCAACCACAAGCCTTCTACCCTTATTTTTAGGCTTATTATCTTTATATAGAATTGTACCTTCATATATTTGCAAAATGAATGTTGATGAAGATACCCTTTATCATGAAATATCTTTCCATGTAATTTTAATTCCAAAATATTTGTTTTGATCACCTTTAAAACTCAATTTATACCTCTATTTAGGCTTATTATGCTTGTTTAGGGCTAGTTCTCTAACATACCTTAAAATCTATACACATTGATCCATACACACTCTGTAAATGTGATATTTGGTTTATTAATATTAAAATACCATAGATTATAAATTTTTAGGAATTTTTAAAGGTTACAAAGCAAATTATAGCATAAACCCTAGTTTAGGGTTTTCTAATCTCAGTCTCAGTTGAGATCACACGAAATTCCTCTATAGATGTTTGAATGAGTTTCAAAGACTAAAATTAGGTTTAATAGGTCTATATTTACCTTTTTAATTTTATCCAATCCTTGTATGTCATGATTCAATCCACTATTAGGCTTCTTTACACCAAAATGCACTTGATTATACAAGTAAATTGATTATCTATAGGTTTGAATTAGGGTTTACCAAGATTCTACCATGTTATTGACTAATCAAAGGTTAAGAAAACATTAAAGAGTTTCACATAAACTTACCACAACATTATAGAACACCTATAACTCAAATATCTAGTATTATATTTTTAAGAGTTCAACTCTCAATCTACCATAATAGGGTTTTCTATAGGAAACAAGGTTTTTTCATTCAAATTTCCAATCACCCAATAGAATCCTTATTCATTACATTATAATGGATGGATGGAGAAAATAATTGAAAAGATTAGTGTGAAAAAAGTCATGATGTTTTTAAAAACTCTATTATATGAATAAAAATTCAGACCTCTATTGAAAGTATTTACAAATCTTGATGACTGCATTATTTGTGGATAAATGCATACATTGTGATTGCAATAGAGAATGAATTTTAAATTGTGTTATAGTGTGTTTTAAAGCCAATATAATTTTTTCATAGTGAATATTTTATCTCATATATATGAAAAAGAGAGTTCTTATCAAAGAAAGATAGTTTACATAGACCCTATGTTGAGTGTTTGATTAGGTTATAGACTATAATGTTCACTATAGATGACTAAATGGCACACATTATTGAAGGAATTTCATGTTTTTTAAGATTATATTAATAAATAAAAATATTCAATCATTTTGTGGGAAAACATATTTGCATATAAGCCCCTATCTTGAGTGAATTCCTTATTTGAAAATTGTATATTGCAAGATCATCCATGAAAGGATTAGAGTCTAGTTTTAGAACATTGTTGAAGGTGTAACTATTATTTTTAGGGATATAATTATCCAAAAATAACCAAGAATTTATATTTCAAATTCAATGATGTGATGTACCCCTATTTTTCTAGATCACTCATTGTGATTGAGACTGAGTGTTGATTTTGATGAATGAAGAAGCATTAACTTAATTGTGCATTGTGTTAATTTAACTAATCTACAAGTTTATTTTTATTTTTTAAAAGTTTAATATAGAATAAAGGACAAGGATTCTATTGGGAACTTGTAAATTTGAATGAAAAACCTTGTTTACTATAGAGAACCCTATTATGGTGGATTGAGAGTTGAACTCTTAAAAAAAAAAGACTAGATATTTGAGTTTCATGTGTTCTACAATGTTGTGGTAAGTTTATGTGAAACTATTTAATGTTTTTTTAACCTTTTATTACTAAATAATGTGGTATAATCTTGGTAAACCTTGACATAGACCTCTAGAAGGTTAATTTACATGCATAATCAAGTGTATTTTGGTGTAGAGAAGCATAACAATGGATTGAATCATGAAATCAAAGGATTAGATAATGTTGAAAAGGTAAATATAGACCTTTGAAACCTAATTTGAGTATTTTAAACCCAATCAAATGTCTATAGAGGAATTTGGTATGCTCTTAGTTGAGACTATAAAACCCTAAATTAGGGTTTATATTATAATTTGATTTTTAACCATTAAAAATTCCCAAAAACTTGTAATTTAAGGTATTTTCATATGAATAAACTAAATATCATATTTATAGAGTGTGTACAGATTGTTGTGTATAAATTCTAAGGTTTATTAGAGAACTAGCCCTAAATAGGCCTACTAGGCCTAAAGAGAGGTATAAATTGAGTTTGAAAGTAGATCAAAAAAAAAAGTTGGGACTTAAAATATCATGGATAGATAGTGTTTGATAAAGGGTATTTGAATCAACATTTATTTTTCAAATATATGAATGTAAAATTCTATACAAAGATAATAAGCCCAAAAATAGGACTAGAAGGACTGGTAAAAAGGTAGGGTTGTGAAAAGAGTTGAATTGAAACTTGAAAAGTGTTCGTGAGATAGTAAGTGGATATAGAAGGTTAATGAAAACATTTAATCATGCTTAATACCAATTAAATCATAGGTTGACAAGTAAAACTTAGAATCTTTCATAGGGAAGTGAACTAGTAAGCATTGCTTAAGGAAGTGATTAAAGAAACAAGGTTAAGTGAGGAAATTAGTATATGATCTACATCACAAGTACAAAAAAAAATAAAAATTACATCTTATATATGATAATGTCTTAATAATAATAATAAATAAAATGTACAAGATACAAGATACAAAGCTCCACAGAGCATGAGTTCCCCAAATTCTAGTATATATGGCAATCTCAATTGTCATCTCTAATTAAGTACTATTGTGGGGAGGGAGAGCATCATCTGAGTGATTTTCAAAACCAACCATAGTTTATAAATCACCCACATAATCCACCATAATGTAATGAACTTCCATTCATGGATGAATAGATAGTAATGGTGTGGGAATCCAGAGAGACAAGATAGTACCCATGTGTTGTATGATTTATAAGAACATGCAGTGTATAATAAAGAAATCCATCCTAACATAATATTGAAAAAATATGTAAATAATACATATGAAATGACAATGTCTAAAATTATTTTGGCCAAAGTTTTCAATAGTCATTGATCTCTAAGATCAGTCAATTTCAAACACACAACTTGATTGGATTATCATCATCTAGCATTGGCCATGCTAGTAAGCTAGTGAAGTTTATTTCACTACTTACTCAGTGCCACTAATGGAAGATTTGGTTAGAATATATATAATGAATAGATTAGTATATATTAATTCCTAATAACACTAATGGAAATATGATAAACATAGGTATAATAAAAATGCATACATTTAGTTTGTCAAATGTATGAATGCAATTCCACAATATTATTTATCACATAAATAATAAGAAAACAAGTGAAAATTATACCAACCGGGTATAATATATATTAGGATACATTTTCTTATTTCCATAAGTAAACACAATACATTAATTTCTACTAGTTGTCATAAAACATGCTAAACATAGAAATAACCAAAACACATACATTTAGTTCATCTAACGTATGAATGAATCTAGACATAACAATTATGGTTTGTACCACCTAGGTATAACATAAATTTAGACTACCATTTTATAATTCATTTAAGTATTTTTCAAATATAATATAATTTATGATATCCCATAATATCATAGTTCATTGTTTATGAGAACAACTACTCAATTACGAACACCTAGTCTTACAATTTCAAGAATAAAATGTTTCATGATCCTAAATAATTAGTAAGCAAGTACAATTTATACCAAATGGGTATATCCTATGTTTAAGCTACATACTAATATAACTTATAGTCACACATCATGATGCACTAATATATCTATATATGTCTAAACACTTGTACATATTAATATAGTCATAATATGTACCACACACAAGTTTTCAATTTTATATATATATATATATATATATATATATATATATATATATATATATATATATATATATATATATATAGACACACACACACACACACACACACACTAATAGTCATTTATAATTCTAATCAAGGTCTTTATAAGATTTATACAATCATTAAATTCATGAATCATTAAGATATAAAATGAGTACTATAGTCAATCGACATTTTTATAACAATGTTTTGCTTTCATTATTTACTATTAGTTCTCAACATAGAACAAACCAACCTCTAATTCAAATCCACCATATGAGGCACTCACAGAGTTCCTTTATGTGTTTGTACCCTACAACCATCTATATTTTATATATACATGTTACTATAAGTTCAAATCTATTGAATTGTTTTAAATAAAACTAATGTGCTTCAGATACATTTTTTAGTCCCTGCTAAGAGTTTTAAATAAATACCTCATCCCAAACATAGCCAAAACATGGACTTAGCCTCCACATAACTTACACATATATTTATTTATAGTTTTGAATGTCAACATATACATAGTTCATGTATATATATATAGATTGCCTGATCAACTTGAATTCTACATAAGGCATAATAATATACTTGGATCACAAATATAACACATTAATCCTTATTAGATTATAATAGCTATTGATATAACCATATTTCATGGATTATATTCCTATTACATTGCATGATATAACAACTTAAATTTCCACATGAAATGAACCCACATCTCAAATTTCTACCTCTCATTTACAAACAATGATAAATCTATTTTCCAACCAATTCATAGAGAAACAATTTTGTCAAACCTAAAAAACATAATACCCTCCACCCACATATGGAAATTTCATACTCAAATAACATACATGGATGGATTTTTCACCACATAAACATAACCTAGTAATATTTAATTTTCATCAAATTCAATATAAAATTTAATAAAACTTTCAAATATCATATCTTCCACCGATAACTAAAAATCTTACTCTAAATGATAACACCTGTCAAAATTTTCCAAATTTAATACAATTCACCATATAATATATAAGTTCATTGTTTTAGTTTTTTTTCTAGATTAATTCAAATCATCGTTTTATTATACAAGTTATCTATTATAACAAACAAATCTCCTTTTTTATTATTATTTTGATTCCTCCTTAATATAGTATTAGATTCATAACATACCACTATATTTTTATTGTTATCATAGCCACCACAACAAACATATTGTTATTGTAATACCTCTATAGCATAAGTATAACATACATATTATTATAATACCACTATAGCTAGGGAAACATTATATATATATATATATATATATATATATATATATATATATATATATATATATATATATATATATATATATATATATATATATATATATATATATATATATATATATATATATATATATATATATATATATATATATATATATATATAAACCACTATATGTTATTTAATCATAAATAAAGGTTACTACCTTAATACACTTGTGTCAGTCCTTAAAATTGGATACACCCATTTGATCCACCGAATACTTAAATGAGGTTCACTATATTAAAAATTACAAGGTAACCTAGGTAATATTATAACAGTGATTTCATAATATACAGATAACATATAAGTCACTACATAGTAATAATAATATATGTACAATAGAGTAATAAATATATTGATGTATATTCCCTATAATAAAAGAGTATCATATCGCTGCATAGTTCTATTCAACTCGATATTGTGATATCATGCCCTTAATATATAGTCTTTTCACCATTTATTGACACCATTTCAATGAATTATATTATGATATTATGAACATAATAAATAGTGATATATTATGATACTAAATTTTTATTTATCTCCTTATCTTAAGTCACTGCATACATGATAACATTAGGTTCACTGTGTAAATAATAGAATACATAAATCATTGTATAATAATATACATAAATAAATGAATTAACCAAATGTTATCTAACATATATTATCATTTTATTCCTATCATGATTGCACTATGATTTCCACTATCTGCTATTATACACTATTTTTATACTATTTGATTTCCTTTTTTTATCATTGTCATATTATTTAAATAGATTGTAAATCACTAACTATATAGATTGCAAATCTACATCATGAGACTAACTAGGATATATATTCAAGATTTTTCATAACACTTTGAAATATATTATAATAAATAATATGGAGATTAGCTACTAATTTCAATTCATTAAAAATATATTTAGTAACATCCTGATGTTATAATATTCAGAGCGTTATAATATATAATATAATTATCAATTTTTTAGTATTTTTGTAAACATTTCATCAAAACACAAGATTTTTTTAATACTTTTCTCACATACTAAGTTACTAAAATAACTATAAATAAAGTATAGTGGTCTTTGAAATTATGTGGTATCTATCACAGGGTGATAGAGTCGATCAATAATCCTTTAATAAGAATTATTGCAAGCCAGGTCACTCTTATTAGTCACATGATTTATCTTTTGTTTTCTTTCACCTTCTAATGTCTTATCCCAATCAATGATCTAACATTTTTTTATGTTAGTCTCCTTTTTTTTATGTTTCACCTTCTACTTTCTTATTGAGCTCTTCTTTTTTACTTTCTTTTATTCAAATATTTTATTTTATTTTTATTTTTATTTTCTTTATTTTTTATTTATCTTATTTCCTATTTTTATTTTTCTAATTCCAAGATGACATTAATTAATTAAATCAATTAATTTTATCTTTCAAAAGCCTTTAAAGCATAACTATTTATATAATTATTTAACAATAATTAACCACTTATTTTGTTAATAAATTTAATCTTCTATTTAGGAAATTGACTAGGCATTTCAAACAACATCTAATTTTAGTTCCAAGGTTACTCTACATACAGTAGTATAGATACTTATTTATGTATATTTTCATTCTCAAAAAATATTAATAATCATGAATATAATGGCATGTCATAAATGCATAGTAACACACAATCACACAATATTAAATCACCTAAGCATAAATATGGACTAACACACTCATATGAAATTATCTAAATGCATATAACATTAATAATGTACTAATTCTAACATTTTGAATTATACATATGATGAGTGTTATTTAATGTGGTGTGTGAAGGGTTTTATCAACTCCTCTATCATCCTCCAACATCTCTATCTATGTCACCCTCTCTGATGATGCTCTCCCTCCATCATGCTCTGAGGGATGAATCTCTCCTACATCCAACTCATGACAAGTAGGTAGTTAGTCCATAACATCATGACATGTATATCATAAAATACTATTGAAATAACAAGTAAACATGATCACAATGTAAATAATATACATTATAACTTACTCATGGAAATGAAATCATCTAATCTAAGCAACATAAAACTTCCCCATAATAGCATATGACTTAAAGATTAGCTAGTAATAATCAAATCAAGTTATTAACTATAGAAAATCCATGGATAATCAACTAAATTTTCTTAGTGAGAAATCAAGATTTAACATATTTAACATTCACTATTCAACTAATCTTCATCATAATTAACTCCCTTGCATGTGTATGGGCATACTTATATAGACACAAGACCCAAATACTTATATTAAGTGATTTTACCCCACTAAATTATTAACACACCTTAGTGCATCTTTAAAAAAAACACATTTCCAAGGAACAAAATTATGTTATAATAAAATACATCTCAAAAGATAGATAACATAATTTATTAAATTAATCCTTATCAATGTCCATGTTTTCTAGGATCAAATAACCAAATATAAATCAATTACTCTTTCTATGACACATATATATATATATATATATATATATATATATATATATATATATATATGAATAGATGTATATGTATATATGTATATATATATATATATATATATATATATGTATGTATGTATATATATGATGTATATGTATGTATATATATATATATATATATATATATATGTATGTATATATATATATATGTATATATATATATATATGTATATATACATACATACATATATATATATGTATGTATATATACATACATACATATACATATACATATATATATATATATATATATATATGTATATGTATATGTATGCATAGATATGTATATATACATCTATATATATACATAGATATGTATATATATGTATATACATACATACATACATATATATATATATATATATATGTATGTATGTATGTATGTACATATATACATATATATATGTGTATATATATATATATATATGTATATATATGTATACACACACACACATATACATACACACACACACACACACACACACACACACATACATACATACATACATACATACATACATATATATATATATATATATATATATATATATATATATATATAAAGATAAAGTTGTATTATATCATAGGAATTTAAGGTCAATAACTATATGGAACTTTATCAAAAGATTTATAAATGATTTAAAACTCAACACATAACTTGAAAAATGAAGACCAAATTACCTCAATAAATCTTCCCTACTCATATGTCTTTGTGGTGAATAACTAGCTCCACTAAATACCCTATTTCTCAATAGATGTCACAGATTAAAAAAAAAATTCTAAAAATATCCATAGTACCACATGGTAATATAATATTAACATAAAAACTTATGTTAAGACTTGTTGGATAAAATAGATAAAATTGTTTGACAAAAGACATACGGAAAAACACAAAAACAAGTGTATGTAGGAAACATAAAACCTAAATTAAAAATAGGCACTCACAAAGTATAACAAAAAATACATAAATATGGTCTACATCACATAAAATACTTGTGTAAAATTAAAATAAGACATATGTATAGTAAGAAACATTACACAATAGAAAAACTTTTAAAATTTCCTAAATTAGTATCTTTTTGGTTGATACAAGATTGTTTGTGAACCTAAATAATCATACATCATGATGTTAGGTAAGATATTAAACATGTTCTCATGCTCATGTGATTTCTAAGAACTCTAATAATGGTATTCCTTGCCTTTCATATTTTTATGCACTAATCCATGTTGGATCTTTTATGTCTCATTCCATTTTACAAGATATTCTTTATATTCCTTTATTATTGCAGTCTTCCCAACTTGCATGTCAATCACTACTTCCATTTATTTATGTTTTCTCTCAATCATCTAAAATATCTAATCTATTCCTTTAGAATATATATATATAGGGGTGACTCTCTCTATATATACTATTGTCTTGTAATTAGGGTGACTGATAGATTTAGAATCTAGAATATGGGTTGACCGTCTAGTCCCATATCACATATCCTATATCTCTATAGGGGAGAGGGATACTGAGATACTATGTACCATTTGAGCCATAATGAATATGAGTTAGTCAGATACAATATCCAATTGGTAGATCCATGTACCATCTAATCCATGCCATAACAAATAGGAGTTATCCATAATTACATTCTCACTACTTTTTCCTTCACAATATGGAAAAAGGGTCAAAGTAAGTTAAAAGTGTTTGGTTAAAAGTTTAATTTAGTAGGTTGATGAGTTAGCTAACTAGGTGGTAAACTAGACTCAAGGTCTGATAGGGGTTCTAAGGTGTTTCAACAACTAGAACTATCATGTGTAGTTTTGTAGTGTCTATAAAAGGTATATATATATATATATATATATATATATATATATATATATATATATATATATACCTTTTATAGACACTACAAAACTACACATGATAGTTCTAGTTGTTGAAACACCTTAGAACCCCTATCAGACCTTGAGTCTAGTTTACCACCTAGTAGTATATATATATATATATATATATATATATATATATATATATATATATATATACTACAAAACTACACATGATAGTTCTAGTTGTTGAAACACCTTAGGACCCCTATCAGACCTTGAGTCTAGTTTACCACCTAGTTAGCTAACTCATCAACCTACTAAATTAAACTTTTAACCAAACACTTTTAACTTACTTTGACCCTTTTTCCTTTGGATGATTGATCATCGATGGTTAGCCTAAATATTGATGCTTAGGTCCTTAACTCCTCAACTCCTTAACACATCACCATCTGTTTGTGAGATAATGAAGCATAATTTAATATGTTCACCTTATGCAGTGATAATGAACTTCCAAGAATTATGATCAAAAACTTCAACCTTTATGTAACCTTCCATCCTTCATCTCTATTTTCCTATAAAAAGAGGGGAGTAGAAGGTGAAAGGTATCAATCACAAGAGTTATGTAGCATACTAGTATTTAAGCTCTCTAGCATCTAGTCTTCCTTCAACAACTTAACATCAATAAAAAAGACCCCAAATCTCTATCAAATTTATTTTTAAATCTAAAATATACTCTAGTGAAATTACTCCATCCTTCAACCAAAAACCAACTAGCAAGGTACAAGTATATTTTACTTATTATCTGTTAAATTTGGACTTTTGACCTCCCTAACCTGATTAGACCTATCTATACCTTGTTTCCTCTCTACCATATCCACAACAAAACTTCTATCTGACCATTCACTCATTCTACAACTTCTATTTTAGTAACCTTCAAAAATCCAAAGGCAATTGATGATAGTTAACACAACTGTCGATGGTCACCCCCAACTATTGATGGTTACCCAACCATCGACAATTCACCTAACAATTGACGGTCACTATGATAAAAAATAATAGTAATTTATTTTCAACCCCTTTCCCCCAACCAAACCTAACTCTCTATGTTCCTAGCTATTCACAGACTCTTTTCTAATTTTTTGATCCAAATCCCACCCACTTTAACATAAGTATTGACTAGATTTTACTAGATTTAGTCATTTTATTTAAAAATCATTCTACTTTCTTCTTGTATTTCACTTCATTTATCTTACAAAAGTAATTTACTTTATCATTTCCAACTAGATTGTTATCAATAGTGGATTGATAGCCTCCTAACAAGTGTATGCTTCTTGGATCTAGCTCAAACTAGGTGGTCCACTTAACTATCTTGTTAATAAACCCTTTTGTTAGTGTGTTCTTATTTGCAAGTTATTCTTTCCTAGCCAAAGAGGAGTTCTCCATCTTTATTTGGATTACACATACATCACTAACTAGGTATTTCTACCACACCCTTATTACTAGTTTCTTATCTTCTTCCAAAATCAATAAATGTGTAGAAATTAAGAGAAACACCTTTAGGTAACTCTATTTCATATGTATTCTTTCCAATTTTTTGAAAAATTATGCACAAACCAATCTTTTTCCATTTAAACTTATCATATTTGCCTTTTGCAAATCTCTCTTTTCTCAAGTATGTTAAGATTAAGTCTCCACTTAATATTAAATTTTTCTTCTCTTCTGATCTACATGTTGTTTGTATTGTAATGTATTCTTATCCAAATTTTCTCACACTTGTTTATGTATTTATTGTAAATGCCTTAAAAAATCTTCTACTTCAACACTTCTCTTTTGATAATTTCTCATGTCTCTTAATTATGTAAATCTTCTCAAAATTGACCCATAAATAATATGAAATGGTGTCTTTCTTGTACTTGTAATCACTGAATTGTTATAAACACGCTCAACTTGTGATAAAACATTATCCTTTGTTCCTGAGTCACCTTCAACTAAATATTTCAAAATATTACCCAAACTTTTGTTGGCAACAACTGTTTGTCCATCTTTATAAGGATGGTATTATGCTAAACTAAATTATAGTTTCATATTTAATTTCTTCCACAATGTCCTCTAGAAGTGTACAACAAATTTCACATATGTATCTGATACTATGTTGTAGGGTAAACCATGTAATCCTACAACTTATATGAAAAATAAATTAGTAACATTTATTACATCACTAATAATTATACATGCTACAAAATGTGCCATATTTATAAATCTATCAATTATCAAAAATATTGAATAGTTTATTTTATTTTTTCCAGGAAATCCTAAAATAAAATCCATACTTATATCCTCCCATGGTTTATTTAGGATAGGAAATAGTTGATATAACCCTATATTTTGATGTCTCCCTTCTTCTAGTTTGGAAACTCTACACTCTTGAATAAAAATTTATACATCTATGCTCATCCTTAGCCAAAAATAATATTCTACTAGTTGTGATAATGTTTTATCATAACCAAAAATGACCTAGTAAACCCTGACTAGGTTTTATTGGATCAAATTATCTCACATTGAACCGATCAGTATGAATAATTTCCTTCCATTGAATTAAAAACCTTATTGAATAAAATATTCCAACTATGGTGTTGTACCATGACTCAATAGTTCTCTACATGAATTCCATGTTTATTAAAATCCTTCATCTTATTCATATTTTTATTTCATAAGATCAAATCTTATGACCTCTACTCTTAATTCATTCAACAAAATAATTATTCTACTCAATATATTGGAAACTCTATTCGAATTTCTACTTCTATGTTTTAAAAAAAATGAATGATTCTATAGGAATGTAACCCACTTCATATTATTATGATTCAAATTATGTTAACTATTAATGACCTATAATGCTTGATGATCTATGTACAATACAATTAAATTGGCAGCAATTAATGTATTCATTTCTTTATTGCACAATTGCACATAACTCTTGATCATATATTGAATACTTGCACTTTTCTTCATTAAAATTTACATTAAAATATGAAATTAATATTCATTATTGAATCAATACTACTCCTATTATTGTGCCACTCATAACACAATCTATGTGAAATACTTTACTAAAATCCGGTAATGCTAACACTGGTTGTTCAATTATCTTCTTCTTTGATTATTAGAAACTATGTTTTACTTCCACTATCTATAAATAATCAATTTTATCTGTATGCATTACATTATTAATCATTTTACACATTAAAATTAAATTCTTTATGAACTTCCTATAAAAAAATTCTATTCCATGAAAACTACATACCTTAAATTTACTTTACGATGATGACCAATCCAATCAGCTCCTACCTTCTTTAGAAATCACAAATCCTAAATATATCAACTATTTTCACATGATATTTAATATCTTAAATTTTATAACAATTTTTGTAGATGTTTCAAATGTTATTCCTTTATTTTAAGTAAAATTGATATGTCATCTAGATACATAATGACAAACTTACCCAAAAATAGTTTTAAAACGTCAATTATCAATCTCATGAATGAATTTGTTATATTATTCAAACCAAATAGAATAAAAAACCACTCATACAAAACTTCTTATTTTTTAAAGTTTTATTCCATTTAAAACCATCTCTTATGCAAATATGGTGATATCCACTCTTTAAATATTCTTTTGTGAAGTATCTCACTCCAATCAATTAATTCATTAAATCATCATTATGGGACAATAACAATCTATATTTTATAGTAATATTGTTAATTTATATAGAATCAATACACATTATCATTTCTCCATTAATATTAGGTGTTAGTGCTATTGATACTAAAATTGGGATCAAACTTTCTTTGATTCAACCCTTATTTAACAACTTTTAAACTTATCTCTACATTTTTGTATTCTCTTTTGGAGTCAATCTATGGGATGATTTTTTTTTATAAACTTGAAAAAAGTATCAAATACATGTAATTAATTATGTTTATCATTAAAAATAATCCATATGAAAAATTATTATATAAAATCTCATCAAACTCACTTAGTATCTCCTTTAATTTGTGCAATAGTGTTTCTTCTTTCACAGCCTCTTGTACTAGTTTTGTGATCAACACATGACATTCACTTTTTTCACTTCATTTAGAAATTATTTTCCTAAAATCATAAAAACCTTTGAAATATTTTCCACCTCCTTACACTTATCCTTCAAAGGATTCAATGTGTGTATTACTACATCTTTCCAAAATGTATATGTATTAGTATGACCATCATGATATACCTTGTAGTCAAACTGCCAAAGTTTTCCAATAAAAATATGATAAAAATACATAAGTATTATGCCATACAAAACTTAATCTATATATGTATTAATCCAAAAGCTTATCAATTTTTTTTCATTCACTAGAACTTGATGTCCTTTCAACAACCAAGAAACCTTATATGAAGTCAAGTGTACAATTATCTTCAACTTAAGTTTATCTATCATTTATTGTGAAATAGTATTATATATTATTGCACTATAAACAATAAATTTGAAATAGTTACCTTAATATTTAAAAAATATTTTAAATAAATTCTTAATATGTGCAAGACTATTTTCTTCTTTCATAGGATTCAACAATACCCTCTTTATAATGAGAGCTTCTCTAGTCTCTATTTCATCTATGTTATGAATAGATGAAACACTTTTTTTGATGTGATCTGAGTATTCACATCAATCTTTCTATTTCCTTTAATATGTAAATGAGAACACTCAAATGCTTTATGCCCAATATTACCACATATAAAACATTTTTCATTTAATTCATGACCTATACCTCATCTATAGGTATAGGATCTTATGATTTTAAAATTACCTCTACATATTTGGGTATTAATGACATGGGTTGATGCACAAAGTTGGGGGATAAAAAACATGATATCCCCCCAACTTTGCATTTTTTTTTACAAAGGGCATATACCCTTTTAAAAAAAAAATCTTAGTCTCAATATTTTAACCGAGCCTCAAAGCGTACACCCTTTTAAAAGGGTGTACATCCTTTACAAAGGGTATACACCATTTATAGTTGATAAAGGGCATGAACCCTTTATAATACAAAGGGTTTATGCCCTTTATAAAGGGAGTTCACCTTGGTGAAGGGTGTACACCCTTTGTAAAAAATAAATGGCATACACCCTTGTCTTTTATTTCATTTTTACCAAGTTGTAGATGAAAAACCCACTGTTAAGAGAGGGGAAAGTTTTTTTTTTCAATTAAATTTATAGATTGACACATGTTTTAGAGCTTCATTTTACCACCGGATTTGGCATTAGATTACTTCAAATCAAGTATGTTATTTTTGTATTTTTTAAATTTTTGTGTATATTTACTTATTGAACTAGGGGTTTGAATTTAAATTTGAATTGGATTTTTTACATTAGCTAAAAAAACCTATTTTTTTTTTAAATTTAGATACATGAGTTTGATGGATTCACTTCCTAAAGAAAATGTTAGACAAAACCCCCAAGATTTTGATTTTGCATGAGAAGAAGTTGAATTGTATGAGCAATACAATGCAAAATGTCAATAATTACAAATAATTATCAATGGTTTGCATCACTCTTCAGCTGGTAGAGCATGAATTTTACTTGAAAATAAATTAGAATCTATTTTTAATAAAATGGGAAATGTGACTTCATAGTTGGATGCAATGTTACATCAAAGAGAGGCTCTAAAATGATTTTATTTTGATAAATTATCATATGAAGATGTGAAAAAATACAAAATAAGATTTGTGTGCTTTATGTATTAAACCCAAACCCAACCTACCTCCACCAAAAAATTATAAACACATTATTATTGATTAGTGTATTCATGCGGAGATTAAAAATAACTTTTAGGATAGGTGGTGGATGGTGTTTGATGAGCCTCCATGCAATAATAATGAGCTTATATTATATTTTTTGAGACAATTATACTATGAGTTTGTATTTTAAGCAATTCCAAATTATTTCAATATGAAGGCATCCCAAGGTATAGGATGTGAGTCTTAATTTGATAGACCTGGTACTAGGAAAGACCAAAACTGTCATAGCCAACCTTCAAGAAATAGAAGAACAATATCACATGCCACTATTCTTAAAATTTTTACATCGTAACATACATATGGACACCCTTGAGGCAGTTACTAGTTTGACATAAATTATGATTGATCATGGTATGCACACTTTAAAGACTTCTACTCAACCTACAAGTTGTGTTATTGTTAATGGTGGTGATAGTGGCATTAGTGGTGTTGGTGGTAGTTTTATTGGTGGTAGTAGTAGTGGAAATAGTGATGGTGTTGGTATAGGTGCTAGTGTCCCTCCCACTCATGTTACATTTTCTATGCATTATTGCACATCATACGGGAGGAAGTGTATGGGACCTCCTGTTTAGGTGTAACATACATAGAGTACATTTATGGAAACTAGCATGCTAGAGTGTATGTTGTCTGTATATGTTTTAGTAGTGCTAGACACTAGCCTTATAAATAGTAGCATGCTAGACATTAGCCTGCCAGAGCATATACCACATGTATATGCTTCAAAAGTGCATGACACTGGCATTTTAGACACTATGTGAAATGTAGTAGATTTAGTGACTCCTATCAAGATACACCAAGCCCCTATTATAGAGGATTCTTTACCATCTATATTTGACACATAGGTTTAATTTTAATTTTAATTTATTTTTGTTTGTAAAAGAATATTAAATCTACTTTCTAGTATATGTATTTACTTAATTGACTAATTTATTTGACTGAACTTATTATTTATTATTTATATCTAGCTGATTGGTGATATTTTGTGTACCTTAGTAGGCTTTGAATCTATTATAGAGGCTATAATTGGCATAGGTGTACCTTACACACAGGCTGTAAATTTTTAAATTAATATATTTATTCATTTACATGTTTATTGTCCTTTGAACAAAAAACTCTATTTTAATATATATTATAGTCATAGCTTTTTATCATGTTCATTGGATTCACATAATATTCATTTATTTATTTTATAGATGATAAGGGATGTTATGGACAGCCCTCATGGATGAGAAAAAGGTTTAGGTGATGTTACTGCTACATTGAAGAATCCACTATCTCCATAGCAAGTTATGATTTAGGGATGGATACTGGTGAGAACACAGTTTAATTGTTTTTATCTTTAAGTAATGATATTTTATGTCATATTTACATAATTATATGCAATTCTAGATCTAAAGATATATGTATGCGACATAGGATTCCCCATAATAGGTGTAAATGCAGTCTCATATCTCTAGACAACCATTTAGATGGAATACAGTGAGTGTAGAATCATTTTACAAAAATTTACATTCTTGAAAAATTTATAAAATTCTCAACATACAATTTTAATGCATTAATTTATATATTTTATATGTTGTGTAGAGACAAAAAATTTCATTAGTTGCTGATGAAATAATGGATGACTTACAGGCTAAGAGGAGAGTATCTCCTCATATTGAGGCATCCAACACCCCTGAATCTACATCTATGGTAACAAAACACAATTTATTTGGAGGCAATAAGGATCAAGAGAGCTAGTTGTTGTGTTAGGGATCTAGTTGTAGGCACAATCTATTTTTTATGCTGATATGGCCCATATTATATGCTTATGTCATGTCACATTTGTCTATGTGCATAGTTGTAGGCAAAATAAATTTTATATGCCAATATGGCCCACATTGTATGGCTATATTGTGCATTTTATCTATGCACATGTTATGGTCTATATTTTTTCTTGATATATGTTATATTATTTATGTTAAATTAGGTCATAGAAATTTTCATGTATCACATATATACTATTTGACAATATGATTTCTTTAATTATGCATATTTTTTAATTTTATAATTTAATGTTTACACATATTAATTGAATTATTACTTCATATGGGGTTAAAAAAATTCACATTATTCTCTAAGTTAGGTGTTTTAAATCATTATGCATATTTGACATTTACATGTGATATTTGTTATTTACTTGTTTCATTTACATTTGCTATTTATTTTCCAACCCACATATAAATCCCCATTTAGACCTCTGGTATAGAAGCAAAATACTTTTCATAAAGGATACAAACCTAAGAAGTCCACACAAAACTTGACTCCTCCTATGCCTTCTAGCTCAGACAAAGGCAAGAATAATTATAGTGAAAAGTGGTGCTATCAATAATTACCAAAGACCCATGAACACTCTCAATGTTGGGCATAACAATCCTTTATTTTAAAACCTACATCATATCATGCAAATATAAATGATACTAAACCAAATAACACTTTTCTAATCACCAACACTGCATCCAAATATACCTCTAAGGAGTGTGAACACCTCTTATATACCATGTTATGGGTCAAGGTTCAACCTCTTCATGTCTTATCATTGATAATATAAACTAGAATAACATCATCAACTATCTACAACCCAACAACTTGGATTTCCCATTATTGTGCATTGAAAGATATAATCCATGGGGTGGATTCAATAAGTTACAAATATATAGGTTTTGAGGCAATGCACATTATAGTATAAATATGAGGCTATGGAGGGCACTATCACTTGAAACATTATGCCTCTTGAAGTCTATATCATATTATTAGGGAGACTATAATTGTATGATTGAGATTTTACATATCAAGTGAAACCAAAAATTTGGGATGTACACACAAAATATTTCTTCTTCAACCTCTTATAGTCAGCTCCATTAACCAAAGCCACATTGATCTCTTGTAAAAAAATGTCATAAAATAATCATACACATGCATAGTTTCATGTTGCTCATGGTTTGTCTTAAGACACCTATGTAGGAAATAAAGTAAGAGTTTATAGTGTCATAAATTAAATCAATATCCCAATAAAAAAAACTTGACAAGTTATTGAAGCCACATAATAGATTATTCATAGAGCTTGAATTTCTTGCAATGCACTATGTAGTAAAACACCACATATATTTCTTCCATTGAAAAAAAACCTTTATATCATATATAAATTTGGGAGAATGATGAATCCTGGTGTTACATATAGGATCTCCTTAATAAAGGCAAGATAAGACCTAGATCTACTCCTGGAAAGAGTATAATATCACTCATACCCAAGAATAATGATTCATATCATCTATCCATTAATTATCACTCACTCAATAAAATCATGGTGAATAATCAATGTCCACTATTAAGCATTGATGACATCTTAAACCAAATAAAAGGTGTAAAAATGCTCACCAAAATAAAAAATAATAAGGAAATTTAAATGGACTTGGGTTTAATTTCATGGACATGTAAATATTATAGATTGTACTTGATCATAAATGTTTAGATGTCTAGTGATGCACTTATGTATGTCTTTAGCTCCTAATTGTCCATAACATAAACAAATACAATTATATGTGTCCATATAGTCACTATGGCATAATTAAACATGGGTTAAAATTGACACTAATAGCCCTCTCTAGACTATCCATAAAATTACAATCTTGGTGAGGCAAAAATATAGACACAAATGAAGAGACTTAAGCAAATTTGATATTACTTGACTAGTATATAATACTTGGGGTTATATTCTTATGGTACTTAAAGATATTCAATATTTATCTCAATATGTAAAACCAATCCATCTATTGGTTTTGTTTATTTGAACTCAAAAGACTCAAATCTCTCTACAAGCTAATTAAGCCTAAATTCCTCAAAAGGATCAAAAAAAGAAATATTTGAAAATAGGGGTATAGATAAATCTAAAACAATTTATAAAAATATTTTGTAGGTGACTCAACTTTTGTAATACCTCATAAGGTTTGCTACAAATAATTTTATGAAAAACCTCTCATAGACTTACTAGTCTTAATGTTGCTCTAACATGCCAAAACCCATTATATATTGAATTAGCACTTCAAAACACCTTATACATATGTATTTAGGTGTTTTATGAATTATCAATGCTCAGATAAATTTTTTAGCTTTCCAATTTTAATATTTTTCCCAAAAATTCATAAACTCATGTTTTGTCGATTACACCTAATTACCCTCTAGTAGGTCAAAACTCAAGATATAGTTTTATTACAATAAACGATCCTTTTATGAGGTTTTTCCAATGAATTAAAGGTGTTTCAACCTTAATTTAGATTTTATAGACTCAATTTTGAAGTTTCTAAACCAACCTCTCTCCTCACTATCAAAGAAACATAGAAAATAGGGTATCTCTTGCACATACTCAATTGGTCAGAGGAGCCCAATCGATGAACCATATATGCAAACACATCTAGATGGGAATTTTTAGGCTAAAAAAACTTTTATTTGGTCTTGGTCAGGCCCTAGAATTTGAATTTGTAGTTGGTTAGAGGCATCCCTAAAGAGAATTCACTCATCCTTGAGTGTGCAAAATTAACAAACTTTGATCATGTGTTGTACGAGAATCATGAGGAATAGAGATTAAATATCAACTCCTACACATATAGGGACAAGTAATATAATAAATATTATAATTATTTTATCTAAATCATGATGGATGATACCCAACAATGAGGTTTATCTCATGGCCAAATCTCTCAGAATGAGGTAAAAGTTGGTTAGTGGGGGCCATAGAATCTGACTCGTTAGCCCAATTGATGAACCATATATGCTAACATGTTTAGATGGGAATTTTTAGGCTAGAATGACCTTTTTAAAGTCTTGTTTGGGCCCTAGAAGTGAAATTTGTAGTTGGTCAGAGGCATCACTGAAGAGAATTCACTTGTCCCTAAATGTGCAAAATGAGTGAACTTTGATCGCATATTGCATGAGAACCGTGAGGGATAGAGACAAATCATCAGATAAGACACATGGAAGGATGATTAATATAGGAAATATTGAGATTAATTTATCTAAATCATGATGGAAAATATGTATAATGAGGTTTCTCTCATAGCTAAATCTCTCAAAACTAGGGTAAAAGTTGGTCAGCGAGGGCCATAAAATCTGACTCATCAACCCAATTGATGAACCATCTATGTAAACACATCTAGATGGGATTTTTTAGGCTATAAAAACCTTTTTTTATCTCAATTTACTCATATGAGTGAAATTTGTATTTGGTCAGAGGCATCCCTGAAGAGACTTCACTCATCCCTGAATGTGCAAAATGAGTGAACTTCGGACATATATTGCATGAGAATCATGAGGGATAGAGATGAACCATCAAATCCTACACATGGAGGAAAAATTCATATAAAAAATTAAAGTAGGATTTTATATAAATCATAATGGAAAATATGTGGAAATGAGGTTTCTCTCACTTCTAAATCTCTCAAAATAGGTAAAAGTTAGTAGAAAGGGCCATAAAATCTGACTCATCAGCCCAATTGATGAAATGTATATGTAAAAAAATATAGATAGTCATTTTTAGGATATAATGAAATTTTTATAATCTTGATAAACCCTTGGGAGCAAAAATTTTAGTTGGTTAGAGGCATTCCTGAAGAAAATTCACTCATCCTTCAATGTGCAAAATGAGCAAACTTCAGTTGCACATTGCACGAAAACCATGGGTCTAGGAATGAACCATCAACTCTTAAATGTCAAGGGATGATTAATATAATAAATGTTGGGAGGATTTTATCTAGCTTATGATGAATGATATGTGGCAACGAGGTTTATGTCACAGATAAATCTCTCAAAATGGGGTAAAAGTTCATCAGTAGGGCCCATAGATTTTGACTCATTAGCCCAATTGATGAACCTTATACATAAGCACATATAGATGGGAATTTTTAAGATATAATGACATATTTATGGTATTGATCTACCCATAAGAGTGAAATTTGAAATTGGTTAGAGGCATTCTTGAAGATAATTCATGCGTCTTTGAATGTGTAAAATGATCAAACTTTTGTCATGCATGAAAACTATAAGGGCTAGAGACAAATCATTATATATTACATGTGGAGGGATGAGTACTCTAATAAATATTAGGAGGATTTTATCTAAATTATGATGGATGAGATATGGTAATGAGGTTTCTCTCATGACTAAATCTCTCAAAATAAGATAAAATTTGGTCAATGGGGGTTGTAGATTCTGAATTATCAGCCCAATTGATGAACTATCTATGTGGACATGTCTGGATGGGCATTTTTAGTCTATAAAAACCTTTTTAAAATATTATTTGACCCTTAGGAGTGAAATTTTTAGTTGATCAGAGGCATTCTTGAAGAGAATTCACTCATCCCTAAAAGTGCAAAATGAGCAAACTTATATCATGCATTGCATGAGAACCATGAGGACTAGAAATGAACCATTAGGTTCTATAGGTGTAGGGATGAGTATTTTAAGAATTTTCAAGAGGATTTTATCTTACTCATGATGGAAGATATGTGGAAATGAGGTTTCTCTTGCAGCCAAATATTTTAGAATGAGGCAAAATTTAGTTAATGAGGGTCGTAGATTCTAACTAATCAACACAATCAATGAACCATCTACATGAACACATTCATATGGGTTTTTTTAGGATATAAAAACCTTTATTTAGTCTTGATAAATCCTCAAGAGTGAAAGTTGTAGTTATTTAGAGGCATTCTTGAAGAGAATTCACTCATCTTTGAATGTACAAAATGAGTGAACTTAGGTCATACATTGCATGAGAACCATGCGGGATAAATATGAAATATTAGCTCCTACAAATGGAGGGATGAGTCTATAATAAATCCCAATAGGATTTTATCTAAATCATAATGGATGAGATGCAAAAATGAGGTTTTTCTCATGACCAAATCTCTTAAAATGGGGTAAAAATTGGTCAATGGGGGCAATAGATTTTGATTTATTAGCCCAATCAATGAACCATCTACATGGACACATATAGATGGGAATTTCTATGCTATAATCACATTTTTATATTTTAATAGACCCCTAGGATTGAAAGTTGTAGTTGGTTTGAAGCATTCTTGAAGATAATTCACTCATCCTTGAATGTGCAAAATGAGCAAACTTCTATTGCACATTATACGCAAATGATGAGGGACAAATATGAACCATTAGTTATTACACATGGAGGGATGAGTCCTCTAAGAAATATTAGGAGGATTTTATATAACTCATGATGAACAAGACATGGCAACAAAGTTTTTCTTGCAGCCAAATCTCTCAGAATGGGGTAAAGGTTGGTCAGTGGAGGTCGTAGCTTCTAACTCATTAGCCCAATCAAAGATTTTTCTATGCAGACACATCTAGATGGGGATTTTTAGGCTAGAACCACCTTTTTATAGTCTTGTTTGACCCCTAAGAGTGAAATTTTTAGTTGGTCAAGGGCATTCTTGAAGAAAATTCACATGTCCTTGAATGTGTAAAATAAGCAAACTTTTGTCATGCATTATGTGAGAAATATGAGGGATAGAGATGAACCGTTAGGTCCTACATGTTTAGGGATGAGTCCTATAAGAAATTATAAGAGTATTTTATCTAAATCATAATGGATTATATATGGAAATGAGGTTTTTCTCACAGCCAAATCTCTCAGAATGGGGTAAAAGTTGGTTAGCAAGGGCCATAGATTTTGACTTGGTAGCTTAATCGATGAACCATCTATGTGAACACATTAAGATAGGCATTTTTAGGCTATAATAACCTTTTTCATTTCTTGATATACCCCTATGAGTGAAATTTGTAGTTGATTAGAGGCATCCCTTAAGAGAATCCACTCATCTCTAAATGTGTAAAATAAGCA
Source organism: Torreya grandis (assembly GCA_037957365.1). Taxonomy (NCBI): domain Eukaryota; kingdom Viridiplantae; phylum Streptophyta; class Pinopsida; order Cupressales; family Taxaceae; genus Torreya; species Torreya grandis. The sequence continues at coordinate 2,644,851 of JARHVA010001808.1, forward strand.
AACTTTCATCATGCATTAAATGAGAATCGTGAGGGATAAAGATGAACTAACAAGTCTTACAAATGCAAGGATGAGTCCTATAAGAAATCCCAAGAGGATTTTATCTAACTCATGATGGATGATATGTGAAAATGACGTTTCTCTTATAGCCAAATCTCTTAGAATGGGGTAAAAGTTGGTCAATGAGGGCCGTAGATTTCAACTCATCTGTCCAATCGACAAACCGTCTACATGGACACATCAAGATAGGCATTTTAAGGTTAGAATCACCTTTTTGAGGTCTTGATAGATCCCTATGAGTGAAATTTATAGTTGATTGGAGGCATCCCTTAAGAGAAATCACTCATCCCTAAATGTGCAAAATGAGTAAACTTTTGTCATGCATTACATAGGAATCATGAGAGATAGATATGAACCATTAGGTCCTACAAGTGTAAGGATGAGTCCTATAAAAAATATTGGGAATATTTTATCTAACTCATGGTAGATGAGATGTGGTAGTGAGGTTTCTCTCATAGTCGAATCTCTTACAATGGGGTAAAATTTGGTCAATAAGGGCTATAGATTCTAACTTATCAACCCAATCAATGAACCATCTATGCAAACGTGATATGATAGGCATTTTTAGGATAGAATCAAATTTTTTAGGTTTTAGTAGACCATTGGGAGAAAAATTTATAGTTTATTGAAGGCATCTCTTAAGAGAATTCACTCATCCTCAAATGTGTCAAATGAGTAAACTTCCATCATGTGTTACATGGGAAACATGAGGGATAGAGATGAACTATTAGGTCACACACGTGTAGTGATGAGTCCTCTATGAAATATTAAGAGGATTTTATCTTACTCATGATGGATGAGATGTGGTAATGAGGTTTCTCTCATAGCCAAATCTCTCAAAATGGGGTAAAAGTTGGTCAATGAGGGCTATAGATTATGACTCATCAGCCCAATAGATGAAATGTCTATGTAGATACATTGGGATAGGTATTTTTAGGTTAGAATCACCTTTTTAAGGTCTCTATAGTCCCACAAAATTAAAATTTATAGTTTATCAAAGGCATCCCTTAAGAGAATTCACTCATCTACAAATGTGAAAAATGAGCAAACTTCCATCATGCATTGCAAGAGAACTATGAGGGATAAAGATGAACCATCAGGTCCTACACATGTAAGGACAAGTCTTCAAAGAAATCCTAGGAGTATTTTATCTAACTCATGATAGATGAGACATGGAAATGAGGTTTTTATCATAGCCAAATCTCTTAGAACATCTAAAAGTTGTTTAGTGAGGGTTGTAGATTCTACCTCATCAACCCAATTGATGAAACATATATGTGAACACATTGGGATATGATTTATTGGGATATAATCATATTTTTTGGGTCTTGATAGACCCCTAAGAGAAAAAATTGAAGTTTATCATAGGAATCCCTTAAGAGAATTCACTTATCGTTGAATGTGCAAAATGAGCAAACTTTTATCGCACATTGCATGAGAACCGTGGGGGCTAAAGATGAACCATCAAGTCCTACACATGTAAGGATGAGTCCTCTAATAAATCCCAGGAGGATTTTATATAAATTATGATGGGAAATACATGGTAATGAGGTTTATCTCATAGCCAAATCTCTTAAAACATACCAAAACTTGGTCAGTGAGGGTCATAGATTCTGACTTCTTAGCACAATCGATGAACCATCTATGTAGACACATCAAGATAGTCATTTTTAGGCTATAATCATCTTTGTTAAGTCTTGGTATATCCTTAGAAGTAATATTTATAGTTTATCAAATCCATCCCTTAAGAGAATTCACTCATCTCCAAATGTGCAAAATGAGTGAACTTGTATCATGAGTTGCATATTAACCATGGGGGTTAGAGACAAACTATAAAGTCCTACACATGCAAGGATGAGTCCTATAAGAGAGCATAGATAAGAATATTTTCATGTTTTATTGAAAGTATAAATAAAGAAAATTGAAAAAGGATTTGATTAAGGTAGATGAAATTAATATAAATTATTTTTGCTTCTCTTCATTTCAAGAAGATAATATTTTCTACTCACGACACTAACCACATGAAGATGGAAGCTCATCTGGTGCCATTAACCTACATTTAAATTATTAGTAAAAATATAAATATAAATAAACACATAATCATAAAATAATTGAAAAATAAAATACATTAAATTAAATAACTTTATTATATTAATTTGAAACACTAGATAAACTTACTAATTCAATTTAATGTACCTGAAGGATCAACTCTATTTGCAATTTTTTCAAGAATCACTTCATTGTCAGATTCATGCACTTTTCACAAAGTTATATTTTGAGGCTTTCCATGATATTTTATCATTTGAATATTTATAGCAATAACAAGGTTTGCATAATAAATCACCATCTTGTGTATTTCAAAGTCGTCAAATAACAATTGTTTTATTTTTCTATGATAGTACCTACGAAGCTAGGTTCTAGTAACCATTATAGATCTATTAAGATAATATAGCTCTTCTCCATCCATAACATTTTTGGTTAATTTTTTTTGCCTCTATACAATGATAAAAGTAGTAGTATATTCCCTCATCATTGTTCTTAGGTGCAATTACTAAAAAAATATGCCCTATATTTAAAGTATAATCAAATTGTAAGTACATTTAGAAAAAAATAAAAATATCACTAATATATAAGGTTGTATATTTAGTTTTATAATAAATTGTACATAGTTGTACAAGATTTGAGATGTGGTCAAATTTAACTAATGATGCCATTCCATGATCTATCAATTATTGGAGTGAATAGCTACTCTCTACATGTGATATGTGTCTACAATACCATTCAACAACCCATTATTTTGGCTCACATTTTTTCCAATTAAATTACATACATTAAGAATAAAAACATACCATATCCCTAGTATAAATGGTCCATGAACTTGAATTTAAGCTTTGAATAAAGTAGAAAATACTCAATCTAGGTACTATAAATCAATCTTCATATATTGTCTTATGTTGTTCCTCTATTAACCAAAAGAATCTTAGTACATGAGAATGTTTATCCTATCCATGCCAAATATTTTCATTACACAAAGTCACAATACTTGCTGTATTGATCAAATTAGCACCATTCTTGTGTTTTTCTTGCTCTATTTTAAGGGCTCTTTTTACACATGCACCAATGCCATCATGTTTCCCTTTTCCATGCCTAGCCTCAAAGAAGATCCAAAAATGTTGAATGCCATTCTTCTTATGCATTTTGCTTAACCAGTAAAACATTCAATAATTCTTAAACTACCCTACACAATTTTATAACCAAATTTAGTGTGTATCAAAGATTATTTCCCTTGCATTCATATTCATATAAAATATCCCAAAACAACTTTAGACAAACTCTAGAGAATATGATCTATCATTGCTCATATAAAAATGGTACTCTATCAAAATATTTTTGTTGTCATCTGTTCTATCGAGTGCATGTCTAAATGTAACGTGAATAAAAATTCTAACTTGAATTGAATTATAATATTAGTATTGAACCTCATTATGTGGTTTTAGTGTGTAGTTCTCAGCAAAATCCACAACCAAATTAATGGTGCTATCGGGAAGTTCTCCTTGAATGCTTTTAATTGATTATCTAACCATTTTGATTTATGTGTGTGTCTTCCATATTGGTAGATAATATTCTTTTTGAATTCAAACATGAAATAACATACATAAACTTTGGTCATAACCAATTCACATCTTGATGACTCATTTCCATATTTTAACACATAATAGATTTGTACTTGTTATAGTCAACTAGTTGCTTTCCAAATTCATGTGAAATATCTTCATGTAAATAACTCATCAAATTTAAAAAACCACCACAACTATTACATGTTCTATCTAAACATTGTTTGGCAAAAAAAACTATCCCTCGGGTCTTTAACAAAAAAGACATTGGATTAATTCTCTTGATGTTTTAGGTGGGGAAGACACCATACATTCCTGTAAAATATCATTAGTATGTAAAGTATAACATATATGATGAAAAAATAAAAATGAATAAAAAATCCAGCGTGTACCCTAAAAAAACATGTGGTGCATTATTGGTTGATTTTAACATAGAAAGGATTGTACATCTCAAATGACCTTTGGCTAATTATTAATTGGCCATTAAATTTTTCAATAAACTTTTTATAAAATTTTGTTTGCATCATGTCTAAAAAATGTTTTGCATGTGGATCATGATTTTTTGAGACTTTTCTTCTTTTAAAAACATTTTTTACATTAGGTGAGACCCTTGTGTTATCATGCCAAATATTTTCAATCAGTTATTTTGTTTGTTTAACCAATACCTTATCTTTTCATGGGAGTCTACCACTAAACACCCAACAATCCGTGAGTGAAGGGTCATCAAGACTTGTTCTTCTTTTTATGGCATTTATTGATGATTTTTTATTTAAATTCAAGGATTTACCTGTTTCACTAATAATTTGAGCTTTAGATGTTGACTTACTTACTATAGATTTCATTATTACTCGTCTTGCCACATTACTATATTTATTCTAACTTTTATTACCTATTTCCTTAAATGCATTAAATAGATTATTTACTATTGTACTATTTATTCCCTCCATGTTTAATGTTTTTAACCCCAAATCGTTCATCACCAGGCACATTTTTTGCATTTTCATTAATTAAACAAATAGTTAGCATCATTTTGTATGGCTTTTATTCATAAATGCATAGTTTCATACACGTTGAACATGATGTTGAATTGTTCTTTTTGAAATTTTAACTTCCATATGTTCTATTATTTTTTCATCTATTTTAACCAAATACTTTGGTGTTCATCTTATTATCCTTGGAGGTGTGGGTGAAGGAGCTATATTTTGTATTAAATTAGATGGTGTTAACACTTCAACCATAGTAGGGACATTAGAGGGTTGACTATCTAAATTACGGATTATAGGTGAATTAAATTCTTACTCATTAGGAGACACATGATTCAGGTTAATTATTTAATGTTGATTATCATCATACTCAAAAATTTCATTATGAATGTATATTTCATTATATTGTGTTAGTCTATATGTTTCAACCTTCATTACAAATTCATTACTTACATGCTCTACATCTTGAATTTCATCTTGAAACAAAGATTAACTCAGTTATCTTATCTCATTTGAAGACATATGTAAACTAAATTATATATAAATTGGGCATGTTGTTTTCATTAGAAGTATTACCTAGTGTAGAATAAGAACCTTCACCTTGCCTAGAAGCTCTTATGGATGCCCTCCTATTTTCTTGTCTTTTTTTCTTCTTCTCTTTTCTCTTCAATTTCCTTATTTTTTATCTCTTTGATTGGTATTTTATGAATAATTTTTGATCCCATTATTTATCTTTTCCAAAATAAGACAATTGTACATTTAAACTTGAAGAATTCTTAGTGATTAAAACAAAATAAATGAACAATTCATCAAATTTGCATAGTTAAAATAGAAAAACCAATTTGTAATTTGGAAAGAACAAAACAAATGACTCATTTTCATGTAAAATGAAAAAGGAATTCATGAATCACAAAGGAATTGCATGCTTTCAAAAGCACACATTCCCTTTAGGATCCATAGACCAATGGGAAAATGCATTAATTGGCCTATTAGTGGTTGTGAAAAGGGCATACACCCTTTATATAGGGAATACACCATTTTCATATTTATAAAAGAAATCCCACTTTCCCTCTAATGTTTCCTTAGTTTTAGGCTTAGGGGGTCCCAAACTTGGCCAAACTTTGTCATGGACTAGCCAAGGAAATTTATAAGAAATTTAGGGGTTTTTTCTTTGTTATCGATGCATCTGATTAGATAGATTTTATTATTTTTTAAAAACATTATATGGGTTTCTATGGAAGAAAGCGTAGTTTTCAAATATATAATTTGTTTTAATGTTCCCTCCAATTTTTCCTTAGTTTTAGGCTTAGGGGGTCCCAAACCTAGCAAAACTTTGTCATGGACCAGCCAAGGAAATTTATAAGAAATTGAGGGGTTTTTTCTTTTTTATTGACGTGTCTAATTAGACATATTTTATTATTTTTTAAAAACATTATATGGGTTTGTAGAGAAGAAAGTGTAGTTTTCAAATATATAATTTTTTAATGTTACAATATTATTTATAATTATTATTTAATTTCTATGTAACATACCTCCTTATAGTCTATTACATATCATCACAAATTCCCTTATAAAATTTTCAATATTAATCAAATGCTTATAAAAATTATATATAAACAACATAAATATTGTCAACTATGCTTTAAAAAAAATGATTTTAATGAAGTTAAAGTCAAAAAGTTGTGTTCGTATATTTGTAGTTTCAATTTTCTAGCTATCTTGATTTGTAAAATTATTTAAAAACTATATATATAATAAAATAATAATAAAAAATATTCTCAACAATACTCAACATTTCACCTATCTATATATGAAATTTCATACAAAAATTCAATCATTTACTAAAAAAAAGTTTGTTCGTACACATGCACTCTCCTTATCTTTTTACAAAAATTGACCAACCTATTATCATAAATGCATCTATTTGTCACACTTTTATCATCTAGGTATTTGAAAAAACCATATATTTATAAACTAAATTCAAAATTCCACAATTCATGTTTTTATGTCATTGTCAAATTTCTTTTCGAAGTATCTCTAACATTCTCTCCAAGTTCACCTATTATTATTTTAAAAAAAAAGGTTCGCTTTATACCCCCCCCCCCCTTTGTCCCCTATTATCCTGCATCTACCCACATTATGTTGTGAAGTACTTGATTTTCCCTTATGTTTCTTTAGGATAACCTTTACCACTTCCACATCCATGTGTGAATCTTCCTCTTCTTCTTGATGTTCCTCCTTTCCCTCTACTTTTAGTGCAGACCATTAGACTTCTTCAATATATCACAATATAATCATACCAAATCCATGTTTAACTGTCATGCATAATCCATTTACATATATCGAGATATTATCAAAATCATCCTACATGTGATCCAATCTAATAATAAGTATATTTTACTCCTTAGTGTATCCTTTTACTATCATCTCCCTTTGTCTCAAGTTTTAGACTTTATTGAATAAACTCATTATAATCCACAAGAATGAACTTAGCTTTCAAATTTTCAACAAATATATTCCACATCTTAATATTTTATTTACCTTTGTACACTCTCTTAGATTGTGCATGTTCCTACCATAAGGATGCATGACATTTCAAATTTCCACTAACAAATTTGAATTTATTAGAATCTTCCATACTTTGATACTCAAAGTATTTATCCAACTCAGTGATCTAGTCATTGAATTCTTCAAGATTGAAGCTTCCATAATAATTTATAGGGTGTATCTTTTGTTTAATTTTAATTATATCAAAAACTCATAATAATCTATCTTTAGGTTCATCAAACGCTTTTTCCACATCTTGATCTTTAGGTGCTTCTTATGCAAATTCTATATCAATTTCATGATCTAGTACTTCAAGTCCATGATGATGTGTGGTTTCCATAACCACCATTTAGGATTGCATTTATATTACCACTTCTTCAAGATCTTTTAATCTTATCACTCTAACCACTTAGAATATTTTATCACATAAACATCCTTGATGTGTTGTTTCTTTACAAATAAAAGATATAGATACAAAATGAGGATCTCATATCAACACTTTACTCACAACTTCTTTCCAAATATCTTGGAATATGTTTGTAGCTAATTTTTACCCAGACTCACAAATTCAAAAATAAAAAATCAATAATAAATAATATAACCTTGCATCGACACCAAATTATGTATTCATGGTTTGGGATCTCATTTAATAAATGTGAGTGAATGTAAAAAATTGGGCAAAAAAGGGAACATTTCTAACAAAGTTTTTCATTTTTTAAGAAGTCAAGCACCTTGCACATTTTTTAAAAGGTTTCACACCATTTTAAAAAAATTCAAAAATTTAAGGGTCATTATCAACCCTATAGGGTGTATTTAAATAATATAGGGTTGTTACTTGATGCAATGCAACATCAAAGAGAGGTATTGAAATAATATTATTATGAGAAATTGTCATACATGGATATTAAAAAAAAATGATAGAAAAAAATAAGCATGTGATTTGTTTTTTATTACTAGAACCACTAAACAAACACAATGAGTCACAAACACATTAATATTGATTAGTGTGTTCATGCAGAGATTAATATTTTTTTTGGGATACATAGTAGATGGTGCTTGATGAACCTCCGTGAAATAATAATTAAGTTCTATTTCATTTTTTGAGAAAAGATTATTGTGATTTTTTTCTATAATAAATCCTAAATTATTTTGACATGAAGGCCTCCCAAGGTAATGGAGGAGGATCCTCATTTAATAGACTTGGTGCCAAGTTGGATCAAAACTAACAAAATCACCAATAGAGAAATATAAGGATAATGACACATACTTCCATCCCCAAAATATTTCATAATAGTATACAATTGGATATCCTCGAGGCTTTTGTTAGTCTCATATAGGTTATTATTGATCATGGATTGCATACACTAAGTATTTTTACACATGTTGTATGTGGTGGCTCATCTAGTAGTATCCCTCCTACTATTGGTGATTCATGTGGTGGCATACCTAGCATGAATCCTAAAAATTTTGTACATCATTACAAATAATGTGAGAGGAAGTATAATAGACCACTTATTTAGGCTAGACATACATGGGTTACATTTGAAAATCTAATAGGCACACACATATATAATATACACATATCTATAAAAAACATTAGTAGGTAATAATATGCCACCTATAATTGCTTCAACACCTGCCAACATTAGTATATCCCATCTATAATTAATTCAACACATGAGGACATTAGTACACAATAGTATGTGTTATCTAAAATTACTTCACCACCTAAAGTCAACACATAGCTAGATATACATGACTTACTTTCTTCACCATATATATTCACACCGATAATTAATTATAGTTTGATTATGTATATGTAAAGGAATATTAAGTTTATATTTTATTTTATGTTTACTTAATTGATTAATATTTGAATTATTTCATCTTTGTTATTATTAAATATTATAACTGATATTTTAGGTACCCTAATTGATTTAGATTATGACGTCAAGGCTATGATAAGCACTACAATACCCTACACTCAAGTTGGGAAATTAAATTAGAAAGTAGTTAGTAAGTTGTAATTTTTATCTTTCATTGTTTATTTGTATAGATAACATAACATATGCTATTATTACCCCATATAGACTAATCTAATATGATGATTATATTATAATTATAATTATTGTTCCCTATCTCTCTATATGCAGAAGGAATGATTTAAATTGATCTTAAAATGGGTATACATTTAATTGATTCATAATTGACCTCTTTTAGTTTTTATATGTACAAGTGATGAGAGATACTTGAGGTACCCCAATTGGATTGCAATAACTTGTGGCTGATGCTATAGTTGTGTCTTAAGATGTAATATCTCCCTAGCATTGCCTGATTCAAATATATAGGTTGATGAGAACACATATAATAAAATTTTATTTTTTAACTTCAACTAATGATAATCTACATTACATTTTTATTTATATGCACATAGATATAACCCTATATGTATGTTCCATAGGATTCACCATCACATATATATTTTATGAAACTTTTCTTAGGCACTCATTTAGGTAGCATGTAGTGAGTCCATAATCACCTTGTTGAAAATTTTTGTTCTTAAAAAATCAATTATTTTCCACATATCATTTTAATGCATTATTCTTTAATTTTTATGTAATGTATCTACAACCATTTTTTGAGGTTATGTCATAGAGATTTGATTCTTTACAAGTTGAGAGGAGACTATTTCCCCATAGTTATACATCCAATATCCAATGTTTTATATCTATAGCCATGAGGCATAATGTATTTGGAGGTATTGAGCAACATGAGAGCTAGTTGTAGTGCTAAGAGTAGTTATAGGCACAATTTATTTTGTACATGTTGATATGGAGACTTTTATATATGTAATAGGTCCACATTGTATGCTTATATGGCCAAATTTATATGCATATATGGCCCATTTTGTATATCTATATGGTCTATATTGTATATTGATATGACACATTTTATATGTCATTATGGCATAATTTGGATAGACATACATATTATCTAACATATCTATATGAATCATACACTGTCATAATTTGTGTATACATATTTACTTCATATAATCCTCAATTATTTGTTATTTTTGTTGTGAATTATCCTTATTGAATTTATTCATAAATTAATAAATCTAGAATGAAATTAAAAACCATATAGATGAATCATAACACAATGCAAGTAATTAAGAATAAAATGTAGGCAATCAAGATTAAAATACATTTAATCAAAGAACATCCCATTCCACATTTTAAATTAAAAAAATGATATTTTTGGGATAAAGTATATATTGAAGCATTTTGAAAAGCATATAATTTTTCTTTTCATTTCAAGCTTGACAAACATAGATCCTATAATTGCTCTGTGTTTCTTTTATTGCAAGGTGGAGGGGTTGACAAGGATGATTATGGGGATAAAATATATATCTAAGAATTTTACAAAAATAAAAATTACATTATATTTTTAAGTTTAAAAAACATATATTTTATAGATGTACCATGTTGATTTGATTTAAAGTTGGAGGAGTTAGGAAATGAATAAATGAGCACTTGCTAATTTAAATGCAACATAAAAACAACAAATGAGTTGTCATAGTGGGAATAAGTTTGGCAAGAAGAAAAGTAGTTGTGGAGTGAATTATAATGTTATGGAGTTAGCATAGTAAGTTAAATTACAAAAATGATAATGTTTTATGAGAAAAATATAGATAATAAGGCGAGGATAGCAGTAAAATCTTTACATTATTGGTTTCGCTTAGAAAAAATCAACTATCTATAACATTTCATATACCTTGTTTGGGGTGTACCATTTTTAGAGTGTGTGAAGAATGTCATCGAATCAAGAATGAATGAGGATTATGAGTGAATTGTAACCTTAATCCCATATATATGTTACACTCATTTTATTAAGGACACATACACACACAATATAACTTAAAATGAAAACAAAAACATGCTCTCTTTATTGAAGAATCATATAGAATTATATAAATTTGAAATTTATTCTCACACACATTTATTCATATTGAATATGAAAAATAAATTATACTCAGTATAAAATGGCTTTCTATATGGGTGTATAAACATAAGATTGGCCTTTATCCACCCTCTATCAGGCTTTATACTTTAAACTTACAAGCAACTAGATGCATCCCCAAATAGAATTATGTCATTCTTAAGGGTAAAAATGGAATGAACTTTGGGTAAGTGTTATAGGTGAATCGTAAAGGGTATATATGAACCATTAGCTCCTAAATTTAAATAGATAGTACCTATGATGACCCCCTAGATTATTTTTCTATCATGATGGTGGAGAAACATTGACACATTTTATCTCACAATGAAATATCACTTTAGGGACCAATTTGGTTAGTATAACTCATATATTTTGACTCACACACCAAATAGATGAACCATATTTATAGACACATCTAGATGGTCTTATAAATGTAGTATTTTGATTTGTACAGCCTCTACTAGGACCCAAAGTTGAAAATTTTAGGTTACTGGACGCATCCTCAAAGAGAATGATGCCATTTTTATGGGAACAATACAATGAACTTTGGATAGATGTTGTAGGCAAACCTTTAAGGTTAGAGATAAATTGTTAACTCCTATAGTTTCATGGTTGAGTCCTCTAAGGACCCCATATATTATTATCTTCCTTGTATGATAATAGAGAAATAGGGGCACATTTTTATCTTGTATCCAAATCTTGCTTTAGTGATCCAAAGTTGGTCATTATAATGTGTACCTTTTGACTCAATCACCCAATCGATGAACCATATTTAAAAACATTTCTACATATAAATATAAACATAATATTAACCTATTTATACCCTCTATTATGCCTTAGATTCAAATATTATAGGTAGTCAATTGCATCTCGAATAGAATCTTGTCATTATTAAGGGAAAAATGGAATGAAATTTGGTTAGACACTGTAGGAAAACTATGAAGGGTAGATAAAAATTGTTAGATCTTATAGTTGCGTAATAAAATATTATGAGGACCCATTAGAGGATTATTTTTACCTTAGGAAAATGGATAAATAATGACATATTATCTCTCACATTCAAATATCACTTTATAAACCAAATGTTTGTCATTAGAAAATGTATCTTTTGGCTTGTGTACCCAATCAATGAACCATATTTACAGACACGTTTAAATGGGATTATAAATAAAATATTATAATTTTTACACCATTCCTTAGGCCCCAAAGTCTAAAATTGTAGGAAATCATACACATATTCAAAGATAATCTTGTTGTTCTTAAGGGTAAAAAATAAATGACCTCTGGGCAGGTGTTGTAGGCAACCCATAAAGGGTAGAAGCAAGCCTTTAGATTATAAATTTTCATGAACAAGTCATTTAAGGACCCCATAGATTATTATTTTCCATAAAATAATAGATAAATGGAGGCATGTTTTCTCTCACAACCAAATATCACTTTAGGGAAAAAAATCTTGTTAGTAAAACGTGTATCTTTTGACTTGGGCACCTAGTCAATAAACTATTTTCATGGACATGTATAAATGGGAATATAAATATAATATTAACATTTTTATAACCTACGTTAGGCCCCATAGTGTAAAAACCCCATTGGTTACTAACTATAAATACATGATTTTTTTTAAAACACATAAACTAGAAATAGATTTCACCACAAGAATCTAAGTTGTGATTATACAAAATTACTCCAAGGGTGATAACTATAGATTAATCACATGACATCTAATAGTCACTGATCACTATCAATATATGAAAATGCATAATAATACAATCATAGAAATTAAATACAAATATATAGCCAAAATTAGTATAATACACAACCACTATTATTAATCCATAATAAATAGGCAATTACAAATCTATATGATAATGTTTCCAATATTGAATATAATATAATACAATGTATAAAAATAAGATACAGGGCTCTTTAGAGCATGAGTTCCCTAACCTCTCTAGTATCTATGATAATCACAAGAGTCATCTTAAAAGTATTACTACTATAGTGAGGGAGAGAATTATCTAAGTAATTTTTCACACCAACCATGGACCAATGATCCCCCACACTAATACCATCAGTGAATGTCCCTACATTCATGGATGAGTATATAGTGATGGGATGGGAATCTAGAGTAACAATAAGTACCCATGTGTTGTATGATTTCTAAAACTAAACATGAGTTGTATCATAGAAATCCCATTCTATTGCAAGCTATCACACATACATGTAAATCATACTCATGAAATGATAATGTCTCACTAAACATACTTTTCATAGAAATATAAAATTAATAGTAATATATACATCAATCAAATTCATACACACCATTTGACCGGGTTGCCCTCATCTAACATTGTGATGCCAGTAAGCAAGTGGAATATGTCTCACTCTTTACTCAGTATCAGCAAAGTGAGATTATTAAAACACAACTTAACCACAATATTCATAATATTTACATCATATTAACAATCATATCACAAATAATTTATTCTATCAGCGTATGAATGAATGCTACATTATTATCTAACCCATACTAGAAATGGTGACTACATTTTATAGCACCTTGGTAAAATACACATTAAACTATATATTTCAACTAAAAAAATAATTTCCAAACATACTACACCCCATGATAACCCATAATACCATAGTCTAGCATTCTAAGATATAATAACTAGTTTTTCACAATTATTCATACAAAGTAGTCTTAAATACATGGAACCATAAGCTTATATACAACTAAATAAATATAAAAATCAATTCATAGTTTCCAATAACACATAATATTATAACCTATCATTCATTACACTCTTAAAGTTTGTATGAATGCAAACATAAAGTCCTACTAACTATCACAAAACATACTATTCAAAGAAGTAAAAAACACGCATACATTTACATAGATGTGGGTCTAGACATAATATTCATTATATGTACCATCTAATTTATTGAGTTAAGATTATTTTTATTTTCTTTTAATCATTTTTGTTTTCATTGATGTCAAATTCATGACAAATTTCAGGTTTGTCAAGGTCAGAGTTGAGTTCATGCATGGTGAGATGATATGTATCAAAGAAATCTCATGGCAAGAAAAAATTTGAAGGAAACATCTTATCTATCTAATTAGAGATATTTTCAAAGAAAACTAGTAATTTCTTTGAGTTTTTTGTCATGTCAATTTTATGATCATGGTACAAGGTAAGCTACTATTGTGTACTAGGTGTCTTGAGAAGCATAGTCTAAACCTAAGAAGAGGTGTTTGCAAAAAAATCATTATAAAGATTGATAATTTATGTGATTACATGAATTAAAGATTATAAAAATATATTTAAACATTATCAAGAGGAAAATAGGCCTTTATATGAGTTTCAAGGTCAAGTCTTGAAGCTTAAGCCTCACATAGAGACCTAGTAACATGAAATAGGTGTGGTAACATGATAAGGTGAGGAGTATGAGACTTGGGAGTTGATGGATGACAATATGTGATCATGGTATGAGTTTATTTTATATGTTTATGAGTTATTATGAGAATTACAAGAGGTTTCAAGGCATGATCATGATCTAAGCATGATTGCAAGTATAAGGCCTAGTGTGCAAAGTGACCTATAAGTGGCCTAATCAGGGGTCAAGATCAATTAAAAAGATGAAAAATATATTTAAAGAATTAAAAGAGGTTTTTTAGGTTATTTTAAGTGTGTTTAAAAAAATTATTATCATTAATTGAATAATAAATCATGAAAACTAGTGATAAGGTCCTCTATGTGCATAAAATGGGGTGTTACAGACCCAAAAAGGAATTTATTGTGATCATTTGCACATGAAAACTTTGAATTAGATCCTAATAACTTCATGGAATTTTTGGAAGGTTCCTAACTTTATTTTCTTGTCATTGTTTTTGGAGTTTAGGAGCATTCCTTTATGAATGATTGCTAAGAAGGGAAACTAGTCAAGACCCTCATAATGATCCAATAGGAAATATCTTGTTGGTTATGGATCAAAATGATTTTTTTACATATTTTTATGTTTTTAACATGTAAATTACTCTTCCAATTTTTTCCAATTAGTTTTGATTTATCTTGATCCAAGTAGTTTTGGTTTATCTTGATAGTGAGTAGAAGCTACAAAAAACCCTTTATTTCTAGGAATTTTGATGTAGCAAGCAGAGTTGACTAGGTCAAAGCATGAAAATAGATAGAGGATGATTTTTAAGAATTATATTTTACACCCATGAAATTTTATTATTATTTTTCATACCTAAACTATGTTAAACTAGTCATGGAAGATGACCTATCGCTAAAAAGGCCTAATAGGCAAGACATTGAGAAAACTAGGTAAGAATGGGAATGGGATTAGGGATTGGTTTTAAAAGACTAGGTATGGATTAAAATTAATGGGATAATTATTAAATACATATTAATTTTATACCATTAATATATAATTTAATATGATTCTCATACAATCAAAAAATTGTCATCAAAATGGTTTGTCTAACATAGTGAAGTGTATGGAGAGTGAAGTTGTGAGGTTGGTCTATAAAACCAATATTTTTATATAAATATTAAATATATATTTTAAAAAATTATATAATTATTATTAATTTTAATTTAAACCCATTTTAATATCATAAATTTTTTTACAGAGGTTTTCTAATGCTTAGTTTCTATGACTATGTTTTTGGTGTTATAGGTAGTTTTCTGTGTGTGAGTGAAAATGATGTTACTGAGTCATTTTGCACTGATTTGAAGGATATAATTCCCATTAAATTATTATATAGTTATAATATTTTAATTTTAACACATATATGTTCATGATATACTCTTATTAAGGTATGAAAACTCAAAGACTTTTGATTGGGTTCTTAAGGCCTGTGTGGAGTTCTTTGTAAGCTTATGAAGTTGATCAATTTGGGGTGTTTTACCTTGTTTGATGAATTATAATGAAAATTATGTTTAAAATTATGTCATGGATATTATATCCATGTTTTTTTTTGGGTGATGTTTCAATGATGATTTTATGCATCAGATTTGATAGATAGACTTTTTGGTAATAAGAAGGCCTATTTATGTGTAGACCTAATTGGGTAGTTCAAGGAGTGAAAAGATTAAAATTGTGTTGGATAAATAAGGTGAGATTATAAGGTGTATATTAAAGTGAAATTTTAAGTTTTTCATCTTTTTTTAAATCCTCAAAGTTTTCCAAGGATATCTAAGGGAAACATTTGCTTAAAGAAGGCCTAATTGCATTAGGTCTCTATTAGGTCTAATGGTCGTTTTGGATCTTAAGGGTGATGACCGACCTATGTAGTGATTTTTTCACTTATGAAAAATGTGTATTTATATTTTTAAATTATTATCCAAGTATATTAATTTTCTTATCTCACCAATATGGGTATGATCAAGATTCAAAAATAAAGACAAGGCCTAATATGCCTATTTTGATTGGTTAGAGAATTGAGAAAGTGAGTGAAGGATATAGAGTTTTAGATAAAAATTAAAGGTATTTATTATGATAGAATAAGTGTTTTTAATATTCCATGAATATATAAATATGTATCTATAAGTGTTGAGCAAGTTCATTTGACCTAATTTTTTCAAGGAAAGGGTTAGTTGAGTGAGAAGGCCTAATAGGCTATTTGAGAAAGAAAGAAGTGTGAAAAGAATAAAATGAGGTAATATTAATTTTAATGAGTAATAGGTGTCTAATGTTTATTAGAGATATAATTAATCTTATTTGTTTCTTGGTTACCTATGGGGTTGGATCCTCCTTGTAAGTTGAAGCTTGATAAAGGACTAGTTGAGTTGGTGCTTGAATAGTGAGGGGTTGGTGCTCCTTGTGGGGTTTATGTCTTACTAAAAGTTTGATCCATTAATTATATGACAGTATTCCAAGTGGTTTTTTTAGGTTTTTATATTATCCTATAGGTTTTCTAACATATATCTCATGTTTTTATGTTGCTTACTTTCATAGATGCTTGTGTATGCATTGATTGATGTATGTAAGTAAATGAATGCTTCATGAATGTTAAGTGAGTTAGGAGGATTTTTTTAAGATAATTGATTCAACCACCCCCCCCCCCCCCCCCGCCCCCACCCATTTTATTATTTTTAATTACAAAATTTGGTATCATATCAGGCCCTGAAGGAGGTATTACAACCTAAAGGAGATTCTAAGAAAGTAAAGATGGATATTTAAACACAAGGTGGTTTCTCTACAAGTAAAGATCTATTGTTTAATGGATATAATTATGATTTTTGGAGTGTCATGATGAGAACATATCTAATGTCTCAAAGTAATTATGTTTGGGAATAAATCTTGTATGGATATACTACACCCCTTATTCCTCTTAGAAATGCAATAGGTAATAAGGCTAGTGACAATAACTCAAAATAAATGAATGGTATTATGTGTATCCTATTAGAGGCAAAACTTATGAAAATGATGCATTATATGTCTACCAAAGAGATGTGGGAAAATTTGAAGACTATTCATTAGGGATACTCCAAAGTCAAATTGGCCAAATTATAGACCCATAGAAGATAATTTTAAAGCCTTAAAATGAATGAATATGAAACCATTTCAACCTACTTTCTAAAGGTTGATGAAGTGGTCAACATCATAAGAGGTTTAGGTGAAGAGTTGAAAGACTCTACTATTGTTCAAAAGGTCTTGAGGCCTCTAAATCCCAAATTTAATTCCAAGGTATATATTTTTGAAGAAATTCAACATCTAGACAAGTTAGAGATGGATGGAATTCATGGAACCTTAAACAACCTATGAAATGAGGACAAGTGAAGGAAGATTTGAAAAGAAGGAAGATGCATTCAAGGCAGAAAAGAATCCAAAATAAAAGAATACATAAGGTAATAAATTCAAATAATTATGAATCTAATATTGATGATGATGAGTGGATAATCATGTTTGAAATAAATTTAAATACATGTTTAGGTAGATATAAGGGCAAATTTCCTTTTAAATGTTTCAATTGTGGAGAGATTGGAAACTTTGCTAACAAGTGACATCATAATAATAAGGTTAACGATGGTGAAGATCATGATGATGATAAATTGTCCCATATGTATGATAATAGTAATATAATATTTATAATGTATGATGATAAGAAGTTCTTCAAAAATAATAGAAGTTTCTACACCAAGGAAGATTGTAGCTCATCCAATGAGAGTGAGAGAAGTGATCCTGAGAATGACCATGAAGATGATGGTCCTAATGTCAATTAATTTCTATTAATTTTCAAATAATCAAGTTTCTCAAATAAATAATAGTCCATATAGATTGGAGGTATTTTTGGTGATTCAGATTAGGAAGGAGATGAGTTGGACTTTGAGGTTGAGCTAATGAATACTCTAGAAGTACTGAAGATGATAAAGAAGAATAATAGGGTGATGAGGTATCTTATCAAAGATTATGATGATCAAGTAAAATTTTTTAAAGATAGACTGGGAAAAAACTCCAAGTAATAAGAGGAAATATTCAAATAGGTGAAGAGTCAGCTTAAAATTATGACTGCATGACTAGAGGCCAAAGAGGATGAATGTGCAAGGTATGTAGCTGAATTAAATTATTTGAAAGATGAATTAAAACAAGTATCAAATAAGGTCAAATACTTTGTGAGGTTTTAAAAGAGTCATAATGACCTAGACAACATTCTAATAGTCAAAATACTACTAATGAAAAAATAGGCCTTGGTTTCAATGGAGACTAAAAGAAGAACACTAATGTGATAAAAAATGCAAATGATCAACCAAAGAATGAGGGTGCTGATAGAATGAAGGCTAATGATATCATAAAATCTAATATCATAAGGTATTATAATCCTTTTAATGGATATTTTTATTCATCTAACCAATTTGGTCATAGATCAAGGCATTACACAAGGCCCTCCAAGAATGAATATGCATGAAACTATGAGGAAAGTCATAATTCAATAGGTATGGTCATGGTGTTTTTTCATCAAGAGGAATAACGTGTTTCAATTGGAATAAGGGGTGTTATATTTCAAAATACTGTAAACATGATTTCTCAAGACAAAACAAGAAATTTGAGGCTCCTAGAGCACAAGAAAGAAGACAAGATAGTAAATGAAAACACAAGGTAGCTAAAGTTGATGAATATTTTACAATATAAGTGGATTATTTGTCATGGTATAACCTATTAAAGATGAAAAAAAGTGTGAAGAATTGTCCCTATCATATCAAACTATGGATGAAGAAGTCAAGTAAAATAGATCAATTTAGAATGGTGTTCAAATAAATATTGAAAAAGTCAAGTCAAAAGAACTATTTAAACCTAAGATGATCATGAATAAATTATAGTCTATCAAGGACATGGAGATATGGGAATCTCCTAATTTTATGCTATTCTACTTCACTAGAGCAGAGGTGACTCTATTAGGCTTCATATAGGCACTTAGCTGGTAAGTAAGAAGCATGAAGGATGCTCAGTTATAGGGGAGTTTTATGGTCTTTGATAACTTTCAAATTAAAGGTTAAAAAAATATTTTGTTTTAGGTGTGATCACAAGATATAGGTCACAAAGAGTTTTCATGATGAATTGATCAAACCAAGTTATGGTTTTGAAAATATCTTAAATTCTCATGGAGATAAAAGGAGCCAATCATGATCCAAGTATAGGTATGTAAGCTTGATTTGTGTTAATATATTTTAAAAGTAAATGTGTATTAGTTAAGTTACAAGGATTAGATAATTTTCCAAGAACATGGTCATTTTTCATTAATTTCAAAGGGGGAGAAAGTTCCTAATTAGTATAAAGACCAAGTATCAAAGAATATTCAGCCTAAGGTAATAAGAAAGATCTTCTATATAAGATTTTTTGACATCAATGAAAAAGGGGGGAATTTTTGAGGTATGATTCATGTTGTTTATTTGAATCATTATTGTTAGCATTGATTTCAAAGTCAAGACAAATGTCAGGTTTGTCAAGGTCAGAGTTGAGGTCATGCATGGTGAGTGGATATGTGTCAAAGAAGTCTCATGACAAGAGAAAATTTAAAGGAAACATCTTGTCTCTCTGATGAGAGATAATTTTAAGGAAAATTGGTAATTTTTTTGAGGTTGTTGGCATGTCAAATTCAAGATCATGGTATAAGGTAAGCTACTATTATGCACTAGGTGTCTTGAGAAGCCTAGTCTAAACCTAAGAAGAGGTGTTTGAATTAAAAACATAGTAAAGATTGATGATTTATATTATTACATGAATGATAGAGTATAAAAAGTTATTTAAATATGATTAAGAGGCAAATAATCCTTTAGATGATTTTCAAGGTCAAGTCTTGAAGCTTAGGCCTCACATGGAGACTTAGTAAGAAGGCATAGGCTAGGTAGCATGATGAGGTGAGGATTATGAGACTCGGGAGTTGATGGATGGTATTATGTAATAATGGTATGAGTGAATTTTATATTTTTGTTATGTATTATTATCATTACAAGAGGTTTCAAGGCATGATTGTGATCTAAGCATGATTGGTAGTATAAGGCCTAGTATACAAAGTAACCTATAAGTGGAATAATAAGGGGTCAAGATTATTTAAAAAGTTTATATAGTTATTTAAATAATAAAATAGGTGTGATATTTTATGTTAAGTGTGTTTACAAAATTTGAGATCATTTCTTGAATAATAAATCATGAAAACTAGTAATAAGGACCTATATGTGCACACAATGGGGTGTTACAGACCCAAGAAGGAATTTATTGTGCTTGTTGGCATGTGAAAACTTTACATGAGATCTTGAGAACTTAATGTAAGTTTTTTAAGTTCCATATATTTATTTTCATGTCATTATTTTTGTGTTTGAGCGGCAATCCTTTATGAATGATTGCTAAGAAGGGAAACTAGTCAAAACCCTCCTAAAACCCTCATAATGATTTGATAGGAAAGATATTGTCAGTTATGGATTAGAATGGTTTTTTTAATGAGTTTTTTTTCTAAATGTAAATTAATCTTCCAAGTTTCTCCATGTGGTTTTGGTTTGTCTTGACAATGAGTAAAACCTATAAAAACCCCTTATTTCTAGGAATTTTGATGTAGCGGGTAGGGTTGACTAGGTCGAAGCATGAAAATGGATGAAGGATTATGTTTAAGAATTATATTTTATTCCCACTAAATTTTATGAGTATTTTTAAGACCAAAATTTTTCTAAACCAGTCATGGAAGATGACCTATCGCTAAATAGGCCTTATAGGTAAGACAATGAGAAAACTAGGCAAGAATGGGAATGAGATTAGAGATTGGTTGAACAAGACTAGGGATGGATTAAAATGCATGGGTTAATTATTAAATAAATATTAGTAATATCCCCTTGGTTTATATTTTTTTATGATTCTCATACACAAGTGAAAAGTTTTCATCAAAATGATATATCTAACATAGTGAAGTCTATGTAGAATGAAGTTATGAGATTGGTTTGTAAGACCAATATTGATATCTAACCATGAAATATATATTTTAATATATTATATAATTATTATTAAGGTTCATTTAAAACCATTTTAATATCAAAAAAGTGTTTAAATAGGTGTTCCAATGCTATGTTTTTGGTGCTATAGGTAGTTTTCTATGTGTGAGTGAAAATGTTGTTACTGAGTCAAGTTGTATTGAATTGAAGGATAAAAGTCCCATAAAAGTATTATATATGTCTCTTAGGATAATTATATCACATATTTATTCATGATATACTCCTATTATGGTATGAAAATTCAAAGGCTTTTGATTGGGTTCTTAAGGCTTGTGTTAAAAACTGAGTAAGCTTATGAAGTTGATCAGTTTGGTATCTTTTGTTAGGATTGTGGAGCTAAAAGCTTCACTAATGCAGACATGGAGGAGGTTGCAGAATGAGTTGCTAAGTGTCAGAAGTGTTTGGCGTTGGTCTGGCCAACCGGCGTCGGCAGGGTAAGACAGGAAGGCAACCGACGTCGGTCATATATCGGCCGGCGTCGGTGACCCCCAGGCGGACAGGGACCGGCGTCGGTCGCCTGTGTAGTTCGACTGCGAGTTAATTATGGGCAGTGAGCTAACGAACCAAGAGTTTGCATGATGAGTGCTAATTTTAGACTCATAGCTGCGGATCTAATTATTGTAATTAGATGTCTAATCATTGTTTGGATGAGATCTATATAATAGACTCATGGTTGTATTGGAAAAGTGTGCTAGGGAGTAAGAGAGCATAATTATAAGCTCCTTCTCTATGTGAGGTAGAGCAATGGTGCGTTCCTCCTAGTGCCACAGTACCAGGTGTGTTGGTGCTGGATTGGAGAGCCAGCTGGGTTCTTCAAGAGTGTAGGATCTTGGTCACAGTTGCATGGCCTATATAGGAGATCTACATGGTAAGTAAGATCGTTGATCTGCAGGTGTATGTGTGTGCAAGGTCGAGGTTCACAGGTGAATAGAACCATTGTTTGATTTGCAGGTGTGCAAGGTCATACAGACAGCAACACAACAGGGAGCAGTATCAGGCAGGATCTACTTGGAGTACAGGTGTGTACTCGGATAGAGCAAGAGGAAGGCAAGGAAGTTCCTTCCATAAGTATGGTCTGTTGAATTGCAAGTTGTTGCAGATTCATGGGAGATCTACTTGAAGTACCTTGAGTACTTGTGGAGCACGTGGAGTGTTTGTGGAGTGCGTGGAGCACTTGTGTTATGCGTGGAGCATGGGAGGTGAACACCAACTCTGTATTTGAGTTGGGTGTTGTGACCTGTGAGAGGGAGAGCTTTGGGGAGAAGATTTACTGTTCACTTGAGGTGTGGGAAACCTCTGTAAGGTGGTGGAGAAGATGTGGCATATTCTCTATTGTATTCTTTTCTGTATAAAGTGTTAATACAAGTTGTGTATTGTCTCTCATATGCTGTGTTATTCTGAATTCTAGTTACTTGGTGAATCTGGTTATTTCCGCATATTAAGTTGTTTGAAGTTTGGTAATCAATTGTATGTTTCCGGTTTCGCATCCTGACAAGTGGGATCAGAGCATGTTTGTTGTTCTAGATTCCTGACAAGTGGTATCAGAGCCTTGGTTGTAGGTTCTTAGCTCGATACCAACAAGTGGTATCAGAGCTAAGGTTGCAGGAAGCAGGTTGTGTTTTGATTACAGGGCACTCAGGGTTTTCTGATTGAGTGGGAGTAGAGCAACGGCAGATCAAAGTAAGCTAAGAATGGAGGAGTTGAAAAGCACAGACGATTACTCACGGTCTGATGGAAAGAAAGAGCAGGTAAAAGAAGATTGTTGGTTGGTAACAGATCAGCATGAAGAAACTGAAGATACAGATGTTGCAGGTGTTATTGCATAGGATGTGTTTGCAGGTTTCTTGGATAAAGTTGAATCTTGGACAAAAGATTCGGTTGCCTCTTTCCATGCAGCCCCAGATAGAGGAGCTGGTAAGCCTTGCCAAAGAATTGGCAAAGGGGAAGTGAAGCTGAAATTGCAGGCGGCCAACACACAGGGGTTGATGAAGGTCATGCAGGTCCCAGGTTTGGAGATATGGCTAATTTCTTCAGAAAGATTGGGTGATGAGAGATGCACAAGAACTCTCACAGCGGTAGCACTTGAATTAGCTGGTGGTAAGAAAATAGGTATACTTTATCTACTTGTTTATATTACTGATTCTTCTTCTGTTGCGAAGACGTGGCTTCGTAGGCTTGGTCACATGAGCAGGAAGGAGATGCATGTTCTTAAGCGGAAGACAGATATATTTGACAGGCTTAAGAACTGGAAAGCCTTGGTGTTCTTGGAGGAAATGGCGGACAGAGTTCAGTGGATGAGGCTGGATACATCTGAGCAGGGCAGTTTGGACATGGAGATTGATTCAAAGAAGCTCGCGGGTAAAAATTCATCACTCACAGGCGAACACAGACACCGATGTCGGTCAAGAGGAACCGGCGTCGAACAGACAGGTGCCGATGTCGGTCATGTGCAGACCGAAGCCGGCAGTGTCGGGCAGGGTAAGACCGGCGTCGGTCATGGGACCGACGTCGGCAGTATGTAAGACCGATGTCGGTCAGGAGGACCGACGTCTGCAGCAGGGACACCAGCGCAGGCAGGTTGGTAGTCAGGTACAGACGCATGAGAACCGACGTCGGTCGGATGCAGACTGTGGAGTGACCGAGGTCGGTCACTGTAACGGATTTTGGGTGGACAGCAAGCTGTCAAGGAGTCTCAAACACCCATACGGAGGACTGAAGGCGTAAGTAGGCCCTCAAATTCGTTGTTCCTCTTCTTCATACTTGTTGCTGATTGTATAGCAGGAAGGATCCAGGAAACAGGTGTGAGCTTGGCAGGTTTATGATGCAGAACCAGATGGGTGTCTTGGTAGGTTTGCCAGCTGGATAAAAGCACAGAGACGAATGGATGCCTTAGTAGAAGAATAGAGAGAACGGATACATGAGACGGAGGACCAGGGATATGGTCTTGAGGAGCTGCAGGACAGTGGTACCAGGGTTTGACAGGTGGAGGACGAAGCATGGCTTCAGTCAGTGTCAGGTAACTACTGTGGTTTGACTTACCAGGAGGATGATGGTCATGACATCATTCTGTTGCTGTATGTGGATAGTATGCTAGCTAGCAGGGGTGTACATACAGGGTTTTGCTGGGCTAAGGGTAAGATTAGTTCAGTGGCATGTCATGAGGAGTTTGGAGCAGCGGAATTCTTTGACATGGGAGGCATGGAGATCACTGGTTGATTTTGTCTCGAGTGGGAGCTGATGTGAATCAGGTGTTGGCGAGGTTCGGGATACAGAACCGGAGCACACTAAGGGCTGGACAGGTACAGTGTCCGAAATCACATGAGGTCTGGTATAGACCTGAATATTCCCATGCAGTGGGAGCTGTCAGAGTTAGGAGCCAATTCGGGGAAGTGGGTTCTCAGGTTTTCTGAGAGGGACCGGCAGCAGGTGTTGCTATGCAGGGTCAGGACTTCACTATAGGTGTTGTAGGTTCGGATGCGGCAGGGTACTCGGATGACAGGTGGTACATCACAGGTTGTGTGGTGTGTTGTCTTCAGGTGGGAGCTTGAAGAGGGATACAAACCAGGAAACAGATTAGACGGAGTACAGGTACAGGTACAGTGTAGCTGTTTATCTCCAAGTGGGAGATTGTTAGGATTGTGGAGCTAAAAGCTTCACTGATGCAGACATGGAGGAGGTTGCAGAATGAGTTGCTAAGTGTCAGAAGTGTTTGGCGTTGGTCTGGCCAACTGGCGTCGGCAGGGTAAGACAGGAAGGCAACCGACGTCGGTCATATATCGGCCGGCGTCGGCGACCCCCAGGCGGACAGGGACCGGCGTCGGTCGCCTGTGTAGTTCGACTGCGAGTTAATTACGGGCAGTGAGCTAACGAACCAAGAGTTTGCATGATGAGTGCTAATTTTAGACTCATAGCTGCGGATCTAATTATTGTAATTAGATGTCTAATCATTGTTTGGATGAGATCTATATAATAGACTCATGGTTGTATTGGAAAAGTGTGCTAGGGAGTAAGAGAGCATAATTATAAGCTCCTTCTCTGTGTGAGGTAGAGCAATGGTGCGTTCCTCCTAGTGCCACAGTACCAGGTGTGTTGGTGCTGGATTGGAGAGCCAGCTGGGTTCTTCAAGAGTGTAGGATCTTGGTCACAGTTGCATGGCCTATATAGGAGATCTACATGGTAAGTAAGATCGTTGATCTGCAGGTGTATGTGTGTGCAAGGTCGAGGTTCACAGGTGAATAGAACCATTGTTTGATTTGCAGGTGTGCAAGGTCATACAGATAGCAACACAACAGGGAGCAGTATCAGGCAGGATCTACTTGGAGTACAGGTGTGTACTCGGATAGAGCAAGAGGAAGGCAAGGAAGTTCCTTCCATAAGTATGGTCTGTTGAATTGCAGGTTGTTGCAGATTCATGGGAGATCTACTTGAAGTACCTTGAGTACTTGTGGAGCACGTGGAGTGTTTGTGGAGTGCGTGGAGCACTTGTGTTATGCGTGGAGCATGGGAGGTGAACACCAACTCTGTATTTGAGTTGGGTGTTGTGACCTGTGAGAGGGAGAGCTTTGGGGAGAAGATTTACTGTTCACTTGAGGTGTGGGAAACCTCTGTAAGGTGGTGGAGAAGATGTGGCATATTCTCTATTGTATTCTTTTCTGTATAAAGTGTTAATACAAGTTGTGTATTGTCTCTCATATGCTGTGTTATTCTGAATTCTAGTTACTTGGTGAATCTGGTTATTTCCGCATATTAAGTTGTTTGAAGTTTGGTAATCAATTGTATGTTTCCGGTTTCGCATCCTGACAAGTGGGATCAGAGCATGTTTGTTGTTCTAGATTCCTGACATCTTTTACCATATTTGATGAATTATAATGAACATTATGTTAAAAATTAAGTAAATTATATTCTATAAATATGTTTTTTTTATTTTTTTTATGTGTAAAATTTGGTTTTATGCATCATATTTTCTAGATAGACTTTTTGGTAGTAAGAAGGCCTATTTGTGAGTAAACCTAATTAGGTGGTTCAAGGAGTGAAAAGAGTCAAATTATGTTGGGTAAATAATGTGAGAATATAATGGGACTATTAAATTTAAAGTTTAATTTTTTAATCCATTTTTTAAGGCTCAAAGTGTTCCAAGAAGGTCTAAGTGAAACATGTGCTTAGAGAAGGCCTAATTACATTAGGTCTCTATTAGGCTTGATGATGGTTTTGGCCCTTAAGGGTAATGAAAGACCTATGTAATTATTTTTTCACTTGTTAAATGTGTGTATTTATATATTTAAATTATTATCCAATTATATTAATTTTATTATTAAAATAATATAGGTATGATTAAGTCAAGTATAAAGACAAGGCTTAATACGCCTATTCTGACTAGTTAGAAAATTGAGCAAGTGAGCGAAGAATATAGAGTTTTGGAAAATAGGTAAAAGAGTTTAAGATAATTAAATAATTTTTATAAGTATGAAATTAATATATAAATATGTATCTATAGGTGTTGATAAATCTTATTTGACTTAAATCTGCAAAGGAAAGGGCTAGTTGAGCATGAAGGACTAATAGGTTGTTTGAGAAAGAAAAAAGTGTGAGAAGGATAAAAGGACGTATTATTTAGTTGAATGAGAAATAATTATCCAAGGGTGATAAAATATAAAATTATTTTTATTTTTTTCTTGGTTACCTAGGGGTTTGGATCCTACTTTCATGTTAAAGCTTGCTAAAGGACTAGTTGAGTTGTTGCTTGACTAGTGAGGGGTTGGTGCTCCTTGTGTAGTTGGTGACTTAATAAAAATTTGATCCAATACTTATAAGATAGTATTAAAAGTTGATTTTCAATGATTTTTATTCCCCTATAGAGTTTTACATATATATATCTCATGTTTTGAGCTTTCATAGATGTTTGTGTTTGTATTTATTGATGGTATATTAATGCTTCATGAATGCTAAGTGAAATTGGAGGATTATTTTAATACAATTTATTCATTCCCAATTATTAGTATATATAATTAAAACATGGGTATAAAATTCATTTAGTTTATAAATTTCAAATGAAAAACCCTCTATGACACCAATAATATCATAGATCATTGTGTATGAGCACCCAAATCTATCATGAACAACTAGACTCACAATCATACATAATAATTAAGCAAGTACAAGTTATACCACCTAGTATACCCTATGTTTAAAATAAATAATAATATTCAAAGAAACATAAATTATAATTTAACATCATGATGCACTATTATATGTTATATATGTTTAAACATTTGATCAAAGTATATTCACAATATGTACTGCACACAAGTTTTCATTATTGTAAATATATATTCAACAGTTTAGACAAACTCTTTTTAAAGATTCAAATAACTAGGTTATACCACAATCCTTCATTTAAACAACGTACTTTAATTCCTAAGAAATTGTATTCAAATGGTTATAGTTTCATTTCCTTGGACACCTTATAACTCATTAGTTTGTCAAACTAGTTATAAGTATATTTGAGTAATTTTATATCATGCACCAATAGTAAGTACTCCAATGATATGTAAATACTAGATCAATTTTCACTTATATATCTTAATTAAGAACTCTCTATGATTCCAACAATCCTTAGAACTTTCTTGATCATAAAAATATATAAAAAAATCACACTGTATGTACTTATAAAATCCATGGTTTGATTGGTGAATTCTCATAGAATTGAGTAACCAACTATTTATTATTTATATTGGGAGTCAAAACTTTTAGACTAAGTTACCTCAAATTGGGTGATAAGTAATATTCAATCAATGACATTATTAAATTCTTAGGCAGATCATAGAATAACTTAGAGACCCATAAATAAAGGGGCTGCCATAATTCCCTCTTGATATGGTATAAATATATTCCAATAAAAGGTTTATATAGTAAATACAAATAAAAGGCTCCACACACACACACACACACATGATACCACGTGTAAAAATAATATACAATGAGTTATAATAATCACAATGGTTAAAAATAAGGTAATGAACACTCTTCCATTCTTAAGACAACATACTAAGAAAAGGAATTATGAGTATTTATAAGTTTTATTCAATATGACTAGCCCAAAACTTGGGCATATTGATTAATCAATCCTAGAATAACTAGATAATATAACATCATATAATGCCATTATTAATCCATATGGAATCATCCTCTATCAAATTAAGGTACCTCAACGCCTCTACTTAGTTTCCCAATCGTGTAACATAATTTAAGCACTAACCAACAATGTAATGTAGTCTAAAAACATTCACACACAAATTTGTTTTACCAAGATGGTCAATAAACCAAAAATCACATAGGTTTAATATATCCATTGGAAGATATATCCAAGTTTCAAACATCCAAAATAGTTTTAAGTGTAATACCCTCAGAGACGCCTCATGTGTGATCACATAACTTATTTATTTAGATGCCTCAAGTATTTCTATGTACTTATACCCCAAATCACTGCATACTTTCATTTTAATATTGATAAAAAGAAAGAATAATTATTCAATGATTCACTACCTTTATACATCATAATTTTATTTTATTTAATAAATCGCTACACACTAAAATTATAGTAGTTAAGAAAAGAGGGTTCATATTTAATGACTTATAAAATACATAATAGATCACTACATATGTAGTCATTGGGTCATTAATAGGTAATTTTTACACAAAGGAATTCATTATACCTATGCTTAGCATAATGACTTACTCCATGTCATTCTATTCATATTGTATATATATTATTTTCTATACTAAAGAATGATTGTTATGATATATAAGGGCATCTTATAATCAGTTCCTCACAAACATAACCAGTCCATATAGGGCTCAAGATATTATGATTGGTTTCATGGAATTTGACTCATTTTTTATAAGCATTGTATTATAATATAAATATAAGACACTATAGTTATGGCATCACTTTTGTGTGTGTAAATCTATAAAATTAAATCACTATGATCCTATATAAATTAATTAAGACCCATTAAAAGGTTAAAACAGGCTACCAATTAACAAGAAAAAATATCCACACAGTTTGTTCATATTTGCTAAAATGAAGGTATACACAAATTTTTTTTGTGTTATAAACAATATGAATGAAATTACACCACCTACTAGTAATTTCATCTAAGATCTTTCTTATTGTTCTTGAATGGATTTTCATTTCTATTCTATCTTTTTCTCACCTCCTTCAACCTTTCTCCTCACCATACTCTCTCTATTGCCATAATTTTCTTCATTTCTTTTACTATACCTCTCTCTTTAGCGTAGTCCATCCTACCTTCTCTCTCATACTATACTCTGATTCTTATAATTTCTTCTTTTCCATTTCACTATTAATGTATAAGTCACCACTCATTTCCCTCTATTTTTAATTATTTTATCTCCATTTGATTTCATGCAATCATTTCTTTTACTTTTACACTTCTAAAATTTTGACATGAGTTCCATGCATCAATTCTCATTCTAATCCTTTTAGTTTTCAATTCCAAATCATGACTTATCTTTGAGTTCACTTTATTTCCTTTAAGGGATAATTTTAGACTTTTAATTTTTAAGAAAACCATACATTGAACTTTAACTATTAGTTTAATATTTTTAGGTTATTAAATTACCTTAATCTATAAAGATAAAATTAACTATCTCTTAAAAAAGATAAACTAAAATAATTAATAAATCTAATTATTAAAAGATAACTACTTTATTCAATTACCATAGTAAATAGATTATACATATTTAATCATAGACTTATTTTTACACCTTGACTATTTCATAGACATTAAATCAAGACAATAAATATCATTTAAACCATTTATTATGTTAGGAAACTAGTTTAGTGTAAGCATAAACTATATGATCATAAAACAACATTGTATGAGTAAATCTATGTACTATAATCATACATAAAATCACATTATTTAGATCATCATAAACATCAATTAAAATCATGATCATAGCGAAAGTATGTCAGCACTAAAAAAACTATCTAAATCAAACAAAGAGTTAAACAAATTGTTCTAATATGGTGTGTGTTGGTTTACTAGTAGTTTCTCTATCGTCCCCCAATCATCCTATCGATGTCATCCTCTCTGATGATGTTATCCCTCCGTCATGCTCTAAGGGAAGGATCAATCCTGTATCCACCTCATGACAAGTAGGTAGTTAGTATAATTCATCATATATATCAAAAACTAATGATGCATAACCAACAAATACACATCCATAATATATAGAATAAGAAAGTACAACTATCACATATTTAATCCATCTTATAAACAAATAAGCATATCACTATTCCATAAAATTATATGTCATAAAGCTCAATCAAAGAAATAAAAATCATATGATAGCCATAATAATTAATGAATTCAAAGGTTATAAAACTTAGGGTGAAATTGTATATAACATCCTTCCCCCCCAAAACTATTCATCATCCCAATGACATTTATTCAAACAATTATTTTGAATAACAAACAAAGTTTAATAACATAAAAACATAGTATCCAATCTCAAATCATGCAAAAAAATATAAAAATAGCTTATATAACTCATCATAATCATTCCAATTAGCACTATTCTTAGAGTATTGGTCCCTTAATACCTTATGATATAACACTTATCTATTATGCAAATGAATTTTATAAGTGTCAATTACTTTGATTGATTCTTTCATAACCTCCTTGGGGTTTAAAACTAGAAAAACAAGCCTATAATATCTCAATAAAATTTTCACTAACTTCCCAAAATAACATTATATCATCATAAAATTGAAAAAATGACCAGGGAGAGTTATACAAAACCTTTTATCCCCTATGCACATCTCTCTAACCTAGAGAGTTTATTTCTCATTCTAGAGGAAAGTATTTAGGGAACCTAGCATGAATGATGTGTATAAGTTAATGCTATCACTACTTTATGTATCTTTGGATAAGTATAACATGCCAACACTATCACTACTCCATGGATATCTTGAGAAGTATGATAATGAATAGGAACTAAAAATACTACATTTCTAATGTATACAAAAATTATGGAATAACCATCTATAGTATAAATACATATGGCTATATGACTGAATTTGACAAGTCTATCTATCCAATCCTAGATTTGACAAGTCCATCTATCAAATCTAAGCTTAGTAATTGTATATTTAATGTGAGGCTAAGTAAGATCCACTCATATCACTTAGAATTCATGTTCATAATTCACCACTCATATCTCAGGTCTCCATGACCTAGTGATATCCACAATGTACACAAAGTTCAATTAATCATAATTATACACTAATAAATCATAGAAAGCAATACTATATGCTAAATAATTCTAGATGTACCAACATACATACAAGAAAAATCATATAATTACTACACAATTGCATTAAGTGGTCCAAACACAGCTAGTTTCATATTTCACAACTTAACCTATAGTGTTATATTCATAGTTAAGAAGAAATAATGTTAAAATTAACATAACATACAAAATCCAAGGATCACACTATATTTACAACTTTTAAAAGGAACAATAAAGACAATGTCTCCCTACTTTCTCGACTAAAATTCACAAGTTAAAAGTTTATCTCAACCCTTAGATTGATAAGATGTTTCTTACATCCTATACCCTACTCACTTCTAATGAAAGGTAAAAAAATAACTCTTTAAACAACATGCTTCAATAAGAGAAAAATATAAGTATTAACAAAGGTATTTAATAACATAATAATTATAAAAAACTAGAATTAATATAAATTCATGGTTCATTATTATTCATGGTCAAGTTCATAAGTTAGATAAAGTAGTGACTCTAAAATGTCACAAGTGGAAATTAGAAAACTAACATCTCAAAAACAAAACTCCTACATACCTTCACATGGTAAAATAAAACACTGCAATCCAAGTTTCCAAATCACTATTCACTTACCAAACTTGTAAGTGTAGTATCATAACCTAATTTCATAACTAGAAGGAAAATACTAACCCACATAAACAAACTCCTAACACAAAGGATTTATCAACCAAGACATCTACACTCAACTACAAGAAAATTCTAACTGCAATGAGTGGTGCCAAAATAAAAATGGTCTCATAAAATTTTCCATTCCTAGGATTTATATATACAAGACACAAAACTAATACATATATACTTAAGTGGGAAACACTCCATGTTTTTTAAACACTCACAACACAAAACATAAATTGTGAAGGTGATTCAATTACCAAGAAAGATGTAATCATACCTGAGGTGTTTAATCCAAAAGATCATGAATATGGTAGGAAACTCTTTTTCATAACTCATGAACTATGTTATGCATTTACCTACCCAAATACCTTATATAACTATCACTAATGATACACTTAATAAACCGACCCTTTAATAACTCTAAGGGTATGAATGCTCTTAGGGTACACACTTAATATAACCATACACACATTCATAATTCTCCTTTATGATAAATAGAAAGTTATGAAATCACTAATGGACTTATTAGGTCTTAGACTTTGAGCCATAGATCTGATACCACATGTAACAACCCCGATGGTTGCTAATTAGAAATACATGATTTTTTTAAACACATAAACTAGAAATAGATTTCACCATGAGAATATAAGAAATGATCATACAAAAATACTCCAAAATTTATAACAATAAATAATCACATGAAATCTAATAGTCACCAATCATTATCAATATATGAAAACACATCATAATATAATCATAGAAAGTAAATACACATATCCATCCACTATTGGTATAATACACAACCATTGCTATCAATCCACAATAAATAGGCAATTATAAATATACATGAAAATATTTTCAATAGTGAATAAAATGTACAAAAATAAGATGCAAGGCTCCTTGAAAAATGAGTTCCCTTAGCCTCTCTAGTATCTATGGCAATCTGAAGATTCATCTTAAAAGTAGGACTATTGTGGGGAGGGAGAGCATCATTTGAGTGATTTTCCACACCAACCATGGAACTACGATCCCCCATACTAATCCCATTAGGGAATGGCCCTCACTTCATGAATGATTAGATAGTGATGGTGTGGAAATCTAGAGTAACAAGAAAGTACCCATGTGTTGTATGATTTCTAAAACTAAAAATGTAGTGTATCATAGAAATCCTATTCCATTACAATATATTGCACATATATGTAAATTATGCTCATGAAATAATAATATCTCACTAAACATACTTTTCATAAAAATATATAATTAATAGTGATATATACATCAATAAAATTCATAGACACTACTTGAGTGGGTTGGCCTCATCTAGCATTGTGATGCTAGTAAGACAGTGGAATCAGTCTCACTCTTTACTCAATATTAGAAAAGTGAGATTGGTCAAACACAATTTAATGATAATATTCATACAATTCACGTCCCACTATCAATCATATCAAAACACATTATAAACATGGGAGTAAGTAAAGTATACATTTATTTCATCAATGTATGAATGAATCTTACATTATTATCTAACCCATACTAAAAATAATGACTATAGTTTTTAACACATGGGTAAAATACATATTAAACTGTAGATTCTAATTACCACAATATGTTCCAAACATACTACACCCTATGATAACCCATAATACCATAGTCAAGCATTCTAAGACATAACTACTAGTTTTCCAAAATCAGTCATACATAATAGTCTTAAATACATGGAACCACAAGCTTATATTCAAACAAATAAATATAAAAAAACAATTCAAAGTTTCCATGAACACATAATATTATAACCTAGCATTCATTACACTCTCAAATGTTGTACACATGCAAACATAAAGTCCTACTAACTATCAAAAAACATACTATTCAAAGAAATAACCAACACATATACATTTAGATAGATGTGGATCTAGACATAACATTCATTATATGTACCATCTGGGTATAAAATTCATTTAGTCTATAAATTTCAAATGAAAAACCCTTTATGACATCCTATAGTATCATATATCATTATGCATGAGCACCCAAATCAGTCATGAACAACCAGATTCACAATCATACATAATAATAAAGCAAGCATGGTTTATACCTCCTAGTATACCTTATGTTTAAACTTCATATTAATATTCAAAGAAACATAACTTATAGTTTCACATCATGATGCACTATTATATGATATATATGTATAAACATTTTTTCAAAGTATATTCACAATATGTACTATACACAAGTTTTCATTACTATAAATATATATTCAATAGTTTAGGCAAACTATTTTCAAAGAGTTAGATAACTAAGTTATACCACAATCTTTCATTTAAAAAAATTAATTCCATTCCTAATAAATTGTACTCAAATGGTTATAGTTTCATTTCCTTAGACACCTTATGGCTCATTTGTCCTTATGACTCATTAGTCTGTCAAACTAGTTATAGGTATATTTAAGTACTTTTATATCATGCACCAATAATAAGTACTCCAATGATATGTAAATACTATATCAATTTTCACATATATATCTTAATTAAGAACTCTCTATGATTCCAAAAATCATTAGATCTTTCTTGATCATTAAAATATACAAAAACTCACACTGTACGTACTTATAAAATCCATGGTTCGATTGGTGAATTCTCACAGACTTGAGTAACCACCTATTTATTATTTCTATTGGGAGATAAAACTTTTAGATTGAGTTACCTCAAATTGGGTGATAAGTAATATTCAATCAATGACATTCTAAAAGACTTAGGTAGATCATAGAATAGCTTAGAGATCCATAAATAAAGGGACTACTATAATTTTCTCATGATATGGTATAAATATATTCCAATAAAAGGTTTACGTAGTAAATAAATATCAAAGGATCTATATATATACATACACACACACACACACACACACACACACACACACACACACACACACACACACACACACACACACACACACACACACACACACACACACACACACACACACACACACGCACACACACACACACACACACACACACACACACACACACACACACACACACACCCGTGCGCACGCACACACACACACACATGATATTACATGTAAAAATAATAGGCAATGAGTTATAATAATCACAGTGGATAAAAATAAGGTAATAAACACTCTTCCACTCTTAAGACAACATACTATGCAAAGAATTTTGTGTATTTATAAGGTTTATTCAATATGACCGGCCCACAAGTTGGGCATATTGATTAATCAATCTTAGAATAATTAGATAATATAACATAATACAATTCCCATCTTAATCCATATGCAATAATACTCTATCAAGTTAAGGTACCTTAACCCCTATACTTGATTTCCCAATTGTGTAACATAATTTAAGCATTGACCAATAATGTAATGTAGTCTAAAATAATTCACAAGAAAATAGTTTTTACAAAGATGGTCAAAAAACCAAAAAACACAGAGGTTTACTATATCCATTAGAAGGTATATCCAAGTTTCAAGGATCCAAAATAGTCTTAAGTGTAACACCCTCAGAGATGCCTCATGGGTGATCACATAGCTTATTTATTTAGATGCCTCAAGTATTTATGTGTACTTGTATCCCAAAATGTTGCATACTTTCATTTTAGTATTTCTAAAAAGAAAGAATCATTATTTAATGATTCATTTCTATTTTATTTAATTAATCATTACACACTTAAATTACAAAAATTAAGAAAAGAAGGTTCATTTTTAATGGCTTATAAAATACATAACAAATCATTGCATATGCAACCTTTGGGTCATTAGCAAGAAATTTTTACACAAAGGAATCTATTATACCTATGCTTAGTATAATGAATTATTCCATGTCATTCTATTTATATTGTATATATATTATTTACTATACTAAAGCATGATTTTTATTATATACAAGGGCATCCTCTAATTCATTCCTCATAGACATAACTAGTCCAAATAGGGCTCAAGATATTCTAGTTGGTTTCATGGAATTTGACTCACTTTTTGATAAACACTATATTATAATATAAATATAACACACTATAGTTATGGCATCACTTTTACATGTCTAAATCTACAAAATTAAATTAGTATTCTCATGTATAAACTAATTAAGGTCCCTTAAAAGGTTAAAATAGGATGCCAATTAATAAGGAAAAATATACACATAGTTTGTTCATATTTTCTAAAATAAAAGTATACACAATT
The DNA here is from genome assembly GCA_037957365.1 of Torreya grandis. Taxonomy (NCBI): domain Eukaryota; kingdom Viridiplantae; phylum Streptophyta; class Pinopsida; order Cupressales; family Taxaceae; genus Torreya; species Torreya grandis. The sequence continues at coordinate 2,681,736 of JARHVA010001808.1, forward strand.
TTTTTTTTGTGTTATAAACAATATGAATGAAATTACACAACCTACTAGTAATTTCCTCCAAGATATTTCTTCTTCTTCCTAAAATGGTTTTTCATTTCTGTTATATCTTTTGCTCACCTCCTTTAACCTTTCCCCTCACCGTAATCTCTTTGTTGTCATACTTTTCTTCATTTCATTGACTACATCTCTCTCTTTGGTGTAACCCATGATACGTTCTCCCTCATACTGTACTCCTGCTTCTTATAATTTCTTCTTTTCCATTTCACTATTCATGTAGAAGTTGTCACTCCTTTCCCTTTATTTTTTATTATTTTATCTCTATTTTTCTTTCATGAAATCAATTCTTTTACTTTTACACTTCTAAATCTCAATATGAGTTCCATGAATCAATTCTCATTATAATCCTTTTAGTTTTCATTTCCAAAGCATGACTTATCTTTGAGTTCACTTTATTTTCTTAAAGTGATAATTTTATACTTTTAATTTTCAAGAAAACCTTGCATTGAACTTTAACTATTAGTTTAATATTTTTAGGTTATTAAATTCCCTTAATCTATAAATCCAAAAGTAATTGTCTCTTTAAAAAGATAAAATAGAATAATTAATAAATCTATTTATTACAAGATAACTATTTTAATCAAATACTAAATTAAATAGATTACACATATTTAATCATAGACTTATTTTTACACCTTGAATTATTCATAGACATTAAATCAAGGAAATGAATATAATTTAAACCAGTCATTATGTTAGGCAACTAGTCTAGTGTAAACATCAACTATATGATCATAAAACAACATTGTATGAGTAAATCTATGCATTTCAATCATACACAAAATCAAATAATTTAGATCATCAAGCATCAATTGAAATGGTGATCATAGCTGATGTATATTATCACTCAAACAAATTAACTAGCCAAATCAAATAAAGAGTTAAACAAGTTATTCTATGGTGGTATGTGTTGGGTTACTAGCAGTTCTTCTGTCATCTCTTAATTGTCCCATCTACACCATATTATTTGATGATGTTACCCCTCTATCATGCTCTTAGGGAAGGATCAATCCTACATCCACCTCATGACAAGTAGTTAGTTATTTTGAGTCATCATATATATCAAAAATTAATGATGCATAACTAACAAATACACATTAGGAATAAGCTAGAAGTTTGGGAAATCTTCCATATTGGGGGAATTACTAATTTTATTGACTAGATTTATGGTATTGATAGGCATATATCTAGGTGATTTACTAAAATTTGGAGAAATAGAGTGGTCTTAATCATAAATATTTTGGTGGAAGTTAGTGAGTAGCTCATTGCTACAGTCATAGGTCTCAAAATTGAAGAGTGAAAATTCAACAAATTTACTAAGGATTTTGAGCATGAGGAGAAATTCTTGGTGGTCAATGAGTGTCTTATGCCATTTCAAGGGGGTATCAAAATATAAGACCTTACTTCTCCATTCAATAAGTTTGTAGAGTATTTGATAAGCTAGTTTTAGAGGTGAAATAGGGTAATAAAATTAAGAAGACACTGCATCAAGTGGTTATATTCCTTATTTACAAAAAAAGTAAGATCTTCATCCAGAACCTTAGGGTATGATTGATGACCAGAGACCATACTGAGCTCCTATAGTCTGACATCCATCAACTTAGGATCGAATGGAAATTTAGAGTTCTCAAAATCCTCCCACAATTAGATGTTCTTATATATTTCTTCATAGTAACACTAAGTCCAAACCCAAATAGTAGTCTGAGGCATCTCCTTTTGAAGTGCATGTAGATAATCCTTTTTAGCATGATAATATTTTTATGGTAGAAATTAATGATCCATGTGTTAACCAAGAGAATCATAAACCTGTTCCTATTATGTCTCTTGAGAAAGAGAGTATTTTGAATAGGGGATCTAGAAGCAGAGCTAGGGAGGATGGGTGTGAAGACAAGGGTGGGGAGCCTCCTTCCAGTTATCATAACATTATGGATCCTAAAAACATGTAAAAGTATATCAAGATTTATATAAAGATATAATGTTTGGAAGATTAAATCATTCTTCACAAAGTGTTTCTCAGATGGTTTATGAAGGACCATACCTGATTGAAGCAAGATGCCAATAAGTTCAATCAAATGGATGGTCCCATTGTACCAAAGAAAAGAAGGTTGATATTTTTTCCCTTAGTGATATATTTAATACCTTGGAGATGGAGAACAAAGACCTTAAAGATAATTTTAACATCCTTGTTAATTTTATAGAAGTTAATATTAAAAATGATATGCATAACATGTAAGGCCTATCCATGTGTTTTAATAACAAGGGTGATACTTCTAAAGGAATCAAACCTAATAAGAAACTCAAATGCATCATCATTAGCAATGAGGAGGAGAAGACCAACAAGATCATTGATAGAAACCTTAATATCATGATTGAATATTAGAGAAAGGATTATGAAAACTAGAAAAATATTCAACAACTGAGTTTCTCATGTCTGGTTTGGGCTGTGTGAGTGTTGTTATTTTATTGTGTCTCTTCTATCTTTGTGTTGTTTTTGTTGTTTTCAGTTCCTTTTATTGTTTTAGAACTTGAGATTTCTTACTTCTTATATTTTTCTATATGTGTGATACTACTATATGGGTAGTGTCCCTTTAAAACCCACTTCTACCTTTAATAAAAACTAAAAAATACACATCCATAATGTATAGAATAAGAAAGTACAACTATCACATAATTAATCCATCATGTAAACAAATAACCACATCACTATCTCATAACCAATATAAGTCATAAAGATCAATCAAAGTAATAAAAATCATATTATAACCATGATAATCCATGTATTTAAAGGTTATAAAACATAGGATAAAATTAGGATGTAACACATAGTCAAAACTTGAAAGTGATTGGATGCATCTGTGAGGATAATCTTATTGTTCTTAAGGGAAAAAATGGAATGAAATTTGGAATGCATGAAATCAAACCATGAAGGGTAGAGATGAACCATCAAATCCTAAATTTATTTAGTTGAGTCCTATAAGTAACCCCCAGAGTATTTTCTTCTTGTCACAATGATGGAGAAATAATGACATGTTTTCTCTCACAACCAAATCTCACTTTAGGGATGAAACATTAGTCAATATAACATTTATCTTTTGACATGTGTGATTAATAGATGAAACGTCTTCATGGACAAGTGAAAATGGGAATATAAACATAATATTGGCATTTATCTATATTTTTAAAGGACCAAAATTTGAAACTTTTAGGCAGATGGATGCATGCCTGAAGAGAATCTTATCATTCTTAAGGACAAAAACAAAATGAACTTTGGGTAGGCTTTATAGGATAAATTTGAAGGGTAGATACAAATTATCAACACCTATAGTTTCATGGGTGAGTTCTATTTTGACCCCCTATAAGGATTATCTTTCCCTCTATATGTTTGATAAATTTTGGCACATTTTATCTTGTAACTAAATCTCACTTTAGGGACTAAAATTTGGTTAGTATACCATGTTTCTTTTGACTCGTGCACCCAATAGATGAATCATCTTCATAGAAACATATAGATGGGAATATAATTAAAATATTATCCTTCATCATCCTTATATTAGGTTTAATATACTAAATTTTAAGTCAGCCAAATGCATCCCCAAGGAGAATCTGGTCATTGTTAAGGGAAAAAATGGAACAAACTTTAGGCAAACATTGCAGGCAAATCGTGAAGTGTTGAGATGAACCGTCAAATCATAAAATTTCATGTGAGATTAATCTAATGAATTTATATAGGATTATCTTCCCTTAAAATGATATAAAAATTGTATCATGTTTTCTCTCACATTTAAATAACACTCTAGGGACCAAAAGTTGGTCATAAGTATGTTATCTTTTAACTCATGTGCACAATCAACTAACCATCTTTGTAGACATGTCTAAATGGGCATATAAATGTAGGAATTAATTTTTTTCCCTTTAATAACTCCCAAATTTAAATTTTTTATGTAGATGGATGAATCCCTAAAGATAACATTGTCATTATTATTGTGAAAAATTGAATGAAAATTATGAAGCTATTTTAGGCAATCTGTGAGGAATAGAGAGAAACCATCAACTCCTATAGTTGCATGTAAAATTCATTTGATCACCTCCTAGAGGATTATATACCACTTGTGATGATAGATAAATAGTGGCATATTTTATATTGTATCCAAATATCACTTTAAGGACCAAAATTTTATCAATAGAATGCATATCTTCTGACTCACATGCCTAATCGATGAACCATCTTCATGGACTCATACATATGGGAATATAAACACAATATTGGTCTTCATATGATTTTTATAAATCCCTTTATTTTATAATTACAACTAACTAGACATATCCCTAAAGAGAATCATATCATTTTAAAGGGAAAATTTTGAATGAACTTTGTGTAGACATTGTAGGAGAACCATGAGGGGTAGAAATGAATTATCAACACCTACATTTTCATGAATAAGTTATTTGAGGACCCCATATAGCACTATATATTGGAAAACTAATATTTTTGGGTTACTTTATTGGCTTACATTGTTCCATATTAAAAATAATAAATATATCTATTTTTTAAATACAACAAAGTATTTAAAACTTATGTTGTGAAAATAATATAAATTATATTTATTATTTACCATGATTAGTTGAAAATGTGGATTTGCTAGTTACAGCTATCTACACCCTTTATAAAGTCATTTTTAAATTTATAAGGATGAACATCATGACATTGATAATTATTCAAATCTAAACTAAGCATTTTGTGAGGAAATTTTGTAAAGAGAAGAAGTGAGGTGAAAAGGAAGTTACTAGATGTAAAATTATTTCTCAAATAATGGGCAACAATAAAAAAAATACAAATTATTATCAAAAAAATATCAAGAAGCTATGTCAATAATATTAAGGAGTGTTAAGGATGAATTCCTACTCCATGTGAGAAATCAAGAATCTCCTAGCTAATCTTGGAAACTTCTTGAATCAATGCATGAAGGTACTAGAATTTATAAAATTATCAAACTTAATCTTAAACTCATGGAAACCCCCCATGAAAGGTGATGAAAAAGTTGTTAATTTTATTGATAAAATTAAAAAGTAAAATCATGGTTAGATGGATGTAATTGTAATTTAATTCAATATCAACTTCAATATTTTGTCTTTTAGTTAAATATACAGTAGAAGTTTCAAAATTTATTTCCATTCTTGACTCTAAATATCAAATCAAGGAAGACATCCTCTATCTCACTACCCTTTCAGCTATTCTCATTAAAGAAGAGCAAGTGATCATGAATTTAAATTAAAAATATAATGCTACGCATGAACTTTTCATTCATAAAAATTTCCCCCAAAATCATGAAAACCAAAAATTTAGATCAAAATTTAAATAAAAACCATCCAATGTCAATAATAAGAATGGGAACAAGAAACCTATAAATAATAACTATAATGTCAAATTTAATGGTAATTGTAATCTTTGTGGTAATTTTGGTCATAAAAAATAATATTTTTATAAAAAAATATGGTCCAAATTACAAAAACATTACAAATAACAAAGGGAAGAATTTTTCTAATAAAAAAAATTGAAAAACAAAATTAGAATCAAAATAGTAATCAAGATCATAATTCTAATATTGTTGTTGTTTATGTTGCTTTCTTTGTTTCTAATGATAATGAATGGATTTTAGATAGTGTTTTTTATCATCAAATGACATACATATCTAATATTTTGTCTTATACTAAAAATATTTATGAAAGGATATATTTAGAGGATAATTCATTTTTATAAGCAACAAAATGAGGTAGGGCTAAATTTGGAAATGGATTCTTAAACAATGTTTTTTATGTTCTTAAACTTAAGAAAAATATTTTATCCTATTCTTATCTTCTGCATGATAAATTAATTATAAAACTTCTTAAGGATAAGTGGTGCATTAAAGATAAATTTGGTTCTTTAATTATTGAAGGTAATCAAAAGAATGGTATTTATATTTTTACTATTTTCCTTCTGCATATTGTCTTTCCTTCAAAATTTTAAATGAATCTCAATTATGGCATGAAATTTTGGACATGTTAAGTTTATAAGTATTTTTTATATGTCTCATCATAATATCATGGTTGGAATTGGACTAATATCTCTCCTCATCATAAAACTTATTAAGGTTGCTTACATAGTAAGCAACACACTCAACCTTTACATAAACATCAAGATGTAAGCTCTTCTCATCCTTTAGAGATTAGTAATAGTGATGTAAGAAGACCTTTGTAAGTTCCTACTCTTAATGAATCTTTATTTTTTTTACTTTTATTGATGATCACACAAGAATTATTTGAATTTATTTTATAAACAAGAAATTTGAAGTATTGTCTAAATTTAAAGTTTTTTTTTTTAAAATTATTCTAACTTAAAAATAAAGATATTAATAAATAATAATAGTGGTAAATACATTAGTAAATAATTTTATTCAATTTTCATTTCATGTGGTATTTAAAGAGAGTTAACAACTCCCTATTCTCCATAGTAAAATGAAAGTATTGAGAGGAAACACATGACTATTCTAGTAATGGCTAGAAATGTTAGATTCAACAAGTGTTCTTAATTTTATTTGGGACAATGACATGGACACTTATATACCTATTATTAATGAGTTCCTACTAATGGATTATATCTTTTTACTCATCTAGAAAAGTGGTTTGATAAAAAACCTAGTGTCACTCACCTTAGGATAATTGGAAGTCCCACTTATTTTTTTATTCATAAAGTTAAAAGAAAGAAACTTGATCTTGCTTCCTAATCTTGTATTTTCATAGGTTATGGAGGTATAACTAAAGTATCAAGGGTGTACGATCTATCTAAATTATAAATCACTAAAAACATAAATGTTCATATTACTAAAAACCCTTTCTATGAGTGTTATGTATAAACCTATTAAGTTTTCTCTTACAAATAATTAGACACTTATGTTCCTCATTATGAAGAAACAAATACCTGAGAGGAGTATGATATAAGTTTGGATAAATTTTAGTTTGAGGAGGCGCCTTGTGTATTTTGTATTTAATTTAATATTCTAATCTTGAAAATATTAATAAAATGAAAAAAATTCAACATACTTATCATGGGTTAATGATTCTTCATGAATGTGAACCTAAATATTTTGAGGAATCCATTCAAGATGATATAGAAAAATATGCGATGCAATCTTAATGTATATTCTTAATTAAAAACTAGACTTGGGAACTTATCCCTCCTCCTTATAAAAGTAATATTATTAATTCTAGATGACTTTAAAAAATTAAATATAACTCAATTGGGAAAATTAAAAATTTAAATCTAGGTTAGTTGTTCAAGGCTTTACTCAAAAACATAGAATTGACTATGTATAAACCTTTTATCTCTAGGCAAAATTGAGTACTGTTAGACTACTTATTTCTTTTGCAAATCAAAATGGTTGGGAAATATACCAAATAGATGTTAAAAATTCTTTCTTAAATGGTGAACTAGAAGAAGAAATATATATGACTCAACCCAAATATTTTTAAGAATATAAGAAAGAACATTATTTATGAAAGTTAAAAAAATATTTATATGATTTACAACAAGCTCGTCGATCTTGGTACTCTAAAACCAATAGTTACTTTTAAAAACTAGGTTTTTCTAACTGTTATTCTAATAACAATCTCTTTGTGAAAATTGAAAATAGTCATATTATATTAAATGTGTTATATGTAGATGATCTTATCATTAATAGTGGTCAAACTAATTTGATTCTTAAATATAAATATAAACTAAGTAAATCTTTTGAGATGAATGATCTAGGCATGGATTTTGTTGACCAAATTTAACTTTTAGGTCAAATTGGGACCCCTATAGGTAAAAACTTAAATTTTAGGTGTTTTAGGGGCATAATATAGATGTAAAAAGGTGTTTAATAGGCTAATTGATGTCATTTAATGTTATAATAGCCTTGGTCCTTAGTCATTTTAATCTTTTAAATTATTTTGAGTCATTTTGAGGTAAAAAAAGGGGCATTTAATGACTTATAAAAACTTATTTGGAAGTTTGAAGATTTAAAAAGGTGATTACACATGAAATGTGTCCTAAGAGGTCTTAATAAACTATCAAAACTGAAAAGTGGTAGGTTCTTTATAGGAAAGGGTTTTTTTTTTTTTTTGGAAAAAGGTGAGTTTGGCACTTGTACAACCCATGGGGAAATGTGCCACATGGGATAAGATCATGGTATATACATTACAATTGCTAAAGATTATTTACACATTTTAAGTGCTCTGTAAGTTCCATTTTTGGCCCAAAAATATTCTACTCCTTTTTCACCCTTTTTGGCAAGTAAAAGTAGTCTTTAGGTTTGTACTTGATATGGCCAACAAAGTAGGTTTCAGATCAAACACCTTGGGGAGGTGAAATTAAACTCAAATAAATTAATTTAAATATAAATATTGTGAATAATTTTGGCTGATGCTTCATGAACCATCCTCAATAATTTGGCTATACTTTTTTGCTTTTCGTTTCATGCACCCTATAGGTTTTACTCCATTTTTAGCAAGTTCATACAAACTAGTTATTAAGGTTGATTCCAAATGATGTTATATTCCTTATATAATGTTACCCATGATTTTTTTCATGTTACAAGTTGATTTTATGAGAAAATCATCTCAAGTTTGTAGATTGGTCTCATATGGGATGACATACAAGTTTCCACCTTTTTTTTTTGTATTTCCATGCTTGTTCATGGCTTCAAGGGGTTTTTTGAAATGTTTAAAAAGCATTTAAACTCATATTAAATAAATATTAGGTTGAAATTAATCTTAACATGCATACTTGAAATGTTAGAGGGCTTGGTAAAGTTGAAAAACACCTTCTAGCAGGAGAAGAATGATTTCAAGCCCATAGTCCCTAAAAATGGAACACAAAAGTCCTAACACTTTTGTCAAAATCAAAAAACATGGTTTTCATGAGACTAAAATAATCTAGGTGTAAAAAAAATGAATCCTATATTATGGATAAGGACTATGATAGGTTTGGGAGGCAGGTGGCAATTGGAAAGTGGTTTTGGGAGACCTAAAAAATGCACTTTCATACACGAATTTTGGGTAGTGATTACCTACAGGTCTGAGCCCAAATAGACTCTTCACCCAATGTTAAAATTACAATCCATGATTTCATGTTTGGATGGTTTTTATGGTGGACAAATAATATGTTTAGGATATATTGAAATGTAGAGAAGCGATCAAGAAAGTCATTTTGACCCTCAAACCTGTAGTTAGGCCTATTGAGCATGCTTAGGCCTAAATCCAAATGGAAAGTAATTCACATTTATAGATTTTTATATTATTTAAAATAAATTTGGGAATTATTTTTGGATCATATAAAATGTTTTATAACTTTTGGTTTGCAAACAAAACACAAGAAATCCAATTTTGAGCTCAAAACTCTCTTAGGCCTGTAAGAAATAGAAGGAAGAGCTCCCTAGGTTAATTTTGGTTTCTCACAAAATTTTTGAGGTTGTGCATTGGGATATAAGTATTTATGGTAAGTTTAGAAAGGTATTTAACTATGTTATAATTAAATTTATTGGCAGTTCCAATGTTAGAGCTCTATGAACAAAGCTTAAGTAGGAAAACTACCTAAAACCCTTGCAAACCCTCAGTCAAGACCAATTTGAATAAATGGAGTTATAAATATATTATAATGGACCATTTTTACTATTATTATGATTTTAAATTGTATATTACTCCCTAAATATACTTCCCAAGCTTTTGGACTATATAGAACTGTACGAATAAGGTGTAAAATAGGGTTTTATTGACTATTTTATATGTTTTTCAAGATACAAGAGGTTTAAAGAGATAAAAATCACATGAGAGGGAATATTAGGACTTAATATAACTACCCATGTCAATTTAATTCCTTGAAATATATCCTAAGTGTCTCAATTAGGTTTTTCATCTTAGCCAGTCAAAACTGGCATATTATACAAGCTAGTGAGAAGGGTGGAAAACTTCAAGTGGAGTGGTTTTAGGGTGTGATTTATGCTTCCAAGGACATGCATGGTATTTAAAATTTTCATAAACTAAATCCCACATATTTTAATGGAAAATTAAATACAAATTTGAGGCCAAGTGTGCAGGGTGCATGAAGGAAGAATGTTTTGGTCTATAGATGATGATGGCTCACTTCTAGATGATTCCAAAGGACTAGGACTAAAACCAATGCATAGAGAGGCATGTATGAAATCCATCCCATTAATTTAAATAATTTTACCTATTATTATTTATTTATGAGGTGTTCATATAGGGCTAATCATGAAGGAATTTTTCTTGAGACAACACAAGAACTTTCATGCCACTTTTCATGAGTTTTATGCCTTGTATGGACACTTGGGATTCATGACCTTGAATTGTTCATCCCATATCATTTTATCATGAAAAATTAACTAATTATATTATCTTTAAAAGTTTCCATATTACTCTTGGACTTCTCTCTTCTCCTCTCTCTCTCAAGCTCTATAAGAACTAGCCATTTTGGTCATTATAGCTTATGTTCCATCTGAGTATGGTGAAGCCCTACTCATTTGAATACCATTTTATCAATAATACCATGGATTTTTATGTCTTAATAAATTTTTTCAATGTGTTTTGCTTTAATAATGGATCTTTCTTAGTGAAGACTATGGATTCTTCGGCATGTTATCTCATTCTTTCATCCTATTTGTAATTGGAAAGCTTCTTCTTACAAGGCATGTGAAGTGTTATAGGAAATGTCAAGGATTGAGTGAGTTAGTATATTCACTAGTGTTATTCAATTCCTCTTATCTATTCCTCCTATATTTTCACATTCATCCATAACCTCATAATGTAACATTGATGTGAGAAGGTGAAGATTAAAGGAGTGTATTTTAGTTAGTCCTTTATTCTCATGTGTAACATGTTGTTGGTTAGAATTCATCATATTATTTGTTATATCACCTCCCTTATAATAATTTTCTTTTATTCACCTCTCTCCCTTTTAACCCCCAAAGTTTAGGTATAGTGGTGATCTAAAGTGGTACATTAAGGGAGTTAGCCCTATCTAGAGATTCACTTCATTCCTAGGCCACCCACAAGCCTAGAGTCATTTCCATTATGCCACTTGGATGAGAAGATATTTTAGGATAAAAATTCTAGGATAATATCTCCTCATCCAAGTGGCATAATGTTTCCATTTTTTGAGGCCTCAAAAAATTTCCATTTCAAGGAGGTGTTTCCATTTCGAGTTTAGAAAAATGTTGGGCCTCATAAAATTTCCATTGAGGGGAAGTGTGCATGAAAATGTCACCTCATAATGACCATTTGTTCCTCCCAATTTGTAAACTTAATCTCTATTGTAAAATCATTTTATAAAATCACCCTATGTGAGTTCACAATGTACCTAATAATATTATTTTTTTGTAATGGACATCCTTATGTTATAAAAGGCTCTGAGTGATTGTATGCTTATCCATGATAAATTTGGGATGTATTCCCACTATCATGCTAGCCTAAATCACCCTATGTATTTTATGGATTCTAAATAATTTTTCATAAAAAGATGATGAAGATATGATGGTGTATAAGTCCTTTAAATGTTACATGCTAGCCTAAACTCATCATGGACGGTTTATGGATTTTAACTAATTTTATATAAAAAGGTGACTCTAGCATGTATCCCCACTAAACATTAAAGGGGAGTGTTAAAAGTTAATATTTTAAGGCCTACTCTAATGGCCCATATTGTTCCATAGTGAAAATAATAAATATATTTATTATTTAAATATAAAAAATCATTTAAAACTTATGTTGTGAAAATAATCAAACTTAAATTTATTATTTACTATGATTAGTTGAAAAGGTGGATTGGTCGTGTTAGTATAATTTCTTAGAAACCCATCAAAAAATGCTAATAGGGGATAGTTGTGCACAGATAAATACAAAAATAGAAAAGATGAACTCACAAAAACTTCACATTCATCCAAGCATGAAATAAAAAATAATACTCATGAATTGTATACTTATAATAGTAAGTGTTAGTTTTACAATTAATCCAAACCATATCGATGCAAGAAACATAAGGAAATGTAAAGGAAAATCATTTTTGAATCTCTATATCGACTCAAAATTTGAAACCTTTTTTCAGTACAAATGAGCAATATTTATAGAGTTTTACCAAGAATATATTGCTTCACATTCCAATGGTTGTTAGGATCCAAAATAAGACTTTTCATATTCCAAATACTTTTGATGTACAATGAGCATCAAATACAAACAAAAATAATATTACATGTACAAAATGGTGTGAAATTCACACATTTCATACAATTATCCACTATGATTTTATAGCTTTGTTATACTACTAACAATTTACCAGATTTAAATCATTATATTATCTTGAGACAAAGTCACAAGAAGTGTATTTCATATTGGATCTCATAAAATTTCCTTTTGTAAAGGATCATATTGAAAAAATTATTCATAATTATAATTCAAAGTGCCACTTATTATTTTTTACCTCTTTCACACTATTTTTATACCCTTTTAGGTTTTAAACTAAGTATCAAACCAATATATTACCCTTATAGGTTTATATAGAATAACATAACTAGGCAAATTCCCTTTATGAGTTTTTAACTAATTTGACCCTGATCCTAATGTTTCAATTCTTTTTGTTGAAAAAAATCAAAAAACCCAAAATTGACATGTGTGAAGTACCTATAAATATGGTGGTGGCATTGATTGCATTGGATAAATTAGAGGAGGATGCAAATATGACTATACTTGAGTTGTGGTTGGATTATCTAGTGTTAGCAGTGTTTACAGATATTGGGTCATTGGTTGTAAAGTTGTGACCATCTTCCTTTGATGAAGCTCCTATTGAAGCTAGTTTGGAGAGATGAACTGGGGTTCCTAGATAATGTCTACAACATATTTTTCCTAATGTGCCAAGTCCTTTTTGTACATTATATAATTAGTGAGAAATTCCCTCACCATACTAAGCATTATGTGTAATGATATTTGGCACACCATCAAATTATGAATATCTTCATCTTCCATGATGGTGAGGAGTGCCCCAATGTTTAACATTTTATGAAGGATTTCTTAGGACAACTCTTCTAGGCAATCTACATGCTTATGTGTTTGTATGCCAACAAATTTTTTATGAAACATCTCATTTTTACATGTTTGTAGCTTATGAATGATATTATCTCATGATTCAAGTGACCACTTGAGTGTGATGTCCAATGTGTTAAAGGTAGCCAATTGATCCTCCATCACTATTTTAGATTTATATCCCTTATTAAACTTTGGTTTAGATTCAACCCATGAAGTATTCAATTATTTATTCTAGTTGAGAATCCATTATGTGATATGTTGATATTGGAGTGAAATTGTATCTAAGACTTGTTCATACTCTTCTAATAATTCAAAAATTACTTTAGTCTTTACCTGAATATTTTGCCCTTATGTGTGAAGCTATTGCAGCTTCTAAGTAACAATATAATATTTGTGAGCCTATGATAAAAGAGATGATAATTGTTTATCTTCAAATATCACTTGGTAACCCAAGAATTCAATGACCAATATAAGGAAATTATTATCAATGCCCTGACACACTTTGGTGAACCAGAGGTGCATGCCTGAATTTCCTCCTATAGCTATGATACTTTTTATTCTAAGGTCAAATCCTTATACATGATATATTGTTAGAAGGTTGGTTTCCCTTCAATTTTCTTAGATAAAGGAAACTAGGAAACATAAAGATATGCTTCCTACACTATTTTATCTAAAGCCAAACTCTATGTCACATTCATGACAAGATCCTTCCTAATTTATGCAATTGGAATAGAAAATGTTATTTTGTGAGTGGTCATTACCAACACATCCCACAGCCATTATCTAGGGAGTTTTTACTTTTTTGAGATGCCTCCTCTTTAATATACCCTTAGCTGGCCCCCAAGCCTTTTGATGTAGTATGTAGTTGTTGGGATTTAAGTATCACACCCTTATGTAAGGAATTTGTTGTGTCTTTTTATTTTGTGTTTCACTTTGCATCTACCTTGGATTTGAGATCAACTTATTTTTTAGTTTTGGTGTTATCCTCTACCTTATCTTTACAATCTACCTATATTTTATTCTTGGCCTCTTTCTCATGAAATTTCTTCTTTGCTTGTTATTCTTACCTACACAAAAATTATTTTTCTCTTTTTACTTTTACCTTAGCTACTACCTTAGCTTTAGATTTCTTATGTTGTGCTACTTTCACCTCTTAACTAGCTCATTTTGTGTATTTGTTCATATCTTATTCTTCCTTAAACTTCTTTTTTTGTTCACCTTGTGCTATTTTATGTGCCTTTTATGCCTCTACTTCATCCTTCTATGCAATAGCTTCTTCCTCCTTTATGTTGTTCTACTCCTCTTGCAACTTCTTATATTCCTCATCTTCAACATATTTATGCTTTTCTTCCTTCTTTGTCTTTCTCCTTTCTTCCTTATGAGCCTTACTCATAGATACTTTCCTTGTATTTCATAACTTTACTTGTACTTCTATAGCTTGTTTATAAGTTTTGATGTCTTCCTATTTGACTGACTACTCAGGCTCAAATGGATCCATAGATGCAATATCTGCATGTTCTTGTGAAGGAGAAGATGAAAGAGATGACTCCACCAATAGGAGATTTTTAGCTAAGGACTTTGTCCTATAAGGTGGTAGTAGTTTTTTCATCAACCTCTTATAGGCTTGATTTATTTCTTGTTGTTGGGATGCTAGAGTTGGAGATTTTTATGGTTGATCTTCCCCAATAGTGAGAGGATCGATAAAAGAGACCATACATTCCCTAGTTGATTTTTAAAATTTTGGAAAAATATGGATCCTCTACTTGCACACCAAATGTTGTAGTAGAATATCTTATTTAAATGATAAATTATATACTTCTATAGATCATACACCTAGATCTGACTATTATGGGAAGGTTGTATACACTCTGTAGAATTTTATGCATGGATCTGTTTGAAATAATTTTAATTTAGAAGTGTTTATTCTTTGATATTGCCTAACATTATAGATTATTATGGAAGGTATAGGCATGGTAATGTTAAAAAAATTATTTTCTTGCCTATTTTTACACTTTCAATTGCAAAATACTTATAGAATAAAAATCCATTTTTTTCTTCTTGATCATAAACTTTTTTGCCTATATCTATGAGCATAGATTATAAATCTTCCTACTCTTTGATGCCAAAATTTGTAAGATATAATTCTATTATAATTTTTGGGATATGGTTATGATCCAACCATGATTGAATGTGGGGTGTAATATTCTTTTTTGGAGGTGGTGAGGCTCTATGTGATGGTGCCTTCCTTTTGCTCATAGTAGTATGTGACGAGGTTGCTTTTGTTTGTGGTGATGCCTACACCTCTACTTGTTAGTGATTTATAGTTTGTTGTAGTAATGTATGTTATGATCATGGAGGCATTAATTTTAATGGATGTATTGAGAAGTATCCAAGGTTTTATATCATAAAACCTTGTCCTGCACATCAAGTATAGTGATGAAAAAGGTAAAGAAGTGATGGGTGCCTCCTAGAGCTCATGCAATCTAATCTGAATGCCATCATGTAGTTTTGTAATAGAATCATGTTTTCCTAGATATTTTATTACATATATGTGGATATATGGGTTAAAATTAACCATTTTTATAGTTTTTAGCCACTAAACATTGGACTATCCTAGCTACACACAATAGTGCCCTATTTTAGCCTAGATAATATTGGAAAATTAAGTCATAGGTTAGAAGTCTATGTTAGGATTGACCAATCTCTTAGGTGACTTCCATTGTGTGATAAAGAAAATAAGAACCAATAATTGGTACTAAAAGTTTTATGATATGTTACTGGTAACCTTATCAATATTTTTAATGAGTTTATAAACAAATTTTTTTGGCCAATTAAAATCCTCATTGAGCCTAAACATGCAACCTTACCACTCATGAAATTATGGTTGGATTAATGAATGTTTTTTAGTTTTATATATCTAATACAACCTTGAAGTCATATACTATGGTCATATACCAAACCAACACCCATTGAATCTTGTAGCCCATATCAAAATGTAATAGAATACAAAATTTTAAGAGATTCCATTAGAGAGATCAAAAGTTATTCAACTTTTAATTTCAAAACCCTAATCAAGGTTGTCTTAGGCTTGTACATGGTTGAGAGGCTATTAAAATGAAAAATTTGAGTTTCAATAGCTTTCCAATTAAACCAAAATTATTTTCAAGTCTTCCTAGACATAACACAACTCTTATAATAGTTATATGTGGAGGATCAAGCATAATGTGCTCAATAAATGCAAGTACATAGATTTTTAAACACTTTTCTAGGATTGTGTGATAGTTTGAATGAGTCTTAGGGCTTAAATAAGGATTTGAATTCTTAAAAAAGGAGTTGGTGCTCATATAAGGTCTACCCTAAACTATAACACCTTTCTATAATGACTTTGTAATGTAAATCCTCCCTCAATTGACTTCAAGCAACATATATCTAGACTTTTATATAAAGTCACTTGACTGTGTATGAAATTTTATAGATTTTACTCTTCCCATAGAATTTTGAGACTCGAAAAAGACTCATAGTCAAATATTATAACTCTTCTCTTGTTTGTAACATTAAATATAATCTTTCTATCACCTTATCAACTTCTAAACCATCTAAGGAACTTCCAACATAGACCAAAATAGAGACTTCTAACTATATAAAACAATTTTTATCACAATTTAAACATTACAACTTCCATAACTTATAGATAAATTATCAAAATATATTCTATATAAATAAATCATCCCCACACATGCATGATCATATTAAAAATAACATTCAACATGTTTCACTCTATCAAAATAGATGTAACTAGCTTCTTTTATGTTTACCCTTTAATAGAATTCACTCTTCATTCACACATATTGTGAATAATATGCCATCTATAAATAGATTGAATACTCTCACTTCTAATTCATATTTAAGGGTTCCAAAAAAATAATATAATAATTCCCTTTTATTCATACATTGAGCAAATAACTCTCACCATACATTCACTCTCACAACAAGGACAAAGTTTCTAGTTTATTTCTTGTTCTTTGTCTTCTCAACAACTCTACCTCCTCAATGCAATACCACCCTCTCTATCATATAATGAATATTTAACTCTATATGTATTTTTAACAATGTCTACATTCATGCATAATGCTCTTCTCTTCATAATTACCTCCAAGAAACTAATTTCAATGTAGTAGGTCATTTCTTACAATATGGTTTTGATTCTTGTCTTGTTTTGCCTTATATTGAATCATAAATACTAATGACCAATCAAAGTGATTAAAAATGACCCATTAGGTATCATAATACATTTTAAATCATTATTAAACCACTAAATCCTCATAGAATATCCACAAACTAGCCTAACACACATTCATAAATTCAAACATTCAAAAGTGGATTTTTATTAGTAAACCAAAATAAGCTTTAAACACACAAGATAGAAAGACTTAACACATTCTAAAACTTTATTAAAAGGTAGTTAAAGAACCCTTAAAACCTTGACAATAAAAAATCAACTGTCCTTTATCATTTTTTCTCTCCTTCCATTGATGATTCTACATCATACTCCTTAAAAGGGAGAAAATTGAATGCCAACTCAATATCCTTCTTTCTCTTCTTCCAATTTTTCTTTAGTTTCATCTCTTTGTTGACTTCTTCATAGCCTTCCCCATGGTTACCTTTATCAACTTTTTACTTTCTAGTCTTTATCATTTTTCACTTTTCTTTCTTCTTCCATCTTTTTATCATCTCTTTCTCTTATGCAAGTCTCCATGTGTATGTAATCATAAATTAATCATGTCTATAAATCAATCCTAACTTGGATAAGATATGTCATAACATACACTTATGATTGGGGACACATTAATAATTAGGAACATGATCAATATGGGGATCCACTAGACCTGATTAGGGGATCTCTTCCCATAATACACTATGCTAGGGAGGGTTCCAAAGCCTTCAATTAAGCACAATCATGAAATAATCCTTAGGGAGTCCTATGTTTTGATATCTCACCAAAATAATAACAAGTAAAGTAAAACATAATCTAGTTCTCACCAAAGCATGTGGCATAAAGTGGGGTTTATAAACAATAAAAGTAAAGATACATAAGAGGAATATACTCATGTCAATGGATATAGAATCCTAATGCATGGAAGAGAAGTAAAAATGCATATCTATTTACTTGTACAAAGCAGGAAAAAAGTTAGGAATACTTACCTTTGAAGATTAACCCATCGAGCCTCAATCTCTCCCTTAGCCAAGGTTCTTCACAAGAGGTTGTTGTGGTATGTAAGGATGACAAATACAAATCAGCTCTAGGTACACAACCTATTAATGCATCTAAAAGGCTTCTCCACAAGATAAGATCCTTATCTCCAAAGAAAGTATGAAACCCTAAGCTTTCTCCTCAAGTATAATGGTAGATAAGCAAATGTGCAATATATCTTACTTATTATTCTCTTCTCTAAACAATGGTGAAATGAAATTGTATATATAGGTGGTTTTAACCCTAAGCCATTCTAAAAGTTTTGGCTGATAGGATCGACTAAATTGACCTATCACAAATTTGGACAAGAATTCACTAGGTCATGGGATAGGTCAACCAAGAGGCAACATAGACCCTAAGTGAATTTTACCCAGAATTGTATAGGGTCAACCCAATAAACTTAGTACAATAAATAGAAACTAAAAGCTATACAAGTTCAACCTAGTCAACCTAGTACAACTGATAGTAATAAAGGGGCTAAGGTTAGGAAAAGGAAGATAAAAAGTATGAAAATGATTTAGGAGTGTGTAATAGAGAATAACAAGTTTAGGGATAAGTTTTTTAGGAGATAAATGTGTAGATAACATATGGAAAAAGGGACAAGAATCTTACAAAGCACCAACAGTCTTCCCACCCCTTTCCTAGTGAACCCCTTAAGGTGTGTACTTAGATATATTGAGACTCAATGGGTTCCTACAAGATAAAAAGTGTTAGTAAGTGATAAAATTTTGAAAATATTATGTGTATACATATGCCCTACTCAAAGTTCATCATGTGTCACATGAGTGCAATACAGGATGGTGCTTCCATAATAGAACATGATAACACATAATATTGATGGTAAATAAACTACAATAAGGATAAAATAAGATAAATGAAACGATAGAATTTAAAAACACATATCTTACCTAACTTAGTGTTGTAGATAAATAAGTAGTTTGTAATAGAAGTGAAGGCATCTAATGTGAATAACATGAGGGAAAACTATAGAAGTTAGTGCAAAAAATAACCAAAAATATAAATTTTTGGAAGATAGGCATATAGTATTATAAAATATTCTCTATGTCATCATGATTCCAAAATAATTTATGGTTTGAAAAATGGAGTAGTAGAAATACAAATATAGGCAAAACAAGAAATCTGATGAAAAATATTTGAAAGATTAAGATGTTTGAAAATTAAGTTTAAATAAGGTCAAAGATAAGTCATTTGTTATGTTTGACTTATGAAGGAGAGAAAAAGAGATATGAGAGACCAAATGAGCTAGGATGGTGAGGAGATGATAGGCAAGATGAGAGGGACTCCCAATAGTGACAATAGGGGTAACAGAGGTAGGCAATTGAGAATCTCATACAAGTTTTTAAATATTTTATTAAAATTAAGTGTTTAAAGAATTTATAGGAATCAAAATGAAACCAAAAAATTACTATAGGTAGGAAAAACTAAGTATGCAAATGTATTTGAAGGGATTGGTGTAATAACTACTAGAAGGCATTTATTACTTAAAATGTAAGTGTTCAGTAGATAGAAACAACTAGGTCAACCTAGCTAACTTAGTATGCTGAAATTTTGTAAAATCCACACTACTAACCTAGTAAGTATGTGTTGATGTAGTTTATTTTATAAAATGTTGGACTAGTAAAAAAATCCACTCTATTGACTTAGTACTAAGAGGAGAAAAAGTAAAGGGTCAACTTATCTTGTTAAGTTAACTTGGTAAAAAATAAGTTAATTCTGGTTAACCTAGTTTTAACTAAGTCACCAAAATAGTCAAAAAATACATGAAATAGGATGAAAGAGTGCTAGAAAGGACTAGAATGACCAGCTAAGTGATAAAATGGCCAAGTCGGCTAAAACTAGGTCAAATTGATTAAAAATTATTGAATTAAAGTAATTTAGGTTTGGTTTGTTAAAATTTAAAAAGAATTTATTTTGATTATAAATGACATGGATGATTTAACACATATTTTGTTTTTTTATAGTTACAGGGGCATCCTAGATTTTGGTGCTTAATGGATGAAACATGGCTCCCCAATTTATTAGATCAATTTTCTATTGGAGATCAAGATAGATTGATTGCCTTAGGTTTATGAGGTATTATGGAGATGGGTAGGATTATACTAAGTTTGTATTTTCTAGTCATGTTCATGGGAGCCTAGGAATGATTGAATAATACATTTAGGTGGAAGGTGGAGGGGATACCATAGAGGTGGGTATCACTTTGGAGGATGTTCATGTTATCTTAGGACTACCTATAGCAGTTACACCTATGGTTATGGGAGTACTAGATAGTGAGGAGGAGAGGAGAGTCATAGCCATATGGGTGATAGGCTCATAGAGGATATACCATAGATTGAGAGTTAGTTTATTTGATGTTTATACTTTATAGATTTTGGACATCTAGAAGGTAGTGATAGGACTTGTGATAGCATGGCTTTTATGTCACAAGTTAGATGGAAAGGTACCACTATTTATGATAGCCATATTCTAGGTGATATTGGAGGATGTGGTGTTATATAACTTAGGCTCTATCATCTAGGTACAAATTATGCATGAAATGTATGGGATGTTGTCTAGAGGGTAGAAGTTGATAGGGCATATTATATTGTCAAGCACATGGATATATGAGAGGTTCCCTATGTATCCACCAACTAGGTTACCCCATGTGGTAGATGATAGGTTACCTTAGTATAGATGTGGCTATAGGATCATGTAGTACAGATCATGCCCCATGTTCTAGTATTACAGATGGTGAGGTAAGCAGACATTGTATGGTAGCCTTATGGGCACATTGCTATGATATGGCTGAGTTGGGAGATAGTAGCACTAGTATTGGCATGGACAAAGATTATCGACCATTATACATGGTGGATAGAGCCACATATAGTGGCATGCGTACCAGGTTAAATGGGATTCCCTCACCTAATAGTGTCAATAGTGGTGCCCACATTTTAGGCCTAACATGTGAGAGAGCTAAGGGGGAGAGGAGGATTAGGGCCACTGATTATTAAGAAAATGATTAGGCCATGTCATGAGAGATCATGGATAGGTCAAACATGATGAGCATTAGAGAAAAAGGAGATAGATGCAGAAGTAGGAGTGCTAGAGGTACCACCACCATCATGACATCAAGAGAGAGAAAATACTATCACTATCCTAGATGACCCATCATGTAGGGTAAGATAGACTTGGGTGATAGACAAACCACTCGAGCATAGACTAAGATGAGCATAAGTGGTAAATTCCATATTTAATTTTGGGTAGTAACCTATATAGTAAATTCTTGGAGGACACACTGATGGAGAGATGGTGGTAGGCAACACATAGATAAGTAAAAATAGATGGTTAAAGTTTTCTTAATTTATTTGAGATAGAGTATAGATAGATAGATTTTGAAATATATCAATGATTTAATATCTATTTGGTTGTATTTTTTTAGGTGTTGCAGAGGAGGATGAGACTAGATAGGGGTCTCTAATGAGGGGAACACTCTACGATATCCTAGATGAGGTGGTAACACCATAGGACCTAACCACACTAGTAGATCCCATGGTACCATCTACCCCAACTCATATGAGCTGGTTTAAATAGTAAGAGAGGCTTCAAGGTGGTTACAAGTTCATAAAGAGGGGATACAACCACCAATAGGGATGGGCATAAGAGAGGTATATGCATGGTAGGCCCTAGCTTAGGAGAGATCCATACATCTAGCTATTGTGATATAGATGGGATAGGTATAGACCTTGAAGAGAGTAACACATATAGTGACCCTAAGCCACTTGGAAAAGGTATAGGCTTAGGTAGCTCATCTATAGGGGTAGGTATCAGGTCTAAGATCTTAGAAAACCTCTTTATAGTGTTCTATTCTAAGGAGTTAGACTGAGGCATCTATGGGTGGAATGGATAGGCCACAAGATGGTCATGATGGGGTCCAACCATAGAGATGAAAATTTGTATATGGTTGTACTTTTGTACTAAAACACATGATATATATATATATATATATATATATATATATATATATATATATATATATATATATATATATATATAATTTTGGCAATTGGATGATAATTTTATGTGTTTACATTATGGTTGTGGTTGTGGATGCTTGGATATATTTATTTATATCACATGTATTTAGATTTATTTTGTATATGCTATAGGAAATATATGAGTTGTGGTTTCTTTTCTAACACTATGAAGGACACATGCATGGTTAAAAATTAACAAGTGAAAAATATTTGGATAAGTATAATCAATCAAAAATGTACTACACATTATTTCATGTTAGGAAATGTGTAATAACATGAAAATGAATAAGTATAAAGAAAAAAAGGGTGGTAATCAAGAAGGTAAATTTTTTTTTTAAAACCATAAAAAGAGCATTTGACACCAAATTAAAATAAGTAAAATCACACTAAAACATGTTGGGAAGTATGAAAGTAATGTAATAAAATAGAAAGCACGTGAAAGATCAATGGTAAAAAAAAATTAATTAATTCAATCAATCATACTAAATCATGTGGGGAAGTATAAAAGAAAAACAAAATTGAAAAAATTGGTCTTAAATTTATCACACTAATTCAAGCTGAGAAGTATGAAAAATTCAAAAAATGACTGGATTCTTACATGCAATCAAAAAATAAGAAAATAAAAGTGAAAGAGAAACAAAGTAAGCATAAAACATACTAAATCAAAATGGGAATCATGTCAATGATGTGTATATTCATAATCAATCAAATATTATCTCATATTTGACACGTAATTTTGTGGTGACTTAGATTATTAGAAAATTTTGTGAGGAAGGTCAGGTCCTATCCATGGTGTTACACTAAAATTCATAAAGGGAACAACAATGTGGTGGAATAAATTTGAAAATATCAAAACAAATGGATATTGGTAATAGGAATGTGAAATTGTGTTAATTTGTGAGGAAGGCCAAGTCTTATCCATGGTCTTACAATGCAACTCACAAATGGAATCCCTAGGGGAGAGATCAATGAACAAAATAATATTTCTCAAGAGGAAATATGAGGAATGTAGGATGTGAAAAAGGAAATTTAAAAATCATAACTTAGGCATTTTATGAGAATACCTTAGGAGATAGGAGGCATACTAAGGATATGAGAAGACACTAAGTGATTAGTGACCATCAATATACAAAGTAAACTTGTTCACTATAGACACAAAGTTGTGTAGGTAAATAAATGTGATACTAAGATAAAATCATGAACATAGATTGGTACAATAAAATTAAAATGGACCTATCTTCTCTGGATGTGTTCCCCATTCCTTAGGACCCCTTATAGAGCCATTGGTATACTACTAAGATTGGGTACTTGCATGAGAAACTAGGTAGCACTAAAAGATTTTTTATTTTCCTTTTCTAATTTGTTGGCCTACTACCACCCAATAGACCTTGGTTGTATCGTGAGGCCAACTATGGAGTTTGAGATTTGAATAGAAGAAGAAGATGTGCTTAAAATCATGTCTTTTAGTGTGATTTAAATTTTAATAATTTTGAATGTTTTCACCTTTTGTATCATTACCTTTTATTAAATGAATTGGCTTTTGAATGTTTTTTTAATAGTATTTTTAAGATTCCTCCTCCATACAGTCTTGGAATGATGAATCATGAGAGATAGAGTGATACACATGAATGAGATGTAGGCTTAGGATAAAGGAATCTAAATGATCAAAGACAAGAATGACTAGGACATTTAGGCTTAACTATGAACCAACATGTTATCTCAAGTCTCAACCATGTATATGCTTAGTCTGTGAAAATGAATAAAGGGCAGAAAGGAGATCCAAAGTGGAATGGTAAGAGGAAACTATAATGAAATAAATTGTTTGCTAATTGATCACATGGTATATAAGTATTGACTAAAGGGAACTAATTTTGTATAACCAAGTCACAATGAAAATTATATGTGTTGATAGAGATAAAAAAGAAAATAGTTATGAAAAGAGAACAAGGGAGTTTTTAAGAAATAAACTCAAGAAATAAAAATAAATTAATGATAAAGAATACATCTATAAATAAACATACATGACATTATGAGTAATATAGAATGCAAAATCAAAGTCACCATGTATAATAAATAAGAATTTGACACAATGTCAAATCATATAATAAATAGATAAAGATAAGATTGGAGTACACATCCAATCCAAATGAAAATTTAATAACACCATGCATGTGTTCATAATTATTGATATATTTTCCCACACATATTATCCAAAACATTTGATAGATCTCTATGAAGTTGGACATGAACTACAACTAAGGTTTCATCTATATTCAGTGGAAATTGGGAAAATACTTTACATCTAATGTCCTCAATAGAAAAGGTAGGAATGGTTGATGGATCATGATGAGAAGGGATATAAATTAAGGGATGATCATAAGGATGCATGGGATTGGATTCTATAGGAGATGAAGGGATCACTGGTGGGGAAGGATTCATGGCTGAGGAACTCATAAGTTGAGAAGGATCCATAGGTGAGGGAAGGTCCATGTGATAAGGATTCAAGGGTGGAGGAATATGAGGTGATAAAGGGACCATAGGAGGGGATAGAGCCATAAGAGGTAGAACCACGATAAAATAAGGGGGGTCTTCTTGAGAGAATGACCTATAAGATGAATGGTATAAGGTATAGGAATAGTTAATATATGATCTTTAAGGTGTTCTTGAAGGATGTGGCAATAATAGTGTGATGGATGCCAAAGAGAATACACCTCTCCATACTTAGGAATATAATTATGAAATATCTTTATGGGAAGGATATTTATTTCTGAGGACTAAGGGATAGAAGGATGCAAAGTGTCAATTTATTATCGTAGCTTGAGATAATGTATAGATGAATGATTATCTATGTCATAAAAGAAATAAATACATCTATGAGTAGGCTTAGTAAAAGTACTCAAAAGAGGAAGTGTAACAAAAGTGTAAGGAGTTTGGGAAGGATCATCATCCCATTTGGTGGGCAATGGAGCCATCTATGGTAAAGGAAGAAAACCATCACCAAGACAAGGTGGTGGTGGTGAAGGAAATATACTAGGTTAGATGGAAGGAGTGATGGGATTAGAAGTAAGGATAGACACAATTAAAGTGGGAATAGAAATGGGATCTACTAAGGGAGGGATGGGGTCTACAAAATGTTGAAGGAGGGTTGTATGCATCATAGGGATAAGCAGGCTATAGGGGTTAGGGTACCTAGCAAAGTGGTAAGGCCTAGTCATAATATGATCCTTAAGCATGCTCCTAGATGGTTTTTTAGAAATTAGAGGTATTTACACCATCTATACTCTATGATAAAGAGGAAAAATACTAAAATTAGGAACTATATATGATTGAATATGGGAAGAAGCACAAAAAGACTAAAGCAAAGAGGATTTGATAATGGATGATCTTGTCATCATGGTCTTGAACAAGACCTCCTAAGAATGGATCTTCTAAAGTATAACTATCATTTTAATCATGTGTATGAAGATTAATCATGTAGTTAGGGATGATGTTATCATCTGATGAGGTGTGATGATGTAATTTTGAGTCTTAGTCAAGATAACAGGGATGTCATGACAAGGTGGTTTGTGAGAATGAGGTTGTAAAGAAGTGAGAAGCTAAGAGATAAGTTGAGGTGAGAGATTAGAATTTTTAATATTTAGGTTTATCTCATTAGGTTCATCATCATTAAAATCTAAGAGGTTAGGATGAATGTTCCCAATTATTTTGGGATGAATGTTGTAACCTCGAGTGGAGTTGATGGGAAAGTTGAAGCATAAAGACTCACAGCATGGAACACTGGATAAAGGTTCAAGAATAGGAATATCTAAGATACATGGTCTTGGAATTGTTCAAAATTCCAAGGGTTAGTGTCACCTTGAATCCTATATATGGCTCAATTATGAGTGAATTTAATGCATTGGTAGGTAGAAGAAGTAACTACTCTCATACAATGAGTCCATAGCCTACCAAGAAAGATGTTATAAGATAGAGGAAAGTTAAATATCATCATCTTCAAATGAATGGTGATAGGTGGGATAGTAATGGGAAGCTAAACATAAACTAAATGAGTCATTTCTTTCTATCATAGCTTTGACACGTGTTACATGTAGATTTGAGATTGTATTTATAATATCTAAGGGTTTTGATAAAATTGAGAGATATAACACATGTGCCAGAACCTTCATCAATCAAGGCATGCTTGACTTGGATATCACTAATTTAGACACTAATGAATAGAGCAGAATCATCTAAACAAATTATAATCTCATCAAGAATCATGGAATCAATTGGAAACATTAAGGAGAGATAAGTATCCATTGTTTCATCAACATGGATAGACATCTCTTCACATTATTGTAATATGCTATCTTTAGATCCAGATAAGGTTGTTTCGCATCCTACTAGGGGAGGAAAAGGGATGTTTATTTCGAATAACATTTATCTAAGATAGTTTAAATGATGTAGAAAGGTCCTCATAAGATCAAGAAATGGAATTTGAGATGGGAGATTAGTGATTTCCATGATGGGATCCCACTCATCATAACCCATAATAAGATTATTAGAAATAGGTGCATAGTAATGAGTGAGGCCCTCATAAGGAGGAGTTGAAGTGCATTAGAGTTTTTTTTGATAAGAGGGAGAAGGTTTGGAACAAGGTTGTAAATTATGTTGAGAAGATGAAGCAGTTGGTTTAGGTTGGTTTTGAGAATTGATAAAAGAAGTGTTGATAGAAGCTTGATTACAATTGATGTTGGGTAAAGAAGATGCAAGGATGGTAGAGATATAATGGGAAGTGTTATCCAAGGGAGGATTTGGAATTGGATCATCAAAAATTTATAATATAATATTACCCAAACTCATTTAAGTGAGTTGGAAAATAATCTTGGATAATAGGAAATGTGCTAGATAATGGATGGGTGTAGATATATTGAGGATCAATGAAATCAACCACCCTTCACATATTAATCATATTATCCACATTCTATTTAGGATTTGGGTCAATAATAATTTCTACATTGTTGGTGGAAGGGGTGGGCTTGTCTTGGTTATCTTGGTGGGTTTGGTGATTTGGAAGAGGATATTTATAGATAGCCAAATGAGCATTAGATTGATTTAAGGCTTGAGATTTAGTATGTGTTTCATGGGCTTTGAAAGCAATGTCATAGGCTTGGTGATACTTTTGAATGATGAAATCATGATCAAAATTAGGACCAAGAAGAAAATCCATGGCCAAATTATGAAGTTTCCTATAGGTTTCATGAGAATGACCCCAACTAGCATGAAAACAGAAAAACTTGTTGGGATCATACCAAGATTTCATAGGACAAGTTCTCATGGTAGAGGCCTAGGTAGATGTTTTAGTAATTCATCTGAGTAAAAAGGTTTATGAAAATTGATGTTATTAGGTGAAGATAAATGAGGATTGATGAAATTTGAATAAGGGGTTGCTAGTTCCAAAGAGTAGTTAGGAACACCATCTTGAATGGTGTGAATGGTGTCATAAGAGTCTATGATGCCATCATTAGTAGCATGATGATTATTTTTCTTAAGTAAGATGTGAGTACCTAAACAAGGTTTAAGTGGCTTGAATTGACACGTGAGGAAATTTTGATGTTTGGCTTGGTCAATGGCCTCCTCTAAGGTATGTGGAGAGAGAGTGTAGACCTGATATTGTAACTTGGGAAAAAGAGAATTGGTTAAGAGATGGAAAATTTTATCATTGGCCATGTTATGTTCACATTTGTTGGATATATTTTCCACCTTTTAAAAAAAGCTTTGGTAGTTTCAATTTTAAGTTACTTATAATTTATAAAATGTGCCAAGGTATTCTCAAGTAGATCACTAGTTTGGAACTCTTGGACTAGAGCATTTACTAAATCTTCCAAACTAGTTATAGAATGAGTTTTAAGTTGGTTGTGCCTATCTAAAGCATAACCCATGAGGGTTTTGGATAAGATCTTGGTAGAATAAAAGGTATTTAATTTGACACAATATTTACATAGATTTCCAAATGTTTTTAGATGAAGAGTAGGAACAGTTGATCCATTGTAGGAAATGGTAGGGGTGATACCTCATATATCAATATTATCAATTTTAGTTATAAAAGGATTATTTTGAAGTTGTTTAATTATCTTGTTAATAAGAGGAGGTGGGGGAACATTTTGATTATTCATGCCCAAGGCATTGATTGAGGGTGGGTTTGAAGATGGAGAAGGTGATTTTGCATTCTCATAATTTGATTTATATTATGATCTTGAAAAGTATTCATTTGATTAAGCATTTGTAATAAGATTTGATATGTTTTATTGACATTTTTAACATTATTTGAAGCATTGGAATTATAATTAGTGGCTTAGGTACCACTATTAGTATTGGTATGAGCTTGAGAGGAACTATTTGAATATGAGGCACTAGTAGAAAAATTTGCTTATGTGGAAAACAAAGAAATAGTGAAGGGATGAGAAGATGAAGAACTAGAAGCATGATTAACTTGGGTAGAAAATGATGGACTATTGTAAGAGTTAAGGAGAGTGGATTCTGGAAGAGGCCCACTAGATGTATAACCTACCATGGTAGTGGAGATACTAGGCATGAAGGTAGAAGACGTTAAAGAATAAGAGGTCATGGTATGAGAAGGGGTCATGATAGAGGGAAGAGGCTGAGAATAAAATAAGGTAGTAACCTAAAATACATATGATAATGTCGGAAAAAGAGAATAAGGATCTTCAACTTAATCACTAATCATGAGATGGTAAATGGTAAAAGGATCTTTTCCTCGATGTTGAGGAAATTTAGATATAAAGAAGAGTATTTCAAGGGTATACTCTAATTCGAGTTGATCTTCAAGTGAGAAGAGAAGATTGTAAAATAAAGAGGAATGAGTATGGGTCCCATAGTTCATTGTGTGAGTGGCTATGTAAACATTACTCTCATCCAAGAGAGGACCCCTACTCTACTTATACGAGACTCCATGAGGGTTGGAAAGATTCATCATGTCCATTGAATTCAACTCAATGTTGTCTTAAAATAAGAAATTCATGATAAAGGATAAGTACTAAATAGAAAACTATATAGAGTTCATGGTTGACTTTGTATAAAAAAACATGGGCTACAAACTATATAGAG
This sequence comes from Torreya grandis, assembly GCA_037957365.1. NCBI lineage: Eukaryota > Viridiplantae > Streptophyta > Pinopsida > Cupressales > Taxaceae > Torreya > Torreya grandis. The sequence continues at coordinate 2,711,295 of JARHVA010001808.1, forward strand.
TCAATAGGGTAGACCTAGTATAGTAAGTAGGGAAAAATAGATAGTGTGTAAGAGACTATGTCGATAGAAATAATTGTGTATTGAAATAAGAAAAAAAATTAAAAGTAATTTTGAAATCAAGAAATGAAAGGAAACACACAATCAATTAGATTAATGAGGTTTCTACAATTGAGGCACACAACACAAAACCTTGAACCAATGCTGGTTAATGTAAGTTTTTATAATACAACATAGAATTGAGAAAAGGAGAAGCAATCAACTTGTAAATTAAAAGCTAACAAAGGGGTCATCTTGAATGTTGTTAGATTATTAGAATAATTTTAGATGTGATTGGAAGTTGGCTATAATCAAGGAACTAGAAATCAATCTAAGGATGGTTTCAGGACATTTAGACTAAAAGGGATCTATATTAGCAATGGTATTGGGGCCTACCCCTTCACTTTACATACCATAGTGATAAGAGTATCGGGTGCTTATCCAAAATATACCATTAAACACATATTTATACTTGGCCATAAAACTAAGTTGGCTTCACCCTTGGTGATGAAATCCATGTAGGTAGGCCTTGGGTACCCAATTATTAAAATGCTTTTTAAATTTTTGTGATTTGGTAGTGTGTGCATAAAAGAGAAAATAGTGCAACTAAATAGTATATTAAAAACCACCTAATTATACTAAATGATCTAGTTTAAGCATGAAATAAATAAGAAATGAAAGTGTGAGCTAATTACTATATATAAGGGTTAATTACAACTTTGAAACATAGTATAGTGTTGATTCAAATGAAAGTGTATGTAGAGAATACATAACAAAGTTGATAGTGTTACCTTTGTACTATGGAAGCAAGGGTATAAAAACCTATGTCAATATTGTTGACCTAGTTTTCTAGATAGAATACAGAAAACAAAACTACATTGACAAGGTTAACCTACTTGACTGTATAAGGGTAGTTTTAAAGACTACAAACTATGAAAAATAGAACTGCAATGAATAACAAAAATGATAGAGAAGGATAGAAAGGAACCTTGGTAGGTTGGAGGATACAAAGGAAAATAATATTGTTGTTAAGGTACCCTAATTTGAACTTGCCAATTTTGTTAACTATGTCAATTGGGTCGACATAGCTTTGTAGATCATATTTACTAAAAACTTAAAAAGTGTACTACATCAAAGGGTTGACCTAGTAGACTGATCTAGATGTTTGAAAATGTACAAGGTTGATTAGGTTGACCTAGAAGTCTAAACTAGATTACTAAAAATGTATAGTGTTGACTGGATTGACCTAGTAGTTTTTACCTGATGAAAAACTTGCATAGATAAAATAGAGTCATATTGATGCAACTATGTGTTAAACATATGCATAGAAGTTAGAACTGTGTTAACATTGTCGACCCAGTATCAAAAATATATAAAAATAAAATGATAAAATAATGAAAAATGTGAAATAAGACCTAAAAGGGTTAGAATCACATTAGGTTCACTAGAATGTATGCAATCAAAAATTCATCATGTCTATAAATCAATCCTAACTCAAATAAGATAGATCATACCATACACTTCTGATTGGGGACACATTAGATAATTGAGAACATGACCAATATGGGGATACACTAGACCTAATCAGGGGATATCTTACCATAATACACTATGTTAGGGAGGGTTTCAAAGCCCCCAATCAAGAAAATTCATGAAATAACCTTAAGGTATTCTTATGTTTTGATATCTCACTAAACTAATAACAAGTAAATTAAAACCTAATCTAATGCTCACCAAAGCTTGTAACACAAAGTGTGGGTTAGAAACAATAAAATTAAAAATACATAAGAGACATATACTCAGATCAATGTATATGGAATCATATTATATGGAAGAGAAGTACAAATGCATATCTATCTACTCTTACAAAGGAGGAACAAAGTTAGGAATACTTACCTTTGAAGATGAACCTGTTGAGCCTCAATCTCTCTCTTGGCCAAGGTGGTTCATAAGAGGTTGTTGTGGTATGTAAGGATGACAAAGATAAATCATCTCTAGTATATACAACCTATGAATTTATCCAAAAGACTTTTCCATAAGACAAGATACATATCTCCAAAGATATTATAAAACCCTAAGCTTACTCCTCAAGTGGAATGGTGGATAAGTAAATGCAAAATATATCTTACTTCTTCTCTTCTATAAATAATGGATAAATTAAATTATATATATATATATATATATATATATATGTATATGTATATGTATATATATATATGTATATATATACATATATATATATATATGTGTGTGTGTGTGTGTATATGTGGATCTAACCCTAATCCCTTTTTAAAGTTTCAACTGATAGGGTTGATTCAATCAACCTAGCACAATTTTGGACAAGATTTCACTAGGTCATGAGCTAGGTTGGCCAAGATTTGACCTAAACCCTAAGTGAATTTTACCCAAAAATGTACAAGTTGACCCAATCAACCTAGTATAATAAAAATAAGCTAAAAAATATACAAGGTTAACCCAGTTGATCTAATATAGTTCACAATCAAAAAGGGGCTAAGGTTAGGAAAAGGAGGATAAAAGTAGGAAAATGACAGAGGAGTGTGCAATAGAGATGAAAAATCTTAGCGATAAGGTTTTCAAGAGATAAATGTGTAGATAACAAGTGTAAAAAGGGGAAAAAATCCTATGAAGCACCAATGGTCTACCCACCCCTTTTATGGTGCACCCCTTAAGGCATGCACTCAAAAAGATTGGGACTCGACAGGTTCTTGTAAGATACAAAGTGTTAGTAAGTGATAAAAGTTTGAAAATATTATGTGTATAAACCATGCTTCTATTTCATTATCAAAAAACTCATAGATTGTATATGCTTCTTCATCTTGTTCATGTTCTTTCTCAGTTGTACCTAAATGAATACCTTCATTCATATACATTTGAGGAATATTATGAGGCCAAGTTGCCTCTTCACTAGTTTCTTGAGATTATATGATTGATTTGAAATGATTCTTATCTAAATTTAAATTATATCCAGTTTATTTATCCTCTTCATTTATCTTATTATCTAGAGGATATTCTTCCATATTTACTCTTACATTCATGTCCTCTTGAGGATCTGGTTTTCCCTTGCAATTCTCACTTGATTATATCTTTGTCTTAGTTTGAAGACTATTATTTTGCTCTCTCATGCTAATACCATCTATATTTTCCTCAAATTCACTTGGATATTATTTGAGATCACTCATGAGCTTCTCATGTTTTTCTTCACCTATATAAATCCCCTTTAAGGGAATAAATAACTCCTCCAACATCTTCAATTCTTCTCTCAATGTGAGAGCATCCACTGATCCATTATCTTCATCAAACCTAGGATCATTTCCTATGTTACTTGCATTGTCTTCTTATCTTATATGGTATTCTTTCATGACCTCATTCCATGAGTAAAATTTATCTTCATCTAACACATCATAAATAATGTGCATACCTTTCCATTTATTTATGTTCTCTTCATCTTGTTGCCTTGGGTTACTTGGCTGCAATAATGTCTCCTTATTTTTGACTATTTCCAGGACTTCAAATTACTTCTTGGGATTATAAATTTCTTATTTCATCATTCTCTCTTGGAGTATACCTGAAACACTATCCTTGATTATATCTTTCATGCTATTTTCCACCCAAATTTTACCATTCATGTTCTTAAATTGATGTCTACACATTGAATCATCTTATTTACTTAAACCACAAACTGATTTCTATCCTTTTGCACCTTCTTCATACCTTTTTGATTGACAACCTATCATGTAGTCTTGATATACCCTTATCTCTATCATTCTCCTCATGATTTGTTCTTGTCTTTCACTTGAGATCTCAACTTTAATGACCTCTTGCTTGAGGTTTTCCTTATTCATCTCATTGACTAGTTTCTTAAGCCACTTTGGGACTATGTATCCATGATTAATTGCATGTTATGAGAGTTCAACCTTGATTTTTACCTTTCCAACTAGTACATTTACATTTACATCTTCTTGTGTAGGATTTAAATGTCTATGTACCTATTTTATGAACTACTACCTAGTCATGCCCTTTTTCTTTTATTTCTTGCCTATAATCACTTCTTTATTGGGTTCTTCTTTATTTTCTTATATTTCAGTGCTTCCTAAAACATCATGGAATTCCCACTCAGCCTTCATCTCTTTTTTGTGGGCTTCTACAACCTATATTAGTTTTCTTTCAACTTCATCTTTATTCATGGGTATTTCTCTGAACCATTTCTCACAAGCATTAATGTCCTTTCCTTGACCTTCATCCAACTATGCTCCATACCTACATACACACACGTAAACACAATGTGAGATATCAAAATAAGAGACCAAAATGTCTCCTTGAGTTTCTTCTTCATGGAAACTTTCTTATTCTTGAATTCCTTCATGTTCTCCTCAACGAGAACCCTTTTCACAACTTTATTTTCTTGTTCCTCACTTAGCATATCTTTATTTTGCTTTCTTTTCCTCTTGAACAACAACTTTATAGGACATTTTAATTTTATTTTCATTGACCATCCACATACTTATCTTTATTCTTCTAAACACAATATCAATGAGAGATAAATATTCTCAAGTCTCTCCAATTTGCTTTTTAACTCAACTATCTCCCGATCCATTTCTAAATTTTTCTTCAAGTAGTTGATCTTTAGTCTCCTTAAGGCTGCAATGTGCCACTATTTCTCTTTTTAATATTCTCAAGTGCTTCACTTGGGTCACCAATAACCAATTTTTTTTTATATGCCATAATTGAGTCACCACTTTTTTATTTCTTCACTCTTTAGGCCTCACTTGTACCTATCTTTTTTATTCCCTTTATTGGACAAGGCTAAACTTGTAGTTGAAATTTTAAAGAACCTTTCACAATCCTTGCACATGCCTCATATAATATAAACATAAGGAGAAACAAATTATCAAATAAAATACACCTTTAATTTATTAAAGGTAGTTTTTACTTTTTCTCATCAGAATATTTCTTGATCTAATACCAATTTGATGTAGAGACAATTCTAACTCTGCCTTTTACAAGGTCCTTCTTGAAGATTAATCACCCAACTCTTTTTTCTTTACTTATATATGAAATTATTTCTCTCTATACTCTATTTTCTATCCATGTTATCACCTTAGGGTTTGGTTTCAATCATTAATCACCATTCCTATCACCTTCTCCCTCATTACTCTACTATCTTCTTGTAACCTAATCATTATTACATTCATTCAGACACCATGTTTAGTCAACTCCATAAGGCTCTAAATCCAAAATTCATCTTTCAACTCCATAAATATGTCCATGCATCATAAATATACTTCTTTGGTCAAAATAAACTTAAAATAATTCAACTTAGTGTTAAACTTGCTTTCTTATGGATCCTTGGTCTATCATTATCATGATCCAAAAGTTTATTTCTTGATTAAAAATTCATTTCATCATTATCTTTCCTATATTGGATTATTTTGATATAATTAAACATGTTTCCACTTACCTTGAATCTTATTTCACTATTAAACCCCTCATAGGCACCTTTTGTTTATATCTTATTAATTTTTCCTTATATCCCTTGAAACATACAAACCTCCTAGTCTAGAGAAAAAACATAGGGTTTATTGACTAAATAAAACCCTCTTAAGGTAAATTTTAACCCATTAAACTTCACCCACAATTGAAAGACATAACTCTCAAATCAATCACTTTCTTGTGCAATTAGGACTATTAAGGCTTCTTTAGATCTAGATAACTAATGTAGCCTTGAAAACCATATAGTATGGTCATATACCAAACCAAAAACATTTGAATCTTGTATCCCTTATCAAAATGTAATATAATACAAAATTTTAAGATATTCAACTAGAGAGATCAAAATTTATTTAAATTTTACATTAAAAACCTTAATCAAGGTTGTCTCAAGCTTGTGTGTGGCTGAGAGGCTATTAAAATGCAAATTTTGAGTTCCAAAATATTTCTAGTAAAAAAGGCATTGTGAGGTCTGTACAGACATATCACAACTCTTACATTAGTTATATGTAGAGGATTAAAAATAATGTGCTCAATAAATACAAGTACATAAAGTTTTAAACACTTATTTGGGACTGTGTGATAGTTTGAATGAGTCTTAGGGATTAAAGAAGGAATTTTAATTCTTAAAAAAGGATGTGGTTATCATATAAGGTTTGAACTAAAATATAAAACCTTTATACAATGAATTTTTAATGTAAATCCTCCCTTAATTGACTTCAAACAACAAATATATAGACTTTTGTATAAAGTCACTTGACTGTGTATGAAAGTTTGTAGATTTTACTCTTCTCATTAAAGTTTGAGACTCCAAAAAGAATCATAATCAAATTATATAATTATTATCTTGTTTATAAAATTTAATATAATCTTTCTAACACATTCTCATCTTCCAAACCATCCAAAGAACTTCCAACATAGACCAGAATAAAAACTTTTGATTGTATAAAACAAAAAAAATCATAATTTGAAAATTAAAATTCCATAAATTATAGATAAATAATAAAAATATATTATATATAAAGAAATATCCCCACAAATTCATGATCATATACTAAATAACATTCAACACATTTCACTCTGTCAAAATAGATCTTACCAACTTCTTTTCTAGTTATCCTTTAATAGAATTGACTCTTCATTCACACATAATATGCATATTATGCCATATAGAAATAGATTGAATACTCTAACTTATGATTGAGATTCAATGGTTCAAAAAAATAATATAACAATTCACTTTTATTCATGCATTGATCAAATAACTCTCACCATACATTCACTCTCATAGCAAGGACAAAGTTCTTAGTTTATTTCTTATTATTTGTATTCTAAAAAACTCTACCTCATTGATGCATTTATACCCTCTCTATCATATAATCACTTTATAAATCTATATGTATTTTAAATAATGTCTACATTCATGCATAATTACCCTCTCTTGATAACAACCTCTAAGAAACTAACTTCAATGTAGGAAGTCATTTTTTACAATATGTTTTTGATTCTTGTCTTATTTTTCCTTATATTTAATAATAAAGACTAATGACCACTCAAAACACTTTAAAATTACCCCTTAGGCCTCATAATACCTTTTACAACATTCTTCAACCACTAAATCCTCATAGAATATCCAAAAAATACCCTAGCATAGATTCATAAATTCAAATATTCAAAAGTGGATTTTTGGCAGGAAACCAAAATAAGATTTAAACACACAAGCTAGAAATAATTCACACATTTTAAATCTTTCCTAAAGGTTATTTCAAGACCCATTAATACCTTGATAATAAAAAATCAATTATCCTTTATCATTTTCTCTCTCCTTCCATTGATGCTCCTACAACATTTTACCTAACACCTTACTTTGAATGTGTTGAGTTGTCCACATGTTTTTATACCTTTGAAATTGAATGCACACAATAATTTCATGACAAGACATTATGGATTCACTATCTAGATGTACTATTTAGGTTGATGATATTTTTTGATGTGATGTATCATCTCTTTATTAGCCATATTTCCTTTATTTATTAACAACAAAATCTGACCCTTGATCCATTTTTGGAAAAGGTACAATATTTCAAATGTGTCATCATTAAAAACTTTTGAATGATCATGATCTGTCATTTTATTATAATTTTTGTACCATCACCTCATTCCTAGACTTATATAGTGATGTGTCTCCCTATTACTTATATGGTGTGTTCCTTTTATGCTGACTTACTTTGTTTCACTCTTTTTACAACTTTATATTTTGGTTCCATTATCTTGAAATATCAAAATTATGCTCTACTAATATACAAAAAAATTATAAATAAAACAACAAGAAAATACATTAAATAAAAATACTAAACTACATGGTGCTTCTCAACACCCACTCTTGATATTTCTTTGAGATCATACACAGATTATTGGTGGTAAGGCTTAAGCCTACAACCATTTTCCCACCTAGGAAGAATGGTTTCCTATAAATACATTAACACAATAGTTCCTTGTTGTGATGTTCATGAATAATGTAGGGTAATTTCCATCTAATATGTATATTACCTATAAATTCTCTAAATCTACTATAATATAATAACATTGCTTGTTCTTTTTGAAACTCTTTGGTTCATAAGTTATGATCATGAAATGCTTTATAACTTTGATTATTGACCTCTTTTGTCCATTTTTATATATATGTAATTTATTCTATCCATGTAAGATCCATCAATATTTCCTATAAATTGTCTTAATCTCCTAATCACATAATCAATTCAATTTGTATACTAGGGAGTATGTATTCTATGGGCATTACTACTTCAAGTCCATAAACCAATTGAAATGGGGTGAAATATATCACACATTTGTAATTTGTCCTATATGCCCATAGGATCTTAGAAATGTAATCCTCCAAATCATATCTTTATAAGCATATTGATAATGACTTTGTTTGTGTTGAAAATTTTATTTTCATTGATGTCAAATAGGGTATCTAGATGCCATTCTTGATGATCTGATGAAGTGTTGTTTATCATTGCTGGGAGAGAAAGATGCTTGATCTTGAAAAGTTTTAAAACCCTATCAAGGAGTAGAGTCTATCTTAGGGTTTTTATTGATATTTACGAGGATACCTTCATAAATTTCATAGGAAGTAAGTTGAGAATTTTGAGAGTATGAGGGAACCTTCATATGGCCTTTAATTTATCCTTTCATACATAGGAACTTCATTCAAGGGTTGTACCCAAAACACTCCAAAACCCTATTTACCCATATCAAGGTATCATGAAATTTTTTAAAGGTGATTGATCTAATTTAAGCATGGATAAATCTTAATGAGGTTGAGATACAATTTCTCACAAAGGTTGAGGTTATGATTTAAAGGAAAAGTGCATGAATCATTTTTTTAGGCCTTCTTGATCTCACATAATGAGGTACTCAAACCTAAGAAACACTTTCAATCATTTTTTGGCATTTAAATACATTACATGGTGACCTGAGTCTTTCATGGGATATGGATAAGGGTCATAGATAAAATTTGTGTTCATTAGTTTTGAATTTTGTTGGCAGTTCGCTATGAACAATCACTAACACCATAAACTATCTTAAACCTGCCTAAAACCCTAATAAAGACTTGAGAAAAAAATTGATTAAAAACATCCCATAATGGATTAAATTTATTATAAATCCTATTTTCATAGGTAGAGTACTCTCTCAGGTACCTCATGGTGGTACTAACTTGTCAAAAGAGAGAGAAGACCATACAAAAAAGAGATTGTTTATCATAGTTTTATAGTTTCTCTCATAAATTAGACTGATCAAGGAATTAAAATAGATTAGAGAGAATGATATAGAATTAAATAATATGTACATGATGTTTTTTGAGGTATTTATAGGCTTATAATTTGTTAAATATTTCATTCAAGTTAGCTAGTCATAGGCAAATTTGAGCATAAGGAATGAAGTCAAGAAATTAGTCTACAAGACCAATATTGGTCATTAAGTCATATTTTATATATAGTTAAATACTACCTTAGGGTAATATATGTCCTATAAAAATGATTTTTATGCCTTTATTTTGTGACATGATGGTGTTCAAGCATGAGATAGATCAAATAGTTAGTAAGTATTCACAGGCCTAATATGATAGTAAAATACAAAGAGTGTTTTCATGAAGTTGTTGGATCTAGAATGTTTTGTAGATATTAGAGGATATTATATGGGGTATATTTGAATTTTATTTTAAACTATATTATCACCTGTAGAGGTGAAAGGTGTTCCAAGGGAACATGGTATAGATGTTACTTGATAGACCTAATGTAATTAGGTCTCCATGAGTCCTAATATAGAAATAAGACTATAAGGTGTTGTGGCCAACCAATATGTGATTTAATTATGGAAAAAAAAATGTGTTAATAATGTATTAAATATAATTTTATGACCAAAATTTATATAATAATGTGAATTACTAATTGTATTGTCATATGATTATTAGGCTTGCATTTAAGCAAATTGATCTTTTTGATGTGTGTGTGAGAAATAGAAGATGAATGCATAGAAGTATATTATGAAAAATATTTTAAAACATAAGAGGATAGAATATAAGTATTCATGAGAATTTTTTAGGTTGTTTACATATGAAGATCAGGGATGCATGACCTAATCAGACTTGATGAGGGTTAGACAAGTGAAGAAGAGTGTGCATTGAGATTAACGAGTAGAGGAGGAAGAAGTGATAATCATATGTTGATTGAGAAACATATGAATCAGATGATTATCATAAATTAGATTTGATAGGTATTGGGTTCAAATAAGACCAAAATTAAAATGAAGAGATTCAAACCTCAAAAGACAATGGATTATCAAGAAGTGATGGTACTGACATAGTGAAGACCTATGTAGAAACACTTAAATTTGAGATCCAAATTAACCATCAAAAAGTTAAGAAGAATATAAATCATTCAAGAGACAACAAAGGTAAAGTTACATCATTCAATATTCATCACAATATAATTCCTATTATATAGACAAGGTACGTGAATTGTTTCAATGATTATTATTTCTCATACAATAAATATGGACATAGAGTTATGAATTATGGACATCATACTAGAATCAATCCCTCATGGAATAATAGGATGAATTCTCATTTTAATAGTAGAATTAGAATTATATGCTACAATTATGATCAAAGAGGACATATTTTAAGGGATTTCAAGATGAGGCATATAAGGAAGATTAGTCAATATAAAAAGGTATATAGTCATACCACTGAGAAGTGGATTAAGAAGTCAGACCCTATGGATAAGGTGAAAGAGGAGCAGAAGACTAAAGAAGAAGAATCTATGCTAGCTCATACTAATTTTCACATTCAAAATGAATACATGAAATGGTATATATATAGTGGTTTCTCAAGCCACATGATAAGAGACAAGAACAAGTTCATTTCATTAAATAAGAGTGGTATATGAATAGTGAGATTTGGAGATAACACAAATACAAATATTATTTACAAGGGTATATTAAGTTTTGATGATGGGAAGACTAAGAAAGAGACTAAATTATATGTATAAGGATTAAAACATAACTTGTTTACTATAAGTCAAATCTACAACTAAGGACACACACTAACCTTTCATGATAGAGGGTGTGATATAAGGAGAGCCTAATTAAGAAGGATGACTGCTAATGCTAAGAAGACTAAGAACAATATGTGTGTTTTAAATGAAATCAAGAAGGAGAGATAATGTATGATCAAGGTGGATGAATGTTGGATATGAAATAAAATTTTGGGACACCTAAACTTTGATAATCTAGTCAAGATTAGCTCTAAGAAGATTGTGAAGAATATGCCTAAATTACCAAAACGGTAAATACACATTGCAAGGCATGTCAACATGGTAATAAAACTAGAAGGAGATTAAAATATAACTAATATTATACTAAAAGTCCTTTAGAATTAATACACTTTGATCTTTGTGGACCTAAAAGAATCCAAAGAATTCAAGGAGATAAATATTTCATGTTACTAATAAATGACTACACAAGAATGACCTAGGTAGCATTCTTGAAAGAAAAGTTAGAATCTCTTGATAAGTTTAAAGAATTTAATGTTCTAGTTGAGAATGAAATGAATGTAAATATTATCTACCTAAGATTTGATAGAGGAGGAGAGTTTTGGTTCGATGAATTTGATGATTTTTATGAGGTTCATAGGATAAGGGGATTATTCTTAGCAATTAGGACACTTCAGCAAAATGGGGTAGTGGAAATAAAAATAGAATAGTTCAAGAAATGTCATGGACCATGCTAAATGAATAAAGATTATATGATGGATACTACAGAGAAGAAGTGATTACTATAGTCTACCTTTTAAATAGAGGGTAGATAATGATTAAAGGCAATAAAACCTTCTATAAACTATATAAAGGTAGACCTATTATTGTAGAACACTTTAGAGTGTTTGGAAGCAAATGATTCATCAAGAGATATGAGGAAGACTTAGGTAAGTTTGATTTAAGGTCCAAGGAAGGAATATTTTTGGGATACTCATCAGTAAGCTCTACCTATATATACTATAATAAGAGGTTGCAAAAGATAGTGGAAAGCACTCATGTGAAGATTGATGAGACTAGTTATAAGAAGTCATATTCTTACTCAAAGTATGCATTAGATAATTTGGAATTCAATAATGAATAATAATCAATAAAGTTAGATGAGTAAGAAGAAGAATTTGAGGAAAGACAATATTCAAAAGGCCCTTGAAGACAAATTTAGAGAGACAATCCTGAATCAAAAATCATTGACAACAAGGATGTAGGTATGAAAACAAGGAGAAAGATGGTAAGTAACCTAAATTAAGAGAATGTTGCTCTAGTATCTAAGATTGAACCTAATAACCTTGTATAATCAAATAAAGACAAGTTTTGGATAGGTGTTATAAATCAAGAGTTAGACCAAATATTAAAAAATGAGACTTGGTAACTAGTTCTTAGGCTTAAAGATAATAATGTCATTGGTAGAAAATGGGTGTTTAGGAACAAGTTGAATGAAAATGGAGAAGTCACTAGGAACAAGGCTAGATTTATATGTAAGGGTTATTCACAATTAGAAGGGGTATAATTTGAAGATAGCTTTACTCCAATAGAAATATTGGAGGCTATTAGATTATTCCTAACATATGCAATCTTCAAAGAGTTTAAGGTGTATCAGATGGATGTCAAATCAACATTTCTAAATGGGAACTTAGAAGAGGAGGTAGACATAGAGTAGCCTGAGGGTTTCTCATTATCAGGTAATAAGGCCTATGTATATAGATTGAAAAAGGCACTCTATGGTCTAAATCAAGCTCCTTGAACTTTGTACGCTAGATTGGATAAGTACCTATTAAACCAAAGATTCAAGAGAGGAGTTGTAAATAGAAATCTATACATAAAAAACAAAAATTATTCATCAATTGATAGTGGTTATCTATGTAGATGACATCATATCTAGTGGAAACAATGATAATATGACTAAAGCCTTTGTATAAGTGATGAAGAAATTTTTTGAGATGTTAATGTTGGGATAACTATCATTCTTCCTTGGGTTATAAATCATTCAATTAGAAAAAGGTATATTCATTTCACAAGCTAAGTACATAAGAGAGATGTTTAAGAAATTTAAGATGGAAATTTTCAAGGTAGTTAACACACATATGATCATAGAGTGTAAGTTAAACAAGGAGGATGAATCTTCAAAGGCTAATCAGACATCATACAGGTCAATTATTGGGATTATATTGTACACTACTACCTCTAGAGCTAAAATCATCCAAGTAGTAAGTGTTATTGGAAAATTTCAAGAAAGAAGAAAACCATTTGCAAGAAGTCAAGAGGATACTTAAGTATCTCAAGGGAACTATGGATTTTGGGTTGTGGTATTTAAGAAGTAAGGAGTTTGATGTAGTAGCCTATATAGATGTAGACTAGGCAAGGAGTCTAGATGATAGGAAGAGCACTAGTGGAGGAGATTGATTCTTAGGAGAGTGCATAGTGTCATTAATAAGCAAGAAATAGTCATTAGTGTCATTGTCTACTATTAAAGCTTAGTACATTATAGGAGCTTCATGTTACACTCAAGTCTTATGGATGAGAAAGACCTTAAAAGACTACAAGGTAGAGTATGATAGTATTAGTCCTATTTATTTTGATAATACAAGTGTCTTAATCATCTCAAATAATCATGTCATGCATTCAAGAACTAATCAGTTCCCGTCAAGTATCATTTCCTAAGAGATTAGTTAAGTGAACAAGATGTTAAACTTGAATATGTTTTTTCAAAATATTAGATTTTATAAATTATAACCAAGACATTTATAAAGGCAACATTTGAGCATCTAAGATAGGAATAGGGAGTAATTCCTACCCCTACTATCCATTTAGAGATTTAAGGGTAATGGGAGATAATCAAAGTGGTTCATTAGATCCAATAATAAGTGATGAATGCCAAGAAGGTTTGTGAAGTCATGATAGACATATAGGAAAATTGACAGGTAATAAAAAAAATCTAATTATGCTACTAGTGTGATCCAATAACAAGGCTCTTATATACATGTTGAGAATGGTTTGTGAGTCCTGATGACTCATATGATGAGCACAAGCTATGAGGAAAAAGGGGGTGTTGATGCTTAAATGTGTACCATACGTACCAAAGTTTTTAATGAACACTTCTCATTTTTGAATTCCTAAGAATCCAATACATGAGTTGCAAGTTATGATAATCTTGTTATCTATTAATGAAATAGAGGCAAAGCAAGTAGATTGTCTCACAATATTTATAATACTTCATGGTTGGGAGCCACCATGGCCAAATTTAGATCTATGGAAAATATGAAATATCTATGCTAAGAATAGTGAATCATGATCAGGAACTAATCTAAAGATTGATCTAAAATGAACATTTATAATGGGAATTAAGCTAGAGTGATATGGTAGAAAAGAAGCAAAAGTAAGGGTAAAGTAGAAAAGAGATTTTGTTGATCTTCATCCCAAACATCATGAGAAAGTTCAAATGTCCTCCAAGCATGCACTTAACCAATATGTGACATGAAGTAACATAATCTCAAATCCTATCACACATCATGCAAGCTTCTAAAGAATATGGAAATAATGCAAATAAGGACCAGATTCACTTTGAAGATTTTACCGCTACAAGCAAACAACATTAGCCCAATGCAAGAAGAGTAAAGAAAATGAAATGAACCTAAGAACTTTTAGTCAACCTAACATTGGCACAAATTAATAACTCTATAATTAAAGGTGCACACCAAGAATTCATAAGAACCATTCAAATATGGCAATAAGAATAATAAAATGAGAGAGAATCCATGATAAGAAACACATAGCCAAATATTGGACAATCCTTGCAAAATTATTTGCTTGTATTGTTTGATCTAAATTTACAAAGTAACTTTAGCTCTAATAACTCTCCCATTTGACCATAGACAATATCCTTTTTATATCAGATCAAGGTGATATGATGGTCAGTCTCATCCAATTAAATATGTACAAGTGTAGTACATAGGTGCCATTTTTGTCACATTCTAGAACAAATGACCTTTTATTTTTTTAATAAACTAGTCTATAGATAATATATTTCACAAATTTCACACGGCCATGAACTTTTATTAAATTGATCACTAGTGGTCTATAGTCCAATTTTGAATTGAATTATACTCACACCGATGATAGGTTAATTTCTAAAGCTTGATTTATGGTGACCATAGGGTCAAACTGAGGCTTTTCTAGAGATTTTACAATGCTTAAATCGTGGTAGCATTTATGCTTATGTGAGCATTATGCATTAGATCATGTATTTGTATTTTACTTTTTGTGGGTCTACTAGATCTTTAATTCTTATTACTTTTTTACTTTTGTGGCATCATCTTGGCACTTGTGTGGCATCCTTATGTCAATTTCATAGAAAAATACTTGTAAATGTTCAAATAATGATCTTTTCCTTTTAAAATCCTCCCTTCACCTCACACTATTAGATTAGCTTTGCATAGATTGGTGTAGGCCATCAATCTCAATCCTAGGATTTGAATGCCATTGGATATCTTGGTTATGTTTACCATGGTTATGACATGTGTTATTACCACATTGGATCTAATTTGTGTTGAAAATTCCACATTGATCATGCACCATTATATCTCTCTTGGTTGAGAAAATGCACGTCATTAATTGTGGAAGATGCCCAAGATTTAATTTGTATTAGGCTCTGAGGTTGTGCCACTTGGTAGTCCTATGAGATTTATGTATCTCATTTAAAAATTCAACTCAATCTCATGCCATTCAATCAATTCTATCTAGGAAAATGTGCTTCGTAGATCTTGATTTGAGAGGTGGACTGCTATTGGCTAGTCAATATCCTTTTAACAAAATGATGACACCTTCCACCACCTCACTTATCCTAGAGCTTTGTTGAAACCTTGACTTAACACACACTGTCAGATCATTTTCATGTGAGTAAATGCAGATCATAAATCATGATCCAGGCAATCAAACATGATTGGTTTGCTACAAACAATAGGAAATATTAAATTTAGGGCATATGAATAATAATAACTTAAGATAAGGTCCTAGATTAATGTTCTCATTCGCATTAATAAATGGAGGCTTCAATATAAAGTCTTAGGATGAGTTTAAAAACATATCAAAATGACCATGACATAAGAGTTTGATGAAATTAATGTCTCAGGGAAATTGCCTCAGGTGAAATATTTTAGGCTTTTTATGATGGACAAATGTCTGATGAAAAAAGTCTGAAGGGTCATTTTAGAGAAGCCCTAAAGGTCATTTTCAAAAGGTCTAAAGGGTAATTTTATAAGATTTGAATGAAATTTTCAAAAATTCTAAAAGGCATTTTCAAAATTTTCTAAGGGCACTTTCAAAAATTCCAAAGGGTAGTCTCGAAGGGAAAGGGGCCATTTCAAAAAGGCTGAAAGGTAAGTGTCCTTGACAAAACTTCAAAAGGGTAATTTGCAAAAAGTTCAAAGGGTATGTGCCTTTTGGCCTTTGTTTTGGTAAAATTTCATTGGTAAGATTGATGTGGGGATTTATTTCATTTTATGTCAGACAGAATATTCGATGATAAAATTTTGAAGGGTCATTTAAGAAAGCCCGATGGTTGTGTTCAAAAGCTTGAAGGGTCCTTTTAGAAAATCTTGAAGGGTATGTCTAGAAGATAAAGTGTTTTAAAAAAAAACCTAAAGGGTACTTTCAAAAAAATGAAGGGCACTTTCAAAAATTATGAAGGGTATGCTTCAACAAAATTTGCTTTGGGTAAGATGTTGTAGAAAGATAAGTCTAAAAAATAAATGCCAAAAACATAAGTCCTAAAAGTTAGAAACATAAAAAAGGACATTAAATTTAGCTTAGACTAAAGGAATAATAAAAGGATGAAAGGGTCTCGATACATACAAGGGACTAAGCATGGTTATTAGACTAAGGTTTTTTCATGTTAAAAAACATGACTAAGCCTTAGGATAAAAATAAACCAAGCCCATACCATTTTATAAAATGTTCCCACGTAAGTACTTAGACTAAACTTTGACTAAGGGTTTAGCAATTAGAATTGATTACCAACAAACCAAAGGCTAGTAAATAATCAATTTAACATTAAAATCATGAAGCCCAAGCATTGTTCATTCTAAGTAGACTTTATTGGACCTATAGCTAGAAAACATAAAGATCCAAAGTTAATAATTATAGACAATGGCAAATGAGAATTATGTAAAAATATGCTAACCATATCAGGTGTGGATGATGATCAAATAAAATAATGTGCAAATATGCTAGTGACACTCTAATCAAGTGAATTTTCAATTTTTAGGTATAAATTTGCACAATAAAATACAAGGGTCCCCATTTTTTAGGAATGGGGGTATGTTGACCTTAACAAATGGTGACTTCTAGGGAAAACATATAAATATGTTATAATTTAGAGACTTTAGTTTAGACTAATAATTAATTCAATTATTCCACTTGATTAGTCACCATTATTTAGATCAATTCATGGTCAAAATAAGTCTTGCATATGCAAAATTGGGATCAAACATCAAGACCTAGTCATGTTGTGTGTGTGCTTTCATTCCAATTACTATTTGCCATGGGATTTAGGAAAAAAAATAGATTTCATGTCTTTAACCATTAACATTGATTTACAACATGTTTGGATATTCATTAAGAACCATGCTTTAGTTCAAAGAAGGCTTGGGCATTGCTTTGCTATCAACCAGGCATCCATATCCCTGATAGAGATGTCTTTCATTCTACTCTAAGCCTTACTCCACTACCACCTAGACATCAGTATCCTCAATGGAGATTACCCAAATCAACTCTAATTTAGAAAGATCTTTTGAATTTTATAATAACATTTTATTTTGTTTAGGTTATTTTTGGATTTCTAACAAATTGGGAACCAAGTTATCCAGGTTTAGAGATTTGGTCAAATGTTTGATTTTTAGATAATCACATATGGTTGAAACCATTATCCCAAGAAATACTATTTTTTAAATGCAAACATGAATATGTCCTAATAGTTTAAACATCCCACATGCTCAATTCTTCTTAAATCCAAGTTTAGATCAAAATAATGTTTAAGGTCTTATGGAATAGTTAACCTACCCACTAGCCCTTACAAATTTATCTAAGCTATAACATACAACTTGTATTTCAAATCCATGGCTAACACTTGCTTAAGGTTCATACATGAATTCCTAAACTTGTGAAGTTCCTGAGTAATTAGGTGAAGCTTGAGCTGAGGGCTATCCAAAATAATTATTAGAAGCAAGGAACAAATCAAGAGAAAGCAAACGAATATGTACATGCATTATGTACAAACAAGGGATATGAATGAAATAACAAGAAATAAATGGGAAAGAAACTAAACTAAGCCCTACACTAACTACATAAATTACTTACCTCTAGGATCAAATGGAAAATTATTCAATCTACTAAAAAACCTTGAAAATTGAATGTTTTTAGATGATTTATTCTTGATCACAGTGGCATGTGTATGTTCATGAATTTTGTGTGTTGTATCTTGACCTCTCACCTCCATTATATAGTACATAGGTTAAATATATGAGTCTAAAACCCAATCATCTTCCTCCCAAATCCTTTTACTTTATAGCATGAGTGCTAGTTCTGCTTCATCTATGGATAGATAATGACTTATATCATCTTCACTCAATAATGGTACTTTGGATAGCATCATTAGACTAATGTATTCATTGGGTTATTTTTGAGGTGGAAATGAATCACCAATATTTGCACAAAAATATTCTAGGTTATCCCAAAAGGCTTCTTCATCCTGATCAATTGAATGATGTTCATCTAGAATTTTACCATTAGAAACATGTTAGCCTCATACTCCTAACCTTTTGATGAAGTCATATGAAAATTTATGATCTATTTCACCTACTTCATCTTCATCCTTGATGAGTAAAGGCATCTCTTATACCCAATTGATTTCTACCTCATCTAGTTTTGGTATTTTCAAGAAATTATTGCCTTCTTGGGACACTTCAATTTATTTCAAGAAATCCTAGTGTAATTGCTGCCCATGGTCATCTTCTTCAGGAGTATCCTATATTCCATTAATGACTTCATATGAAGTGTCCACATATCTTTCTTTTAAAGAGGAGTCAATTTGTATCTGATCTTGTTCATGGGGATGCTCATCTTCAAGAGTTGTTCCTTCTTATAGAGTATCTTTAATTTCACTTTCCTCTTTAAATAAATAATCAAAAGCCTCTTTCATGAACCCTTGAGATGTCTATGTAAATTTAGATGTCCCTACAATATTGTTTTGGTTAAGTAAAATTGAATTTGCATCCCTTTCACCTTGAGATGCTTCAAAAACATTGCAATGATCATCCAAATCCATATCATAGAAATTCATTTGTATGCTTTTAGATGATCCATTATTTTTGTCATCATGAAACTTGTTTGAAGGCCTATTGAACCTTTGAGAAGCATAGTTTCTATTAGATACTTCCCCTATATTTCTTTCTTGATTTTGCAATTAAAGAAAGTTAGTAATCAATTTTTGGACTATTTTTAATATCAAGTCACTTGAAATTTTTGGTGTCTTAGGCTCACAAACTAGAGTATTACTATTGCATATTGGCATTAGAGTTTCATGATTTTTTGGATGAAGTCCACTAGCATTGCTATTTAGGAACCCTAAGTTCTGGCTAGGATATGGATGAATCAATAGTAATTGGCTCCAAAATAGAGGTTGGTTCATAGTAGGTATATTATGATTGGCATTAGGGGTGGGGTATGCAATTTGACCTTGGGGTTGCATCTAGTCATTAATGATCACAACTTCAACATAAGCTAATGCTAATGTATTGATGATGTTTATAGGTCTTTTCAAGAACACAAAGGTCATGGGGTCTAAGGCATCCCTATAAATTTCTAAATCCAAAGCCACATTGGGTTTATATGGGGCTATGGTCTTGCTAAATATCTTTTGGAACCTATCATTAGAAGATCTTATGGTCTCATTTAAATCCCTCTTAACTATGATGAAATATTGGTAAAGGGTGTACGAAATGATAATTTATTGAAATTGATCAATGAAAATATTATTAAAGTCATCCCAACTAGTAATGCATTTCTCAAGTAGGTTGAAAAACAAATCATATGTAGCATCTCTAAAAGTGAATGGGAGTAATCTACACACTACATATTAATGAATTACATTTAATAATCTCAAAGTAGCCTTGAATGATTTATCTTCATTAGTGAAAACATTATTAGGTCTAAAAGAAGGAAAATACCTTTCAATATTTTGAGGAAGATTATGTACTATACCTATCATGTTGATTGAAGAACCACCTAGCCAAGTAAAATATTGAACACATAAGCACCCTAAATTGATGAAGTTGTTTGAGACCTTGAAAGTTTATGCTCGCCTCAATCTTACTTTTAGAAATTATAGCTTATGAACTTAAAATATATTTAAAATATGATGCATCAAGCCAATATTTGCAAAGTATAATGATTAAGTTTACACGTTAAGCTAATTTTGCAAAGATACATGTAAAACATGACTATCTTTAACTAAATAAGCTTAAAGATATATCTATACTGATGAATGAGAGGGATATTTTCAGCTCTTATCTTTAATAAACTCAAATTTTGAAATAAATAGTTAATATTTGTAAAAAAATTCTATTACTAACCTTAAACATGGGAAATACACAAATAATGAACTACCTTTGCACGAATATCCATGGATCTTCAAAAAATACCAATGTTTGGCTAAAGGAAGCCTAAAGACTAATCTAAAAACATAAAGATCAATTATATTTACACAATTTAACAAATTATCTCATGAATATGCAAATAATACACCAATCTTTGATCAAAACACACCAAAATTAGCAAAGATTCCACAAATTCACAAAGATCTGCTTGGTCCTCCTTCTAGCACCAACAAATATACTCCTGTTGATGCCTAAATGTGTACCATAGGTACTCAGAGTGTTTGATGAACACTTATCATTTTTGAATTCCTAAGAATCCAATGCTTGAGTTTTATATTATGATAATCATGTTATCTATTAATGAAATAGAGGTAAAGCAAGTGGACTATTTCATAATATTTATAATAGTTGGTGGTTGGGAGCCACCATGGCCAAAGTTAGATCTATGAAAAATATGAAATATGTATGCTAAGAATATTAAATTATAATTAGGAACAAATCTAAAGACTAATCTAAAATGAATATTTACATTGGAAATTAAGATAGATTCATATGGTAAAATAGAAGCAACAGGAAGGGTAAGGTAGAAAAAAGATATTGATGATCTTCATCCCAAACATCATGAAAAATTTCAAATGTCCTCCAAACATGAACTTAACAAATATTTGGCATGAAGTAGCATAGCTTCAAATCCTATCACACATCAAGCAAGATTCTAAGGAAGATGAAAATAATGCAAATAAGAACCAAGTTCACTTTAAAGATTTTACCCTTGCAAGCTAACAACATTAGCCCAAATGCAAGAAGAGTTAAGAAAATGAAATAAACTTAAGAAATTTTAGTTAACCTAGTATTGGCACAAATTAACAACTCTACAATTAAAGGTGCACACCAAGAATTCATAAGAACCATTCAAATATGGCAATAAGAACAAGTAAATGAGAAAGAAGTCATGATAGCAAACACATAGACAAATATTGGATAATCTTTGAAAAATTCATTGCTTGTATTATTTTCTCTAAGTTTACAAAGTAATTTTATCTCTAAGAACTCTCCCCTTTAACAATGTATAATACCACTTTTATATCAGATCAAGGTGATATGTTGATCAATCTCATCCAGTTACATTTATACAATTGTATTGGATAGATGTCCTTTCTATTGCATTCTAGAACAAATGACCTTTTATTTTTTAATATATTTGTCTATAGAAAATCTATTTCACAATTTCATGTGGCCATGAACTTCTATTAAACTACTCACTAGTGGTCTACAGTCTAATTCTGAATTGAATTATACTCACACTGGTGATAGTTTAATTTCTTAGGCTTGATTTATGGAAATCATAGGGTTGAACTGAGGCTTTTATGGACATTTAATAGTGATTAAATGGTGGCAACATTTGGAATTAAGTTATAATTATGCCTGAGATCATGTATTTGTATTTTTAATTTTATGGGTCTACTAGATATTCAATTTCTATTGCTTATGTGGCATCATTCTGGCACCTGTACAATATCCTTGTGGTACTTTCACATCAAAACTACTCATCAATGTTTAAATAATGAACATTAACTTTTAAAATCCTCCCTTTACCTAACACTATCAGATTAGTTTTGCATGGATTGGTGCAGGCTATCTATCTTGATCTTGGGATTTGAACACCATTGTCTATTTTGGCTATGTTTCCCATGGTATGACATGTGTTATTACTACTTTTTCTCTGATATATGTTGAAAATTATACACCAATCATACACCATTGGATCTATCTTGGTTTATAAAATGTGTGTGATTAATCATGAAATATGCTTGGGATTTAATCTTCACTTGGCTCTAAGGTTGTACCACTTGGTAGTCACATAGGATTTCTATAGCTCATTGAAAAATCCAACTCAATCTCAGCCCATTTAATCAATTTTTTCAATGAAAATTGACTCTATAGATCTCAATCTAAGAGGTGTACTACCATTGGCTGCTCAATATATTTTTTTAAAAATGGTGACACTTTCCACCACCTCACTTGTCTTGGAGCCTTGTTGAAACCTTCAATTGGTATACACCATCAGGCCATTTTTGTGTGTACAAACATAGATCATAAATCATGATCCAAGAAATAAATCATGATTGGTTTCCTATGAATAATAGGAACTATTAAAGTTAGGGCATTAGAATAATAACTTAAGCTAAAGTCCCAAATTAATGATCTCATTCATATTAATAAATGGAGGCTTCAATCCAAAGTCTTAGATTAAGTTTAAAAACATATTAAAATGACCATGACATAAAAGAGTTTGATGAAATTAATGTCTCAAGGAATTACCTTAGGTTAATTATTTTGGGATTTTTGCATCAGACAAAATGTTTGATGATAAAAGTCTGATGGGTCATTTTATAGAATCTCGAAGGGTTAGTTTTAAAAGGTTTAAAGGGTACTTCAGAAGATCTGAAGGGCACTTTTAAAAATTATGAAGGGAATTTTCAAAAGTTTTGAAGGAAACTTTTATAAAGTTAAAAGGGTAATCTCAAATGGAAAAGGGCCATTTTAAAAAGGGTGAAAGGCAAGTGTCCTTGAAAAAACTTTCAAAGGGTAAGCTGCACAAAGCCCAAAGGGTATGTGTCTTTTGACCTCTATTTTGGGAAAATTACATTGGCAAGATTGATGGCAGGAATTAATTTGGTATTTTTATGTCAAAAAAATATTTTGATGACAAAATTTTGAAGGTTCATTTTAGAAAACCTGAAGGGTATGTTCAAAATATTGAAGGGTCCTTTCATAAAAGCCTAAAGGATATGTCTTGATGATAAAGTGTCTTTAACAAAAAAATTGAATGGCACTTTCAAAAATCCAAAGGGAAATTTCAAAAGTCTTGAAGGGAACTTTTAAAAATTCCAAAGGGTATGCTTCGACAAAAAATTATGTAGGGAAAATGTTGGGGGAAGATAAGTTTGAAAAATAAATGTCAAAAATGTAAGTCCTGAAAGTTAGAAACATAAAAAAAGGACCTTGTATTTAGCTTAGATTATAGGAATAATACAATTAAAAAGGGGACTTGAGACATAAAAAATACCAAGCATGGTTTTTATACTAAGGTTTGATCATGTTGAAAAACATGACTAATCCTTAGGATAAAAATAAACCAAGCCCATAGCATTATTTAAAATGTTCCCATGTAAAATGTTCCCACTAGATTCAAATCAAGTTATTAGATTAAAATTAGACTAAAGGTTTATAAATTAAAATTGATTTCTAATAGACCAAAGACTAGTAAATAATTAAGTTAACATTAAAATCATGAAGCCCAAGCATTGTTCATTCCAACTAGACTTTACTGGACCTACAATTGAAAAAGATAGAGATCTAAAGTTAGCAATTATAGACAAAGCCAAACTAGAATTATGCACAAATATGTTAACCATACTAGGTGTGGATGATATTCAAATAAAATAATGTGCAAACATGCTAGTGACACTATGATCAAGTGAATTTTCAATTTATAGGTACAAATTTGCATAATTTAATACAAGGGTCCCCATTTTTTTAGGAATGGGGGTATGTTGACCTCAATAAATGGTGACTTCTAGGGAAAAATAGCAATATGTTAGAATTCAAAGACTATGGTTTAGACTAATATTTAAGTTAGTTATTCCACTTAATCAATCTCCATTATTTAGATCAATTCATGGTTGAAACAAGTCTTTCATATGCAAAATTGGGATCAAACATTAGGACCTAGTCATGTTATATGTGTGCTTTGATTCCACTTGCTATTTGCCATGGGATTTAGGAAACAAATTCCATATTTCATGTCTTTAACCATTAAAATTAACTTACAACATGTTTATATATTCATTAAGAATCATGATTTATCCCAATGAAGGCTTAGGCATTGCTCTGCTGCCAACTAGGCATCCATATCCCCAACAGAGGTGCCTTTGGCTCTACTCTAGACCTTGCTCCACTATTATCTAGGCATCCATATCCTTGGTGTAGATTACCTGAATCACCTCTACTTTAGAAAGATCTTTTGAATTTTATAATAAGGTTTTATTTTTGTATCCTTTAGGTCATTTTTGGCTTTCCAACAAAGGTTGGTAACTAAGTTATCTAGGTTTAAGGATTTGGTCAAATGTTTGATCTTCAGATAATCACATATGGTTTCATCCTTTGTCCCAAGCAATAATGTTTTTTAAGTGCTATGAAAAATTTCTCTAGGTCTAGATAACATGAAAACAAGCTAGAAGGATCTCACGAGATAAAGCTTCTGTAGACCACTATGTTGTTGAAGCAAGAAGGAATCACATAAAATGAGAATATTGGAAGAGATAAATCAAAGTGGAGAAAATTGATCATTCATTAAGAGAATAAGGCTCAAGTAAAGTATTTATAAGGATTAAGTATAACTTTATATTTGATGATTTGGTTAAATATAATAACAAGATCATGAAGATGATTTTCACAATTTTTGTATTTAGAAATAAGATCATCCACATAAGTTTTGATTATTCGATGGATGAGATCATGAAAAATATGGATCATTTCATGTTTATATGTAACACCAACATTTTAATACTAAAAGGAATTTTAACATAGTAATAAGTTCCCCATTCAATGGTGAAAGTAGTATTATGTTGATCTTTGAGAGTGATCTAAATTTTATTATATCCATAGAAACCTTTCATGAGAGATAACATCTCATAACTAGATGTAAAATCAACAATGACATGAATTTATAGTAAAGGAAATTTATCTTTAGGAAATGCTAGGTTTAGATTATGAAAGTCGATACAAATATAAATGACCATGGTTACTTTATTGAAAATGGAAATGGTGTTTTATACTGATTATGAGTAATAAATAGGTTTAATGATCTGAGCATCTAGAATATTGATGATTTCTTTATGATATATGGTATAAATATCAGGAGAATGTTTTTGTTTCATTTTACATAATAGTTTTGCATCAATATAGGTGATGATATTATGGACAATGATACTAGGGTCAATATTGGGCATGTCTTTGTATGATCGAGTAAAGGATTCAAAATATTTTTTGAAGAAGAGACTATAGTTATCATGCTCTTTAGGATGAATTTATTTAGATACAATAATGGGTATGGGATAGGTAATGGGGTTGTAATTATTAGGATCACACTTTATTTAGGATAATTTATTTTATCCTAAGTTTATTTTTCATGTGTGAGGAATTTATATTTATGTGAATTATTAATTTGTATAAATCTAGATTCCATGAGGTGTCACTCATCTCTTTATTGTCCCTTAGGATTTAGGAGTTACTTGAATGAGTAAATCTTTTTTCCACATGGTAGATAGGTCCCTTATCTTTGTAAGGATTAGGACACAAGTGGCACACACACTTAGGGGACTTGTATGGTCATAATGGGATTCTATGTAACTCCTATTTTCCTCTTTTAGCTCTATAAAAGATCCCTTTTTTTTCCTCTTTTCCTCACTATGAATCATATAGGTCTCTCTATTCTTATCTTATTATTTTGATCAAATATTTTACTTATCGATAAATTTTTTGCAAGCTTTGTAATAAGATCATGGGAGTTTTTCTTCGATACATTTGGTTTCCCACTTTAAAACTCTTGTCATTGTGGTTTACTCTTGAGAGGTAACTTAGTTTTATGCATTCTTATTTTTCTATCACTTTCATGCTATGTCATTGATGATATTTATTAGATCAAAATCCTTCATGGTATTAGAGCTATGGTCATCCTAATGACGTTTCTCTAAAAGTGTGCAGATTTTTTAAGGAGAATTCTCATTTTTTTCAGCAGGGGCTCTAACCCTTCCTACTATTTTTTTTAAATCCATTTATTTTTATCCTTGTAGGTTTTTATCTACCTTATATTTATAAAAAAAACTTTTATTCCCTTCTAAAAAAATTATTTTTTAGTATATTTTTTAATATATATGTTTTATATATTATCTATTGCTCCTTCATTAATCTTTGTCTATTTTTTTATTTTTTTATTTTTTATAGAGAGTGATAGAGAGAGTTTTTTTTCTCATTCTCTTTAATATCTTAAAAACAAAAGCATTTTTTGTTTCAAATTATCATTTCATATTCTATTTATTCTAATCCGTAAAAGAGAACTACATTATTATTTGTGTATTTTTTTATAGAAAGAGAGATATAAGAGTAAGAAAACTCAGGTCTTGCCCCAATAGCTATTCTAGTCAAACCAACTTTTTTATTCCTCTATAGTGCCTTTCTCATTACTTCTAAGTCAAACTCTATTTAAATAATTTTTATTTTCTATGTCCTCAATCACCCTATTAGTTTGTTTTGGGGGTTATTTATATACTTAAGCACCTCTCCCCTGCTATGACATCCTTTCTTTCTAACCTTTTCTTTGACTTTTAGTCTTTAATTTGCCTTTTTTCTAATTTGTAGCCCACCTAGAATCTCATTTCCTTAGTTTACATAGTTATATTTTGTATTTTACCTCTATGGTGTTGCCACTTTGCTAAAATGCCTTCTATATAATATCATCACCCTTTTTTTCTTATTTTATGATACTCTACCTTTGTTGCACCATTCCTTATCTTTCTTCTCAGCCAATCACATAGTTCTCCTTTATCTTTTTTTTCAAACACTAATCATTTTTTTGGTATTGCATTTTCCTTTAGCTTGGATGCATTTTCCTTAACCTCTACTACATGTCACTTTAGTCTGATGCCTTTCCTTTCTAGTTTGAGGATGCCAAGTGGTGCCTTTTTCAGCTAATATTTGGGCTATGTTCTCTCTCTAATGTGTATATTCTCTTAAATATTTTTCACTCAATTTATATATATTCTCAATTTCTTTTGTTTACTAATACTTTTTTCAACTTCTTCAATGTTTAAATACTTCAAAATAAAAGTGTTAAAATTCCACCTTGGCATTTATTAGTATGACACACTAATAATTTGTTTAGTTTTCAAATCTTTATTCAAAAAATTAAAGAAAAACACAACTCTAAGATCTTTAAATCATTTAAGGTCTTTTATATAAAATCAATAAGATTTTTTTAAAGGAATCATTAAAATTCTATTCAAGGTGACATTTAATTTAACTCATTTAGACCTTTTTTTTAGTTGGTATTATTTCTTCTGTATCAACTTAGCAAAATTATTATAATTCTCTATCATTTTTTTGGCTCTTATTTATTTTTTGCTCTATCTTTTGAATTTCATCAAGTCATTCCCTTGTTTTCTTATCCCTCCTATGACTTTTGTTGGCTAAGTGATTTTTTTGCCTATTCACTTACTGATCATTGGGTGAGATTTCAAGGTACAATGACTCAATTATTTCCTAAATTTAAACTCATGTACACTAATTACCATTTATGGAAATTGCATATGTAATATATTTTCCTTTTCAAACATTTGGTGCATGTAGTAGATGACATGGATCCTCAATTGGATATAAAGACTATCTCTACTAAAATTTAAGAGAAATGGTAAGAAAAAAATGATGAGGCCTCAAGATTGATAGACATGGTCATGACCCCTGAATTACATGTCCACATTGATGGTTGTTCTCTTGTCTCCACTGCTTGGTCTAAACTTAAGTCTATTTATGACATTGTGGATGAATCTCATGAAATTCAAATTTGGGATCAATTGTTTGATTTAAATTATAATCACTTCAAAACTATGGATGATTTCTTGATTAAATTTGATTTTTTACATTCTCAATTAGTTGGTTTAGGAATTAAAATTTTTTATTTGAATTTGATTTATATTATAATGAAAAAAATTTTCCTCAACCTTTTCATCATTTTATTACTAATATTCATTCAAAACTAGATTTTCCTACTCTATCTACTATGTTGGTATTGTTAGGTTGTGGAGCTAAAAGCTTCACTATATGCAAATTGGAGGAGGTTGCTGAGTGTCACAGTAACTGACGTCAGTCAGGCCAACCGACGTCGGTTAGAAGTAGATCAAAAGCTACTAACATTAGTCATGTATTAGCCAACATCAGTCATCTCTAGATATATAGGGACCAACGTTAGTCACCTGTGCATTCTAGAACTATTAGTTACATGAATAGTTAATTTGATGAATGGTCAGTTTGCATGTAAAGACTAATTTTAGTCTTGAGTCTGCATTTCTAATTATTGTAATTAGGAAGTCTAATTATTGTTTTTATGGGATATATTTAAGAGACCCATGGGGCTATATTACAAAGTGTAGAATCATAAGGACTTGCAAAGGCAAGGACAAGGGTTCTTCTAAGGTGTGTAAGATTTAGGTCTGCAGGTGTGTAAGACCAGGTTGATCTACAGGTGTGCAAGATTAGGGGAGATATACATGGTAATTAAGATCATTTGATCTGTAGGTGTGTGTGTGTGTAAGGTCAAAGGAGATATGTAGGATAGCAAGGTCAAAGGAGATCTACAACAAAACAAGGAGCAAGATCAAGGAGATATACTTGGAGTACTTTGCATCCTTGGTGATACTAGTAGTATTGTTACTGACTGGTGGAAACAACAAGGACAAGGGTTCTTCCAAGGTGTGTAAGATCTAGGTCTGCAAGTGTGCAAGACTAGGTTGATCTACAAGTGTGAAAGATTAGGGGAGATCTACATGGTAAGTAAGATTAGTTGATCTAAAGGTGTGTGTGCAAGGTCAAAGGAGATCTATAACATAACAAGGAGCAAGATCAGGGAGATCTACTTGGAGTGCTTTGAAGTAGACCGAAAGCTGCTGACATAGGTCATGTATCAACTGATGTCGATCATCTCCAGATAGATAGGGACTGACGTCAATCGCCTGTGCATTCCAGAACTATTAGTTATATGAATAGTTCATTTGACAAATAGTCAGTTTACATGTAAAGACTAATTTTAGTCTTGAGTCTATGTTTCTAATTATTGTAATTAGGAAGTCTAATTATTGTTTATATGGGATCTATTAAGATACCCATAGGGTTGTATTACCAAGTGTAGAATCATAAGGACTTACAAAGGCAAGGACAAGGGTTCTTTTAGGTGTAAGATCTAGGTTTGTAGTTGTGTAAGATAGGGTTGATCTGTAGGTTGTGCAAGATCAGGGGAGATCTACATGGTAAGTAAGATTAGTTGATCTATAGGTGTGTGTGTGTGTGTGTGCAAGGTCAAAGGAGATCTATGGGGTAACAAGGTCAAAGGAGATTTGCAACATAAAAGGTAGCAATATTAGGGAGATCTACTTGGAGTACTTTGAGTACTTGGTACTGGCAGTATTGTTACTGACTGGTGGTAACAACAACTCTATGTTTGAGTTGATTGTGTTTGTAATTTAGAGAGAGAAATCTTGAGGGAGAATTACTGGTATGCCCAAGAGGTGTGGGAAGAGTGTAATTTCTTCATTGTATTTCCTTATTGAAGAGTGTTAATACAAGATTGTATTGTCTCTCATATTCTGTGTTGTTTCTAAATTCTAGTTACATTTTACTTTTGGTTTAATTTCATGTTTAGTTTCTTATACAAAGGTAATCAAGTGTACTCTTAAGGAGTAGGGATCCTAACAATTGGTATCAGAGCTAGGATCACCAAGTGATACCACTGTCAATTGGTATCAGAGCTAGGATCAACTAACAAGTGGTAGAGCAGGTTAGTGTTTGTTGATTACAAGTCACTCTCAGGGGTTTTTGATTGAGTGGGAGTAAAGCAATGGCAAAAGAAAGTACACTAAGAATGGAGAAATTTAATGGCAAGAATGATTAATTACTGTATTATGAAAAGAAAGAGCAGGTAAAGAAAGATTGTTGGTTGGTAGAAGATCAGCATGAAGGAAATAAAGAAGCAAATGATGCAAGTATTGTTGCATAGGTTACTCTTATATTTTCCTTAGATAAAGTAGAATCTTGGGTTTTAGATTCTGTTGCCTCTTTCCATGTAACCCCAAATAGAGTATTTTTCCATGATTATGTCCATGGAGACTTTGGAAAGATTTATTTATGGGTTAAAGAGCCTTGTCAAATTGTTGGCAAAGAGGAAGTGCAACTAAAATTGTAGACGGGCAACACATGGGTGTTGAAGGAGGTCATGCATGTCCCAGTCCTGAAGAGGAGTCTAATTTTTGTATGAAATTTGGGTGATGAGGGTTGCACAGTTACTCTCACAGTGGAATCCTGGAAATTTTTCAAGGGTGCACTTGAATTATCATGTGGTAAGAAAGTAGGTATCTATCTACTTGTATTACTGATTCTCTTTCTATTTTATCTACTTCAGATGTAGATGCAAAGATGTGGCTCTGTAGGCTTGGTCACATGAGTGAGAAGGGAATGCATGTTCTTAAGAGGAAGTCTGATGTCTTTGACAAACTTAAAAACTAGAAAGCCTTGGTTTTCATGGAGAAGATGATGGATAGAGATCAGCTCAAGGGGCTGAATAATTTTGAGTAGGGTAGTTTGGACAAGGTTATGATCCAAGGTGAGCTCATGGGTATAATTCATCACTCAGAAAAACACAGTTATCGACATTGGTCAGGTGAGAACTGACATCAATCAGGCAAGTACCGACATTGGTCATGTGCAGACTAGAGTCAGTGGTGTCAGGCAAGTGGACACTGACGTTGATCAAAAAATTGATGTCAATAATTAGGTGGAATTGACATTGGTTGGGTGCAGACCAGGGTCGACCAGAGGTGATCGAGATCGGTCACTATTAAAATAGATTTTGGGTAGACAACAAGCTATCAAGGATTCTCAAATGCCCATGAGGAGGATTGAAAGGGTAAGTAAGCCTCAAATTCATTATTTCCCTTCTTTACACTACTTGTTGCTCACTAATGGTCAAGAACTAGGAAGTTTTGAAGAGGCAATGCAGGTAGAATCCAAGAAATAGTGGGAGCATGGCATGAATGAGGAAATTGATTCCTTGGGAAAGAACCAAATGGGAGATTTGGTAGAGTTGCCAGCCAAAAAGAAAGCACTAAAATAAGAATGGATTTCTAGGTTAAATAAAGGAGAGAATGGACATGTGAGACAGAAGGCTAGGTTATATGGTCTTGAGCAAGCTCCAAGATAGTGGTACAAGTTTGATAGGTTTATGACAAAGCATGGCTTTAGTCAATGTCAATGTAATCACTATGTTTATTTTACCAGGTTGGATAATGGTCTGACATTATCCTATTACTATATGTAGCGGGGTCACACATGCAAGGTTTTGCTGAGCTAAAGGTAAAGTTAGTTCAGAGGTGTGCCAAGAAAGATTTAGGAGTGAAAATCCTTGGCATGAGTATTTCTAGAGACAGGGAAAGTCACAGGTTGATTTTGTCTCCAAATGATTATGTGAATAAGGTAGTGGAGAGGTTCAATATGTAGGATGCAGACCTGGTTAGCACACCTATGGTTGGACAATTCATAGAATAGTGTCCTGAATCACATGATGAGGTTGAGTGCATGGTATGTACTAAACCTGATATTGCCCAAGCAGTGGGAGTTGTCAGCAAGTTTGTGGCCAATTCGGGAAAGGAGCACTAGAAAGTAGTTTAATGGATTCTCAAGTATTTGCGAGGGACCAGCAGTAGGGATTCATGATATGTAGGGTCAGGAACTTCTCTACATGGGTATGTAGATTTGAATATGGCAGGTTACTTGGATGATAGGAGAAGCACCATAGGATGTGTGGTGGTTGGTCTTCAAAATTGAACTTGAAGAGGGATACAAGCTAGGAAAGAAAATTAGATGATGTACAGGTATAGGTATAGGTGTATCTATTTATCTCTAAGTGGGAGATTGTTAGGTTGTGGAGCTAAAAGCTTCACTGTATGCAAATTAGAGGAGGTTGCTGAGTGTCATAGTAACTCACATTGGACAGGCCAATTGATGTCAGTCAGAAGTAGACCAGAAGCTACTAACATCAGTCATCTATTAGCTGATGTTGGTCATTTCCAGATAGATAGGGACCAACATCAATCGCCTATGCATTCTAAAACTGTTAGTTACATGAACAGTTTGTTTGACGAATGGTCAGTTTGCATGTAAAGACTAATTTTAGTTTGAAGTCTATGTTTTTAATTATTGTAATTAGGAAGTCTAATTATTGTTTGTATGGGATCTATTTAAGAGACCCATGGGGCTGTATTGCAAAGTGTAGAATCATAAGGACTTTCAAAGGCAAGGACAAGGGTTCTTCTAAGTGTAAGATCTAAGTTTGTAGGTGTGCAAGACTAGGTTGATCTACAAGTTGTGCAAGATCAAGGGGATCTACATGGTAATTAAGATCAGTTGATCTACAGGTGTGTGTGTGTGTGCAAGGTTAAAGGAGATCTGTAACACAATAGGTAGCAAGATCAGGGAGATCTACTTGGAGTACTTTGAGTACTTGGTATTGGCAGTATTGTTACTGACTAGTGGTAACAACAACTCTATGTTTGAGTTGATTGTGTTTGTAATTGAGAGAGATAACTCTTGAGGGAGAATTATTGGTATGACCAAGAGGTGTGGGAAGAGTGTAATTTCTTCATTATATTTCCTTCTTGAAGACTATTAATACAAGATTGTATTATCGCTCATATTCTGTGTTGTTTCTAAATTCTAGTTACATTTTACTTCTGGTTTAATTTCATGTTTATTTGCTTATAAAAAGGTAATCAAGTGTACTCTTAAAGAGTAGGGATCCTGACAGGTATTTGAATTATTTTTTACTTTGTTGCATCAAGAAGAATAAAATTTGATCCAATTTGGTAGTCCTAAGACTAATGAACATGTTTTTTGTTGGAAACAAAATGAATGAGAGGGTGGGGGGTGAATTAGTCTCTTAAAAATGTATTTCATATGTACTTTAACATTATTTGAACCATCAAAGCAATACAAAGATATATCAATGCATAGAGAATCATTTGCATGGGCATAACATAAAAAACACACATATCAGTGGGAAAAACTCAAGGGGAATAAAACCCAATAATATCTAAAGATGGAATTCAATCATCTAATTCAAAATATATAATTTATTTAAGCACCAACTTCACATGGATCACCAACCCCATCTAGCTAAGCACCAACCTAGCTAGGATTTAGCAAGCACCCACTTGCAAAGAGGCACCAACCGCCTAAATGACTCAGTACCAACTCATCCACCTGATTAATTTTATCACCTTCATATAACCTTATTTCTAAACCAATTTATTATGAACACATATTCATCTCTTCACACTATTATCCCTCTCAAACTACCTTCTAGGGCTCTTTGCTCAACTATCCCTCTTCTTGACTTGATTAGGTCATCTGAACCTAAATTTAATACATATTAAACCTATTAAATATTTATGTCAGTTTATATTTACCATTATGATGGTCTAAAATACCTCATTTATCTCTTCAAATTATTATATCCTTTGCTTCCATTCACTCATTCTCTAACAAGTCAATTAGGCCTATTAGGCCTTATTCTTATACTAGGTTCTTAATCATACACATTTTGGTTAGACATACACACTTGAAAATTTAAATTTTCAATAATATAAGTATTATTACATTCAAAAAATATTAATCAAACATTACAATAGGTTGGTCATATAATATAGGATCAAAACCTCTTTTAGGCCTTGAGGAGACCTAATTCAATTAGGCCTTCATTAGCACACGTTACCCTTTGATCATTTTGGAGAACTTTAAAACTTCATAAATGATAGTAAAACTTTATATCCCACTCAAATATAACCATAATAATCTCATATTATGTCCATGGCACATTTTATCTCCAACCATAACTTGAAGCATGCCATTAGGTATGTTCACAATTAGGTCTATGCATACTCAAAAAATTTATATTGAACTATTGAATATAAAAAACCAATTAGATAAAACACCATGGAAATAAAACATATACAAAAAATTAAATACATAAAAAACTTCACCAATTACATTATACTTCATTACACAGGGCAAAAGGACTCAAAAACACTCCTACAATTTGTTCATGCAGAACTACTAGTTTTCCTTAAAGACCAGTCATAGGCTTTTGACCTTCAACACCTATATGACCACTTTAAAAGACTCATAATGCATGTACATTAACCTATGTGATAATTATACCATTATTATATATAAATATAATATCTTTAAATGATAATATTGGTCTTATACACCAATCTCATGACTTCATTGTATATAGACCTCACTCAGTCAGATAATTCAACTTGTAAGCAACTTTTCCAATAAATCCACTAACCTCCAAAACTTACACCAAACATGAACATGTATTAAAATTCATAAAAAACACCTCCATGTGCTTGGATTCATCCCTATTCTATGATAACACATCCCTACTCACCTTCTCACGACTGCCTGGGTTTTTCATTATTGCCATCATTAGGCCTGTTAGTGACTGGTCAAATTTAATGGCTAGTTTATCACACCTAAGGGATGTAAAATATCTATAAACCATAATGGACACAAAATAAAATTATCAAACTTTATCCTCCATCCATTTATAAACTTTCAATTGGTCAACTCTGATTGCTACAACAAATCTTTAAGAAACTAGTAATTTCCTATAGGGTCTAATCACACACCTGGAGGTACCTAAGAGAGTTTAATACAACCTAAAATTACTTAAATATCCAAACAAATACATTCTAAACACTTTATAACAACTTATTTCATATTGGGTCACTATTAGGGTTCTTTGAGGGTTTAAACCATCTTCTACTATTATAAAACATTCATAAAGCTTAACCCCTCATTCCAAAAACTAATGATTGTAAATTTGAGCTAGGACCCTTACCCATATACCACGAATAGATAAGTTTACCATTTAGAGGTTACCTTCATAGGCCTTGAAAACACCTCATGACACCTCATTAGGTCAGGCAAGGTCTAAAACTAGTCTAGTTATAGACTTGGACTTAAGGTCTTACCCTTGTAGGCTCACCTTGAAAATGTCTCAAGTGATCCAATTATTCATATTCATGATCAAACCTATTATGCCTCTATGCATCCATCTCACTAGGCCACCATGATCAAACCTTCTCACTAGGACTTTATATGCCATGACTAGTGTCATGACTAAGCTTCTCAAGCACTTGAAACTTGACAACTAGCCTCAAAACACTCCTTGATGCTTCTACACCTTTCTCACAAGCCTTACATGCTCCTCAAAAAATGTCATACCTCTCAATGATGCTATCAAATAATAACATTATTTAATGAACTCATGAACACTTTTCTTAATAACTTTTGACATCAATGACAGAATCAATGTCAAACCTCAACAATAGGAAAAATTATTAGTAATCTCCCCTTTATCATTGATGTAAAAACCTATTGCATATTGATAATTATTATCTCCCCATTTTTTTCTTTTCTCCCCCTTTGACATAAATGACAAAGTGATGTTTGAAACTATTTGGATCGCACTCCTTACAACCAAAATGCTCAACACACAAGACTATGAGTTTATGGGACATAATACAAACATGTTCCCCCTATTTCCATGCATACATTCTTGGAAAAACTCACTTGTTCCTGGAGATAAGAGCCTAATTATCTTCCCATAAGTACTTTGTCTTCTTTGATGATTGATAGGGGCAAGAATTACAACCAATTTCTATCTTAGGTGTTTAAATGTTATCTTTGGAAGTGGTTTGGTCAAGATGTATGCAATATGATCTTATGTATAAACATACTCAAGTCTGACACTTTCTTCACTTACCTTCTCTCTTATAAAATGACACATAATGGGAATGTGCTTGGTCCTTAAGTGCATATAGGGTTCTTAGAGATACTTATAACACCTGTATTATAATAAGGGATAGGGTTAGAACCACCATAATCCACCTTGTAATATTTTAGGGTTTGTCTCATCCATTTGACCTAAGTGAAACATGAAGCTAATGCAATGTACTCAACCTCACAAGTGGATAATGTTACAAATGGCTACTTCTTGTTTATCCATGAACCTAGGCATCCACTTAAGAATAAAGTTCAACCACTAGTACTCTTCTTATCATATATACTCCTACCTATTTTGCATATATGTAGGTTGTCAAATTAAACTCCTTACTTCTTAGATACCATAATATATACTCCATAATCCCCTTGAGATACCTGAGTATCCTTTTAACTACTTACAAATTACTCTCTTTTGGATATACTTGAAACTTTCCCATAAGACCTACTTCTTACATGATATCAGGTCTATAGGTAGTGGAGTATAATAAACTTCCAATCATTGATTTATATGACATAATTTACCTCTAAAGGCTCATCTTCCTTGCTCAACTTACACCCTATGATCATGGGTGTAATAACTTCCTTGAAATATTCCATCTTAAATGTCTTCAACCTCTCTCTTATGTACTTAGCTTGTGAGATGAATATACTTTTTTAGATTGAATGATTTGAAACCTAATAAAGAATTATAGTTCTCCTAGCATGGACATTTCAAACTATTTATTCATCGCCTCTACAAATGCCTTGGTCGTGTTCTCATTATTTCTACCAAATATGATATCATCCATATAGATAACTACAATCAACTCATGGCCATATTGTATCTTGATGTATAGGTTACAATCTGTAACTCCTCTTTTGAATCATTCATCTAACAAATACCTATCTAACCTAGAATACCAAGCTCTAGGAGATTCTTTTATACCATAGAGAGCCTTTTTCAATTTGTAAACATAGTATTTATCATCTGATAGTGAGAACACCTTAGGTTTTTCAATTTACACTTCCTCTTCCAATTTCTCATTCAAAAAAGGATGATTTGACATCCATCTGGTATACCTTGAACCCTTTGAATCTTGTGTATGTTAGAAACAATATGATGTGCTCTAATATTGAAACTAGTATAAAGGTATCCTCAAAGTCTACCCCTTCAAATTATGTATATCCCTTGCATACCAATCTAGCCCTATTCCTAGTGACTTCTCCATCTTCATTCAACTTGTTTCTAAACACCCATTTTGTGCCAATGACATTCTTATATTTAGGCCTAGGAACTAGTTACCAAGTCTCAGTATTCTCTATTTAGTCTAACTCCCCATTCATA
Source organism: Torreya grandis (assembly GCA_037957365.1). Classification (NCBI taxonomy): domain Eukaryota; kingdom Viridiplantae; phylum Streptophyta; class Pinopsida; order Cupressales; family Taxaceae; genus Torreya; species Torreya grandis. Next base: position 2,749,088 of record JARHVA010001808.1, read on the forward strand.
ACACCTATCTAAAATTTTCATTTGTTTACTTATATAATAAGTTTAAATCTTGGATAATAGAGTGACATTCTCTTGATTTAGATTACTTACAAGTATTATTCTTATTTGTATACCTACATTATTGTTTCCAATAATTTGAGATTTAGGGTGATCTCTTGGAATCTATATTGAGGGTCCTTTTGATTCCTATATCTCTTTAACTTCTTATTCCTGATCAACCTATATATTTTCCTCTTCATTCTTGAAGTCCAAATTCTCTAAAGTGGCCCTTAACTTTGAGTGTGATTTCTTTGTCTCATCAATCTTTACATTGGTGTTTTCCACTATTTTTTGTAGTCTCTTATTATTACATCTATAGGCTAAACTCATTGATGAGTATCCTAAGAATATGCCTTCATTAGATCTGGAATAAAACTTTCCCAAGTCTTCATCATCTCTTTTGATAAAACATTTACTCCCAAACACTCTAAAGTGTTCCACATTGGTAGGTCTACCCTTCCATAGTTCACAAGGAGTCTTGTTTCTATTATTCCTTATCTTCCATATATTAAAAATGAAGACTATAGTTCTTACTACCTCTATTCAATATCCATCATATAATATAGTCACATTTAGCATAGTTTTAGCCATTTATTGAACTGTCATATTATTCCTTTCAACCACCCCATTCTACTGACGTGTCCTAGTTGTTGAGAATTATCTTCTTATTCCATGAACTTCAAAAAAGTCATAAAACTCATTGGACCAAAATTATCCTCCTGTATTCAATCTTAGACACTTGATTTTCCCATTCTTCTCATTCTTAAGAAGAGCTGTGAATGCCTTAAACTTATCAAGAGTATTTGAATTTTATTTTAGGAATGCAACCCAAGTCATTATTATGTAATCATCTATGTGTAACATGAAGTAGATATCTCTTTGAATTATTTGAATTCTTGTAGGCCCATCGAGATCAGTATGTATTAACTCTAAGGGTCTTGTAGTAGAGTACTCCTTTGACTTGAACCTTCTTCTAGTTTGCTTACCATGTTGACAAGCCTTACAAAGTATGTTTGTAGGTTTGGTGATCTTAGACATGTTATTCATAGACTTATTGATGTTAATATTGATTAGATTTTAAAATTTTAGGTGACCTAACCTTCTATGTCATGGCCAAATTTCATCTATCTTGTTAATGAAGGATCTCTCCTTCTTGATCTCATTCAAGACATATAGATTCTTCTCAATCCTCTTAGCATTGGCAATTAGCCTTCCCAATTTGGCTCTCCTTATCTCACACCATCTATCATGAAAGGTTAATGTGTGTCCTTGATTTCACATTTGACTTACACTAAGCAAGTTATATTTCAAACCTTCCACATACAACACATTTTATGTCTTGGTCTTCCCATTCTCCAAACTCAAGACACACTTGCCAACTATTTTTGTAATTGTGTTGTGTCCAAACCTTACTATTCCTACAACATTCTTTTTCAATAAGATGGACTTATTTTTGTCTCCTATCATGTGGCTTGAGTAACCACTATCTATATGTAGAGAGGATTACAAAGCAAGTTAGTCAAGCATTAGTCCATAAAAAATGAAACATGCATAAATAAATAAATAACCAAGCCTATCTATTCCTATGGGAATTTAAAAAGATAGAAATAATTAAATGAAAGAAAGAAACATAATATTACCTTCCCAAATAGATTCACCATACCCATGTGGCTCAAAATCATGTTCTCCCTTGATCAAGCATCCTATCTTTGTCAACAATGGTGGTAAGCTCCACCAATACCTCAAGAACACTCAATAAAACCTAGGTTCATGATTTCAAATCACTAAACTAGCCTATCAATGAAGCTTGAAAATAAAATATATGATCAAATGCAAAGCCTTGTGGAAAAAATTTAACATTATAACTTTGCAATATTCAAGATTTTTTATTCATATCCATGGCCTTTCTATTTATAGATTTTTGAGATTGGTCAGGATCAACCATGATCATCCATCTTAAGATTGAGATGTGTGGCCATGGGTAATCCTAATATTTAGAATTAAATCCATAACTATCTTCATCAAGACCTTGGAAGAAGGGGAATTGAAGAGGCATTAACTAGGCATGGGTGACCCATAATCTTAATATTTATGGCATTTATGGCCTAGGGATGTCTTTCCTAGAAATGAGGTCACCTGATGATGTAGTTAATAGGGTTAAGTTTTCAAAAATAAATATTCAACAAATCCCATGGAAAATCTAAACAAGATCTTTATTTGTATTAATTAGCTTTAAACAAGGTTAATCAACATTTATGTAATTATTTAAAAATTGGCCCTCAATTAATCAAAATGGTCAAAAAGTCACATTACTAAGTTGTAATTTGACTCAAAAAGAATTATAAGGTGACATTAGATGCACTAGAACTATATTTCCATTTATGATGTTTCCAACATAAAATAACAATGGTATGTTGCATGTACCAATGAATTTAGGAGAAGAGAATGATCTAGAGCACAAAAGGCAAAATTGTCATTTTGAATCGAAATGAATTGATCAAAGTTAGTTGGTCTATAAATAAAATTTCCCCATTTAGGGATACTTTGACCTAAATTGGAACTTGTAAATGAAAATTTCAAACCATTTAGCATGTTTTATGGATTTTGACCTAAAATGAACATTTGAGTACAATTAGAATAAGATTGATAATTTCAACACAAATGGTGTTAGGAATTGGATGTCTAGATTTTTTCCCTATTTGAGAAGGCATAGTGAGACATTCAAGTGAAGAAACATATTTTAAAAGAAAAGAGTTGTTAAGAAGAAATTAGAACAAACCCATGATGCCCCCTTAAGAGGACATACTAGGATGGAAGAAAAAGATAGACTCTCGAAAAGAGAGAGAAAGTGAGATATTAGCCCATGGAATAGATCACATCCATATGATATAATGCTTACACATGTGATTACCATCAATGATCAAAATATAATGAGAGGAATATTAGGCCCTATAGATGGGGGGAATGGGAAAGATATAATCCATAAAAGTAAGGGACACACTATAAATGTAACCAATTTAAGAGTACAAGATATGTGCTTATGACATTGCTCAATCTCGAGACAAGTTATACACTAAAATATTGCCATTATGGGATTTAATATGGAGAGCTTGGAATTAGAGGAAAAAGGAGAATGCTCTAGTTCAAGAAGGGAAGCACCACTAGAATAGGGTCTCTAAAGAGAATATAATAACTACTCTAGTAGAGTAGATTTGATCATGATAAAATAGTTGTGCCCCAGTAGGGTGAATCTTGATCATTGATAAAGAATAAATAATGATTTTTTCCTTATAAAACTGATTTGATTTGAATGTGGTTTAGATGTTGTGCCCTAGCATGGGCAATTGGCAAGAAAATATCTCAAGGATATAACCAAAAAGATAGGTTAAAGTGAGTGGGTGGAAACATACATGTGATGGTGTAATGGCTTAGAAAGCAATATAAAACCAAGCATATGGAAATGCACAAAGTGATGAGAGAGATAAAAATAAGAATGGAGATAGCTAAGCTGACCTCAATAGAAATTGAGCATTGCCTATATAGTTCCATGGACTCATGTTCCAACATGAACTTTATGCCATTGTAGTTCACCCAAGTTTGGGAGAGAATGGAATGAGGAATGATGAAAAATGACAAAGAATTGATTATACTCAAAATTTATGCAAAGAGATGCACGTCTAAGCATAGAATTGTGTGTTAACATGCATGATACATAGAAGCCTAATTCCATATCATGATCCTATGTTTTTTAAAGTGTTCTTGAGAATCATTCATTGGAGTTGATGTTGATGTTAAGACTTTGAGACTTGAGCATGATGTGCTTGCTATAGTAAAATAAATTAGGCATCATAAGTATGAATAACTTAGAATGACATAAGATTCCAATTGTGCTGAGCTAGTTCAAATGTGAATATATATAACTAAAGATAATGGTAAAATAATGACCAAAACTAGAATTACAAAAATTTACATTTAAACAAAAAAAGCAAAGACAAAGAAAAAGATAAACATAAATGAACCTAACTTGAAATCAAAATATGATCTATCAAGACTTAAGTAGGAATAAAAAAATATTTAAAAATAAAAGGCAAGAATATCTTAATGACATGAGACCAAGATATGACTAATCAAGATCCATTTGGACCATCAAGGATTTCTTGAACATAAAAGAGAAAATTAAAATTAAAATCAAATAAAAAAACAAGACACCAAAAATAACCAAATAAATAAAACAATCCAAAAACAACATAATAACATAGGATCAAGATATAAATAATTGATATCCATGTGAATCATCAAGATGTTCTGAAACACAAAAGAGATAAGCAAAAAATAATCAAGGAAACACAAGACAAAGATGAGACAAGAAGTAATAAAAAGAGAGAAGGAGAAGAATTAAAAGGAGAGGTGTGAAAGCACAATAAAACACCAAGAAAAACCAAATAAATGCACACAAACAAAAACCAAGTTAGTGAGGTTTAAATACAAATGTTCATGTGTGTGTGGTAGAGGTATTACTTTCTACCACATCATAACAAAGAACAATGACATGACAATTGTTACCTAATTAAAGAAGAACAATGATAGAAGAAATGGGGAAAAGAAGAAAAGGAAAGGGTTGGCTGCGCTGACTCCAAATGTATAAGACAAGTGGATGATGCCTACATAGTTCCATGGATGAATGTTCTAACACGAACTTTAGGCCAAATATAGTTCTACCAAGAAATGGGATAGAATAAAAATGATGATCAGACCTACATGATTAATAAAAGAAATGGAAGATATGACAAATGAACAAGAATGGTTTGGCAACCAAGAAGCTAATGAGATGAAAAAGGATGATCTTGAAAAATAAAAAGTGTGTGGGATAAGATGAAATGAACTGGTGTTTTTGTACTTGAAAAATAGTAAGAGAATTTGATTTTAATAGTTTCTCATAAAAATGTGAGAGTGTTCAAACTTAACAGCTGATCACAAAATGATGAGAGCATTTAAACTTAACAGTTACTCATAAAATGGTGATAGCATGGGATGGTAGAATAAGAATGTATAAATGTATAAAAGCATGAGACAATGTTTTTATTATTTTTTGGATCATGTTCTGATGTTTTTAATATTTTCAAAGTATTTCTAATGTTTTTGGTGTTTTTGGGATAAAATATGCACAAGGTGGGACCATCTAGTCAAGGAGATGCATGTCTTAAGAGTAAATGTTCCAATAAGATAGCTGAGCTAGTTACAATTACCCATGCTCATAAATCAATGAGAGTAAAGAAAGGGGGACTGAGGTGACCTCAACATGAATTAAGTATGACCTTCAAAGTCCCGAAATGACCTCAAGTCACATTAATTCCATCTACATGAAAGGTAGGGAAAAACCAACTAAGTCCCAATAAGTTCTCAAATCTAACAAATGGCCAGTCAAATGAAAATAGAAATGGCAAGGTGATGCATCAATACATGATAAAGAAGTGTTGCCCTTAGTTTGCCCATAGGTAGTTATAACTAAGATACAATGGAATAGGTCAATGATACTAATTTTGCCATAAGTGGTTATAATTAGTAGCAAGACTAGTGAAACATTGATTTGCCCATAGGTGGTTATAATCAAGCTCACATAAACTAATGTGGATAAAAGATGAAAGATATCTTGCTAGATCAACTATCATATTACTTTCATAGACTATAATTGTAAACATGGATTGGATTGATTGTTGAAACTTGATCAGAATCCCCCATGAAAAGGTGCGGTAAGAACCAAATGAACCAAGATTAAAATAGGATTGGGTAGGATGACTAAATATAGGCTTTGGTCTAGACAAGAATAAAAATGGCATAATGAAATGATAAAAAAAATTGGATACAGTGGCAATAAATTTGACCCCAAGCAATGACTAGATCATATTGCTCACAAAATGGTGAGAGTATGGGAAAGAGGTGACCAAGCTAACCTCAATAAAAATTTTAGCACTACCTACATAGTCTCAAAGGACCTCAAATCAATGTAGTTCAAATAGCATGGTTCATGGATCTCAATGGTATAATAATGCCTAAAAAAGGTCTATAGGGTTGTCCCCAAGAGATGAGGCATGGTAATGGCAAATGGGTGAATGGTAGATGAAAAATGGTTTTGTTTCTCTTGTTGACAGGGAGATGCACGTCCTAGTCAATATATGAGAAAAAAAAAATGATTAGCTATATAAGTTGCTATCTAACACCCTTTTAGAACAAATCCTCTATTAAGAACTTATTGCTGATCTAGATCTCAATAATGTGTTCATGATCTTCATATATCATTGATTTTGGTTCTATAAAATGTCAAGATCAGATATCCTATAACCTCAATTAAGGAAAGTACTACTAGTGATGGAAAATAATGGTAGGATAAATGAGATAAGTGGGTAATAAATAGGTGGGTAATAATGGAATATGAAATGATGGGGAAACAAATGAAGATCAAAACTTTCAGTCACATGTAATGTTGTTGATGCTAGATTCAACATAATTTTGGTTGTGGCAAGGCCAAAAACTTCTAAATATTCTCTCGATAGGACCATTATATTTTTCTTTTACTTGATCTTGAGAGTATCTACCATTTGATTATGTTGTAGATTGGAAGTTATTTTAATTTGGTCTTTCATATTATCTTCAATAAATAATGAAGAACTTTTGTGCTCAGTTATTTGTGCATTGATGAGGTTTTAACCAATGAAGTTGTCTTGATTGTCCTATAGTGCCTTTGAGAAGGTTTCATAAAGAGATGTTAACATTTGACTTTGATTATCTTTTAGAACCTTCAAAAAGGTATCACTAAAATATGTTGAGTTTGATCTTTGTTTATCCCCTAACACCTTTAAAAAGGTTTCACTAGGAGATTGTTCTTATTATGAATGAATGTGGTCTTGGTCCCTTGATATTCTTCAAATGATATGTCACCATGGATGTAGTTCAACAAAGTGTGATTCTATCGGTCCTGATTGACACTTATGGGAGGTGGAATGTCAATATAATAGCTATGTTGGGTGGTAATAATGAGGTGGTGATAGGTAACACAATACTCATATAAGATACTATGAGAACTTATGTCGATGATGAAGTAATCATCCTCAAAAACCATAGAAGGATCACAAATATATTCAAATTGATCTGCAAGGTAAATGTAACCAATGTTGTAACAACCAATACTATAATCTATTTCTAACTTTGATTTTGAAGTAAAAGACTCAAAATCCAATGTCACAACTGATTTTGATTCTAGTTTTGATGCTAAATCCAATGTCAGTTCAAAAACGGAACTTGACTCTAATATTGATTCTTCATTTGATATGGTTGTTTTGATAATGTTCTATTTAATATTAAATTTTTGACAAGTAATGGCCTATAATGGCATAATGGTCTCAATAAAAAATGATTCATCTTGGAAGGGTTCAACATATACTAACTTATCTAAGTGAAGCTCCTCAAAAAGAGGGAACCACTCAAGGGACATCTTGACAAAATTGTGTCTATCAAAGTGAGACTCCTCAATGAGTGGGAAAAGATCAAGAGACAACTCTACCAAGACTAGCTTGTCAAGGAGATGAGGCTCTTTAAAAATAGGTAACATATGAATAGGTAACTTATCATAGTTTATCTTGTAAGAAATGGGTGTTTCAACAATAACATGTTGGTTTTGGTTCATAGTTGGTTGCAAAAGATTAATTTTGAAGACATTTTTATCCTCATAAGATGGCTTTTGAAGAGGAAATGGTTCTTGTTTATGCTTGAATATCAGCACAAAATTTATCAAGTGGGGAACATTTGGTTTAGTGGGAACAATGGTTTGTGGCTCAATAATGGACTCTCCAAAGATTAGACTATTGAAGAAGGGATAAAAAATAATTGGTTTATCAAATGGAGGTTCTTCAACAATAAGTTCATTAAAAACTAGTGATGGGCCAAGAATGGTAATGACTAGATGCGTCTTAGTTTGGTTGCTCATGCAAACCAAAGGAGGAGGTCCTAAAATGGTAATGACTAGATTCTTTTTAGTTTGGTTTCTCATGCAAACCAAAGGAGGAGGTCATAAAATGGTAATGCCTAGATGCTTATTATTTTGGTTGTTCATGAAAACCAAAGGAGGTCCTAGACTTTAACAACTAGATGCTTCTTAGTTTGGTTGCTCATGCAAACTAAAGGAGGAGGTCCTAAAATGGTGATGACTAGATGCTTATTAGTTTGGTTTCTCATGTAAACCAAAGGAGGAAGTCCTAAAATGGTGATGACTAGATGCTTCTTAGTTTGATTGCTCGTACAAACCAAAAGAAGAGGTCCTAAAATGGTGATCTTGGTATGTTGTGGAGTTTTATTACTTACACAAGCCAAAGAATCCAAGTCATCCTGATAAACCTAATCATTCTAATCATGATTTGGATCATAAGTTGGATCTTGATTGTGTTTTCATGACTAATTTTTGTGAGGTGGATAGAAATATATATCACAAACCATATTGTCACCATAGGGGACTTGACTAAAGTTATAAAAGTCATTTTGTATGGCCATTATATCATAAGTTGGATTATCCATGACTGCACCATAAGTGTAGCTAGACATATCTACATTTAATGAAGAAAGCTCAAAAAATAGAAAGACTTAAAGTTTTGGAAACTCTAAAAAGTGATGTTTAAAAGATAAGAGGTTCAACCTTGGTTGAAAGGGTGAAGCTACATCTCAAAAGTATTTTGTACCAAGATTTGGTATAAACAACCTAATGTCAAATGTCTAACATGGTTTTTGAAGGGAGGTTGTGTTTTCCCAAACAAATTCATAAAAAAAGATGAGAATAGGCACTTGAACAAATGAATAATCAATAGTGTTCAAAATTGGGTAATCATTTAACTAAATCTATGCAACCCAAAATAAAAATATCTATGTACCAATCCCATGAATTGAGGCCTAAATAGAAATCAATCAATTTTTGGATCCAAACTTGACAAGGTTAATTGAAAATGCAATGTTGAAGACTAGGATTGGACCAAACAAGCTAGACAAGAGTGGACAATGTAACGATGCATAAACAAAGTCAAAATGGTATACATGACATGGTTTGAAACAAATGGTTTTTGATACCATGGTAAATAAGTTTTTGAAACAAATTGAGTAGATTAGTGGCATAATCATGCTTGAATGATGTGGTCAATTGTTATGTTTCAAAGACTTAAAGGAAAAAAATATTTAACATGATTTGGGAACCATAACGCTACCCTTCTTAACTCAAATACATGAATTTGACATGGCTTATGAACAAATAAAAAAAATTTATCCTCAAAGCATACCAAGTAAATAATGACCAAAATACACTAAGTATAATCATCCAAATCCTAGAAAAGGCATGGCAATGTGGCGTCTACTAAACTAGTAAAATTTTGATCATTCTAGGAGAATCAATTGTACAATGACTTTTACATCAAATGATGCAAATGACAAGCATGAAAATTAGGTGATTACAGCATTGGCTAGTTGTAAAAAGGTCTAGTCCTTTTTACAACCACTACATCTTGTTTTTCTCTTATTGTAGTGTGATGTCTAAATATAGATACATCTCATTTGTAACTCCAAAGGAGTCAAATGAAGTTAATATCTGGAGGTGAAACCCTAGGTCAAAGCTTCCCTAAATAACTCATGAGAGGTAATGGCATCCCCCTCGCAAGCCAAGTTTGCATGAAAATAAATAAATCATAAAATAAAAAGATTTTACGGTTATTTTCAAGATCAACCAAACTTTGGCAAGTTTTGGGGGAGTGCTTTAGATGACATTCTTTCTAAGCCTTAAACTAGGCTATTTGTAATAGGAATGGCACTTTTAATTCCAAGGGTTCCCTAAAAGGGGAAAATGATAGAGCATACACATAAAATTCCTCTTTTTTCCCAAAAAATATCTAATTAAACAACAATTGCAACCAAGAATTAACAAATGTGTTAAATTTTAGGCCCAAATGAAATATCTGGTGGTGTTCATTTGACCCCTTGGTCTTAGTTGAAAACTTTTGAAAATATTCACCAAAACATTTAAATTCTTTTTTAAACACCAAAACAAAGTTCCTAATTGATTTTTAAGCATGAAAAAGGTGATTTAAACATGTTTTTATCAAGTTTCAAGCTTGGTCCTACATCAAAAATGTTAGAATGTCCTTTAGCTTTGAAGCTCTTTTTGGTTTGAAATAATGAAATTTGGAAAAAAGAGATCTCAAGTCTATCTTTTTTGTAAAAAAAAAAAGACCAATGTCACTTATTACAATAGATGATAGTTATTTTGTCTAACCAAGATCTAACAGATGTCAATTTTTCTAATCAATGTCGGTTAAGCCAGGTAACCAATGTCAGTCTTGTTAATGCCGATTACTGTGACAAACAAATTTTTTGAAATAAAGTTAGAAAGTCAATTTTAAAGAGTTTTAAAGGTCCAAATGAATATTTTAAAATTGTAAAATGATCTTCTTCAAGTGTGAGATGTGTCTTGTCCCACTAGACATGCTAAGAATGTAGAGAGGATTACAAAGCAAGTTAGTCAAGCATTAGTCCATAAATAATGAAACATGCATAAAGCACTCACTAACCAAGCCTATATATTCCTATATGAATTACAAAGGATAACAAGAAATAAATAAAATAAAGAAACATCATATTACCTTCCCAAATGGATTCACCATACCCATGTGGCTCAAAAGCATGTTCTCCCTTGATCAAGCATCCTTGTCTTTGTCAAAAATGGTGGTAAGCTCCTACAATGCATCAAGAACACTCCATAAAACCTAGGCTCATGATTCTAAATCACTAAACTATCCCATAAATAAATCTTGCAAACAAAATCTATGATCAAATGCAAATCCTTGTGGAAACAATTTAACATTATAACTTTGTAATATTCAAGATTTTTTATTCATGTCCATAACCTCTTTATTTATAGCTTTTGAGATTGGTTAGGATCAACTATGACTACCCATCTCAATATTGAGATGTGTGGCCATGGATAATCATAATATTTAGAATTGAATCCATAATTATCTTCATCATGACCTTGGAAGAAGGGTATTGAAGAGGCATGGGTGACCCATAATCTTGATATTTGTGGCATTTATGGCCTAGGGATGTCTTCCCAAGAAATGAGGTCATCTAATGATGTATTTAATAGGAATCAATTTTTTGAAAGAAATATTCAACAAATATCATGGAAAATTGACTTAATCTCTTGATTTGGATTAACCAGCCTTAAACAAGGCTAATCAACATTTGTGCAATTATTTGAAAATTGGTCCTCAATTAATAAAAATGGTCGAAAAGTCATATTACTGAGTTGTAATTTGACTCAAGAAGAATTATAAGCTGACATTAGATGCACCAAAATCATATTTCTATTTATGATGTTTCCAACATAAAATAACAAAGGTACGTGGTGTAGACTAATGAATTTAGGGGACAAGAGTGATCCAAAGCACAAAAGATGAAATCATCATTTTGACTCAAAATGAATTGATCAAAGTTAGCTATCGTATAAATAGCATTGCCCTATTTAGGGATACTTTGACCTATATTGGCACTTTTAAATGATAATTTCAAACCATTTAGCACATTTTATGGATTTTGACCTAAAATGTACATTTGAGTGCAATTTGAGTAAGATTGACAATTTCAACATAAATGGTGTTAGGAATTGGATGTCTAAACTATATACCATTTCATGATTTCATATTTAATGTGAAAGGTAGTCTAATCTAGAATAGAATCCTCTTTAGTCTTATGTTCCTCTTTGGCAAATAATCCATCTTGAATCTTGAGCTCAATACGATCAATACTAACATGCTTTGGCTTCCATACTAATGTTTTATTCTTCCAATATATTCAAAGAAATTCATATGTATTTTTTAAACTTGAGGTCCTTATAAATATATTAAAGACTATTTAAATGTGTTCTATATTAAGACAAATGTAGAAAATACTATTTCTGTACTTACCTCTTGATTGATTAATCCTTTTTCCATGGTCCCATGGTGAATTATCTTTTATTACATTGGGCTACCTGATTGATCTTTTCATGTTAACACTCTTAATTTTTTTTGACTTCTAAAACTCTCTCTCAAACTTGATCATATTTTCTATGAGTTTTTCATGCTCAACCTTCAAGGAATATAGCTATGTATTCAACTGGTCATACTCAACTTTCTTTGATGTAAAACTTGTGTTGACACCTTATAACTGACTCATGATATCCTTGATAGTATTTTTTAATGATTTAATTAATCAAGTTCACTTATGAGATCAACTTCAAGGTATAATTTAGCTTCTCCTTTTTCACTATCATAGTAGACTTCATCATACATGTTGTCTTCTTCTTTTTAATCACAAGACATCTTATGCTTCTTAGGATCACCTTCAAGCTATTAGACTTGTTTCTAATGACCAAGATATAATACCAATTATTGAAAAAATAATGAATTGGATGGGGTTGAATAAATATATTAAAACTTTATTTCACATGTATCTCAACATTATTTTAACTATCAAAGCAATATAGAGATATAATAATGCATAAAGAGTCATTCACATGAACATAACATAAGAAACACACATATGATTAGGAAAAACTCAAGGGGAAGAAAATGCATTAATATTTTCAAATATAATATATTAATATAAGTTAAAATATAAAATTTATTGAAGCACCAACTTCACATGGAGCACCAACCCTAACTAGCTAAGCACCAACCCAGTTAGGCTTTAGCAAGTACCCACTTTCAAGGAGGCACCAACTCCCTATATGACTCATCACCAACTCAACCACCTAATTTATTTTATAAAATTTATATCACCTTATTTATTAACCAAATTATGATAATTTATTCTTCATCTCTTTACACTCTTATCCCTCTCAAACTTCCTTTTAGGGATCTTCACTTAACTAACCCTCTTCTTGACTTGATTAGGTCATTTGACCCTAATTTTCATACATAATAACCCTATTATATATTAATGGTAATTTATATACACCATTATTATGGTCTAAAATACCTCCTTCATCTCTTAAAAATACTATATCCTTTTCTTCTGTTCACTCATTCTCTAACAAGTCAATCAGGCCTATTAAACCTTATTCTTAATCTAGGTTCTTACTCATACACCTCTTAAAAAACCATACACACTTTACCATTTATGATTTACATAAAATAGGAATTATTAAATTCTAAAAACATTAATCAAACATTAAAATATATTGGTCATATCATATATAACCAAAACCTATTATAAGCCTTGAGGAGACCTAATTCAATTAGGCCTTCATTAGCACACCTTACCCTTTGATCTTCTTGGAGCTATTTAAAACTTCATACATGGTAGTAAAACTTAATATACCACTAAAATATAAATTTAATAATATAATCTTATTTCCATGACACCTTTTGGCTCCTACCACTTGAATCATGCCATTAGTAATGTTCACAATTAGGTTTATGCATACCCAAAAAGTCTATCTTAAACTACTGAATATAAAACACCAATTAGATAAAAAACCATGGAAATAAAACATATAAACATAACCTTAAAGACCTAAAAAAATTAACCAAAACTATTATACTTTATTAAATATGGAAAAAGGATAAAAAACACTCCTACAACTTGCTCACTCAAAAATGCCAATTTTCTTTAAATACCAGTCATGGTGCTTTTGACCTTCAACATCTATATGACCACTTTCAAAGAATATTGATGCATGTGTATTAACCTATGTGATAATTATACCATTATTATATAGAAATATAATATTTTTAAATGAAAATATTGGTCTTTCATACCAACCTCTTGACCTCACTCTACACATACCTCATTGAGTCAAACAAGTCAACTTGTGAACAACTTTTCCACTAAATCCACTAACATCCAAAACTTCAACCAAAAATTAAAATTTATTAAAAGTTTTTAAAAACATCTCCATGAACTTTGATTCATCCCTATTACATGATAGCACATCCCTAATCACCTTCTCACTATTTCTTGGGTTTCTCATTATTTCCATCATTAGGCTTGTTAGTGACTCGTTAAATTGGATGATTGGTTTACCACACCTAAGGGATATAACCTATCCATAAACTATTATGAACACATAATAAAAGTCTAAAAAAATTTGTTCCATCCATTTATCAAATTTTACTTGGTCAACTCTAACCACTACAATAAATCTCTAAAAATTTAGCACTTTTCTATAAGACATACTCACACACATAAAAAAATAATCACACCTAGAAGTGATTGGGAGATTTTAATACAACCTCCAATTATTTAAATATACATACCAATCCATTCTAAGAAATTTATAAAAAATTATTTCACATTAGGTCACTATTAGGGTTCTTTAAGGGTTTAAACCATCTTCCACCACTAACAATTATTCATAAATATTGGCCCCTCATTCCAAAAACTAATACCTAAAACTTTGATATACTACCCTTCCCAATCTACCATGAATATATCAGGTTCCCATTCAAAGGTTACACATGCCAATGAACACTATAATTCCTTATTAGATTGAGAACCCTTCATTTTATACACTTGAGAGACCTTAAAACATTTTTTCAAGCCTAAACCTTCAAAATTTGACTCAAAATTGGTCAACATACTTGGTAAAATCTATCACATCACTATAATTACTCACATTCTCATTCTTATCTTGAAATCTAAATTCCATACCTCATTTGGACATCTTTATCTTTGGTTACTTAGACTTTGACATACAAATTACACTAGTTCTTGAAACTAACCTTCATGTTTCTTTCAATGTGATCTCCACCTCACTCACATACTCAATCAAACTCTCTCATTATCAATCACTTCTTTACATCCTTCATAGGCCTTAAGAATAACTCATTAGGTTATGTACGGTCTAGAACTAGTCTAGTTATAAACTTGGACTTAAGGTTTTACCCTTGTAGGCTCACCTTGAAACTCTCTTGAGTGATCCAATGCCTCATATTCATGATCAAATAACCTTATATGAAATATTATACCTCTATACATGCATCTCACTAGGCCACCATGCTCAAACCTTCTCACTATGACTTTATGTGCCATGACTAGTGTCATGACTAGGATTCTCAAGCACATGAAACTTGATAACTGGCCTTGAAATACTCGTTGATGATTATAAAACTTGATCACAAGCCTTACATGCTCTTTAAATAATGTCATATCTCTCAATGATTCTATAAAATAATAACATTCTTTAAATACCTCATGAAAAACTTTGTTAATAACCTTTGACATCAATGACAACATCAATGTCAAACCTCAACAATAGGAACAATGCTCAACTAATCACAAATATAAGAATGGCAAAGAACATGATAAGTACAATAATACACATGATAATAAAGATCAAAAATATAAATCTAAATGTAAGAATAAGTTAGAGTGTAATTATTTTGACAAAAACATTCATGATGAAGATCATTGCTTTAAAAAAAAAAGTGATATCAATAATAGAAATCTTAAAGTCAAAAATAATGCTAGCACTGGTAACAATAAGACTCAAGTAAAACAAAGTCTAATACTAGAGATAATTTTACTTATGCTTTGAATTTTTCTCCTATTGAATGGATTGTTGATTCTGATGCTACTTAACATATGACATATAATTCTAAATTGTTTACTTCTTTAGAACCATATCTTTCTAAGAATAATTTAAGTCTTACATATCATGCTTCTTATAATGTTGAATCTATAATAAATGTTAAAATCTTTGATGGTGAATTGCATGATGTCTTGCTTGTTCTTGATTTTAAATTGAATTTAGTTTTCGTATCTCAATTATGAAAACAAGACTATAAGGTATAATTTATTAATGATATTTGTTATGTTAAATCTACTAAACAATATTTTCAAGTAGTTGATATTGCTTTTCTAGACAATGATAATTTTTTCAAATCTACTAGATTCTCATCTCCCTCATCTTATCATACTTTTCTAGTTTCTAATGATGCTAACTTGTGGCATGAAATATTAGGAAATATCAATTACCAAAGTATTACACTTATGAACAAACTTAAAATGGTGCAATGTTTGCCTGACATTTCTACCACTACTTCTACTTCTAATGGTTGTATGAATGGTAAAATTCATAGATATTCTTTTCCTAAAAATCACTCTCAATGTGATACTAAAAAGCTTCATTTAGTTCATAGTGATATTTTAGGCCCTATGCAAACTCCTTATATTAATGGTGCTAAGTATGTTTTAACTTTGTTTGATGATTGCACTAGGAGAGTTTGAATTTATTTATTGAAAACTAAATATCAAGTTCTATACACTTTTATTGAGTTTCATGACTTTTTTGAGAAATAATATTTTTATTATTTACACATATTATGCATTTATAATAGTACATAATATGTTAATAATAATTTTATTGCATAATTTAAACAACATGGAATTCAAAATGAGAAAATCATTTCCTATACACCTGAGCAAAATGGTGTTCTTAAACGTAAACATAGGACTATCACTAAAATGACTAGGTGTATGTTGCATGCTAAAAAATATGAATTATAAGTTTTAGACTGAACCCATGTATTGTATTGTATATCTCATAAATAAGAATCCCACTAAAGTTGTTTTAAATATAACACCTAAAGGATTTTAGAGTGGTAGAAATCCTAATTTAAAACATTTACATCCTTTTGGTTGTGATGCAATTGTTCATGTTCTAATGGAAAAGAATAAGAAGTTATATTCTAAAGCAAATACTTTTATATTTATCGATTATGTGAATTATCTAAAGCTTATAGGTTTATGATCCTCAAATTAATAAAATCAAGATTAAAAGGGATGTTAATATTTATAAAAATGGTGTACTTGATTGTGCTTTCAATTCCAATTCTTTTGATATAGTTTTTGCTTATTTTCCTTTTGAATCTAGTGATGATCATAATTATGTTTGCATAATGATGTTTTTATTCCAATTCCTTCTCCTTGTTCTAGTATTTCTCCACCTAAAGCTATGACTAAGTGCACCAAGACTACTATAGAAGATTTTAGAATTCATGTAAATCTTAATAATACTCATAGAACTAGGCAAAAATATGGTAATTATGCTTTGATGTCTAAACGTATGCACAATAATGATCCTCAAACTCTATAACAAGCTAAAGGTCACCCTTATTGGTGAAAATTTATACATGATGAATAGAACTCTTTTATTTCTAATAACACTTGAAACTTAGTCCCACTACCTAAAGTACATCATTTGGTAAGTTGTAAATGGCTGTTTAAAACTAAGTTTAATTCTAACAATCAAATTAAAAAATATAAAGCTAGATTACTTGCTAGAGGTTTTTATCAAACTAAAGGAATTGACTATAATGAAACCTTTGCTCCTATTACTAATAAGGTCACTATTAAATTTGTTTTATCTCTAGTTACTCACATGCATTGACCTATTTATCAAATGGATGTTAAGAGTGCTTTCTTAAATGGTGACTTGTACAAAGAAAGTTACATGTCTCAACCCCGTAATTTTATTAAACAAGGAAATGAACATCTTGTATGCAAGTT
Organism: Torreya grandis; assembly: GCA_037957365.1. Classification (NCBI taxonomy): domain Eukaryota; kingdom Viridiplantae; phylum Streptophyta; class Pinopsida; order Cupressales; family Taxaceae; genus Torreya; species Torreya grandis. The sequence goes on from JARHVA010001808.1 coordinate 2,766,704, forward strand.
AAACAATGCAATTAATGGTTTAAAACAATCTCCTAGATAACGGTACTCTAAAATCTATTAATTTTTTATAGCTCAAGGCTTTAATTGTAGTTATATTGATCCTAATATTTTTTTCAAAAATATTCCAAATGGCATAGTTATCATTGTTTTATATGTTGATCACTTAATCATAACTAGTAGTAATAGTTCAATGGTATTTTACACTAAAAATGCTTTGAATAATACTTTTAAAATGACTAATTTGGGTCTCTTACATTACTTTTTAGGAATTCAAATTTGTCAAGAAAAGGATAACATCTCTATTTATCAATGTAAATATGCATATGATTTATTATCTAAATTTAATATGTTAGATTACAAACCTATTGTTACTTCTTATGAAATTGGTATTAAATAACTTAATGACATGGAAACAAAAAATGTTGATCCAATTCTATATAGACAATTAGTTGTTGGTTTGAATTATATTACTCATACTCATCTTGATATTGTCTTTTCTATTGGATTGGTTTCTCGCTTTATGTCTAAACCTCAAGATACTCATTTTAAATATACTAAAATAATTCTTTGTTATATTAAAGGTACTCTTAACTTTTAGTATCGAGTATAACTCAAATAAAAATATTTATTTGGTAGGTTATTCAGATTCTAATTGGGTGGTGATCTTAATGATTGTAGATCCACTAATGGTTATTGCTTCTCTTTGGGTTCTACCACTATTTCATGGAATAGTAAAAAATCAAACAAATGTATCTCTATATTCAATATAAGTTTAGTATAAAGCTTATAATCATGTCGAAAAGGAAACTATTTGGATTAAATGACTTCTTCCATATCTGGTCCATCCACAACATTTGGCTACTATGATTTTTGGTGATAATCACAGTGCCATTATCTTAGCAAAAACTATAATTTTCTATGCAAGGTACAAGAACATTGAGATTAAACATCACTTCCAATGTGAACTTCTTGAAGACAATCAAATTATTCTCTCTTTATATCCTACTAAAGATCTAATGGTTAATATATTTACTAAGCCTTTATGTATAGACAAGTTTGTCTTCTTTTTTAAGAAGTTAAGATTTAAAGAAGTTATCATCAAGGGGGAGATTTAGGGATATTTCCTCCCTTTTTGTTTTTTAAAATACCTAGATAAATTTTAAGGGGGTGTGTTAAGATTACCCTTTATTTAAGATAATTTATTTTATCCTAAGTTTATTTTTTATGTATGAGGAATGTATATTTATGTGAATTATTAATTCACATAAAAAAGGGATTCCATGAGGTATTACTCACCTCTTTGTTCTCCCTTAGGATTTAGGAGTTGCTTGAATGAGTAACTCCTGTCCCCACATGGCACACACCACTATTATATTTTTAAGGGACTAGGACACAAGTGACACACACTTCAGGGGATTGTAAGGTCATATTGAGATTATATGTAACTCCCATTTTTCTCCTCCATCTCTATAAAATATCCCTTTCTCTCCTCTTTTGCTCACTAATAATCATATATCTCTCTCTATTCTTATCTTGTGTTCTTCATCAAATATTTTACTATGGAGATATTTGTTTCAAGACTTCTAGTAAGATCATGTGCATTTTTCTCTGATACATTTAGTTTTCTACTTTAAAACTCTTGTCATTATGGTTTACTCTTGAGAAGTAACTTAAGTTTTTGCATTCTTATTTTTCTCTCTCTTTCATGCTATATCATTGATGATATTTCTTGGGTTAAAATTCTTTAGTAATTAATTGAAATAGTTTCCTCTATAAGCATGGGATTGCCATATTGAAATTATATAGATCTAGAGGAAGCTTGCAAGAAAGATGTGTTTTAGGATCAATGTTAATAAAAAAATAATTAAATCTAGGAGCCTTTTTCTAAAAAAATGGCCAAGCTTGTGGTGTTGGTGAGAAAGTTGAGTCTCTTGATTATGGAATAGTTCTAAGATAGATTCATCATTGGGAAGCATGGCTAAAGGTCCATAATATTTGACATCCACTTCTAGATATACAATCTGATTACCTTTACTATCAAACTCAGATTGTATTTGCCTCATAGTTGTAGCCTAAAAATATAAAATAATTTTAAAGAGGTGAAGTAGTAGTTAAAATTTTCATCTGTACATAATAGTCCTGACTAATACATTTAGGGATGAATTAATTCAATTTATTTAGTATAATTAGTAGTGACAACTATGATTTTGATAATATTGAGCTAACCCATATAGTATAATATGGATGGTGAATCTATGGGTACTATATCATCACTTGATATCTAGATGATGTAGTTTGGGACTCAAGGTTGTATTATTAGGTTGGTCAATACAGTCTAAAGACTGAGAGACAAAGGGAATGATATCAAGCTAGTTGATAGTGTTGGGATTATGTGTAATAGAATTAATCTGATTGATGTCATTAGATGTAGGAATAGTAAGGATTTATTAAACAACCCATGGATTGTTTACTAATGGTGGGTTAGATAGAGGGATGCAATCTTCTAGTTTTGAGTCAATATTAGTATAGTTAGATGATAAATGAATGACATGAACATCATTATTAAATGCATGCATTTTGGCTAAGGTATTTTTATAATTCATTAAATCAAAGTCTCATGATTGGAATTGGGCCATAATGTAGGCATAATAATAAGATGTAAAAATGTTACATGCATGATAAGTAGGTTGATTAGTGTCAATATTGGAAATACCCATATTATTGAAAGTACTATGAGACATGGTGAGGGGGCCTTGAAAATATTTAGATACCCAATATTCATTTCAAGTAAAATTATCTTCTATGTAAGAGGCTTCACTATCATTCCATTGAGGATAACTTTTAGTAGTATCATTAATTAGAGGAATAACACTATCTCACAAAAGAATAAAGGAACAAGCCAATTTGATATATAAGGAGGTAAAAGAGTGTATGTAAAATGTTTTATAACTCATTAAGCTCATCATCATTGAATTCTATGAGAGTAACATGGAGGATAGGATGTATGTTAGTGAACTTAGAAATAAGTGGACTACTAATATGAGTAGTGGTGGGTATGTGATATTGAGATTTGGGATTTGTAAGTTGGATGCTCTAAGGGCTAGGATCTACCTCATGATTATAACTTTTGCCATTATGTATAAATTTTATGCATTAAATACCATAAGATCTAATATATCTTATGTAATGAATCCATGGATGACCTAAGAGCATGTTGTAATAAATTGGAATATATAAAACCATGAGCTTAGTGCATATAGTTTTGGGTCCAATAGAGAGAGGGAGGCAAATGGAACTAAGATGTTTTTTATTAGTTTTATCAAATCCATGAAAGGTGAGCCAAGTTTCCTTAAGGTTTACTTTGGAGTGTCTAATTTTTTGGATTAATAAAATAGAGGTAGTATTAATTACTAAACCTTCATCCACCAAGACTTTCATTATTAAGGTATTATTGACTCCAATCCTGATGAAGAAAGGTGGATCATCAACTCAAAAAATAATTTTGTCATTAATCATGTATTCTTTAGGAAACTCTATGGAGGGTTTAATACAAGAAAAAAATGTATAAAAGGTTTGAATAACATGAACCTTCATGAATGTTGTGCCTTTAGAGATGGAAGTATGTATATCAAAATCATTATATGGGGTTTATTTTATGTCTTAGAATTGTTGCATAGGGAATTTATAATGATAAGGAGAAGTTATTACTAACTCCATGGGTGAATTTTTAGAAGGCATAGAGTTAAGTTAATCTATAAAAATACAATATGATTTTGGGGAAGAATTATCATGAGGATTTGGTTGATTAAAGATGATGTTACTAGATTGAGGCTCTGATTGTGGAGTCAGCTCATCACTAGTGGGTTGTTCTAAAGAGGAAGTAGGATTAGTTGTATTATCTTTAAGAAGTTGTTCCTCAATATAGGGATCCTTAGGTTTAGTCACAGGGTGTTTGTGAGAAGTCTTATGATAGTAATTAACTTTTGATGAATCCATATATTGGGAGTTAGTGTAATATTGATCATAATTGGCATCAATAGCACAAACATTTTTATTGGTATGATGTGTGCTAAGATACAAAGAATATTTTTGAGAATTTTTATTTGTATATTTGTAAATTTTTTTATTTTGATAATCTTTAAGATATTCATTATGATGAAACTATATCATAACATCATGACCAAAATATTCTCCCAATATGAGGGAAATTGTATGTTTTGGAAGAGCATGACATGTCTCATGAGAGTGGCCAATGTCGACATGAAACCAAATAATTTTATTAGGATTATGCCATGATGGAGGAATAATAGTGGTATGAATCAAAGGTTTATATGGAGATAATAACTTCCTCATTTTTGACACATTAAAGGGTAAGTGTGAGGCACTTTGAGTATTTGAGTTTGTGGCTCCTATTTTGGCTTGAGGAGGATTGAGTTGAGAATTGGTAATGGTTATTACATTAGTTGAAGTTTGGAAAGATTAATTTATGAGATTATGTGAATGTTTAAATTGAGTTATAAGTAAATATTGTATTTTATTGATCAAAGGCCTCTTCTAAGGTTTGGGAATAAAATATCCTAAACTTGCATTGAAGAAAGGATTTAAGAGAAGTAACAAAGAGTTTTAACATATTATCATCACTTATATTATGATATGCTTTATATGATAAAGACCTTCATCATTTGATAAAATTATGAGCATATTAGTTAGGAATTTTCTTAGCATTGATAAAATGGCTAAGGTTATTTTCATAAAGATCATTATGTTGAAATTCCTTAACTAAATCATTGAATATATCCTCTAGTTGAATTATAGAATGCCTAGGGAGTTGGTTATACCACTATAATGCATATAATGTGATGGTTTTAATGAGAAGCTTAGTAGTAGAAAAGGTATTAGTTTAGACCCATTACTTATAGAGATTACCAAAATATTTAAGGAAAATAACAAGATCCTTAGTCCCATCATATGTGATAGTTGGAGAAATGTTTCCAATGTTGATTGACAAAATGAAGGGTGGTAAAGGTTCATTTTGAAGATGTTATAACATTTTATTATGCATGGAAGATTGAGGGATTATATTCCCATTGGCATCTTTAAGGGGGAGGAACAAAATTATGATTTTATTGAGACATGATGACTGGAGGTTGGCTAGAAATTTCAAGATGTGATTTCGCATTGGGAATATTTGGGAATTATTAGTTATTTGCATGACATCATTTTGTGTAACCAACTATGCAAGAAGTTGAATGGTATCGATAGGAAGATTTTGATTAGAATTAGTAGAAGGGAAATTACAAGTATTAGTATTGGGAGGAGGTTTTTAAGTGTTGGTATTGGGAAGAGGATTCCAAAGATTGGTATAAATCACTCCTAATATGAAGTGAGGAAGTTAGATAAATTACCATTTTTCTTAGGAGTGTAAATGGTACTATCATCAAGATTTATAAATTTACTAGAATCTAGAACATAATTTTGAGTTATTTCAACTAGGTTACATGTAATGGATCTAGATGGATTTTGAGAACATTTACACCATGAAGTGTTATGTTTACTAGTGGATAACATAGGTAGTAAAGAAAAACCTATATAAAACTTGCGTGGGTTGAAGATATAAATAAAATTTATAATGGGTGATCTCATGATGACTGATTAGATTGAAAATCTAACATGAAAATGTGATTGTTTATTGGAAATAAATGTAATTGGCTAGGTTGATACAGTTGGTAATTATGTTGGTAAAAAGGAACTATATCAAACATGTCAATATAGTTTAATGAAAAAGGTGGCATTGTTGGTGGTTATGTGAATTACAATAGATCGATCTAGTTGATATAGTTAGTTATGAAATAGAAAATCACATAGTGCATTAAACTATATGATTCAGTCAAGTCAGGGGAAAATGAAAATAATAACAAATAGACCACATTGAGATATTTGATGTAGTTTTTTATGGAAGTGAGTATAAAAATAAATAGATTGTATTGATTTGTTTGATACAGTTAGAGTATTAAACACAAAAGACTAGATCAAACTAGTTAATGTCGTATTCACACATAATTATATTGATGTTGGCTAATGTAGTTACACCACATAACATAGAATTGTATCGATGATGGTTGATATAGTCTATAATACTAAATATAATAAGAAGTAACAAATTAAAATCAAATTGTTTTACTACTTTTTTTTCAAAAATAAGATCAGGTAAATATAATAAAAGGTTTCATTGATTTATAGGTTGTCATAAATAGTAGATTATCCATTGGATAGTGTCAGCCCAAAATTTTAGATCACTAAATATGGAGGAAGTACCATACCCATAGCCCACTAAACGTGGTTTCAAGGGTAAACTAAGAATAACCTCTTGATAGTAACTTATAACTAGTTTATTAAAGAATTAGATGGATATATGGCATCCTAAAGTTTAATAAAAAAAGGAATCATATGCATTTTTGATATACCATAAGGTATGTGGAAACCAAAATCCATGTTTAGCTGTATACTATGGATATGAATATTGGAGTAAACCCTTTACACCATGATGTTTGTAAATAATAGACAAGCATTGTAAACATATCAATGGATATGCCTTCATGACAATAGCTAAGTAGTTTGAAAACTATCAAAACATAGTTTCTAGGGAAAGACAAACAAATATAAAATAAATTTAGAAAATAAATATCAAAAACTAGTTTGTTGCATTCACTGAATTGAAATAAAAAAGTAGTCAAATTAAAATGAAAGGTGTTGTATACACATAATATTTTTAACTTTTATTGATTACTGTCACTTCATATCTTTAGGAACCTATTGAGCCTCAATCTCTCTGAGTGCATGCCTTAAGGGGTGCATCAAGAAAGGGGTGGGTAGACCATTAGTGCTTCATGAGATTATTTTTCCTTCTAGCCACTTTCCATCCACACACTAGCCTTCTAAAACCATTAAATCCAAGCTTAATATTCTTAGTTCTACCTATTCCTATCACTTGCAATGTTTTATCCTTCATTTCTTGCCTTAGAACTATTTTCACCTATCAGTTGTGCTAGGTTGACCAAGTCAGCCTAACATAGTTTAGGGACCTTTTCTCTCTTTTGGTTTATTTGCCACTTAGCTGACCTAGCACAAACCTAGTGAGTTAGACCCAAAAATGTGCTAGGTTGATTGGGTTAATCTAGCACAACTAACATTCTTAAATGATTTGAGGGTAATATACTAATATATATAAGGTCATTTCTTCCCATTTTAATAAGAGAAAAGAATTAAGTGAAGAAGTATGAATGAATATCTACCTATTAACCATTCTACTTGGAAAATAAAGCTGTAGGGTTCAATACTTTCTTTGGAGATCCAATCTTGTCTTGTGGATAACTCTTTTGGATGATTGGATAGGTTATGTAACCTAGAGTTGATTTATCTTAGTTATCTTTCCATACCATTACAATTTGTTTTGAAGCACCTTGGTGAAGGGGGAGATTGGGATTTAGTGAGTTCATATTCAAAGGTAATTATTCCTAACTTTATTCCTCCTTTATAAGAGTAGATATATAGTGCATTTGTAGTCTTCTCTTCCATGTATTAGGATTCTGTATACATTGACGTGAGTATATGTTTCCTATACATGTTTAGTTTAGTTGTTTATTTATTTTCTTTCCAGTGCCGACTTTGTGCCACAATATTTGTTGTACACTAGATTAGATTTACTTTTCTTATTATTAGATTAGTGAAATATTAAACCATAAGAATATTTTAGGGTCATTGCGTAATTGTGTTAGACTATAGGCTTTGGAACCCTACCTCACATTGTGTGTTGTGACAAATGATTCCTTAATTGGGTCTAGTGGATCCTCACATTGGTCATGCTCCTACTTAATAATTGTATGCTCCCCAATATTAATTTTAGGTGTGCTCTATCTCATTCGATCCATGAATGATTTATAGACATGATACATTTTTAATTACATACATTCTATTGAACCTGACGTGAAACTAACCCTTGCAAGATTTCTTTCACTTATTTCATTTATATTCATCATTATTTTTATCATATCTTTATTGTGTTCGATCGACCCTATCAACCCAATTATTTATCTCTATGCATAGGTTTGTAGGAATAGGCAACTAGATCGACCAACTTGACCTAGTACATGTTTCTAGAACTTATAGACTTTTTTTAGGTAACTAGATTAACCAGCTTGACCTAGTACAAGTTTTTCAATTTTTCAAACTTCTTATTTAGCCTACTAGGTCAACCAAGTTGACCTATTACATTTTTAGCACTTTTTCAATAGGTTCTTGTATAGCTTGATTGACCAGCTTGACCCAGTTTATAGGTTTTTGACAATTTTCTCTAAGGCCTCAAATTAGCAATCTTATCCTTTTAATTTTTAAACCATTTGGGTGAGGTTTTTATTTCCTTTTTATCTTTATTTCTCTATACTTTCCTTTCAATTTTGAAGTCTTCAAAACTATCTCTACATAATCAACTAGGTTGATCTAACTGACATAGTTTACTTTCAAACTTTGCTTCCATAATATAGGTTTGACCCTGTCAACCATATTATATATGATTGTCCATATAGTTTCTCAACTATACCTTGCTTCAAAGTTGTAATAAACCATATATCTTAATCACATATTTCTTTTCAATTGTTTACATGATTATAATAGGTCACATAATCTAATCAAGGGATTTTTAATTAATCATTTAGTTTCACTATTTCTATTTTTTTGCACACACAACCAAACCACATAAACATCAAACAAGAATTTAAACATTTGACTACCCAAGTCTACATACTTGGATTTCATCACCAAGGGGGATGTCAACTTGATGCTCTTGTAAAGTATAAAGTGTGGTTGATGGTATATTTTGGCTAAGCACCCATTACCCTTATTGTTATGGTGTGTGAAGTGAGGGGGTAGGCCCCAATACCAAGCCTATATAATTTCCACTATAGTCCCTTTCATCCTAAACTTACCTAAAACTATCCTTAGATTATTATCTAGTACCTTGCTTATAACCAATCTCCTTTCACACTTAAAATAATTCTTAATAATCTAATCAACATTATAGGTTGACCAAGTAGCTAACTTTACTTTCAAGTTGTTTTTTTTCTCTTTGATAAATTGTGTGTACAAAAGCTTGCATTATCCAACATTACTAAAAGATTTTACTTTATGTGCATCAATTGGATTAGCCAGCATCAATTTAATTGACTATTTGTTTCCCCTTCAGTACTTAATAATTTCTTACATTACTTTCAATGATCTTTCTTTAATTTATAGCTTGTTATCAACTTACTTTTCTTCCCTGTCTATTATACTAGGTCAACCTTGTTGACCCTATACCTTTTTTAGCCCCTATACACTATGCTAGGTTGACTTGGTTGACCTTGTACTATTTATAACATATTTACCTCTTTTTGTCATTCACTATTCACTAAACTAGGTCGACCTTATGGATTCTATATAGTTTTATAGCCCCTATTTTTACACTAGGTTGAGTAGGTCAACCTAGTACTATTTTCAGTCATTTTTTTATTCATTTCTTTCTCATCTTGATTCTCTTTCTTTCATTATGTAATTTTTATTTGGTGACAAAACTAAAGTTCATTCAACAAACATAATAGAACTCACCAATCCTAATAGGGTCTCCCATAGATAAAGTAGGGCTCCTTTCTTGAATGCTAGTAATGTTCATATTACAACCCATACAATGAACTATGGGAACACTCCTCATACTCATTTGCATTAAAACCCTCCTCTTCTCTTAGATGATCAAATTGAGTTAGAGGATACTTCTGAAATTCTCTTCTTTATCATGGAATTTACTCAACATAGAGGGAAGGATCCTTCCACCATCTATAACCTCATGATTAGCCAACAAATTGAATAATATCATTCTCCTACTCCTACTTTCTCAATTGGATTAAATGGTACTAATTTATTTGATTCTTAAACCTATTATTTAAATCTTAACTCCTTCCTATGCTATGACATCTTCTTCTCTAACTTATTCTACCTCCATGCTTAGTATCTCAACTAACATGGTAGGTTCTACCTCTAGTGTGCTTCTCATAAGATCTATTATCCTTAATCCTTATAGTAGTTCATTGACTACTACCCAAAGTACTCATGCTTATATTACTTCATCTTTTCAACGATTTACTATTCCATATTTTACTTCACAAGCAAAATTTGCCACTAGTGCTTCAAATTCTCATAGCTCTTCCCAAATCAACACTAATAGTGGTACCCAGTCCACTAACACCAACACAAACACCAATACTACTTATTATAATAACACTAATCAAAATAATCAATTATTATTGCAAAATCTCAATAAAATCAACACATTCCAAGCTCATAATATGATTCAAATGATGAGAATGCAAAACCACCTTCTTAATTTTCAAACGAATCCTCAACCAATGACTTGGGGCACACATAACCAAAGTGTTCCTCCTCCTCCTCTTCAATATTCTCAAGGTAATCTCATTCCTCAACCTCCATTAGTCAATAAAGTCATCAAGAATTTACAAAATGAACCTCTTAAGATCCAAATTGCTAACATTGATATAAGAGGTATAACACCTACAATTTCTTATAATGGATCAACTGATCCTACTCTTCACCTCAAGAAATTTGGAAATCTTTAAAAGGATTGGGTCAAGTTAAATACCTATACCACTACCAAACTCCTATCCAAAACACTCATGGGTGATGCATTGGATTGGTATAATCGACTTATAACACATTCTATCACTAGTTTAGAAGACTTGGTAAATGCTTTAGTACAAGAATTTCAAACTAGTGATCTACCAAAGAACACTTTGGCCCATTTCATCAATTGAAAACAAAATGAAAAATTAAATTTCCCAAGCCTTTGTTAAGTGATGGAAGACTTTGTCAAATAAATTTGAACTTAACATGGTGAATGATAATCTCTTTCATCTCCTTATAAATGTTTTATTTCCTAAATTACAATATTGAGTCTGTACCCTTTCTCCATGTACCTTGGAGGAAGCTATCAATAAATCCAAAAGACAAGATTTACTCATGCATCAATTCAAGTTACCAAAACCTTCTATAGGCCCTCACCTATTAGTAAGGAAAAAAATTGTAATATTACCAATGATGGTGTTACTTATTCATTTGACACCATTTACAATATTCAAGTTACTGTTCCTACCCCTTCTTCAGAACCAACTCCTTCTCAACAATACACTAATCCTCATTTCTCAACAAACAACATTAATGTGCATAAGCCCTTATCCTTAGATAAATTACATAAACATCTACTGAAGCCTCTTTCATGAGAGCTTGACCCTACTCAACCTATGAAATCATGGAATGATCCTAATAAGTTAGTCGGGGTCACCCTTATGAGATTTGTAGACAGCTCCATAATTTAGATATGGACTTTCTTCTTGGCCTAAATTTTGATCATGATTATATCATCCATAAGAGTCAACAATCCTATGAGATTACTTTCAAAGACTATAAATCACATAATAAAACTCAAGCCTTAAATCAATCAAACACTCATTTAGCTATCTATAAATACCCTTTACCTAATCATTAACCAATCTAATAAGGTCAAGATAATCACACTTATTCCACTAATAATGTAGAAAGTCTTGTTGAACCAAATTTTGAAGAGAATGTGGCTAACATGACCAATATGCAAATAGTGGTGGCTTTCATTGATTCACAACCTATCTACACTCCTTCCTATAAGACATATCATATTATCTAGGATTATTCTCCAACTCATTTGAAAGAAGATCTTATTTATTTTAATGATTTGATTTAGATTCTCCCTTATATGACACATACCATGCTATCTCTACTTCTCTCCCATCATCTTTTAATATTAATAACAATCCAAGTTATACTAACACTTATTCTAAACTTCAAGATCAATCTAGAACAACTCCTTCATCACCAAACACTTTAAAACCTTCTTCTCAACATTTTCATTATTATCAACATAAATTTCAATTCTCTTTAGATCCACCTTCTGAAGATCTTCTTAATAATTATCCACCTATATGTAACAATATCCTTATGGGTTATGATGAGTGGGATCCCATTACAAAACTTACTACTCTTCCTTATCAGATACCTTTCCTTGAACTCATGAGGACATCTCCACATCATAAAAATTGCCTCATGCAACTCTTATTCAAGATGAATATCTCTCTCCCTCCTTTAGTATGATAGGAGGCTACTTTATCTAGATCTAAGGATAATATCTTACAATAATGTGAAGAAACGGCTATTAACATTGATGAGACTATAGACACTTCTCTTTATTTACAATTTCCTATCACATCTATGATTTAAGATGAGATTATACTTCATGAAAATTATCCTCTATTATTTATTAGCATCCAAATAGATTATATCTAAGTTAAGCAAGCCTTGATCAATGAGGGTTTTATCACCTATGTCACTTCTCTTGATATCATTAAGACTCTTGTATATTCTCAATGTAATCTCAAGTCTACACGTAGCACCTGTCAAGGATATGATATAATTCAAATTCCTCCCTTAGGGTGTGTGTGGCTTCCCATTACATTCCACCTATCACCGTTCATGTGAAGGTGATGATCTTCAACTTTACCCTTTCATATAACATCTTACTTGGTAGGTCATGGACTCATCATATGTGAGCTATCGCATCTTCCACTTGCCAATGCATAAAATTTCGTCACAATAGAGCCATTTATAGGATTCAAGGAGACACTAACACTTGGAATTTTGAATAATTCCAAGATCATGGTGTCTTCAAGATTCCTACTCTTGATCCTTTACCTAGTGTTTCATTCCATGAGTTGTAATTTCTAAAATTTCCTATTAACTCAACTAGAGGTTACAATGGGAATATTGAGCTCATTGGTAACATTCCTCCCAAATTTTAGACTCTGATGATGATGAGCCTGATGAGATTAACTTAAAGATCAAAACTTTCAATCTATTACCTCATCTCATCTCAAAACTTCTTGCTTCCTTGGAACCTCATTTTTGTAAGCCTCCTTGTGATGACATTCTTGTAGTCTTAACCAAGACTAGGCACTCTATTCACCAAGCTTCCTCCAATGACAAGGTCATCCTGACATGTGTCATTGATCTTTATACTCCAGACTATGATGATGGATATTCTTTAAATGATCCTCTTTTACGTGGTTTTGTCTAGGCTTGTGATGCTAATATTATTCATTATCTCTCTTCTTCACTTGAGTCTTTTCATGAATATCATCATTCTCTTTCAATTATATTTCCTAATTCTTGTATTTTTACTCTTTATTATAGGGTAGAGATGGCACCAATACCTCTAGTTTTCTAGGAGCCACTTAGGACCATGTTATTAGATCATGCTATGATCAAACCTTATCACTTTACCACACCTAGGGTATTCCTCCTTAGACCATTTGCAAATCCCACCCCTCTTTTAGTAGGGCTAGCTATAGTTAAACCCATTACTTTTTCTAGTATAGTTGAACCTATTTTGTCTCCTATTGTTGTTGAGCCTATTCATACTTCTCATCATAGTGTCCCTCTCATTGATCATAGTTCTACTCCTTCCTCATCATCACCATCCATTGATGATATTTTGCTTCTATTGCCTAAGATGGATCCTTTTCCCACCAAATGGGCCGATGAGTCCTCTTTAGCTTCTTCCATTCCTATGTCACCTCCTTTCATGAGTAATCCTAAAACCACTCACAAGTGTATCTATTGCTTCCATGGGATAAATAATCACTCTCCCACTTGTTGTCTTAAGTTGTGATAACACCTTGATACCTTACATCCTTCTTACCCATCATTAGAACATGTCATACATCCCTCGAAGGTACTTCCTAAATATTTATCGAAGTATGGTGAGGTATATTGTCTATAGCACCTATATGGCATGCATCACACTAATTGTTGCCACATTTTATAACATATTAAAGATCACCTTGTATTTATCCTTAGGCCTTCTACCATTCCTCCCATAGGTCATTCCTATAAGAAGGCTCCTTCTTCTTCTCCCATGCTCCACTTCCAGTGGTTCCATCACCTATTATGATCCCTTCACCACCTTTTATGCCTCCACCTATGATTCCTTCACCCATGGATCTTCCCTCATATATAGATCCTTCTCTACCCATGATTCCTTCATCCATGGATCCTTTTCCACCTATGATTCCTTCTCCTATAGATCCTATTTCCACATACTCTCCTGATTAGCCTTTGCCTAAATTTCCTCCTCAACATGATCCTTTGAGCATTCCTAATTTTTCAGTTGAGGAGATCAAAAAAGAAGTATTTATAACATCTTAAAGATAACCTTGTATTTATCCTTAGGCCTTCTACCATTCCTCCCATAGGTCGTTCCTATAAGAAGCCTCCTCCTTCTTCTCCCATGCTCCACTTCTAGTGGTTCCATCACCTCTTATGGTCCCTTCACCACCTTTTATGCCTCCACCTATGATTCCTTCACCCATGGATCCTCCCTCATCTATAGATCCTTCTCTACCCATGATTCCTTCATCCATGGATCCTTTTCCACCTGTGATTCCTTCTCCTATAGATCCTATTTCCACATAATCTCCTGATTAGCCTTTGCCTAAATTTCCTCCTCAACATGATCCTTTGAGCATTCCTAATTTTTCAGTTGAGGAGATCAAAAAAGAAGTATTTGTCTAGTATTCACTAAATATTGATGAGACCTAAGCTACATTATGCATTCATCTTCATAGAAACTTATCTGATGTATTGGATAATGTGTGTGGATAGATTTACTAGTATTTATAAGCAAATGCATGGTGATTTCTCATTTATATTTATATTGGACATGTGTTCTAATATTATTTTTTATCTATTATATCATTTGACACTTTGTCAAATTATTTCTTATCTTATATCATGTTTCTCCTTGTTATACTATAATTAGTTTATGTCATCATTTTTCATTTACCATATGATTGTCTTTCTCTTATTATTGCTTTGATTTTTTTTCCTTTAGATATTTTATCAAAACTCTTCCTTTTTATATTCATGATTGTTTGCTTTATTATCTTTATTTTTCAAAGATAGTTTTCACGGTGACTTGGTTATATTTACCCTCTTCCCTTTGGTTACTATCTCTTTTTACCATGTGATCAATTAACAAGCAATCTTTTTCATTACTATTTCTTTTCACTGGTCCTCTTTTGGATATCCTTTTTCCCTTATTCCTTTTTCCACAAACTAAGCATATACATGGTTGAGACTTAAGATCACATGCTTAGTTCATTATCAAGCCTAAGTATTCTAGTTAGTTTTTTTTCTTAGGTTACTTAGCTTCATTTAGCCTTAGCCTATAGCTCATTCATGTGTATCATTATCTCTCTCATGATTGGTCATTCCAAATACATATGGAGGAGGAATTTTAAAAATCCTTCAAAATAAAGTTAAAATCCAAATCATTTAAACAAAAGGTAATGATATCAAAAGGCAAAAAAACCTATTGAATATTCTTAAAATTCTAATCACACTAAAATATGTGATCAAAGCACATATCCTTCTTCTAGTCAAAGCTCAAAATCCAAATTTGGACTCATAATAGATTTGAGGTCCTTTAAGGTGTGATAAGCCAGTAGAATAGAAGAGGAGAATAGTAAAATATTTTAGAGCTACTTACTTTCTCATGCAAGTACCCAATCTTCGTAGTAGACTGATAGATCTGTAATGGTTTTTGAAGAGTGGGGAACACATCGTGGGAAGGTAGGTCCATTTTAATTTTCTTTGTACCAATATACCATCTTTAGTTGAGCTTAGTAGGACACCTATTTACCTACAAAGCTTTGCGTCTATAGCAAGCAGGTTTCCTTTGTACATAGATGACAACTAGTCACATAATATCTTTTCATGTCCTTTATATACATCTTGCCTCCTAGATTCTTGTCATAAGATGCCTAAGTCTATATTTTTACACTCCCTTTTTCATTCTTTTTCCTTCATATTTCCTCTTGGGAAATATTGTTTTGCTTACTGATCACTCCCCATGGGATATCCTTTATGAGTTGATTTACAAGACCTCAAATAGGAGCTGACATCCCTCACAAATTACCATATTTTTCATCTTATTACCCAAATCCTTGATTTACCATTACTTATCCTTATACTTACCAATTTTTATTTGTTACCCTTTGGGTTTTTCTTTGGTGAGTTGTAGTGTAAGACCATGGATAGGACCCAACCCTCCTCACAAAATTTTCCAATAATCAAAGTCACCATCCAAAATTACATGTGTCAAATATGAGATAAGATTCGATTGATTATGAGGTTACACGCCATTGACTTGCTTCCCAACTTGAATTTGTATGTTTTATGCTTAATTCATTTTTATTTCACCTTTTATTTTCTTATTTTTTGAGTTCATGTAAGATTACCATCATTTCTTTAATTTCTCATACTTCCCATCTTGAATTAGTATGATAAATTTAAGACCATTTTTGCAAATTTTGTTTTTCTTTTATACTTCCCATCATGATATATTAAGATTGATTGACTTAAATTTGATTTTTTTTATTACCATTTGTGCCCTTTACATACCTTCCATTTTACTAAATTATTTGTCATACTTCCCAACATGATATTTAGTATGATTTTACTTATTTTAATTTGGTGCAAAAATCTTTTACATTGGTTTAAAAACAAATCCCTTTTTACCATCTTGTTTTCCATTTTCTTAGAATTTTATACTTAGTCATTTTTTGTTATTACACATTTTCTAACTGGAACTACTGTGTAGTGCATTTCTTTGATTGATTATAGTTTTACAAGTCCTTTTTGCCCATTTATTTTTAACCATATATATGTACTCCATAATTTTATAAAAGAAACCACACCACATATATTTCTTATAGCATATACAACAAAGATAAATAAATGTGATAGAAAGAAATATATCCAAAAGCATCCACAAACACCACCATTATAAATAAAACAAACACAACCAACAACAATAATCCAAAAAAATAAATCATATCTATATACCATGTGTTTGATACAACATACACAACCATATAGAAATCTCCAACACTAGGGCTAAGCTCCATCCTATCTATCTCATGGATTAGCCATGCTATCTATTGAGGCCTCAATCTGACTCCTCTAAATGGTATGCTATAATGAGGTATTCTGAGATCTCAATCCCTCTACCTATCCATATAGGCATGTTATATGTACCTGTGCTTGCACCAAACTCAGCCTGGGTCATAATATGTGCCTGTGTCAGCTGAATCTACATCATTGTATATGCTTGTATCATTTATATCACTATCTCCAAATTCATATCTCTCTCATCTACCAAGGACTACCAGGCCTATCTCTAACCTACACCCATCTCTACTAATGAATGCATACTCTCTTTGCACCTATATCTACCTTGTTGCCTCATCAGCTAATCTGAACCAACTCACCTGAGCTAGGGTAGATGGTACACTAGGATCCTATAGTGTCATGGGGTTGTATGGTTATAGAGTATCATCTAGGATATCATGGATTTCTCCCCTCATCAAGGACCCCCATCTCTCCTCCTCATCCTCATACATGCTTGTAAAATCACACCAAATGGATATTAGATCACTATCATATCTCATAATATTTATCTATATATTTATACTACTAAATAAAAACTTAATAAATAATTTAACCATCTTCATACATATTTATGTCTCAACTCCTATGATAACATCATCTGCATGATCACCTAGTATAATCTCCTTGTCTACATGACCTCCTAATACCTACTCGATAGGTCACCTACTTAACTCAAACCTAGTTATCATGGCTTATGTCTATCTTAGCCTCCATCTAAGTGGTCTCTCTATCATCTCCTCTGACTCATCTATGGGATCATATGGGATGTCTATAGTCTCTACTCTTTCCTATCTCCATCATCACCATGTCCTTAGTGGTTGTTGTTCATCTTTCTATAGGGCTGATAGTGGTATATATGGTATATTTAAATCCTCCACCTCCTCTTCTACCACTCATCATGTCTAACTAGTCCATGATTTCTCCTGATGTGGCATCAATGTCAACCTTACTATTAATGCTTGGATTCCCTTGTTCCCTCATGGCTCCCTCACATGCTAAGCCCACTAGTTAGGCATTAGTATTAGTATCACTGAATGAGGTAAGCCCATCTATACTAGTACAAATGACACTAGATGTGGCTCTCTCCACCATGTATAGTGTCTCACCACCTATCTCCTCTTTAGTGTTGGTGCAACTATGTGCCAACTAACCCATGTAGTTACTATATGCCCATATGACTACCACATGATGTCTACACATCTCACCAACTATAACATTGGCACATGGGGCAATGTCTATGCTACCTAGTTTTATTTCCATCTATATAATCAAGGTAACCCATCATTGACTACATGAGGCAACCTATCCAGTTGATACATGGGAAATCTCTCATATATCCATGTCATCAATCGTATGATTAGTCCCATAGTCTTCTACCCTCTGACCAACATCTTTAATAGATCATGTATGAGTTAGACCAAGAAGATAGAACCTAGATCATACAATAATCCCTCCTCCAACATCATCTTGCTTAAGGTTGTCATAAATAGTGGTACCTTATCATTTGACTTGTGATAGAGAACTTGTTGTGTCATAAAGCCTATCACTACCTTCAAGAGGTCTGAAATCTATGATATATACACATCATCCATACTAACTCTCTATCCTCTCAATATTGTCTCTAAGCCTATAGCCCACATGGATAAGGCTCTCCTCTCCTCTAAGCTATCTAGTATCCCTATGGTCACTGGTGCTCCTACTATGGGTAGCCTGAGGATGGCATGGACATCATCTAGTGTGATACCCACCTCTATCACATCCCCATCCACCTCTCATCTAAAGGTGTTAGTAAATCATTCCTAGCATCTTATAACATGACTAATAGGTTAGTGTTGAGGGGGATCTTTCACATATCTAATATACCTCCTAGACCCACAACTACCAGTCTAGCTCAATCTCCATCTGACAATCTAACCAACAAATCTAGTAACCAAGACATGTCCACCAACCTCTAGAATCCTGGTCATCTTTACAATCAAGAAACACCAAAGGATGTATTAGTTTCTCTATGTCAATTATAATCACAATACATTCTTTATACATCATTTTTACAATTTTAATTAAAAAAATAAGCCTATTTACTTTTACCTTATTCATTTTATCAATTTTATCCTATTTCTAGCTTACTTGGTCCCTATTTCCCTCTTTTGTTCATTTTTGGCCATTCTATCCCTTTTTCAACTTTTTGCATGCTTTTTTGTGCTTATTCTAGTTCCTTGGTCAACCTAGTTTAACCAAAATTTTCCTATTTTTGTAATAGTTGACTTCAAATTCCAAGTCAACCCTCTTATCTTCCCCTCTTTGGTACCGAGTTCTCATTATGGCCCTTAAAAACTAGTTACTCACTCCATTTTAGCTTTTCAACCAATAGATTACACTAGGTCAACCCATACCTACTAGGTCAATGATATGGATTCTACCTTGTTTCATCCTACTAGGTTGACCTAGTCAACCTAGTGCATTATGTGAGTTGACCTAGTATATTTTTCACAAAATGTACCTTTCACTCACTTTCTTCCTAAATCCTTCTAACCCATTTCCTATCTTCCTATTTTATACCCTTAAAATCTATTTTTCTCATTTTTGACATATATTAATGCCTAAAATTAAATTTTATAAAAAATTCACTTAATTTAATACAAATTTCAAAAAATAGTTTGAGATTTGTAGTTGCATACTTGTAGTGCACCTGCTACCACCTCTGGGTGTCCTCCTCATCTAGCATGCCATTCCCTCATCATCTTAGTCTTGTTTGGTCTCAGAGCTCACTTTCTTATCTATCACAATTCAAAATGCAAAATGAATTATCTTTTTCCCTATTTAGAAACACCTTTTAGTAACTCAATTCTTTCATTTATTTTTAGATAGATTCCTTGTTTTGTCTCTATATTTATTTCTGCTCATCCATTTTGAAAATCATTAAATGCATTAGAATTGTGATGATGTAAATATTATTTTCCACATCACATATCTATTTTCCAAAAAAAATGATTTTTGGCTATTTTTTGTAGTAACTTCTACAAGCTCACCTAGTGTACTCTACATTGGATACCTTCATTTATTACAGTTTACTTCTTTACCTATGGCACTAAGGTAAGCTAAAGGTATTTTTTTTCAATATATTTCTTTCATTTATATTATTTTCTACTTACTACACCATACTTAGCATCAACATTATGTGTTATCATGTTCTATCTCTGAAGCACCATCTCATATTGCACTTACATGACACGTGATGAGATTTAGTTGGGGTATATGTATACACAATGTTTTTAACTTTTATTGATTACTAACACTTTATATCTTGTAGAAACCTATCAATCTTAATCTCTCTAAGTGCATGCCTTAAGGGGTGCACTAGGAAATGGGTGGACAAACCATAGGTGGTTCATAAGATTATTGTTATTTATTACCTATTTCCTCTCACACACTAACCTCATAAAACCATTGAATCCAAGCTTATTCTTCTTAGTTCTACCTATTCCTTGATCTATGTTGAGTTGGCATCTAAATCCTTATCATAAATCAACATTATATAAATAGGATATGTATATAGGTCATTAATTAATAAGATGTCTTCATCAATATTTTAAATGTTAATTTGGTTTAACCATGAATTTAACACTCTCTTTACTATGTTATCAAAATACAGTGATGAAAAAAAACATATGTAAATTTTGTCCATGCTAATATGTTAATGCTTTCTATACAAATCTTTGTAAGGGAGTGGTGTCTCATCACAATAAATTTGGCATAGTTAACATATATCTTTGAAATTCCTCACAAAATGCACCTCTCATTTCAAAAATTTGTGACCATTTTATCATGCCATATATCCATATTAATCTTAAATGACTTATTATATGGGCCAAGGAATATATGATTAGTATACATTTTCACTAGAGATGAGTAACATAATGGGTGAAACCACATAATATCATCATGCCAATCTATAATGTTTATTTTAAATAGCACCAAAAAAATTAAAATGGTATCCCACCAAAATGAAACAACTACTTTTTGGACTCATTTGAGGATTTCAATAATTTCATCGCAAATTAATTTTTCAATTCTAGATTGTATGTTATTAGTGTTCATTTGGTGTGTGATATATAGGTAGTAATTATTAATGGTATATGATTAGATAGTTCTACACAACTTGGTGATAAATAGGCATGTCATCATGTATGTTTCCTAATCATCTAGGTGCTCAATAGAGAAAGTGAAAATTTATTTCTTGTATATTAGTATATTGTCTAGTCTCTCCACCTCTTTGGTATTTTCAAATTTAATATTGATGTCCTCACCATTGCAAGGAAACCATTTATATTTTTGTGTGTGCCTAGGAGATATATTCATATGCTTCTTAGTGAACTATAAATTATTATCATGGACGTGTGAAAGGAGGAATTCAAATAATTTTTTATGCTTTCCAAAATGAAGTAGCTCAAATAGTTACAATACCATATTCTTATCAAAATCAAATTTTACCCCCACATTATATGTTACCATCCCATTTATGCCTACTTTATATCTCTCTATTATGAAATATTTCTTCAAGTCTAACTCATTATTTGACACTTGGTGGTTATAGTCATCTACTCTAATTGATCCACTTTGGACATCCGCTCCTCACTATACAAATAAGATTCATGAAATTTCATTGTTGTGAATGTGATTACGTATATTCACTCTTTTATTAAAATTTATTTATAGTTACCTCTCTTTAATGATGAATAAGTCATCTCTATTCATCTTTATTTTTTTGTGTGTGCTTCCTAGTAGTTGATGCCACCATGACTAATTTTTTTTTAGGTGACATTCTCATCTTGTCTCCTTCTTGATAGAGTCTTGGTTGATTAATTTTCCTATAACCTTCAATTTTAACTTTATCTTAGATCTTGAACAAGCTCTAATGGTATATGGCATCTTATACAAACACTAATCCATTTGAATTTAGCTTGTTTTCACTTTCTTTGTTATAATTCTAACCGTAATTGATATGCATTCCTCTATGATTCATTTTTTTCTTAAATTCACTTAATATCCACAAATTACTTGTTATTTCACTTACCCTATGTTTTTAGTGTGTTCTAAACTTATGTATTGTTTAAAATATTTGAAAATTACAAGCAAGGGATAGTTTATATCACCCATCAACATTAAATTTCCATAATGGCACATGTCATTCCATTTACCCTTTCGTCACTAAAATTTATGTACCTCTATCTTCACTTATGGTGATGTTACTACTACTTGGATTAATTTAGGAATGACCTATGTTTTTACCTCCTTCTTATGTTCCTAGGTGTAATGAATAACCCTCTTTTTCATATCTTTTTTCCCCATAGACCTCACATATCTAGATAATTTATTAAATATTCACATGCCCACTAGATAACTCTTTATTGGTATGAGTGTTTATACATCCTAAACCACACTTAATATGTTAAACATCCTCAAAAACATTAAGTTGGTTACCCTATCATGTGTTAATCATGTTCCCATGTATTTATCAAGAGACTTATTTTCTTCTTTACGTTTATTAGCATGTTCATGACAACTTCCTTTAATAATATCCAAAATGACCTTTTTGTAATAAAAAATGATGGAATATGTTCATGACATTTAAAATGGAGTAAATTTAAGTTACATGTTTATATAAATATGGTAAAATAGAGTAGAAAAAATCTTATCTCTCATTAACATATTATAGAAACAATGATTTCACACATCTAAAAGTGTGATAATACCATCCCATAACTACTTATATGTCTAGAAAAAGGACAAAAATTAAATATTTTGCTCAACTTTCCTAACTAGGATTGCAAGGTTGGCCACTTTATTACTAACATATTAGTACAAAAAAAAATTTACATTTATTTTTTAAAAAAACTTACAACTAAACTAGAAATTAGAACACAAATTGAGATTAAAACTTGGTATATATGACAATACATGTGCAAATTTTTATATTTTTTCCTTTAATATGCTTGGTATGCCATGCCTTATCCCTCAATTTTTTAACCTCTTTATTCTATTTTGTAGTCACACACTTCTCATTGAGGTTCATGAGCTCTTCCAATCATGTGTCAAGTGATTCCTTGTCATCTAGTATCTTTGTGCATGCAATGCATAAGGAGTGCACAATGAACTCCATGGGAAGAATTGATTATTTTCCAAATAAAAGATGAAATAGGGTGGGTTTGTTCAATATTTTTATGTATTCCTATAAGCCCATAGGTCTATAGGGACCCAATCACCCCAATATGTGCACCCTAAATCACAAATCTTGGTCAAGTTTGTGCCAAGAATATTATTAAATGACTTAACTATTTCATTATAATGCAAATGGTATGGAGTGTTTTGTGGTGTGTGACCATGAAATATGATAGTAAAATTCCCAAAATTAATTCAATAATTTTTTGTCATAATTATTTGTGACTCTTAGGGGTGTATGTACCTAATTATAATATTTTCCCATAAAACTGTGTTGCTATGCTAGCATTGAAATTATTTGTCAAAGTCACTTCTACCCGTATAATAGGTAATATGTATCTTTGATTATGTGATGAATGTTATTCCTTCATGAAATAACTAAAATGAGCCTAATAAATTCAATGGGACATTTATAAAAAATGATGGGGATAAATGGAATCTCATCAATGATATTTGGTTTTCTTACTCATTGATAAATATCACACTTCTACACATACTTAGGATCTTAGTATAGTGTCAGTCACTAGATACAAAAAACTAGATTTTTTTTCTAGCAGCCTCACCTAAATAGTGACCATTGGTGAAGTCCCTATGCCTCTTATGTAAGACATCCACATGCTTATATTTCAGAAACACATTAGAAAAACATTTTTTCATGCCCAATATTGTATAGTTCACCACCAATAAGCTGGTAAGGGGTGTATGGACCACCAATTATTTATTGTCTTGTATTTTACAACTAGAATACCTATCTTAGATAAATATATTTAAAATATGTCTAGGGATATCATTCTCAAGGTACCTATATTATATCAAATTTGTGACATAAGTGGGATAGGTACCTCAATAATGTTATATCTCAACATCTTTTACATAGATTTATCTAAGATAGGTATGCTTGTAGCATTTATGCATATTGTGTAGTTATTTAACATAAACTATGAAGTTTTTTTTAATAATTTATATGTATAATATACATCACACTAAATCATCCAAAAGTATAATGTACATAAGATGAGATGAAAAATAACTGAAGCATTTGTAAATTATCCACTTGTAATATAAATAAGATAAAATTCTTAAACTAAAGAATAATTTATTAATCATATGTAATATAAATTTGTGATAAGTACATGACATTATATATCCTCTAATAATTTTAATCTCTCTTCCTCATTTTTCCATTTGGAAATTCATTTTCCTTTTTTTAGCTTTTCATAGTGGTCATATCTAAATGATAGTAATATTCTTAGTCCTTTTAAGGAATTTACATAGGATATATCCATAATTTTAACCCTATTCTTTATTTTTGACCTATATCAATTATGGATTTTGAAAGAGTTAAACCTTTTGATTTATGTATTTTTAATGCCAAAGCTAATCATAAGGGTAGTTGGTTTGTGATTCTCTTTTGTATTGGTGAAATTGGAATTATACACAAAGTTTAATCTTGAAATCATATTCCCAAGTAACTATTAAACTCAACCATAACATATGTCAATATTTGTGGTGGGGAACTCCCAAGTCTATATAAATTGGAGGTTAACATGACATTATATACCTTGTAATATAACCTAGAGATCCATTTACAAGACTTTCTTCTATCCAAAGATTGGAGGTTAACATGACACTCACGTCTTTATAAATTAGTAAATCCACATCAATTTCATCATTTTGAGCTCCTACTAGTGCATTGGTATTATTTACATTCTTTTAAATCCTATGTGTAATAGGTCATTTTAATTAATGCAATTTTATTTTGTTATGGTTATGCACATTATCATTTATGGCAAACAAATGAATACTATTATCAAGTTATTAATTGGTGGCTCTATCTATTCCAACATAAGTTCATGTCATCAACAAATTCCAATCATCAATTATCAGATTTGCATCTCTCAAATTTGTGAGAAGTTGATGAAACCTTTATTGGTCCTTACTTTCTCCTTCTTGTATAAATATCTTACTCAAAGTAACAACTATTTTGAATTCTTCCCACAATAGTTTTTCACACTTGTTACTATTGTATTGTGGTATATCACTAATAGGAGGTATTTATCCCAAATATCTAACTAAAATCATAGATATACCTCCAAAACTTATGTTTGCATTCTCAAGAAATGTTTGATGAAGTCAATATTCTATGTTTTGTAGAAATATTTTATATATAAGCTCATTTCATCAATAAATATGTATTTTATGTGGCATATCTCTTATTAGAAAGTTGTAAATATTGTTCCTTATAATTCAACAAATTTTTGATTGGGATTCAAAGTTATGAATGGATGCTTAATGAACCAATATTGAAAATTTCAACTCTAGTTGGTGCAAATAATAGAAGTGGAGAACACTTTGGTCATGCTACATATTAAAGAGCTTGATGAATTTCACTAATTAGAAATTATATACTTGTTCTTGTTATTCCTTGAATAATCATGCATAATGGTAAATTATTTTTACCTTTATGATAATGTGTCATAGTTATATATAGTGATTTTTTAATTTAGAACCTAATGTTCCATAATGCATATTCAGTGTCATATCATCATATATGAGGAAACCATTATATTTCATGGTGATTATGACATTTATCACTTTATTTGTGTATTTTCACCTCAACATTTATTATTCCATGGTGCTTATCTATCAATATATTTTCTTCCCAACATATATATTTCATTAACTTCCATAATTTAGCCATGTTTAGTCTAGATATGATTTCACACTCATGTTCCATTGTGTTTTATTGAATTAGGTTAGTATCTTCATGTTCAAAATAACTATGATTTTAAAGAACTTATAGAATAGTCCTTAACTTGACATGCTAAGGATTATAATTGAAAGACTCCCAATTTTATTTTATTGTATCATCACCAAGTCTAATATCTATTTATATATCATGAAATGGATTTTAAATTAATCATTTTGACAAAAAAAATCAACCCATTTATATGATTCACATACAGGGATGGAGATAAACCTTGGGAATACTCTCACAATAAGTGAAACATATAAATTTCTTTAAGTGAAAACCTTGCCTACCATTTTTTATCTTTTTTTCACCTTGGATTATATGTGAAAGATATAAATCTCTCAAAAAGTGAAACACTTTCCATGGAAAAAGGTTTGTTCTTATATTCATCAATGAAATATTTTGTATTTTCATCATGGTCATCTTTATCTTTTTTAGCTACCAATTTGAACACCTCATACAAAACAATCAAATTGACAAATACTTGACCAGTCTCTACTAATGGAAGCTCCAACAACATGTGACATGTTTCTTTTACTCCAATGTCTCTTTCAATAATTTTTTTTATTTAGAATTATTATATATGCTCTTATTGATAATTTATCTAGGTTTTTAATGTTTTCAAGCCATATAAACATTTGATGATAATTTTAGAGCTCTTCTCTTCTTTTTCTACATATTTGGAAATGTGCTTGAATACAAAAAATTTGGAAGAATGGGTTGTCAATCTACATTTTCTCTTCATAGTTGTAGTATGTATATATTGTGTGTATTTACTCTATCTTAATTTTTTAAAGGCTCAATAATTTTATCTCATGTCTCTATGTCTTGTATAATTTTGATCCTTGAAGATTCAATGGGTACGTTGCATTATACCTATAATCAATAATAAATTTGTTGCTAATTCTTTCATGTATATTATTTTTAATTTCTATAAAATAAAACTATTTGAGTGCTTGAACATCTTACCTAAAAACCATTATTACTCCTTTATTATGTATTTAATCACCCTCTCTACACAATTTATGTCATTCTAAATAATTGAGTAGCTCTTCATAGTCACTATCAACTTGTGTAAGTTGTCTTGTATTTCGAAGACATGGATGTTGAGTAAAAATTTGTAATGTCTAGAATTTATAGTATATAATAATTTATTAGTTACATTCAAAAAATAAAAATAATTGAATAAAAAATATATTTAGTGAGGATTGATAACATACATGTATATTTATTTAGTGTAGATCTTCTTGAGGATTCCATGCATGAACTATAGAATGGAAGTACTTAGCATTTTTATATTCATGATAATTTATCCAATCAAGTTTATCCAAATTTGGTGCTCCATATAACCATATGAATCCATACACATGTGGTGAAAATCTATATTTCCATTCATATCTATTCTATTAATCTTTTACTTTAATTTCTTTTTGTAATATCTCCTCATGAAAAATTGTATGTCTCAAATTCATGTAGTATGCCACTATATGAGTATAATCAATAATATTTTGTCTTCTCATGGATTTGTTGGTTTTTTTTATTGGCATTAGTACATGAATATCATGCCAATACATATCAGATGCAATTAAAGTGAATAAAATAATAGTTGACCTTATTTGATATAACATGCCAACTAATTCACCATAAGATGTTGCCAAATAAGACCTTGTACCCCTCAAGCTAGTTCCAAACCACATCAAATGATCAAATAAATATGATTGGGGTAGATTATTCATTTACTCACATAACTCATTTATGGTGATTGACATATCTTAAAGGCTCTTTTTCTCAAATGTTATTGAATAATTTTGTGCACGATGTCTAATGATCATGTTCATCATTAAAAATATAAATCATGGGTGTTAACCAAAATGATGATCCCTATATAAAAATGGATGTTTAAAAAATTCATGTAAAAGTAATCATCTCAACTATAGTTTTATCCAATCACATCTTCAATCAATAAAAATGTTGGAAATTCCATATTAAATAAGCCTAATATGACATACTCATTGATAGGATATGCTCTAATCCCCAACTAATCAATTAGTGTTCCACAATCTACATTAGGGTTATTTACCCATGCATGGATTAATTCCATCTCTATTAGGGAATACGGTGGTTTGGATGCCATTGATGTCATTTGATTAATGATATTTCCTTCATCCATTTCCATCACTAAACCTATAAATACTATCTCATTCACATCAGAATCAAATTCCATCTAGATAGAGTTCAGTTGGTTGAATATATTTTAAGTCGAGTTGAGTGGAAGTTCACTGATAAAATTTTCATTAGTCTCAACATCTAAATAAAAAAAATTATGTTATATGTTATATTTTAGTTCCTTATATACTCATTCTCTATTGAATGTAAAGTCATAATTTATTCCAAATTAATCCTTCCTTTGAACAATATCATTGGTAAATATTTTATTCGGTATGGAAAAAACTTATTATATATCATTTATATGTATAATAACCTCCAGTTACATGTGTCACTTGTAGGATTAGGTTAACATGGGATATCAACATTTCCTTAACTTGTGTCAGGGTTTCAAATTCTAGTGGCTATAGAACATGATCCATATTGTTTGATGATGAAAATTTATTATGGAATTTCTCTTATCGACCTCTATTACATATAGGGCCTTCAAGTGTTTGATAAACTTTAATTCCAAGGTAATATTCTTGACAAATATAACACATGATTGGTGAATCAAAATTATCAAAGGATTATAATCTCTCTTGATAATTCCATTGGGATTGGGTACATTTTGTTCTCCATCAATTTTTGAATCTTGCATTCATCATCTTCTTCTTGTTTGTGATGTTGAATCTTCTTGTAAATCATTATTTTTAACATCAACATCCATTTCATATAGAGGTTCATCCTATAGATTTTTGAGCACATGATTTATGGATATTGTATTTACTTATTTAAAATTTACATTAACATTACAATTTGATTGACAATAGTAACTTTGAGCTCCTTCACAATTATATTCTTGTCTTTTAGACTCTGTGAGTTTAACTAAACAAATTTGTCTTTCTATTCTTATTATTAATATATTTTGATCATCTTGAGATGTCTATACCTAACTTATTATCATCATATTTTCATGTTTTCAATTTTTTAAATCTAGTTTTTGAAATATTAATTTGGCCTTGCAACTAACAACTCTTCCTCTATCATTATCATTTCAACATTTTCTTTGTTCCTCTATTTTTGTATCTATCATTTGTTGTCATTTTCATCTTCAATATTCCCTTTGATATTATCTTTAATATTCACTTCCTTACTCCTCATTTTCAAAACTCAACCTTGGTTGAGCCATACCTATATAATATTTGAAAACAAATGTTTATGGTGTTTGTGTGCTATATGTGTTAGTTTTTCTTATGATTATAACAAAAAAATTAAGATTAACATAAAATGACTAAGAGTATAATATCATGAAGTTGTTTGAATTTTCTTTTTGGAATAATAATCACATATATGGGGTGAATTAGTGTCTTCAAAAACATTCATTCAATTCCACTTAAGCATACATGAACCATTCATATAAACATAAACATCTAACAAAACATATGCAACCATACATGATCATGAAACAAGATAACACATTACATATGTGGAAAACCCTAAAAGGGAAGAAAAACCACTGATATCTAAAAATATAATATAGTCTTATAATACAAAAACCAATCTTTAATGAAGCACCAAATCCACATGGAAAACCATCCCCAACCAGTCAAGAACCCACTTAACTAGGCTTTAACAAACACCAATCCCCTAGATGATTCAGCACTAACTCAACCACCTGAATATTTTGATCACCTTCATAAAAAAAAATTCTCACACAACATATGATTATCACCTTATTTATCTCTTCTCACTCTTCTATCCCTCTTAAACTACTTTTTAGGCTTCATCTCTCAACTAGGTCTCTTTAAGATAAATTAGGTCATATGATCTTGATATTCAAGTACAATACCCTTGTTATATCTTCACAAAAATTTCCACACACCATTATGATGGTATATAATAACTCATTCATCCCTTCAATGTGTTATTTCCTTTGCTTTCACTCTCCAATCATCTAACTAGCCAATTAGGCCTATTAGGCCTTGTTCTTATATAATCCTCTAGCTCACATACCTCTTGGTCGGCCATAAACACATGAATTATTGGATTAGCAATAAAATAGGTCTTATAAAATTTATCATACATTGATAAATCATTACAATAGGTCATCCAAAAATTAAAACACCAAAAACCTATTTTAGGCCTTTAAGGAAACCTAATTCAATTAGCCTTCATTAGTATATGTTACCCTTTGATCTCCTTAGAAAAATTGAAAACTCCACACATGGAAATAAAACTTAAAATACCAATAAAATATACCCACACTAATTTAATCTTAGGTCCATCACACTTTTTATCTTTAACCACCACTTGAAACACACCATTAGAACTGTTTACATAGGCCTTCACACACATAGGAAGGTATGTCTTGAAAAACTAAAGATAACACATTATTTATCCAAAAAAACTTGAAAATAAATCACATAAAAAAACCTAAAAGACCTCAAAAATTTCACCAGGTTCATTATACTTAATCACATAGGGAAAAAAGACTCAAAAACTCTCCTACAACTTACTTAGAACTGCCAACTAGTCTAAAAAACCAGTCATGGTGACTCAGACCTCTAATGCCTATATATAAATATTAAATAAATTATCATGCATGTATATGAACCTCTCACTTACAAAAACCATAATAAAATATAAACATCATATGGTCTAGTGGCACATATTGGGCTTATAGACTAATTTTTTGACCTCACTACACACAGCTCTCACTAAGTCAGACAAGCTATTTTGGCTTCATCATTTTCACTATTTTACCTTAATTATAAGTTTTATACCAAGAATTAATAATAATAAAAAATTCTCAAAAAAAAATTCCTTACCCTTGGTTTCAACATTCTATCATGATAACACACTCCTATTCATCTTCTCACTTATGTCTGGCTTTCTCACTATTTGCACCATTTGGCATGTTAGTGATTAGTCAACTTGGAACACCAAATTTTCACACATAAAGAATATAACATATCCATAAATATTTATTAACATAAAATAAATTTCTCAATATTCATCTTCCATGCATTTTCATACTTTGACTTGGTCAACTCTAACTACTAAATTAAAGCTTAGATAAATTAACACTTTCTTATAGCATGTACTCACACACTTGAAAAATAAATCACACATAGAGGTGATTAGGATAGTTTAATACAACCTAATATATATTACCTAAGCATACTAATCCATTCTGGGCACTTTTAATCAACATCTTCAACATTGGGTCCTTATTAGGGTTTAAACCTATTTCCATTCTTAACATTCATTTATAAAGCATAGCCCCTCAATACAAAAATAAATTCCTAGAATTTTGATCTAGGAACCTTACCCATATACCATGAATAACTTATGTTACCATACAAATGTTTTATGAGCTAATTAGCACAAGAAAATCCTTCTTAGGTTGAGAACCCTTCATTTTGAGCACTCGATAGACCGCCGAACAACTTTTCATGCCTTATCCTTTAAAATATGACCTAAAAATAAATGAAAAAAATTGAAACAACATAAATCACTTATTAAAATTATTAAATGATATCAAACATCTTGAATTCTTATCATGACCCCTCATTAGGCCATACTCTCTCTTTGCTCTTCTAGACCTTAACCTGAAAACCACATTAAGACTTAAAACTAACTTTCATGCCTCTTTCCATGCTATCTCCACCTAACTCACATACTCAATAAACCTATCTCATACCTAATCACTTCCATACATCCTTCATATGCCTTGAAAATAGATCATGATACCTCATTAGGCCAAACAGGGTCTAGAAGTGGTCTAGGTGTAGACTTACTTTTAAGGTCTTATCCTATTAGGCTCACCCTAATACTCTCATGAGTATTCCAATACCTCACATAAATTCTCAAACAACCTCATACATGCACTCATTCTTGTGTCCACTTATCTCACTAAGACACTATGCTCAAACCTTCTCACTAGGACTTTACATTCCATAACTAGTTCCATGACTAGGCTTCTCAAGCCCTTGAACTTGGAAACTAACCTTGAAACACTTGTGAGAGTATCTAAAGTTTACTTACATGATCATATAATTCCAAAAAAAATCTCATAATATTGTGTTTACTTATTCCACTAAAATTCACTATGCACACCTTCTCATAGGGTCTACACTAGGCTTCACAAGATACCTTATACTCAATAAATATTACTCAAAAATGCTTACCTAAATGATATAAAACAATAAAACTCTTTAGATAGCACTCTCACATAATTGTAAAAATATATTTCTAATCAATATTCTCTCATGACTCATGTATACCTAGAGCCTTATAACCATGCTTCAATACTCACTTGACCATCATACATGTTTGTGACAATCAGGTCTCACAAGATGCAACAACAACCTCAATGACATCAACGATAATATTAGTGACATCAATGAAAACTAAAAACTCACCCTGTCACATACCTCAATGATCACTCACCATGCACCTTCATAAGATGTAACCTTTTGACATCAATGACAATATCATGCCAATAAACTCCCTTTTTGTCATTGATGGCAAAAAATTATTCAATATGATCACTCTCATCTCCCCCAATCTAGTTAATCTCCCTTCTTTAACTTTCTCCCCATTTGAAATTAATGATAAAGGGTCATACATATTACAACTTCTAGAATGACTCATTCTTCCTTTTTATCAAATACTCTCAGAAACTCTTCTATATTTGTCAACAACTACACTTAGAGCATATGAATAAATTGAATAGCTCCCCCTAAGTACTTGAATTATTTAATGATTACTAGGGGTAGAAATTACACTCAATTCTTATCTTAGGTGTTAAAATCTTACCTTTAGAAGTGATTTGGTCAAAATGTCTAAAATCTAATCTTGTGTAGAGACATATTCAAGTCCAACACTTTGTTCACTTACCTTCTCTCTTAGAATATGATACTTGATGGGAATATGCTTGGTTCTTGAGTGCATAATAGGGTCATTTGAGACACTTATAACACTTATATTATCACAATAGATAGATATAGGTCCATCATACTCCACCTTATAGTATTTTAGGGTCTATATCATCCATAAGACCTAAGTGCAATATGAAGTTGTCATAATGTATTCGACTTCATAGGTGAATAATGTTACTGATGATTGATTTTTGGTTATCTATGAAACTAGGCACCAATCTAAGAAGAAATATCATCTACTGATACTCTTCCTACCATCTAGAATTACTACATAGTCTACATTTATATGGGCTATCAAATTTAACTCCATCCTTGGATAACACAACCCAAAATCCATAGTCCCCTTGAGATACTTGAGTATCTATTTTGCTACTTGCAAATGATTTTCTTTTGGATCTACTTAAAACCTCCCCACGAGACTTATTTCTTGAATGATGTAAGGTCTAAAAGTAGTGGTGTATAATAAACTTCCAATATTTGACCTATGTGATGTCTAATGAACCTTTGGAGACTCATATTCCTTGCTCAACTTATACCTTATGATTATGGGTGTACTAACTACCTTGAAATATTCCATCTCAAACATATTCAACATCTCTCTTATATACTTGTCTTATGAAATGAATATACCTTTTTTAGATTGATTGATTTGCAACCCAATAAAGAATGATAGTTCTCCTAACATGGACATCTCAAACTCTTTTTTTATCACCTGTGTAATGGCTTTGGTCATGTTTTTATTATTTCCACCAAATATGATGTCATCCACATAGACAACTACTATCAACTGATGGTCATATTTTGCATTTATGTATAGATTACTATCTGTAACTCCTCTTTTGAATCCTTGATCTAAAAAATACATATCTAACCTAGAATTCCAAGCTCTAAGAGCTTGATTTAGACCATAAAGATACTTTTTCAATCTAAAAACATAATCCTTATCACCTAATAGTGAGAACTCTTTAGGTTATTCTATGTACACCTCCTCTTCCAAATTCCCATTCAAAAAGGTAGATTTGACATATATTTGGTATACCTTAAACCCTTTGAATCCTGCATATGCTAGAAACAATATGATGGCCTCCAATCTTTCTACTAGTGAAAATGTCTCCTCAAAGTCTACCCCTTTAACTTGTGCATATACCTTACATACCAATCTAGGCTTATTCCTAGTGACTTCTCCATCTTCATCAACTTGTTTTTAAACACCTATTTTGTACTAATGACATTCTTGTCTGTAGGCCTAAGAACTAGTTCCCAAGTCTCATTCTTCTCTATTTGGTTTAACTCATCATTCATAGCACCTATCTAAAATTTGTCTTTGCTCAATTATATAAGATTATTAGGCTCAATCTTATAAAATAAAGCAAAATTCTCTTGATTTAGATTACTTACCACTCTTCTCCTTATTTGCATACCTATATTCTTGTTGCCAATGATTTGAGATTCAGTATGATCTCTTGTAATCTATCTTGAGGGGAATTTTGATTCTTGTCTCTCCTTAGCTTCTTATTTCTCATCAACATCGATATTTTTCTCTTCATTCTTGAAATCCAGATTCTCTAAAGTATCCTTTGAATGTGAGTGTGATTTTCTTGTCTTGTCAATCTTCACATTAATGTTTTTCACTATCTTTTATACCTCTTATTATAACACTATAGGATAAGCTCATTGATGAGTATCCCAAGAATATACCTTCATCAGATCTATAATCAAACTTTTCTAAATCTTCATCATCTCTTTTGATGAAACATTTACTCCTAAACACTCTAAAGTGTTCCACATTAATAGGTCTGACTTTCCATAGTTCATAAAGAGTCTTATTTCCATTGGTCCTTATTTATCCTTTATTCAAAATGTCGATTGCATTACTTAATAACTTTCTTCAATATCCATCAGATAATATGGACTCATTTAGCATAATTCTAACCATTTCTTGAACTATCATATTCTTTCTTTCCACTACCCTATTCTGTTGAGGTGTCTTAGCTACTAAGATATATTTCTTTATTCCATGAACCTCATAGAGGTTATCAAACTCATTAGACCAAAACTCTCCTCCTCTGTCAAATCTTAGGCACTTGATCTTCCCATTCTTCTCATTCTCAACAAGATCCTTGAATGCTTTGAACTTGTCAAGAGATTTTGACTTTTCTTTCAATATTGTTACCCAAGTCATTCTTGTGTCGTCATCTATGAATAACATGAAGTAGCTATCTCCTTGAATGCTTTGAATTCTTGTAGGCCCATAGAGATTAGTGTGTATTAACTCCAAGGCTCTTGTAGTAGAGTACTCCTTGGACTTGAACCTTCTTCTAGTTTACTTACCATGTTGACATGCCTTGTAAAATATGTTTGTAGGTTTGGTGATCTTAGGCATGTTCTTCATATACTTTTTAATGCTTATCTTGACTAGATTATCAAATTTTAGGTGTAAGTACACCAACTTGAGGGACATAAAAGGGCCTACCCATGGACATGATTTTTTTGAAATTTTTGGAATGTGAACTTCTACAGATAATTAGAGATGGCTACACTCAAAACTTGAAGATGGTATAAAAACATGAATTGTAAAATTTTGAGTCTAGTTTCCAAAAAAAAATTGTTTTTGAAAAATAGTTAAGTATAAATAGGTAAAACATATAAAATTTGAATAAGACCTATTTTTTTAATAAAATTTGAATAATACCATTCCATATGGCCCACTATTTTTTGAGCATCATTAAATATTGTTAGAAACCCTTTAGTGAATATTTAAATAAGATATTATAGTGTGTTATGAACTTTTTTTATATTTTTTTATTAATTTAGGAATTAAGTATATCCTGTAAACTAACCAAAAAATGGATAGCTAACCATGCGGCCCACCCTAACTAACTCAAGAAAAAAAATTATTTTTTTTAATGTGTAGAATTAGGCCTATTTTGTTACCATATAATTGGTTTTCCACTTGGATCAATGAAAAAAAATAGATAAACATGAATAGGCATGTATGGGTGAGGCATGTAGTGACCTAAAAAAGGTGTTGTTAGAAATAAATATAGTTTGAACCCATAAAATAGCTCCAAAATTATAAAAATCATACATTTAGAAAGAGGAAAACATTTTCATTGTAATGGTAATAATATTTTAAATTGTGATGTTGAAATTCATATTGTATTTGGAAATTAAAGTTGAAATTTGTTAGTTTTTCCTAAAAATCTCAGTCTCAACTGTAGATGAACAATCCCAAGCCTTTGGCTTAGAAATCCAAGCCATTTTTGAGCTTAAAGTCTTGGTTTTCAATTTGAATTCAAATAATGTGTGTGTATTGTACAATGCATACGTGTTATATAGTGCACTATATAACATGTACATGTGTTATATAGTGTACTATACAATGCATATGAATTATATAAAGCATATGAATTGATTTTTATAAGTTCAAAACCAACTCCATGATCATTTTGGAGTTTAACGTGAAGGCAACTATATCCATAAGCTTATATGTACTACTCTAAATGTTAAGTAGAAGTTGACATTTATATTGTTATATCTAATTTCTTATACTATAAATTTATTTTATAAAATATAAAAAAATAGGGTCACTCAACATTTGATAGAGTTGGTATCATAATTGCATGTCTTACAATGTGGAAAGTAGTTTTTCAAGATCTAATCAGGTTAGTACTTAGGCATTTTTAGGGTCTAAGTATTAAACCTAAGGATTTTAGTACATAAATTTTGTAATTGATATCCATTTTTTGTAAACATATAGTCATTTTTTAAGGTTTTTATGCCTTTTGGATTAATTTATGACATTTTAGGAGTCTTAGGTCTATCAAAATTGAATTTTTCAAACCACTCACTTTGAAATTGATACAAAGTGGTGTGATTGGGGTAGCATAGGTCACATTGATGACCTACACACATATAACAATGACTTTGTGTTAATTTCACTTATTCATCATGCTTACCTCATCTTTGATCACTTCTTACTCATGCCTCATCACCCCTAATCACTCCCTCATCATTATTCATTGTCCCTAATCACTCCCTCATTGACCCTCACTATCCCTAGTCATCTCTAATCACTCTTTTATCATCCATAATCATTCCTCTATTGACCCTCACTATCCCTTATCATCTATAATCATTCATCCATTGACCCTCACTATCCCTCATCATCCTTAATCACTCCCTCCCTATCCTTAATCATCCCTAATCACTCTTTCTTGATCCCTCATCATACCTAATTGATTACTCATCCCTCCTTATCCATATTCACTCCTTCATTAACCTTATTTGTCTCTCATAATCTCTAATCACTCAATATTATCATCCCTAATCATGCCTTCATTTTTTATCACAATCTCTCATCATCCCTAATCACTCACTTCTCATCCCTCATAATACCTAATCAATCTTTCTTCATCCCTAATCATCACTAATAACTACCTCATTGACCGTCACCATCCCTTACCATCCCTAATCACTCCCTCATCATCTAGCATATGTATATACTCTAAAGATATCTTTTATTCCAATCATATGTTGTTTAATCCATTATAATAAAAATTAACTCTTTCTAAGACTTGTGTTGTCAATACCCATTTGTGATAGTCAATTTTATTACTAAATGAATTGGATGATATTCCAAATTTATAGTCAAGTAACATAAGTATTAATGCAAAATAGAGTCTAAATTTTAGTTCATTGAATTTTATATATTGTGTAACTGACTAAATGAAAATTTATTTGGTTCCACCTTTATTAGTTTAGTTTAAAATATAAAAATTAAATACAAATATCTTGTATAATTTTCTAATTCTAAGAATATTTGAATCAAATGCAAAGTTATTTAGTGTTTTCCATTCCTATATAACTTGAATCTTGGTTAGGTTCACACATGCACTCTTTGTGCATATAATGTTTACCAAATATTTTATCTCTTAAATGAAAAATGAGCATTTATTCATGTTATAATAAAAATATGTTTCTATAAAATGTGAAACACTAGCTCAACATGGTGTAGATGTTCATCCCATGTTTTATAAAGATTAAGATGTCATCAAGGTAGAT
The DNA here is from genome assembly GCA_037957365.1 of Torreya grandis. NCBI lineage: Eukaryota > Viridiplantae > Streptophyta > Pinopsida > Cupressales > Taxaceae > Torreya > Torreya grandis. The sequence continues at coordinate 2,804,969 of JARHVA010001808.1, forward strand.
TAAAAGAATGGCATAGGTTAATGGCTTGAGGATGTCTTTCAACATCTTTAAATGAATGAATTCATTTTATGATTATACCCAAATGGAATAATTAACTATTCAATCAATCCTTCCTTTGTTTTTAAGACTATATTCCAAATATCTAAAGGTTTAACATGACTATGATGATACCCAAACTTAAGATCAATTTGCAAAAAGAGTTCTACACCATGGATATGGTAGAAAATTGCCTTAATATTTCAATGAGGATAATATTTCTTCATGTTAATCTTGTTAAGATTTTTTTAATTGATTCACAACTTTGGCACGAACATAATTGGGTTTCTACAAAGCAATGATTTGGGTATGATGTGTTCATTATCCATGATTTCATGGATCTACCACTTGCTATATTCATTATCTAGAAATTATATGCTATATAAAGAGGTTTGTGGTAGAGGTAGTTAAGGCTCAAATTAATAGTATTTTTTAGTGTAAAGTATGTAGAAACTTATTTTGGTGACTGAAATATATCCTTGTATTCATCTAGTTTATGGTTCAATTATTTCATTTGTTATTATTGGATAAACCACACTATGATATGGTGAAATAAGGATGTCATTAAAAATTTAATTATTACCATTAAGAGCATACTTCTTACTAGAACTAACAATATTCTTTCACTTCCTAGTACTAATGACTGAAATCTTATGAACTAACTATGATATATGGTATTTCAAATCCAGACAATCTATCACAAAATTTTAAAGATTTACTTCATAGACTACATGTCAATGGTAAATACATGGTTGACCACATGTAAAATATCACACACCTATAATGGTGAGATGTCACAAATGATTGCATCTTTAAAAAGTTACATTTTGTACACCAAGTGACACTATTAGGTGATCTATTTCTCAAGGCCTACACTAGACCATACACTAGTGTATGGTTATAGATGATGTATAAATTTCAAGTTCAATTTTTGAAAATATGATTTAGGATAAATTAAATTCTTCTAAATTCCACTAGAAATGATGAAGTGTATTGCCTCACCATTGATCTACATTTATTAATGAAACAAAAATTTTAATTCATATAATTTCTTGTTGGGGGAAGTAGAGTTATTTTTATTACCGAACATATCATAGGGTTCATAATCTATTATCTACTTAAATTTTTATAGTGAGAGATAAAATGTACCCACTTCTCAAGATGTGAAATTAGAGAGCTCATAGTGTGACACTATTCATTGAATTGAATATTGAAGTTATGAATTAGACACCACTTTCCAATCTTGGACTACTTGTTCTAATCATTTGAAAATTATTTTACACTCTCTAGTATGATGACTCAATCAATATACATACAAATAGAAGTCCTTAAATATAATTATTCATATCATAAAATGTCCTCATATGAAAAAAAATTGATTGGCTTTAATAAATCACATAGCTTGGTGATCCTCATGTATTTACTACCTATTTTTGGTTCTATGGTGATTTTACTTGCTTCTCTTTTTCTAACAGATTTTCAATTTGAATTACATCATTTCTAATAAGATCATATTTTTTCATAGGTGTTAAATATTTGTGTTTCAAATTTGCTTCCACATCTTTTTTATCACTATGTCTTATATTTTATGCTAGAAATCAACTCTCCACTTGTAACTCCTAACATTGTTAAACTCCAACAAAACACCACCATCAAGGTATTGGACGGAGTGATTAAGGATGAAGAGGGATGAGGAGGAATTGAGTAGAGATGATGAAAGAGTCAATAGGATGAGGGATGGTGAGGTTAAATGAGGGAGTGATATGGTATGATGAGTGATGGTGAGGATTAATGAGGGAGTGATTAGGGGAGATGAGTGATGAGGAATAAGTGATTAAAGATGATGATGTATGATGAAGTAGTGATTAAGGATGATGAGGTAATGTAGGAGAAACACTACCCAATATAAATAGTGATATATTTTACATTTTTAGAGTATTTATAAGGTGGTCAAGGTCATAATAAGTCTATATGAGTCTTTCTAAGTTTTTAGTTTTATGTCAATTTTGAATTATATTTATATTAGATTTTCCCACCAAATCTTTCATTTGAATTTTTAAACTTTCATAGAGAATTTAATCTTGTTTCAAGAAGTCCAATGATGAATTTGGTGTGGTTAGACTTTAGTGAGTATTTTAGGATGTTAAAACACATATACCTAAATTAATATTTGAGAAATATGTTAGTAGTTGAGTTAGTTAAGGACACTCTCAACATAAAAAAGAAGTTAGAATTTAGTTGATGGTTATTTGGTAATAAGAGTCTTATCCATGTCTTATTTTGTATTTAGAGTCAGATTAAAGAGATTTGGAGGGGTAGGATTTGAAAGAATGAATGTAAAGAAACCCAAACAAGTGAATAAAGACAAGTTTTGATTATTTGTAGACAAGAAAACAAATAGACCCTACATCTATTTTGAATATGTGTAAAGATAGTTGATAGTGTGCATGATCATGAAACATGATTAGTAACAAGTTATTTGTGATCTTTATGTGAGTGGTAAGTTTAAAATACATTTTATTTTATGGTGATTATATCATTTGTCATTTGAGTTTCAAATCTTTTAAATGTTCAAATTATAAACTATATACCCTATGCTTTTATAAATTGTGCCTTGAAATATGAGTGAAGGTCAGAGTCTTGTGAAAAAGGATATTATATTTTATGGGATTTTGGAAATTATGATTAATTAATAAATTTACATATCAATTCCTTAATATTTTTTAAACATTGTATGTTGTTATTCTGTTAAGGACATTCTATGTTAAACAACACAACCCTATCTTCTATGAGCAAAAGTTCTAAGTATACATCTATGTGAGAAGTTATATGCATGTATTGGAGTGAAAATTAAAATATATATGTTGGTTTTTTTATTATAATATGATCATGAAGTATTATATTATTTCAATTAGCTTTCATATATTTGGATGAGAAAAAATAAAACTAACACAAACCTATAGTCATTAAGAAAATTAAAACAGTCAAAGTGGTATCTCATGGAAATTGGAAAATTGAGTGTGTTGGATGGAAGGCATTGATTTTTAAAGCGTGTAAAAAAAATTTAGAGGATTTTTAACCTTAATTCTGATTTAGATCCCTTTTTAGAATGAATTAGAACAAATAACCTCTTCTTAGATTACTATAAACCTATGACTGAGTACACAATCTATTCAAATTTGGTTAAGCCAATATACTATAACTTATAAATGGAAATATAACACTTTTAAAATGTTAATAGGGTCAAGTAATACCTAATAAAATAGTAAAAGTCATTATAAACACCTTTGGAAGATTGAAATCTCATTTTGACCCTTCTCAGGTCTGTAAAAACTAGTCTAAACTCTATATTAGTGTTTCTACTTTCATAGTGAGTTTTTAGGAGTTGTAACTATCAATAATTCATGAAATTTGGTGAAAATTTGAGTTAAACATGAAAAAATATAATATTGTGTTTTCAAGTTGTGTAATTATTGATGATGGAGGACTATGTGGTAGATAGGGTATAAAGAAACCTAAAGACCTAATCTGAGAGTAGAAAGAGCCAAAAGAAGTTATCAAATAGTTGAACCAAAGCCTATAACTTTATAAATAAATTATACATATTATAGGGTATCCATAAATGAGGTTGATTTGATGATTTTAGTTCATACAAGAAGATTCTATGATAGATTAAGAGGTAGTGTATGATATGAGGATTGTGTTGAGAATTTAAGTAGGGTTGACAAGAAGTTAGAGAGAAATAAAATGAGTGGAAGGAAGTTTTTTAGAGCCCTACTAAATCTTAAGGAACTAGAGAAAATATTTTATCCAAGTTGTTATAAATTTTAAAGACTAATAAAGGGGATAGTCTCAAAGTAAGAGAGATTAAATGCATTGAGTAAGGATATTAGAATGAAGAGTTTAGTGAGACCATCTGAAGAATGGTGGAGAATAAATGAAATGACTAAAATTCAGATGTGAATTCAAAATGTGTGTAGGGTCCAAATACAAAGATCAACCAATAAAATACAAAGTTAAATTTATGTGGATATTTTCAAAGAGCTTAGACAAGTAGAGTATGCAATTATGAGGGGAAATGAGGGGGTGACTATAAATGATGAGTAATGGTAAGGGTTAATAAGGGAGTGATTAGAGATGAAGAGGGAGTGATTGGGGATGATGAAGTCATGATTAGGGATGGTAAAGTTGATGAGGGAGTGAGTAAGGATAATGAAGGATGGTGAGAGCCAATGAGGGAGTGATTAGGGATGATGAGGGAGTGATTAAAGATGAGGATGGATGGTGAGGGTCAATGAGGGAGTGATGACGGATGAGGAGGGACAAGGAATGAGTTATTAGGGATGATGAGGCATAGTGAGGGTCAATGATGGAATAATCAGGGATCATGAGGGAGTGATTAGAGATGACTAGGGATAATGAGGTTCAATGAGAGAGTGATTAGGGATAATTAATAATGATGATAGAGTGATTAGGGTTGATGAGGAATGAGTAGGAAGTGATCAAGGATGATGAACAAGTGAAATTAATACAAAGTGGTTTTTTGATGTGTGTACGTCATCAATGTGACCTAAGATACCCAAATCATACCACTTTGAATCAATTTTAAAATGAGTGGCTTGAAAACTTCAATTTTGACAAACCTAAGACTCTTATAAATATTAGGAATCAATCTATAAGGGAAAAAAACCCCAAAAATGACTATATGTTTACCAAAAATGGATATCAATTGCAAAATTTATGTCCTAAAATCCCTAAGTTTAATACTTAGACACTGAAAATGCCTAAGTACTAACCTAATTGGATTTTTTAAAAATATTTTCCACATTGTAAGGTATGAAACTATGAGACCAACTCTATTAGATGCTAAGTGACCCTAATTTCTTATATTTACTAAAATAAATTTAAATTATAAGAAATTAAATGTAACAATATAAATGTAAACTTATACTTAACTTATAATTAACTAATGTAAACTTATAGTAAATTTATTAAATTTAATAATGTGATCGTGTTACCTAGAATGTTCATGGAATTATTCCCCAACTCCATGCACATACCCTTAGGTGACCTAACCTTCTATGCCATAGCCAACTTTCATCCATATTTCTCATAAATCATCTCTCCTTCTTGATCTCATTCAATACATATAGATTGTTCGTAGTCCTCTTAGCATTGACAATCAACCTTCCTAATTTATCTCTCCTTATCTCACACCCTATATCATAAAAGGTTAGTCTGTGTCCTTGATTCCACATTTAACTTACAATAATTAGGTTATGTTTCAAACCTTCCACATACAACACATTTTGTGTCTTGGTTTCCTATTGTCCAAATTCAAGATACCCTTGCCAACTATATTGGAAGTTGTGTTGTCTCAAAATCTCACTATTCTTACAACATTATTCTTCAATGAGATGAACTTATTTTTGTCTCTTGTCATGTGGATTAAGCAACCACTACCTATATACCACTTCATGTATTCATATTAAATGTGAAAGTCAGTCTGAGCTAGTATAGAATCCTCTTTAGTCTTTTTTTCCTCCTTATAAAATAATCTATCTGGACTCTTGGGCTCATTATGATCAGTCCTAACTTGTTTTGGATTACATACCAATTCTTAACCCTTCTCATGCACTCGAGGAGATTCATATATCTTGTTAAATCTTGAGGGACTTCTGACTCTATTAGAATAAAATCTTATAATGTGTCCCATATTATGAAAATTTTAACAAACAACATTTTTTGTACTTACCTCTTAAATGATCAATCTTTTTCACATGGTCCATGATAACTTATCCATTATTGTATTGGGTTGCCTAATTGATCTTTTCATTTTTTTACTCTTGACTTGTTCTAGCTTCCATTTCTATTGTTATTTCCCAAACTTTTTCATCTTGTGTATGAGCTACTCATGCTCAACCTTCAAGGAATTTAGCTTTATCTTCAACTGATCATACTCAACTTCCTTTGATCTAAACTTTGTACTGACACCTTATAAATGATTCCTAAGATATTTGATAGTCTTATTTTGATGAATAAAATCATCTAGGGCACTAATGAGCTCAGATTCAAGGTCTACTTTAGCTTCTCCTTATTCATCGTCATAGTAGACTTCTTCATCATATATGTTGTCTTCTTCTTTTGATTCACTAGACATCTTGTGCTTCTTAAGATCACCTTAAAACTATTAGGTTTGGTTCAAAGGACCAAGATATGATACCAATTTTTGGAATAAAAATCAATAGGGGGTGAATAGTGTCTTAAAAAACATTGATTCAATTCACTTATGCATACAAAAACCATTATAAAAACATGAACATGTATCAAAGAATATGCAACCGTACACTATCATGAATTATGATAACACATTACATATATGGGAAAACCTCAATGGGAATAAAATACACTAATATATACAAATGGAATACATTTTTATAATATAAAAACCAATATTTAGTGAAGCACCAACCCTAACTAGTCAAGCACCCACTTAACTAGGCTTTAGCAAGCACTAACTTGCAAGAAGGCACTAACCCCCTAGATGACTCAGCACCAACTTAACCACATAAAATTTTTGATCACCTTTAGATACATTTTTTTCTCACACAACATATGATGATCACCTTATTTTTCTCTTCTCACTCTTCTATCCCTCTCAAACTGCCTTATTAGCTTTTTCGCTCAACTAGGTCTCTTTAAGATAGATTAGGTCATATGACCTTGATATTAAACTACAATACCCATATTATATATTCATGAAAATTTATATACACCAATTTTATGGTATAAAACACCTCCTTCATCTCTTAAATGTTATATTTCCTTTGCTTTCACTCTCCACTCATCTAATTATCTATTTAGGCATATTAGGCCTTGTTCTTATACAATCCTATAGCTGACACAACTCTTGGTCAGACATACATACTTGTACACTTATATTACCCTTAAAATAGGTATTATAACATGTTTAATACATTAATAAATAATTACATTAGGTTTACCAAAGATAAAATACCAAAACCCATTTTAGGCCTTAAGGAGACCTAATTCAATTAGGCCTTCATTAGTATAAATTACCAATTGGTCTCCTTGAAACACTTTAAAACTCTACACATAGTAGGAAAAATTAATATAACACTAAAATATACCCCCAATAATCTCCTATTATGTCCATGACACTTTTTAGCTTTATCCACCACTTGAAGCACACCATTAGAACTATTTACATTAGGTCTTCACACACATAAAAAGGTCTATCTTGAATAATTGAAGATAAAAAAATATTTAGCCACACAACCATGAAAATAAATCACATAAATATAACCTTAAATACCTTAAAAACTTCACCAATTAAATTATACATCATCACACAGGTCAAAGATACTCAAAAAAACTCATGTAACTTGTTCACTCAGAAGTGTCAACTAGCCTCAAAAACTAGTCATGGTGACTAAGACCTCCAAAACCTATTTATAAATTTTCAAAAAATTATAATTCATTTATATTAACCTATAAAATATCCATACCATATTCAAATATAGACTTCATATGGTCTAGTGGCAACTATTGGTTTTACAGACCAATTTTTTGACCCTAATACACACAGTCCTCACTAAATTAGACAAGTAATTTTTGCTTCATTATTTTCATCACTATAACTATATTAAAATATTTCTACCAATAATTAATAGTACATAACATTCTCAAAAAACATTTCCATGCACTTGGTTTCAATATTATATCATGATAACACATTCATATTCATCTTCTCACTATTGTATGGGTTTCTCATTGTTTGCACCATTTGGCCTATTAGCAAATGGTCAACTTGGAACACCAAATTTACACACATAAATCCTCTAAACTATCCATAAAACTTTATTTAAATAAAATAAATTTCTCAATATTAATTCTCCATCCATTTTTATAGTTTTACTTGGCCAACTCTAATTGCTACAACAAATCTTTGAGAAATTAACACTTTATTATAGGGTCTACTCACATAACTACCAACTCAATCACACCTATAATTTCTTGGGAGAGTTAAATAAAAACTCTAATAGCTTAATTGATCATACCAATCCATTATAATCATTTTTATAAATATCTTCAACATTGTACCCTTATTAGGGTTTTAAGAGGGTTTAAACATGTTTTCATTCTTAACAATCATTCATAAAGCATAGCCGTTCAATCCAAAATAAATTACCTATAATTTTTAGATAAGAAACTTCCCCATATACCATTATTATATTAGGTTCCCAATAAAAATTTTAATGATCTAATGATCACAAGAAATGTTTTCTCAGGTTGAGAACCCTTCATTCTAAGCACTTGAGAAACATTCAAACAACTTATCATGCCTTTTCCTTCAAACTATGACCACAAAAATACATGAAAAAAAATTTAAATAACATACCTCACCTATTAAAATTCTTACATGAGCTCAAAAATTTTAAAATATGATCATGACCCCTCATTAGGCTACACTCTCTCTCTTTTCTCTTCTAGACCTCGACCTACAAACCACATTAGGCCTTAACATTGACCTTCAGGCCTCTTTCCATGCACTCTCCACCTCACTCACACACTCAAGAAACCTCTATTATTCTTAATCACTACCACACATCCTTAACATGCCTTGAAAATAGACCATGATATCTCATTAAGCCAGGTAGGGTCTAGAAGTGGTCTAAGTGTAGACTTGATCTAAAGGTTTTACCCTTGTAGTCTCACCTAAGACACTCATGAGTGTTCCAGTTCCTCACATACATACTCAAATAAACTCATACATCCACTCATTCTTGTGTGCACTCATCTCACTAATCCACCATGATCAAACCTTCTCAATAGGACTTTACATGCCATGACTAGGCTTCTTAAGCACTTGAACTTGAAAACGAACCTTGAAACACCTATGAGATTATCTACACTTTAATTACATGATCACATAATACAAAACAACCTATCACAAACTTGTTCTCACTTATTCCACCAAACTTCACTATGCACACCTTCTCACAGGGTCTAGACTAGGCTTCTCAAGACACCTTATACTCAATTACCATTACTTAAACATGCTTACCTCAATGATATAAAACAATAAAAATATTCAAAAAACACTCTCACAACACTAAAAAAATATCTTTATGATCAACATTCTTTCATGAGCTCATGCAGACCTAAAGCCTTATAACCATGCTTCAATGCTCACTTGACCATCATACCTCTTTATGACAATTAGGACTCACAAGATGAAAAAAAAACCTCAATGGCATTAATGAAAATTTTAGTGACATCAATTAAAACTATAAAATCATTTTTTTATGTACCTCAATGATCACTTGCCATGCACCTTCATAAGATGTAACCTTTTGACATTAATGACAATAACATGCCAACACAAATGGTTATGACGAACGTGTGTTATATGGGTCACCTTATCCTATGATTATAACAAAAAAAATTGATATTAACATAAAATGTCTAATATTTAAACACGTAACTTCCATTATCAAACCTAAAAAAGGGTGGGAGAAGCTAGCGTAATAGTATGAGATGTGAATAAAAATGGTCAACCTTAAATTATACTTCTATTCAATCATTAAAGGGAAAGTTTTGTATTGCATCAAGAGGGAATTCACAAAATTAGAATATCATAAGTATATTATGGAGTTCGGAGCCTAATTTTTGTTTTTGAAAATATTTTTAATAGTATAATTAGATTGAGATCATCTATCACTTATCAATAGGAAATTTGTTGAGAATATAACTTTAATGAGTAAAGTACATAAAAAAATATAAGACAAAAATATTTAAAACAATTTTACTAATTATATTAGTATAAAATTAATAATTAAATATATTTTGTAGATAAAAAATTTCTATCTTTTAATCTTTAATTGTTATACATTATCTTATTATATTATTTATATGAAAAATGAAAATGGAGTGTGTAATTTTATTAATTACTATATAATGGACCACATATTATACTTATAAATGCAAACTAATATGCTTTGTCCTAATATTTGAAAAAAATCTACAAATTAAACTTTTGAATCATTCATTCTCCTTTGGTATGAATGCATCCATAAGGTTTTAACTTGCCAGGTTATCTAGTAGGGAGATTTTTTGTTAGGTAAAATATAAATATTTTTGGGGTACACCTTGTTTTCACCCAGAATCATGAAATATCTATCATTTTATTAATGGTTTGGTTAACATGATACCAATAGGATATCCTTTCAATAATATATATTTTTATTTTTATTAAACTATATGTATTATTAAATTATTTATTAAGGTGGAGAGCAAATGTTTAGAGAGAAAAAATAATAAAAATCCCAATTTCTTGATTAGACTTGGCATTGGCTGTGGAGGGAAAATATTAAAGTGCTTGATGGTAAATGGTATAGGCCATAATAATACTTACAAACTATAGTGAGTATTAAAAGTTATCCAAGATGAGGTGGCAAGACTCACCACTCATGGCTCCACTCAATACTTTAGATAGAGACATGTAATTTCAGTACAATGATTTGAATCGATGATTTTTTTTGTGAATTGAATAAGCATGCCTGAAGTGGTTTTATTTTTACTTACAAAACCTACTTTAGGTTAAAATAATTGAGATCAAATCAAAATGGATTTTCCATTAAAATTTTAGACTTGGTTAAAAGTTAAGCTATTACTTAACTTAATTTTTTATTTTGCTTGTGTTTGTTCATGTAATTGTCCCATGTACTTGTCCTTTTATTTTACTCCTTTAGTTTTATTTATTTGATTTGATTGGATTGTTTTATTTTCTTTTGTTTTTATTCTATAATTAGTTTTAATTTTATGTTTATGTTATGTTAATTATGTTTATTTTTTATTTTTTATTATAGAAACTCTATTTTTATTTTTATGTACATGGTCATGATATGAGACTCCATGCCTTGCTACCATTATAGAACACCTCTCGATGTAATCACTTGGGACTGTAAGTGTAGGCATTTTTCTAGTTTTTGTTTTACCTACATGATTATTAGTCAGCTTGCTTAGGGTTATTAAGGTCATTAGGGGAACATACACTTAATGTGTTTTTTAATTATGAGTTGATTTTTTACCTTTATGGTGACCTAATATCTCACTATATAATTTACCTCCTTTTTACTTTTTGCCTAATCAATAAATGAACATTAATGAAGCTCACTTTTGTTTTGCATTCTTTCTCTTACCTATCCTAGGATTTTCATGCAATCTATGACATTCAGATATCTTAGAGCAATCTAATATTGTATTAGAGATCTAATCTAAAGGCCATTTTTTCATTTCAAAATCTTTGGTGAGATATTTTACATGCATGCATTCCTTGTAGCTTTATTTATTTTTCTAATTTAATAGGTTTGGTGAGATTTCATGAAAATTTGTGTGCATTGTTATCATCAAAAATTTCACCCATTGAGGAGGTTTTTAAGGGCTCCTAACTTAAGTGATAGCATGGGAACAATCCTAGGTTATGGGTGACCTAAAGAGTGGATTGAACCTCTATATAGGGCTAGCTCCCTTGATGCATCACTTAAAAACTATCACTAAACCTAATCACTTTTAAGGGAAAATAAAGAGAGAACTAAAAGCAAACTAACTAATGAGGTGATATTCCAAACTTGTTGACAACTACCACACCTCTGTAAATGCACAATGAGCATAAAGCTGACCTATTCATACACTACTCCTAATCTTTTACTCTTACATCAATATTTCAATATGAAGATGGTAGATGATGATTAGGTAATGAGGGATGGTTTTTAAGAGGTATAGAGGACACTAATGAAATATTTCCTCACTTACCCTTTAAAAGACCACTTAAACACTTCATATGACCTACAAGAGTGATTTTAAATTTAATGTAGGTGAAATAATGAGACAACATGTCAAAGAAAACTAAATCAATGCTAGACAAGATCAATCATCCATGCACACACACTAAAATATAATCATAAGATAAGTTAAAACTAGCTTGTTTATTGCTTAAAAGGCTTACATAAGGAGTAGGGATTCACCATACTCAAATGGAGGATGCTTATAATGTCAAAAATAGGCATGTGTGTGTGTGTGTGTGTGTGTGCGTGTGCGTGTGTGTGTGTGTGTGTGTGTGTGTGTGTGTGTGTGTGTGTGTGTGTGTGTGTGTGTGTGTGTGTGTGTGTGTGTGTGTGTGTGTGTGTGTGTGAAAAGTAAAGAGAGGAGAGGTTTTAGAGGAGGAATAACATGTGTCCTCTCTTGATGAGGAAATTTACAAAAAAGAAAGCTTGCAAGTAGGAAGATATAATAACTCATTCTACATGTGTCACCTTGATGTGATCATGATGTTCTATAATGTGGCATAGAAAAGACTCTTCAACTCCTTGGATGATTCATCACTCTTCATTTAAAACTACCCTTATGATTGGAGTTGAGGAGTGATAATTTTTATTTTATTGATAACATAACTACTATTTAGATACCAATTCATATCTTTATGCCTTGAACATGCTCTGTTATCTTCAATTGACACCTTTTCTTCACCCTTAAATCATGATAGAGATTCTTCTTCATTAGCCATCTAGGCCCACTAGTCAATTAAGTCTGATTTATTTGATTTTATCCATTGGAATGGTAATAATACCTATATTATAACCTGATACAAAGCTGAGGGGAATATCTCATAGCCTAAAAACCATATTATGATATGAATTATAAATTCAAAGTGATCCAACCATGTTACTTAATATCTCTTAGGTGACCATATCACCCTTTTATAAACACCTCTTCACTGCCCTTGGGGTTTGGACCTTTAGGAACACTTTCAAATGGAAAATAGTGGTTTTTTGGGTTTTATAAGGTATAAAACCATCCAAATCACTCTACCAAATTATTTTCATTTGTTCACATGCTCAAACACCCTATTTACGACTTAAAACTATGAAAAAGTATATCATTAAATGTATCCATACAGATGAAAGTCCAAAAATTTGGATGGTAAGGGACTTCTTCAAGTGTATAATGTTTTTTATGTGTTTAATAGGATAATTCAATTCATTTTGATACATATATTTCACTTTTTTCCTATCGAGCTCTTAGTAGGTTTAAACATGATTAAAGGGTGTTTATGTTCATAAAAATAATTCATAGAGTTATGTCCCTTATCTTGAGAAAAAATTCCAATGAGTTGAATTCCATATACATCTTAAAAATCCCTAAAATCCATTGGATTCCATGCACGTCGATCATTGACTTCTGAGCAAGAGAAGATGACCCTTTTTATTATTTAAGCCTATTTGAGAGCTTGAGAAGAGTGGTTTTGCATGATAAGATGTAAACGTGTTTAGTTTTGTATATAAACCTCTCTTTGGAGTATTTTAAACCTCAAATTATATGTTCCAATTATTATTTACTCCATATAATCCTTCAAATACACTGCCACCTCCATAGGCTCATGGTTAGAGTTCAAGAATAACCCTATGTTAATGATCATAATAGTCACTATTTTCACTTTCCTTCACCAAGAAATGAGTTCAGACCTATTTATTATAATTCATTAATTTATTCCTCACTTCATTTAAGTCTTAATTCTTCAAATTAATCCTAAATAAACAAACCTTCTTCACTTTTTTGTATATAGGCCTGTGTGTTGTCATTTAGGCCTTTTAGGACTAACCAAGCTTCTTAACTCCTTCATTACCTCTAGTCACCTTTAAAAATATATTAATACCTTGTTAGAATTTGTAATTCAAGGGATAATTTTATTTTACCCTCTTATATACCTCATGGTTTCAGAAATTCATTAATACACTTTCATCATTTCACCTACAACTTGCTTGTAGGTGTTTATTAGGTATGTCTTGACTACAAGTATGAGTGTTATCTTCTTCTTTGTAAATTTATAAACCTTAGTGATATTATTAAATATTGTAATTTTTAATCATGTTCTTCCTCACCTCTCTATATACCTCTTATCCCTCCATTGGATACCAAAATTATGTTTCTTTTTATGTTTGCTTATAACCAACTTATAGGTGGTTATTAGGTTTGTCTTAACTGCAAGTTACCAAACCTAGTTTTTGAACCAATTAACCTTATTGAGTTTCATTAAATATTATAAACACCATAATACACTTTATTTTTATTTATTAATCATTTAAAAACCTCAAACAATAGTCACAACATTTTTTTTACTTTTATTGCCTGCTACAAGCCTATAAGCAGTCAATTAGGCCAAAACCTTCATTTTCTTATTTGGTCCTCTTCAGCCCAATTGGCCAATACAAAATTATGGAAAATTTAAATATTTTATTGATATAATTTCTATAATTCCATGAGCTCAAAACACCTTTAATATTCTCTTAAGACCTTCACAGTCCTTCCTTTGGATTCATACAGTTCACTCTAGTTTACATATTCCACTTTGAAGTCTAAGTAAGTTGAAATCTAGGCTATTTGGGATTAAATTGTTTTATAAATTTTGAATGGTAAATAACACATATATAATATTCACTAAAAAATTCATATCACTCCCCATAGATAAACATTTGATACCAATATGACCTATAGATTTATAGCTCTATAGATTCACAATCTTACTTTGGGCATGGCTTGAAAAGAGATTTTTGGATGCTTACCTCTAGTTTTTCCACCTAAATACTCCATGAGAATTATATTAAATTATATTTTAAGGATTTTATTTCCTTTAGGGTCTTATATAATGAATTTTGCATTCATCATTTGACTAGGGTTACTTTACCATGGTAGCTAGCTCAAATGGGCTAACCTATGCAAGTAAAGTTATCCATTATCCTTGAAGTATTTTTATTAAATTAATATTACATAGGTATTATTGATGTTCATGAAGTTTAAAAAACTTAAAACTACATCATTCCCTCATTCTATGCACCAAGATACCTCATAACTTCTTTGCAAATAAGGCTATCATACTTGAACTATCAAATCAAGACTATTTGATACTACACTAGTCATGAACATGAGGATACTTGAGATAATATTATGATATATGGGTATATAAATTTTTAATAAACCCTCCACAAAAAATTTCATGACTTCATTCAACTTCAAATCCTTGCATTTGGAGAAAATTAACCCTGATGGGGTTTTGAGTCCTTTTTTTGCACCCTAACTTCTTAACAATTGTTCATAAATTTAAGAAGCCTAACCAGAGAAAAACATCCAAAAAGAGGAATGGAATCAGGTTCCCCTCATATTTCCAAGATATTTTATTAAAACTTTATCTCTCATATGAGTATTAAGTGAAAACCATCTGACCATCTTGAGCAACCAAAAAACTTGATGGAGAAATATAGTGGGATTTTGCATTGTTTGACTCTATAGATCCACTTTCTACATGGATTTGGATCATATAATACCATTGGGAATATTTTAATAGTTTTTACCTTTCCAACCAATATAAACCCTTGCAAAAAAGTTTTAAAAATATGCTTTTTCCAAGATTTTGACTATTGTGCCATTTAGAACTGATGGAGATGGTGAACCAGGTAACTCTTCACCTTCCCCTGACTTGTACAAACATGTAAGAGAGTGAAAAAATGTTTCACACTTATCTTCCCCTTATATATTTCAATAAATCTTCAATTTTACATTAAAAAATGATGAATTGTAGTAACAAATTGGACTCTAACATTCAAAAATAGCTATTTAACACAATTATAAGATGTGTGTAGACATATACAATGCAATTTCATTACGAATGTGTTAGATGACATAAAATATATCTCTTTCCAAGGATAAAAGCTTCATATTTATCTCTCCTAGAAAATTTTAACTCAACAATGAAGTATATAATGAGACTAAAGCAATGAAATACGTAAATATTGTCAAAACTACCTTAATTTATCCAAATTTATTAAAAACACAATGTGGTCAACTTACAAGCTTTGTTCCTTGGTTAATTTGGCCTTATTTAGGATATGGTTATCATGGAAGGGTCACCACACTATATCCTTGAACATTATTCCTCATCAACTTTATTTCATGTTTAACCTTAATTTTATGAAGCCTACCTTAAACAATGTTAAATGCATAATGAAGACCATAAAGGGTGAACATGTAATAATAGGATAAAGTGGCTTGACTCAGATACTAACTAAACCATCCTAAATTACCTTTTAATATACCAAATAAGACACATCACCTATCATCCCAAATCATTAATGACTAACACAAGACCTTCATAATGGCTATCAATACATTTAAGACCAAGTATATCAAAGTTTTGAATGATCCTCCATCATGGTAGCCAAAAAATGGATAACATCTTTGGAAAATTCTTAGGATTGCATGTCTACCATGTACCTTATATTAGTTTCCTAACCAATCCATTAGGCATGGATTCATCTCTTAATCAATCTCATACATCATTAGAACTTGAACCTGATTGCAACTACCTCTTAAAAATAATAGAACTGACTACCTTCACCACAACACACAACAAGACAAGAAGTAAACACATAAATATGACAAAAAACTATACTATAAATCACATAAAGGAAATACAAGATAATAAAAATCTAATATAACCTATAATAACCTACTCTAATAGATTAATATATCCCTAAACAAAACCATTAACTAGTACAAAAAAGTAGCTACCTTTCTTCACCAAACTCATGTGACTAGCAAATTGTATGGTAGCCATGAGATAATGGAAAAGAATCAATTTTATTCTAATATTTACATCTTATTGTTACATAAAATTAAGCTTATATACATCCTCCATCTTGATTGAAGATGAGTGATCAAGGGTGTATGCTTAGACTGAACTTAAACATGTTCAAGATCATCTTCATGTTCTAAACTAGACATGATAAGAAATAGATCTTCCTTGTTGGATTTAAATTGAGATAAGTAGTTAATAGGACACAATATTTTAGTGGTATATACCTAATAAACCTTTACCATGTGATAAACCTCTACCTCCTCAAGATCTGGCAAATCAAACTGAATAGATTGACATGTTTCTTATAGAATGCTTGTATAATTGGCTATAAGAAGTGAAGATTCTTTCTTTTTGAGAGGTTTGGGCTAATATAGGTGTGTATTATCATTCAAGAGTGAAAAAATGTCTAAAAACTAATTGAGAGGTTTATATCCTTCCTTAACAACATCAAATGATCCAAATTCAAATGAAGGAGCCTTTTGGAAAGATAAGCTTGGATAACTACCATCTTCTTGCTTGTTGGTTTTCTTGAAAATGTTGCCATCCTCAATTAAGATCATAACATAACCTTCCTATATAATATTGTAACCTTAACCTAAGACTTAAAATAAATCTTCCAACTAAACTTCACCTTGTACTGGATCATTTAGACCTTCTTCTATCTTGATAGAAGTTGATATAGAGGTAGTCACAATATAATTTGAGAAGGAGAAAAATCATGTACCTATTTTATCATTTTTTTAGGGCTCAAAACATTCTCTAACCAATTATAATTAATATTTAGGGTATTTTTATTCTACCATAACAACCTGATCATCACCTTGTTCACATTGGGAATGGTCATCTCTTTCAAGGTCCACTATCACTTGATCAACTTGTAATTCATCATGGTTAACTTTTTATTCAACTTCAAATAATGGTTTGCTTCTCTCTTCACCAATAGGTGTTTTAATGATGACATATTCATCATATACACTTTGATCACTCTCCTCATATCCTTCTTGAGTATCATCTATAACTTGATCTTCTTCATTGGCCTCCTACAGAGCACGTTCTTCCTTAATGATGGGTTATTCAAACTCACAAACAAGTTTTGAACTTTTAAGATCCATGCTCTTATCACTATTTTCCTTACATCCACCAACCAATCCATCACACCTCAATATGATGTGGTCTTAAAACATCTCAAAAAGTGATCACTTCTTCATTTGGATGCTCTCTTGAATTGACTTCCATGATGGGAATTTTTTAGGTTCTTAAACCTTATTAATAAGAAATTCTTTCTTACTTTGGATGTTTTTATTGAATTGGCTTACACGATAGAAAATTTTTAGGTTATTCAACCTTCTCAACAAGGAGTTCTTTCTTGCTTTGGATTCCTTCTTGAATTGATCTCCAAATGGGAAAGTTTTAGGCTCTTGAGGAAGGATCAGTGGGGATTGAATAGGTAAAGGTTCTTAATTAGTTTCAATTTCCAAATCTCAGATTGTTCCATTTTGTTTATCCCATGACTCCACCACTTGATTCCAACTTAGAATATTAAAGGACCTTTTGGGAGGATCTTGAGGAATGGGAAGAGATTTTTGTGCTAATATAGATTAATTATTTTATCTCCAAGTATAAATCAAACATTCTAATTCTAATTTATCTTGACCTTCAACCCTCTCAACAATAAAGTATTTCCTCTTTTTAAATCTTTCTTGGATCGACCTCCATGATGGGAAGTCTTGAGAAATGTGTGAAGGACTTGGGAGGCTTTGAAACTCACTTGAATTAGTCTTTTGAGGGAAAATGGGTGTATAAAAAGAGGGTTGAGGTGAAGTAGGATAAGGTACATGATATTAATATTACTAAACTTTCTTCCCATCATGAACCACTAACTTTTCCTCTATGAAATAAATTAGGCCACCTATGTCCAACATGTCACTAGTAAGTATTTGTTAGTTCTCTGTCTCAATAGTTGTCCACTTACTCTTAACCAACTATAATGATTCCCTCATATTTTTAATGATATGACTAAGGAAATTTATACCATACTCCCTTTTTCTATAAATATCTATCATATTTATTTTATAACACATAAGAGTTTCTTTAAAGCTTGAAATAAACTAATTATAAATGTAAATATGATGACTAGGGGCAAAACGGTCTTGATAAGGCTGATTAGAGGAATGAATAGGCTACCAAGGAGGTTGAATTATTGTAGGAGGTGGCATATAGGACTAATGATAATCTTGGATAGATTGGTATGAAGGTTTCCAAGCTTGGTAAGATTGATGAGGAAGGAAGGATGATACTCTTGGTAGAAAGGCTGATATGGATCAAAAAGGGGTTGACATGACTCATTATGTTATGAATAAATATCAACATGTTACTAGTAAGGATCAATAAAATACTAGTAAGGATCAATATAGGCTTGATATGGCTCACCAACTTGAGTTAAATAGAAATTCCATCCAAAATTAGTCATGAAACCTCATGATAAAGGCAAAATTAAAAGAACACTTGTTTGAAAGAATACCTAGGCTACTAAAACTATTTGAATAAACTTTGAATCACCATGTTTTCTTTTGTTTATGCCTCCAAATGCTGGTACATTGAACAGAAACACCAATAACTCTTTAATAGATGAAGTCTCTTGTACCACAATGTGTGCTAGAACTAGTATCATCAAATTTTTCACCCATTGAGGAGGTTGTTTAGGCCTTCTCACTTAATTTGTATCATGGGAACAATATTACGTTATGGATGACCTAAATAGTGTATTGAACCTATAGATAGGGATATATCTCTTGATGCATCACTTAAGAACTCTCACTAAACCTAATAACTTACAAGGAAAAATAGAGAGAGAACTAAAAGAAAATTAACTAAATAGTTAATTCAACAAACTTGTTGACCACTACCACACATCTCCAAATTCACAATGAGCATGAAACTAACCTATTCATACACTACTCGTAATTTATTCCTCTTACATCAATATTTAAATATAAAGGTGTTAGATGATGATTAGGTAGGGAGGAATGGTTTTTAAGAGGTCTAAAGGACACTAGTAAAATATTTCCTCACTTAACCTTCACAAGACAACTTAAACAATTCATATGACCCACAAGAGTGATTTTAAACTACATGTATCTGAGAGAAAGAGACTATGTCAAGGAGAACTAGATCAATACCAGACAAAATCAATCATCCATGCAAAAACATTGAAATAGAGTCATAAGAGAATGTAAAACCAGATTTTTTATTGTTTTAAACGATTTAAAATGGAGTAGGGCCTCACCATACTCAATTGGAAGATGCTTGCAATGCCAAAATCAAGCATATATTTAGAAGAATGTGAGAAGTAGAGATATGAGAGGTATAGGAATAAAAATGACAAGTGTCATCTCTTGATGAGAAAATTTAAAAGCAAGAAAGTGTACAAGTACATATATCTAAGAAATCCTTCAACATGTGTTACCTTAATTTTATCATGATCTTCTACAAAGTGGCATAGAAAGGACTCTTCAACTCCTTGGATGACTCATCACTCTTCATTCAAAACTACCCTCATGATTAGAGTTGAGGAGTGACAAGTTTTATTTTCTTGATCACATATCTATTTTTGAGCTTCTGATTCATCTCTATGACACCTTGAAAATTATTTTATATCTTCAATTTACACCTTTTATTCACCCTTTAGTAATGACAGATATTCTTCTTCATTGGCCATATAGTCATGTTAGTCAATTAAGTATGATTTGTTTTGTGTTAGCTATTGGAATGGTAATAAAACATCTTTGAGAACATCCTATAATGTTTAAGAGCATATATTATAGCCTAAAAATCATATTATGATATGACTCATTTATTCAAAGTGATCCAACCATGCCTAGCTCTCTTAGTTGACCATATCACCCTTTCATAAAAACCTCTTCATTGCCTTTGGGGTTTGGACCTGTAAGAAAACTTTTAGAGGAAAAAGAGTGTATTTTGGGGTCTTATAAGGTATAATACCATACAAATTTATCTCCCCAATTATTTTCATTTGTTCACATCCTCAAACACCTTATTTATGACATAAAAACCTACAAAAGTATAACATTAAATGCATATGTACATGTGAAATTATAAACAATTTATATGGTGAGGGACTTTTTAGAGATTATAAAATATTTTAGGTGTTTATTAGGCCAATTAAATACATTTGGATCCATATATTTCACTTTTTTCCTATCGATCTCTTTTTAGGGTTTAATCAGGGTTTAGGGGTATTTAGGTTCTTAACGATAGTTCATAGATTTTTGTCCCTTATCTTGAGAAAAAATACCACTAAGTTGAATTACATAGGCCTCTTCAACATGTTTTATGTCCATTGGCTCCCATGTACTATCAAAATGCAAAATTCACTCATGATATTGTAGGATCACTCGTGCACATCATTACCATATCTTAAAGCATTTTGACTTTGCACACAAAATTGAATCATGCAAAATCAAGTCTCCATTATTGCCTCAAAATTAATAATACCATTCATAGTATTTCTCTCTCTCATTATTCTAGGAGATTAATAAGGAGTGCATATTAAATAATAAAGTAAGGTTTGTTACGTGCAATAAATAATTTTTTTTAGAAGCTAACAGTAGGTGGAATGAAATATTTTACACAACCAAAAATGGTCCATGCAAACATTTATCACAATAAACCAAATTAAAAACTCCCAAAATAAGCTTAACTCCTAAGTGAGTGAGAACACAGATAGAAATAAAACTAATTTCATAAAATCCCAAACTAATAGCTAGTGTATACATGTACACTCCAACACCCTCCCTTAAACACAAAATAGATAGTGAGAAAAGAGAAAGAAAAGAGACTAAATGGGTCCTAATAACTATTCTTGATCAAGTAGCTATGTAAAAAATCATAGTGAAATACAAAGTGTCCCTATGGTAACTAATCCATCTTACTAGAATACATAGATGTTAAGTCACTGTAATCACCAAGTCAAATAGGAACAAGAACTTTGTATGAGGCTCACTCTATAAAAACACTTATCACAAACTAGGGAAAAAGAGTTACTATGGATGACATGTATCACCGTAAGGTTCCCAAAAACTATTAAAACCATAATGGGAGTGAATAAGAGAACATATGTTGTAAGGCATCATAAGAATCATGAATCAAAATCTCAACACAAACCTGTAGTAGGTGCACTCGATGGAATGAATCCCATTGAAAAAAATATGCACTCCATCAACTGCCTCTAAAATAAAATGTGGTGTGTCAAGGGCTATAAATGAGCAAAACACCTGAAGTAATATAACCACACACACACACACACACACACACACACACACACACACACACACACACACACACACACACACACACACACCATAATGTTAAATTGGGTGTATTAACTTAATAAACATATATGTATGAGTGGGCCAATCCCACTACAAAACACTAAAATGTTAACATTGGGCTACAATAGACTAACTAATCTTCATAGGAGCATCAAAATCCACAACAAATATGAAGGAGACTATCAACATCAATGATATAGATACAAATATCTCAATAATATGTTCCTAGTGGTGATGGGATAGTCAACAAATAAAAATTAAATTTCTCAATATGGAGCATATAAACATGAAAAAAAACTCCTTTTGACTTATCCTAATCTTGGCTAACTAATTTAGGTTGATGAATAATTTTTATTATTTATTCTCCCTTTAGCTATTTTTATGTTGCAATATTATCTGATCTACTCCTATTCTGCTAATGATTATCCATGATTTTGGATCAAAATGTTGAGAATAATTTCTTAAATAACATATATTCCATTAATTATTATGAAAAAAACTCCATGACTCTCAATATGACTACAAATAAAGGTCACATACAATAAAAATATCACCAAGTGACATAATAAAGTCCATAATGAAATTAATGTGTAGTAGATGACATCTATGAAATGAGACATGTAGGCTCTAAAAAATACATTTGCCTAACAAAGAGATCAAATAACCAAAGATTATCAAAAGGTAGGAGGAATAATGTGTAGTCGAATAAGCTGAGTGGTGGAGGAACCTCTCCTAAATATTTCTCCCAAAGAACATTTTTGATGCTGCCAAAAAGATAAAAAAAATCAACCCCAAATGAACATGAATGGTGGATGAAGATGCTTGTATATGTGTGGGTACAAATTCTATGTTAGAAGAATGTGAGGTAACATCCAAAGAAGTTTTAGGTAGATCATGTCTAACTATTGTACTCCCAAGTTTTTTAGGCCTGAGTGAAGGTGTAGAAGATCCTATATGTAGCTCATAATCCTCATGAATAATGGAGTGAGAAAAATATGGAGCTCTAGAAATAGATGCCAATGAAGATGAAATACCTAAATCATAACCAAGGCCATGTCAAATAATCCACATAATAGATGGATAGGGTGAGTAATTCTCTATAACAATTCCCAATGCCCATAAGTTTGGTAGTGTGACACATGGAATGAATCATGTGGGAGCCAAATCTAGTGGTATGCTACTAAAAATAAGTAGGAATATGTGTAGGTGGAATTGGAATGAGTTGTGTAGAGTGTTTAATAATGGTAGGCATAGAAGTATCAATCTTCAACAATATGATCAACATAAACAATGGGCTATTCTAAATCTAGTAGATCACACTATAAAAGTGCATCAAGTAGATGCATACCATATTCAGTACATGATGTGGTATTATAGTGATGTTTTATGCCAATAAGTTTCTTCTATAGAGAACAAATGAGGGCATCCTTTCCATGAATTAGGGATCATATAAGAGAATTTTATATCATGAGTTTCCTATTTTCTTCTTGAAGTGCTAGGAAAGAGGTCATAGGATCAATGGGTGGATAAGGGTTTGGTAGGGTACTATCAACATTGATGCAATAACCACTATATCAAAATATGCATCATTAGGTGGATAAGGTGAAGGTACCTTTTCCAAGTGACCACCAGTAATCAAATCTACATCATGAGTAGTAGGAAGAGGTGGTTTAAGTATATCTTCTTCAAAAAATATTTCCTCACTAAAAATAGAAAGAAGACAATAACTAATAGGAGGAGATATAGATGCTAAATATTCCTCATGTAAATCATCATCAATAATCTTATCCTTAAAAATAGGAGAAGATGGTGGAGAAATAATTATATCATCATAATAATCCTCACTCTAAGAGAAAGGAAAAGAAAGAGGAGCATGTGGAGGTGAAGTGACCTCATCAAACAATACTAAAATAAAGTCCCAAACTCCTTTAAGTGATGTGGCATGCTTATTATTAGTTTGAAAACTATCAAAAACATTAAGGCAAATAAATAAAATCTCTTCCTTTTGAAAGGATGCAAGCCATACAATAATGTCCTCATCTATAAAAATAGGAAATTCACCAATAAAAACTCTCTATAATCCCTTCATCTATAAGTGCATCTACATTTTGGTTTTCTAGGTGGTGTAGTTTAAAGCACTAAGGAGTTCAAACATATGAGAAACCATACCTAAAGATGGAAAAAAACTAAAAAATGGTCAAATAGGGACGTTGGTTACTACCAAAAATGCATTTATAAGTACAAATGGCATAAAATATGATTAAAAACACACTAAAATAAGATGTCTAACTCTACCAAGAATATGTCCTATGTACAAATAACATAAAAAATGAAGATTTTTTATGAGGGTATCTCACCACCTATGAGACTGGATCTCACTTTTCTTATTAGACTAATGAGATAGAAGGTGAATACCCAAAAATAATTTTCCCCTTTACAATAATGCTCATCTTTTGATAATTTATCCCACTTTACAATATTGGTTTCTAAAAAATAATAATAATTTAAAAAATAACCTCCTCTTTAAGTCACCATTTTGAAATGGTCCCTCCACATTATTTCACCCTAATACTTAAAAACATTAAAGGAATTGTGAATAAAAATTTATGCACTTTAGTTTGACCTCTCGACCCCCATCATTACAAAGTTCTTACACAAAGGCAAGTAACCAACCCACTTATTCATAATTATAAATATCTATGTGAAAAATATGATATATATCCTTTAATTAAATCTAAGTTTTGAAAAATAAATAAACTCAAACTTTTATACATATGTGATTGGTGGAGTCTAGTGGTGGTCAACCAATTAAAAAAGGTTGTAGATCATATAAGGATACAACTCATCGATTCAATGCAATGGGAGTCCAATCAAGTTGAGGCATATAAAATATGTGAGGCAAGGATTCAGGGATATTATCACAATGATAAATATAACTAGTTCCACCTCAACATGTATATAGCCACCATCACCTGTTATCCCTACCTATTCTCAACATGTGCCTCATAACTATCATCTAGATTAGAGGTTAGTTTATAGGATATGTTTAAATATTGGTTGAATGAAGGAAAATAAAGCCTCAATAATCTGAGTCAAATGCAAAGTTTACCATCAAACTAGGAGGATTAGGGATAAGTTATAGGGTAATAGAGATTAGTTGTGCTTTGCTAGAGAGCTCTAGGTAGCATTGTGTTAGAAAAAGTTTGGTTTGAGAGTTCTTCACTTTGACAGCGGGATGACTATAAATTTACAATGAACTCAACTATGAGGGATAAGGGACTTGAGGGGTGAGGAGAATAACTCAGTGCAAGGTGGAAGGGCTTGTATGAAATCAAATTGGCTAGTCATGTGGAGGACACCTTTGACCAATATGCACGTAAGTTCCACTCAACTTGGCTACAAACTCACCACTCAAATAAATTCCTATCTTGGAGATATTTAATGGTAGATCGTTAGAGATATTTTTGGTAGAGAAGACCAATAATGGTGTTAGGATTAATGGATGACCAAGTCTAACATTAAACAAGAGATAAAAGGAGATGAAATTGGTCTAGTGGTTTTAGGACTGCATTGGAATCAATATATCCAAACATAGTAGGAGAAATCCTCCACTAGATAGGTCAATCCAAACAATGTAAAGATCCAATGCGAATTTTGAATACTTAGCCTTTAGGGTTAGATTACCACCAAGGTCTAAATAAATCATGAAAATATATTTGCATTGATTAGTGTTGGGTCATTAGTTAGTATATAAACATTTCCTTCACTTCTAGAGGTTTTAAGCAATAACACTTAGGAAATCATGAAAATTTGGTTGTAAATGCATCATGCAAACTTTTTAAAGGTCACCAAGTAGCACAAGGGAACTTTGAAAAACATCAACATAGATGTTGAACTGATTTCTTGGATGGAAAAATTTGAAGGAGATAGTGAGCATGATTGAAGATATAATCTTGATGTCAGACAACTATATGAAAGGAAAAAACTAAAAATACACCATTTTACATGCACTATTAAATTCAAACCTCATCCCCTACCAGAGGAATGGTGGAATTTGAATGCAGAAAACCATCATAAAATGTTGACTTTGATGAATTGTATGCCCTATGAAAAGTATGAAGCTCTTAATAGAATACAAATATTTGTATATATTTCTTTAATCTAATCTGATCAATGGATGAAATCAGTGCAAAGGGGCCAAGCAATGGCTACAAAAGGTAGCTTTGATACCATGTCAAAATGTAAAATGCACTCATAAAACCATAGGATCACTCTTGCACACCATTATCATAGCTTCAATAATTTTGACATTGCACATAGAAATAAATTATGCACAATCAAGTCTCCATTATTGCCTCAAAATGAATAATACAATTTGTAGGCTTTCTCTTTCTCATCAATCTACGAGAAGCATTATAAGTGCCTAAAACATAGACAAGTAAGGTTTGTTATGTGAAACAAATAATTTGTTTCACAAGTTAAAAATAGGTGGAATGAAATATTTTTCACAACCAAAAATGGTTTGTGCAAATATTTAATGCACATTAACTTTTTAATTTTGAGCAAGAGAAGATGACCCTTTTTTACTATTTAGGCCTAT
Organism: Torreya grandis; assembly: GCA_037957365.1. Classification (NCBI taxonomy): domain Eukaryota; kingdom Viridiplantae; phylum Streptophyta; class Pinopsida; order Cupressales; family Taxaceae; genus Torreya; species Torreya grandis. The sequence continues at coordinate 2,831,670 of JARHVA010001808.1, forward strand.
TTGAGAACTCGAAAAGAGTGGTGTTACATGATTAGATGTACAATCATCTAGTTTTATGTCTAAACCTCTCCTTGTGGTCTATGAAACTTAACATGAATTGTTCCTAATTTTATTTACTTCATATTATCCTTCAAACCTACTACCACCTCCATAGGCTCATGGTTAGGGTTTAAGAACAACCTTATGTTAGTGATCCTAATAGTCATTATTCACCCTTTTATTTATCAAGAAATGAGTTCAAACATAATTAGGATCCTTCATAAATGTATTCCTAACTTCCTTTTAGTATTAATTTTTTAAATTTATCCTAAATAAATAAACCTTCTTCACTTTTTTACATATAGGCATGTGTGTGGTCATTTAGGCCTTCTAGGACTAACCAGTCTTCTTGACCCCTTTATTACCTTCAATCACCTTAAAAACTATATCAAGACCTTTTTATATTTATAATTCAAAATATAATGTTATTTTACCCTCTTATATATGTCATGATTTTATAAAATCATCAATACACATTCATTAATTCACCTAAAACTTGTCTATAGGTGTTTATTAGGTATGTCTTGACTACAACTATGAGTGTTATCTTATTCTTCATAACTTTAGACACCTTAGTGATATTTAAAAAGACTGGAATTTTTTTCATGTTCTTCCTCACATATATATAGACCTATTATCCCTCTATTGGATACCACAAGTATGTTTCTTCTCATGTCTACCTATAAACAACCTATAGATGGTTATTAGGTCTATTTTGACTATAGGTTACCAAACAAGGTTTTTGAGCCAATTCACCTTATTAAGCTGACTTTAATAGGATAAAAAAATTATTACAATTTATTTTTACCTATTTATACTTTTAAAACCTTAAACAAACATAACAACATACTATTTATACTCATGTTGCCTGCTAGAAGTTTGTAGGTAGTCAATTAAGCCAAAACCTTCATTTTCTTGTTTGGTCCTCTTGAACCCAATTGGTCAATACAAAATTATGTAAAATAAAGTATTATATTTATATACTTTCCATAATTCCATGGGATCAAACCACCTTTAAAATTATCTTAATACCTTCACATTTCTTCCTTTTGATTCACACAATCTACTCTAGTTTATAAAGTCCACTTTGAAGTCTGGGTAAGGTGAAATCTAAGATATTTTGGATTTAATTATTTTAAAACTTTTGAAGTGGAAATATTATATATATATTATGCATTAAAAAATTCATATCACTCCCCATAGATAAACATTTGATGCCAATAATGACCAATAGGTCTGCAAACAGGTAGGTTCACAATCTTCATTTAGACTTGGCTTGAAACGAGACTTTTGGACCTTGAATTATAAGTTTTCCACCTAAATACTTTATGATAATTATATTAAATTATATTTTAAGGTGTTTATTTCCTTTATGCTCTTGGATAATGAATTTTTCATTCATCATTTGACCAAGGTTACTTCACCATAGTAGCTAGGTCAAATAACCCAACTTGTGCATGCAAAGTTATCCATTCTCCTTGAATTATTTTTAGTAAATCAAGATTACATAGGTTTTATGTATATTAATTAAGTTTAAACAAATAAAATATACCTTTTGACCTCATTTTATGCACCAAGATACCTCACAACATCTTAACAAATAAGATTTCCATACTCAAACTATCAAATCAATAGTATTTGACATTGCACCAATCATGAACATGAGGATAATTGAGATAATATAATTTTTTATGGATTTTTTATTGTTTAATATACCATAAAAAAATATTTTAATGACTTCATTCAACTTCATAACCCTACATTTGGAGAAAATTGACCCTGATGGGGTTTTGAGTCATTTTTTTGCACCTTAACTTCTTAACAATTGTTCATAAAGTTAAGAAGCCTAACCAAATAAAAAATTAAATTAAGTTGAGGTTAATTACATTACCCTCATATTCCTAAGATATTGGATTTCAAATTTCTCTCTCCTTAGAGTACTAAGTGAAAATTCGCTGATTATCTTGAGCTGCCAAGAACTCTGATGGAGAAATGGATTGGGTTTTTGCATTGTTTGACTCTATATCTCCACTTTTTTCATATATTTAGATATGATAATATCATGGGAAATATTTTAGTATATTTTACCTTGCCACCCAATATAAACCTTAGACAAATAAATTTTAAAAACATGTTTATCCAAGATTCTAATCGTTCTGCCCTTTGGAGCTGTTGGAGATGGCGAACTAAGTGACTATTCATCTTCCCAAACTTTTAATTATATTTAAAAGAGTGATAAAATGTTTCCCACTTCTCTTCCCATGACCTTATTTTAATAACTATTCATTTTGGCATTATAAAATGGTGTATGGTAGTTACAAATAAGACTCCAACATTGAAAAACATTTATTTAACACACTTAGAGTATGTGTACAGACATATACAACATAATGTCATTACCAAGGTATTAGATGACTTAAAATTTACCTCTATTCAAGGAAAAAACCTTCATATTTTCCTTTCCTAGCAAGTGTTAACTCAACATTGAAGTATACAATGAGACTAAAGTAATGAAATACCTTAATTTCTCCATCATTGAAAACACAATGTGGTCAACTTATGAGTTTTGTTCCTTGGTAAATTTGGAAAATTTAGTCCATGGTTAACCTTTAAAACTAATCAATATAATTTAAACTTTCTAGGAAGAGATATTTAACCTATTTGTTTTAAATCAAATGCATTATTAAATAGGTTATGAAATAAATCTATGGATATTTATAAATTTACTACATTCAAAATACTATATATATATATATATATATATGGTGAGGTATATACATATACATTTATGACCATATATATATGTGTGTGTGTGTGTGTGTGTGTGTGTGCATGTGTGTGTGTGTGTGTGGGGTGGGGATATATACACATATAGTATATATTTATGTGTGGTGGGAGATACACACACACACACACACACATATATATATATATAATACCTCACCACATAAATATATATATACATACATACACACATAAATATATATCCTCACTAAATATATACATATGTGTATATACCCTCCATTACACACACACACACATTTGTGTGTGTGTACGTGCATGCATGCATGCTTGTGTGAATGTGTGTGTGTCTGTGTATGGTATTTTGAATGTATTAAGTTTATAAATATATATATATATATATATATATATATATATATATTTCATAAATTATTTAATCATGCATCTCATTTAAAATAAATATGTCAAATATCTTTCCCTGAAAACTATAAATCAAATAGATTACCTCTATATATGTGTGTGTGTTTATAAATGGAATGTGTGTGTGTGTGTGTGTGTGTGTGTGTGTGTGTGTGTGTGTGTGTGTGTGTGTGTGTGGTGGGGATATATACACATATAGTATATATTTATGTGTGGTGGGAGATATATATATACACACATATATAATACCTCACCACATAAATATATATATACATACGTACACACATAGATATATATCCCCACTAAATATATACATATGTGTATATACCCTCCATTACACACACACACACACACACACACACACACATTTGTGTGTGTGTGTGTACGTGCATGTGTGCATGCCTGTGTGAATGTGTGTGTGTCTATGTATGGTATTTTGAATGTATTAAGTTTATAAATTTATATATATATATATATATATATATATTTCATAACTTATTTAATCATGGATCTCATTTAAAATAAATATGTCAAATATCTTTCCCTAAAAACTATAAATCAAATAGATTACCTCTATATATATGTGTGTGTGTGTTTATAAATGGAATATATATATATATATATATATATATTTCATTGAATATATGTGTGTATGTAATTGGTGGGGAATATATATATCCCATCAAATATATGTATGTACATGTGTGTATGTATGCATGGATGGTAGGATATATATATATATATATATATATATATATATATATATATATATATATCTTACCAAATATACCTATATAGGTATATTTGGTAAGGTAAGTATTTTGATGTAGTATGCTTACAAATACCCACATATATTTATTTCATAACCTATTTAATCATGCATCTGATTTAGAACAAATAGCTCAAATATTTCTCCCCAAAAAATTTAAATCAAATAGTATATACTAGTATTTTGAATGTAGTAAGTTTATAAATATCCATATATATTTATTTCATTGCCTATTTAATCATGCATCTAATTTAAAACAAATAGGTCAAATATCTCTTCCCATAAATTTTAAATCAAATTGATTAGTTTTATGTATGTGTGTATTTGTATATATGTATAGAGAGAGAGAGAGAGAGAGAGTTAATGATGTAGAAAAAGAGGTCAAACTTTCAGAGGCCATAACTTTTGATCCATAGTTCCACTTGATTCCATCTTTATGCTAAAAATAATTGTCTCAAAAATATCAGTGTAGCCATAACCTACTCTATCCAATTATAGATGTTTTAAATATTTTTTAAAGGCCATAGTGACAATTTGAGGGTTTGAAAATGCAATTTAATATTTTTTTGGTATTTACTATCTTTAAAAATGGTATATTTTTGCAACTAGACTTGAACTTCAATTGATATTTGTTTGATAGGTTAATTTTAGTGTTTAGTTTATTTTTAGAATTTTTAGAGCTATGTGTGCTTGCATGCAAAACATACTAAAAATAGTAGCTATTAAAAATAGTAGCTATTAAAAATAGTAGGTCAAATTTTATTATTTTTTAGAGTTTTAAATTTTGCATGTCAATTTCAATTCTGAGTTGAGGCTTATTTATGTATGGTTTGAAAATATTTTAATCATTCAATACAAATCAATACAAGATATTATTTCATAAATTATCTATTGGTATTTTCTTGTCTTGATAATAGTTTTTATTTGATACAGTAAAAGCCAAGTTTTACAGGGACCTAGATCCACAAGAATGCATTATAAAAGTTTAAACAGGCCTACCAAGGTCGAGAAGACAAAAACAAAAATCAAAAATACTTAGAATGGAAATAAAAAATAGGAAACCTTAGCAGAACTAAGAGAAAGGTCCCTTCTGAGGGTGATCAACAACAATAGTGTCCTTCACTGGGATGATTGGCTTATCCTTTGAAACTTTAGCCTAAGTGCATTTCCTAAGGCCTTCAAACACTTCACTTGGGAAGATCATTCTAGGGTGATTTTTTACTTTTGCCTACATGGTAGACTATTTGGGGGGGGGGGGGGGGGGGGGGGGGGGGGGGCCCGGGGAGGGCGGCTTTTGGAATCCCTATGGGGGATTTTAAAACCTTTGGTGATTTCCTAGTAGGGGACTATGGGGGCTGAGCAGAGTGAACAAAGACCTAAATTATTGCATCAACCTATTTGTGTAATGCATTCCATTCTTGGATGAGCTTGGCCAGGCTAAACCCTTCTTGTTGCACCTTTAATTTAAAGTTTTCTAATAACTATGTATTTCATTCCATCTCCTCTATAACAATGGCTTTCCCTTTCCAGGCTAATTTTGTAGGGGTCCCTATTTCAATAGGTTTCTTCATGGACCTCCTTATAGGATGTAGGTTCCAATTGATCCTTATCACTGCCCATGAGGACTAAGAATGTTGAGTCAAAATGAGAGAGATGATGTTTTTGGATGGGGCAAAAATGAATAAGGCACACATGGGTGGAATTTCCTATCAAAGGCCCTTAACAATAATTAAAACCCCTTCTTTTGAAATGATTGTAGATTAGCTTGATTGAGATCTACGCCATTAAGGTGAGGTCATGTACATGCAGAGAGATGATTTTTTAATCCACATTGGTACTTTTAGCATGGATGGTATTAAGAACATTAGAGGCTATGTTACCTAGATAGTGATAATATTCAAGTTCATTAATTAAACAAATTTATTAATTCAACATTCATTTTATAAATATGATCCACCACAAACCATAAATTATTTTTGTGTATGTATTGTTTTTAATAAGTAGATTGAGTATATAAAACTTATAATGTGTAATAATAACATAAATCACTTTTATTAGCACTTTTAAATTTCATATAATAAATAAATAATGATTGAGTAAAGAGATGCACATTTCATAATTAGTTATTATTGTAATAAATATAATTTAAAGTAAACTACTTGAAATCCAAAACTTCCATTTACAAACCCTTTAATTAATTTTTATTATCAATTAAAAAATTCTAAGGGATAAATATTGGTAAGATAAAAAGACGTTCATATTTATTTATTTTATATCTTACAAATCATAAATTCAACAATCAATTTTTGTTCACTCTCAAAATTTCATTTCTTTTAAAATGGTTATAAAAGAGAGAATTCTAAGGAAAAATATTCTCATTTTAATCTAATATTTCAATGAACAAGAATATCTCCAATCTAAGTGTAGTAAATCAAATAAATCATTATTCTCCATAATAATAATAATATAAATACAAATATTCAATATTTATTTCTTATATAATTTTAATTTAAGATCCAATAAAAGAGAGATGTATATTTTGTTTCTTTTTTTGATAGAAAATTTCTAACAAGAAATTAGTTTCCATAATTAACTCATTTTCATCATCTCATAAAGAAATAACAACTTTAATATCAAATAATAATCTCAATACATTGTCTTGAATAACATCACAACACTCTTTTGCCATTTAACTAACCATAAGGAAAACTCCAAATATATTTAAGTGAAAGGTGTATTTCCTTTCCCCTAACAATCAATTTCAAATAATAAGCATTTACATATTTGAGAAACGTAATTTGAAAAAGAGAGAGAATATAGATATAGAATTGGAATTCATTAATTTAAATGTATTCAATATTACTCTCAATAAATCCATAAAGGACAAAACTCAAATCAACATTGCTAGGAATAGTGTATCACATACAACCCATTTACAAGACATAATTAAGAGATACAAAAGGTGACAAGCCTTTACAAATTTCATCAATAATCTCCTTCCTAAAATAATAAGTCATAAAATATTATAAACACTTCAATAAGAAGAGTGAATAATTAAGTCAATGAAAAAATGAATGCAACCCAAATTTCACAACATTGATCTCAAAGCTCTAATATGATTCAATCCCACACATATAATACAACTCCAAGAATGCAACAAAATAATCCAAGATTGGTTAAAGGATGTTTCTTGACCACCCATCTTATATTTATCATCACAAGGAATCCTAACCATGTGAAGTTCATACATAGCCTCCCCCAAACCCAAGGAAAAGAGGCATTCCACAACTTCATATACACAAGGTAAAAAAACTTAAAAAGGATAAGTATAAGGGTGCCAACAATTAATTAAGTAAACAAAAATTTTGAGAATGACTAACACATTCATAAAAACACAACATTACATACAAGTAAGTCACCAAGACTTATCCATAGGGAAGAGTAGAGTGCAAATTATTTTATTTATAATAATGTTACAAAAATAACCAATGGCCTTCCAAATCCAAATAATATAATGCTTAAAAAACAATAAATTTCTCTTTAGACCTCTTAAGTAAAATCATGCCACCTTATAACTCCAAAATTCCTCCTAAAACCTCTCACATTATCATATGGAGAGTGGGTTTTAAGCCTTTATAGAAGGTTTCACTTCTCAATCAATTTATTCGTCCAAGGTAAGAGTTGGATTGTCCCACAAGCTTATAGCAAGTGATCTATTCCCTCTTCCCATATGTATGCACATATGCCACTCCCAAGAGATGAAATATGTGTGATCACAAATTCAAACCCAAAAAAACCCAAAAATAATCAAGAATCAACAAATCTATTAAAAATTAATGAAAAAACCACAAGGGAAACTTCAAAATCTCCTTCAGACAATAAGATATCCATACAATGCAACAATCAAGAAAGATTAAATTACGTAACCATTTAATCAATATTTAACAAGGAAGTTAATAAGGGATGAAAACATTCAAACCATAACTTGAAGATCAATAAGCCTACCTCGATTCCAATATTTTCTTGTAATCCCTCTTCCCAATCCTTTCTTCCAAGCATAAGCTCTCTAAAATCCTGGATCCAAAAAATGCATCACCCAAAATGTCAAAATAAGATTCATATAATAAAGGGCCAATATGAGGTTGAAATGTGGTCATCCTCATCCCAAGGATGTAACCACCCTCCATAATTTCTTCTTACAAATTTAATTAATGCTCTTACACACTCATGTGGGTGTTTCTTACACACAAGTAAGGTATTCAAATCATTTTTTACAAAATACAATATTTATTATGGGATGAAAATATAGGTTATAAATTAAGTCCTTTTATGACCAAAAAATGGTCAAAAGTTATTTAAAAATCACCTACCCAATGGGTATAGGTATGGGTCCAAAAAGGACTTGTAAGAAAAGGATTTCTTACCATACACTCAATGTAAAAAGTAGTTGAATGGATAATTTATATATTATTCCCATGGGTTGGTTTTATGGGTCAACCCAACCCCATTTAAAGGTTATATAACCTCACTGAGGGTTAAATATAGGTTTATGGTGATTTGTTTAGAAATTAGAATTAAGCTAATACATCAAAATTGCCAAAGTAATAGAAAAAGGAAAAAAAATAGAATACAAAATTATACAATTACAATTAAAAAATATAGGGGAACAAGGTCAAGGTTTGAAAAGGGTTTTAAGTGTGCATATGATGTGTTGAGGCATGTCTGAGTCTCTCAAATTCCCATCTTTGACCCTTTGTAACCTGCACACTCAATGTAAACATCAAATTTGTCCATGGAAAAATAATTGATATAAGAACAATATGAAGCATTGAAAAATATATAAATATATTAACACAAGAAGACACAAGAATAATCACATATCATAGTTGGTTCAATGTGATCATCTATAAAATACCAAAACATGTCATCATGCTATGAAATGTCAATAACCAAATGATAAAATATATCTATTTCATACAGCCACATTAAGTAATCATGCATACAAATAAAGTTTACTAAATTGGGTAACAACCTGAAAAAAATTATAAAATAACTTTGAGTTACTAACATGATTCAAGCCTAGAGAAAGAAAATATAATTCACAAAAAGTGTGATCAAGTCTGTAATAGTGTTATAAAAAAACATAAGTATTTGACAAACATTAAAAATTCCTATTGATTCTATTAGGAAGTTACTTTAACTAATCATTAATCAAATTGGTGTGTATCAGTGTACTAATCATACCTTCATACACTCAAATTCAATCACTAAGTTATGGCATTCCTAAAAGGATGAATACCAACTTTTGGCCTTGACCAAAATCTTGTACTTGACTTAAAAAAATATATACTATGACCATGTAGGTAAGATAAGCTCTAATCGAGGGTACATGTCAATATCAAGAAGGTTCAAAATAGGTTAAGGAAAAAACAATTAAATTCATAATAAAATAATCATCATTATAAGATTTTACATTCAATGATCAACATAATTATGTGAACAACAAGACTTGAACTTCAAGTTTATTTCCAAATGTAATACAATGCAAATTGTTTGACATTATTCCAATGCTACACGCCATGTGAATTCATTGACCATAAATTAGGACTACATGCTCATGTCATCATGACTTAAGCTAGAAACTTTGATCTCATGGATATTAAATGACAACATTAAATTAATTTATTGAAAGACTATAAATTTTGTAAAGCACAATGTTTATTATTAGCATTGATGAACATTACCACACACATAGATATTATGTCAATTGAAATCATCTCTAAATTTAATTACACATAATAATTAAATTTATAAAATTTACTCATGTAAGCATCGACCATCCCACATTCCATATTATTTTTTATTAGATATGGTAAACCCAGGTTTTATAGGGGCCCCAGAACCACAAACATGAAATAAAGAGTTTAAAGTAGGCCTAACAAGGATGAACAAGAAAAAAGAGAAAGACTAAACAACAAAAACCAAAGTAGATGAAAAAAACACGTTAATTAGGGGGACCCTCTTGGGTGTCCTCCTCAGCAGATTTATCCTTAGGTAGGAAATTGGTCTTGTCTTTTGATTCTTTGGCTCTAGTTTGATTTTCAAGACCCTCAGCTTTTTCACCTACAAGAATCATCCTTTGGCATTTCCTACCTTTCACCTAGGGAAGGGGTGCTTAGGAGGGGCCCTAAGGGGATTTGGAGTCCTTAGGCGATTTTAGAATTAAGGAAATGGAGAGGGTAGGGTAAACTACACCAACACATGGGTCATGGCCTCCATCACTTGGTGAAGCTTGTTCTAATCTTGGATCAGTTTTGCTAAAATGAAACCTACCTGCTAGGTCTTTATGTTAAAATTTTGAAACATTACTTTGTTCCACTCATGTTCCTATATTACAATGGCCTTACCTTTTTTATCATGGGTGGAGGGAGAGTTGAGGGTAATGGGTTTGGGTTTAGGGATTAAATATCATTTTCAAGGGAAGATCATCTAGAGGGGAATGGGTAAAACTATTGTGAGGAGAAAGTTCGGAGGTGGGGAGGGAACACATAGAAGGATCCCCCTTTGGAGGGACCTTTAGGGATTCATCCACATTCCATATTACAATAACATACTATATGTATATTACGTTGGTCATATGGTCCATTTACATTAGGATACAGAATGAAAATTCATCAAACAAGTATTTAACATTTTAACATTATTTTTATGTTTTAAAAACCATACTTATGTTCTACATATTCACAACTTAGATAGATTCACAAAGTCAAACAATGTTTCAACTAAGTCTCTTGATACATAAGTGAAATTACTATCACTTAATACATGAAATGTTTCTTTTGTTTCACAAAAAATAAGAGCATATGACTATATTTATTTAATATATTACTTTATCAATTTCTTTCTTATTTCATTTTTGACTTAATAATATAATTGTATATAAAAGTCATGCAAACATTTAAGATGCATCATCTAACTCACAATATATTCAATAATTGTGACAATATTGCTAATCATTCAATTACTATAAGATTGGTAACTAATACCAATAATCATTATCATGGTATTACTGAACATACTACCACTAGTATACATATCAACATGAAAGGAAAATAAGAAGGCAATCCATCTTTCTAAATGACTATATTATCCTCACCAGATAATGAGAAATCTTATAAGAACTCAATGACCAAAAATAATCCTTCAATAAAATAACTTAACTTAAATAAGATCAATAATGATCCTAGTACATCTAATATTCATATTATAATTTATTTTGTTTTTGTTTCATACAAAATGATCCAAAAGTCAAAAACAAGTTTTAAATGAATTTGAAACTCTTGAACATCAATGCATATTCTAAGAAGAGATTTATAAATTCTTCTCATTGAACATAAATAGAGTGACAATTCAATATATATCACTTCCATGTGAATATCTCAATTTTTAACTTATAATAATATCTCAAGATTAAGTAATTGTAACATGTATAGAACATGACTTTGAAATTAATTTCACATAGGTAAGAACTTTAAAATTTTATAAAATAGAAATTTATTCTTATGATGTTTGAATACTAATTCCAAAAGGTTGAGAACAACTTACAATTTCTCTAAGTTATCTTTTTGAACTATAATGTTACAAGATATAATAAATAACCAAATAATACATTATCACCTATTAGTCATTTATTCATTTATAATAATGACAAGAGAATAGAACTACTCAAATTTCCATTATAATTTTATTAAGACATAAGAACTATATATTATTTTTAAAAATAAGTAACAAGTCCATTTTCCCAAAATACAAAATGCTAATTTGAAAAATAATTTAAATGATTTGAATTAAATATTACATTTTTGTAGGATAACCATTTATTAATATTCACACTTGAAGGAAGGTGAAATCAATGTATAGTTTTTCCCATAAAATAACAACATAAATAAATGTCACAGTCATTACATAATCAAAACAATACAAATTATACAACAAATTGACTTTGAGACATTGATTAACATCATGTATTTACACTAAACAACAATAAAAGAGAATCAAATATATCTATAGAGAGACCAAGCACTTGAATTTTCTTCCAAAGGGAATCATGTAAATAACCCACCCATCCTTCCTAATGAGCCTCCCTTGCTGGCCTTAGACCAGCCCATCCATTAGTTGGATATGGATTTCAATAATAGGTTTCATATAAGGGTGAACTCAAAAATCAAGATTTTGGTTTTTGAGATCGAAGAACATAAATAATGAAAAACAATCAATTTAAGATAATGAATGGAAAAAGAGTATTCTTATTTCTATTAATACTAGCTATGTGAAAGAAATATAGATACACATAAATCTAAGAAATCAATTAACAAACTAAAATTTAATTTAAAGTAACTCAACCTAAGATAGAGCTACAAACAAAAGAAACAATAACACAAACTTATACCTTCATACCATTATCTTCCTCCATTGTGATTTGAATTTCATTTTATCATTAAATTGTGGTTGCTCACTCTTCTCTAATGTAATGTAAAATGGGAAATGTTTTGGTATGCAAATGCTCTTTGGATGGATTTGATTTGTTTGGGATTCATTCATGAATTTGATATCACTTCATTAATATAAGTCAAGATGATTGAAATTGATGTATTACATGTCTATTTATAGGTTTTTTGGAGGTTTATTGAATGATGGAGTATTATTTAAATATTTTCAATTATTCAAATAATCAATAGTGGAGAATCAGTCTTCATCTATGAGGATAATTATCAATTCCACAAACTAAGAAAAAAGGGGAGTTGGTTGATTGAATCATCAAAAAAAGGTAAAACTAGTTGAAAGTTTCTAAGGTGACTCACTGAGTGGTTGAGGAAGTTAAGGGATTGATTGTATGATTCAACATGTGAGGCAGATATGTTAGAGGTACAATCACTGAGGGGAGGGGTGGGTGGGGGAGGGTGAATCGGTGAGCCCAGATAATCCAAAATTCAATTATAATCCTTTCAATCCATTCAAAATATTAGCCAAATAATATTAGCATCCATGAAGCATACACATCATTTATATCAAATAACAAAAATATAATCAATATCATACACATAACACAAGGTCTATGTGGGAAACCCTCTTGGGGAATAAAACCCACTTTAAATCCTGCAAGCACATGGACTACTTGTATTATAATATGAATACAAAAAAGAGATTGGTCAAGTATTTTTGACCATAATTTAGTGAAATAACTATTCCATAAGGAATCACTACCGATAACATGATCAAGTCCTTCTGATAACCTGTTGGTCAAGTTCTTCTGAACCAAAACCTTGGTCAAGTCCTTTTAACCTAAGGCCTTTAGTGAAACACCTATTTCACAAGGAGAAACTACCCCTAAGGAAGATCAAGTCCTTATAACCCTCCTATGATATGAACACCTCTACCTTTGAATTGATGTCTTCAGCACTTGATGATGGACCTCTGAAAACATAGCCCCTCATTTTTTTAACACACTCACAATGTATCCAAAGTCACCTTTTGGATCACTCCACTCTTATCTTACTCATAATCTAACAACTAACATGTAATAGTTATATCACAACACTAGTAACATGACCATGGGGTCATACACACAAGCTACCCTTTGATCTGCTCATTTTATCAACCCATCCACTAGGCACACTTCCACTCTTCTATCCTTCACTTCTCAACTCTCTTCTCTATTCAACACCCTCACACCTCTTCACTCATACTCAACCTATAAGAGAACTATTATGTCATTATAGATATGAACTATAGGTTATACACACATTCCTAAATTTTCTCTACTCATCAACCCATCCATCGATCACACTACCTCTCTTCTCTTCTTCTCTTAAATGAATACTTCACACACACATGCCTCATCCAAGTCATAAAACATCACATTTGGTTTCACTATTTATAGAGAATTCATGAGCGTGATCATCTTGGTTGTCTAATAATAATGACTTAACCTTTAAATCATCTATCACATCAATACATATCTCAATACCATCCACATAGGTTGGATATAACATCTATGGGTCACCCTTAAGCAGTTGCACCTTTAATTAGGCCCTTGTAGCTCTTATAGGTCTCATGGAGACCTATTCACCTGTTAAGAACTTAATCAATCAAAAAAATAACACAAAACAAATTTAAAATGCATGGTTCCACTCCACATGACCCCTTAGACATCCTCAAATTATCGCATTCAACTCTACTTACCTCTACATATGCTCAAACAACTCAAACAATGACCTTGTACACAAGAACACCATGAATGTACACAAAGTCAACTTCTTAAGAATTTTTCATACTCATGATAGATTTATCACACCTATAAAATCCATATAGATGATCCTCATGGAGTATACAACACTCTCCAATAGTTAAGTCATCATGAAACATCGAAACGACATCACCACAAGCTCAATTATCCTTCTCAGGTCACTTACAGTCCATGGTCAAACATATAGTTAACTTTTGACCTTCATAAATTTGACTTTAAAATTTTTTATACCTTTAAATATATATTTATATATGTGCCTTGGAGTCCTCTACAAATTTAAATTTTACACCATGAACAAATTCTACCTATATCAAAAGACATGGCCCAAAAACTAGACACTGGTATTTTCTTTGTCAAATTAAAATATTTGAATTAAAATGGTCATAGTTAAACTTTGATCACTTAAAATTCATCTCATGCCATAAATATCCTATATTTAGATCATTATTTTATCTATGTTAAACATTAGACATTTTGAAATCATCTTGCTTAATATGCATAATTGATTTGTATATGTACGAATATCCAGTCACCGTTAGATCTTAGAAGAACCCTAATCTTTACCTCTGCTCAATGTCAAATTTTGAAAAATTATACTCAGATTTATACTTCCTAAAATATTGGATAAAACATGCTCTGTTGATTTTTACATTATGCAAATTTGACTAAGTATGGGAACTTTTGCAATCTGTTTGTAAGGTCAGCTTTGCACCTTTATATCTTTTGCTTCGCTCAAATGCATGTTTTGAAATTTGGACCATATGTTATCCTTTAAAAGAATAATATAAACATGTATTAATAATATCCTAAAACCTTCACATGTGAAATATATAACTTCATGAATCCACTCACTCATATTTTTCTACCACAGAGCCAACTATGGCTAGAACTACCTGGAAGGCCAACTTTGAACATGTATATATTTTGATGCACTTCATCATATGACTTAAAATTTAATGCATATCAACTAAGAAAAAAATAAACAAATCCATATGATAAAATAATTTATAAAATATCACACATGAAAAATATTACTATATCAAAATACATGTTCAATGTTTCTTGCCACATGCAAATTTGGCTAAGTATGGGAAAACACTATCAAACTACTTGGGAGCCTAATTTTGCATTTGCATATATTTTGTCATGATTAGTCACATGACCTTATATTTATCTAATAATATTTTATCTCATATGTTAATTCATATATATATATATATATATATATATATATATATATATATATATATATATCAATTTTCTCTTGAAACTTTCATACATGTGAGATATGATGCCACCAAACTATTTACTTGGCTATGTTTGAACATAGAAAACACTATCAAAAATACTTAGGAGCCCAATTTTACACACACATATATTTGGTTGTGATTTATCACATGAATTTAAAATGATAACATAGTAAATTATAAATAATTTTATCACAACCATATGACCAATTCCCCCTAAATCATCTATACATGGTAATTATCATGTCATCAAACTGCCATCTCAAATTTTTTGTAATTAGACCCAAAATGTCTAGATGAAAACTATGGACTACCAGATCAATTCCACTTATGCACATAAGAATGTAATTCATATTAGAATTATTATGCGACATATATAACATACTCAAAACTTCATATTCATCCCTAATCATCTCTAACAATTCCAAAATAGATGATCAACCAAGCTAACTTCAAGCATATTAGGACAAGCACATTACACACTTTGTTATTGTCACTTAGACTATAAATACACTTCATCCACTAAATTAGAAACCTCCATGACATAAAAATGACATAATTTACAATTATCCAATAAGATAAAGGTAGAGGATGTCTGGGTGAGGTGAAAAATCTAAAATTAATAAATAAATTTGGATAAAAGGTGTGCATAATTGATTAATTTTTGAATTATTCAATTATTTAAATTTAGGGGAAATGATGTTAGTTGAAATTCAAATTCAGAGAAGAATAATTAGAATGTTAAGGTGAATTTAATCACTAAATAAAATTTGGGTGTCCACATTTATCCTTCTTTGAAAGGGTGTTGTGGAGCAATACCATTTTGATGAATAGTAAAAAAATAGAATAGTGATGATTAAGAATAAAAAGTTTCCCTAGATGAATGAAAATGATCAAGATAATGCCACCTCAATTTTTCATGAAATAAAGTGGATAAACACTCAAAATTAAGGAAATAAAGATGGGGAGATGGAAATAAGTATCTATTGTCAATAATATTGATACTTTTTTCAATACCAATGTTTCCAACATTGTAGAGGGCACATGTAAAACTATTTTTCCCTAGATGATGAATGTTAGGGAATATATTGAAAAAAATTATGTTTCCCATTTTACAAACTCCACACTTGGATGGTGCTGAGACTCATGGGTCTCATGAGTGGATGTGAGAATGATATATCCTGATGATGGTAAATCATGGCCAAAAAATGAAAAATATAGATTGTCTAATTTGTGATAAAGATTTACAAAATTGATAGTTGAAAGCATTGATAATGAGATATATTAATTTGATTAAGTGATTGTGAAAAATGTGGAAGAAAGGACTTGGAAGGATGATGGTTTCCAAACTGACCCTAGATACCCTATGTTTCTAAGTGTCGCCTATATAATCCATTATAGATAAAGTCTAAGTGGGGATATTAGGTTAGATGCAGTTCTCCTAAAGTGGGAAGAGATGTAAAGTGATGATGTAATGTAAGATTGACCCATGGAAGGTATTGACCCACTTAAGCTAATGATTACACATTGTGATTGGATGTGATGGTGCATTAATTTCCCCTCAATAAATGATATATGTAAGGAGTGTATTAGGAATTGATATATCCTAAGATGAATTGCACACTTTGAGGTGCCCCATGAATCAAGCTTCATAAGATCATATTGTGGGAATGATATAGCCTATTGTAAATATGTGAGCTTTGATTGGTTGACTAATTGATTTATTAATTGAGTAAGTGATGGATAGATAAATAAATGATAGATGTTATGATTTTTTTGGTCCTAATTGATAGGTATAGGAAATTGAGTAGAAAGACTATGAAATGATCAAGGATTATGCAAGCATAAACAAAGAAGTTAATTGACTACATGGATTAATGATGATGGATCACATGATTGGATAACATAGATTTAGTTTATGGAAGATAGAGGGTATTATAGGATAAATGAGGTATTAATTTTGTTTTGTGTAGTTAAATTATTAGAAAAGGAGAGTAAAATTATTTCATAATTATTAGAATGGAAAATTTGGCATGGATAATGATGAATTTTTTGAATACAATGGTGAATTGGCTGAGAAAATGATTTCCCAATTCTTAGATGGAGAAATTGAGATTTATAATGGTGAATTCATTGAAAATAGTGATGAATTCAATGAGAAAATGATTTAAAAATTATCAAAATTTTGAAATTGTTATGGATAATTGTGAATTCATGTAAGGTAGTGGTGAATTTGTTTTACACTTGAAGTTACCACTTTTCAGAGGGCATATATTTTGATTCCAAACTCGTTTGATCTCTCATTTTAGCCAAAATGGAGGTCTTTTAAAGGAGAATGCAACCATGAATACATATTAAATTTTTGTTTATTAAAAAACTTAGGTTTGATAAAATGGGTAGACTCCCCATTTTGGCCATAACTATGTTCTAACTAGACTTTAGATTGGTTTCTACCAAACAATGCAAATTCAGCTTAAAAGTCACTAGATGTCCCAATTTCATTTACACATGGGATATAACTACCCATAATCATGTCTAGGAATCCCTATTTGGGGTATTATTCTATATTAAATGATAAAATCTCACAAATTCATCACCAATCAAATTATGACCTTTCAAATTGACAAATTGGCCTTTTGACCCATTAAGCAAGGCACTTAAACAATTCCTAAAGTATCAAAACCATAAGTAGATTCAATTAACTAAGAAAATCCAATTAACTACTTAAGTGAAAATTCCATGTTCAATTAGTGAATATCTATTTTATAAAAATGAAATTTCAATAAACACGAGGTCATGATTATGTCATCATCCTCAAAGTCAAGGAATTGGAAATATCTTCATAAATGCCTTAAATTTAGAAGTGGTGAACCATGATTAAAAAATGGGATTTCTATCCTTAATATTAATTACATATCCCATCCTTAACCTAACCATGGTTAAGTATAACCTAACTACACTTGAATTAGGGTTAGTTTGATAACCTATAAATATAAGTGCAATTGTCATTGTTTCAAAAAATGTTTTCAAGCCAAACTTATAATGTTAAATTATTGAGAGACAAAAATCTTTTTTGTGCAAAGAAGTAATGTCAAATTATCTCTAGAAAAATTAATTTTGTTATCACATGCCAATCCAAGTCAATCCAATCCAAGACACAAGTTGACAAGGAGAAGTGTTGCTCACAAAGCAAACACATTGACAAAAGGCTACATTGGACACAAATCTGAGCATGAACACTCTTATATGCCAACAAACAAGCACCATTTTAAAAAGAAGGTAAAGATAGTCTTTTCTTTATCTTCTATTTATATTTGAGCTAGTTACGTTATTGCTCACACAAGTACTTAGGCAAGGTCATTTTTATTTTCATTGAGTTATTTGATTTGGGCTTTGTATTCCACTAACAAGAGAAGACTGACAATATCCTTTATAATCCTATGTTACATAATAGAATGCCCGGTGTGACCACACACCCCACATGCACTAAAGGAGTGATATTGGACCTTTAAAATCCAAGAAAGTCTCACTTAAAAACTTAGTTTTTAGATGTTTTTCCTTGAAAACCCATTTTTTTATTTGACAACTAATAAGTGATTTCATGCCTACTAATCAATGACTTTGCCACTTTTCCTGTGTTCTATTTTTTATTATATTTTCAAGAATTGGCAACTTCACCACTAAATTTCCACTTTTCCTGTGTTCTATTTTTTATTATATTTTCAAGAATTGGCAACTTCACCACTAAATTTAGGTAACTTTGACACTATTTTTAATGAATTTACCCTATAGTGTATGTTTATGGAAATAATGACTTAATATAGATAAAATAGTGACTTCATCCCCTAAGAATGATGACTTTTTTAGGTAATCATCCTCTATGTTTGCATAATTTTTCAAATAAAATGGTGACTTTATTGGTTATAATCAGTGACTTCACCAAAGTGTTGTTTGTCTAGTATAGTTTTGTAGGAAAATGGTGACTTCACCCTATTCTATAAATGGTGACATCACTTTATGTCAAAACCCTGAGAGATTAAAAAGTTAAATTTATTTTTGATTAACCATTTTAAATAAACACAATGAATCCACTAAAAAAAAATTCAGGAAACTAGGTCAAAAAGAGAAGGTTTTAACCACTTTAAAGTCATCCCCACTTGTCTTTTTGGTGCTTAAAAAATCACTTATAAAAAAACTTTACTTTTTATTTTTTAAAGTTACAAGTTCAAACACAAATGGCCAAACTTCACTTCACATTTTGTTAAGTGCTTAAAAAGAGAAAAAACATTAGATTTAATAATATTAATTTCTTTTGATTTTTTGATTTCCTTTTTTATAAAAGTAATTATTTTATTTTTCTAAAGTAGTTTCTTTTTATAAAAAACCTCATGTGTATGCTTTTCCCCCATCCCCTTTAGGGAACTTGGGTGATCAAAAGTGCATCATTTTTTCTTGTTTTGTTGAGTTGTGAAAGTGAAGAAAATTCATGTATGCTCTCCCAAGGCTCTAAGTGACCTATGTGACTAAAACATGATTCTAAATTTCATCCATTTTTATTTATTTCTCTTTTTTCACATTGAATTTTGAGCATGAATTCATAGCCTCCTCACAATTTTCCTAGGAGGACTTCAACCTTGGGTTTCATCTCTCATCACTATTCCAACCCCACTATTTAGTGGGTATATAAATTGGGCAAACCATTGGATGGTATAGTGGTTGAGTCATTATCTTGAAAATTCCAATAGGTACCTTGATGATGTGATATCTAGACATTAGAATTAACTAAAAATTACATGGATGAATTTGGTATGCAAAGGAAAATAGCATTTCACAAAAAGCTAGGTGGTTTAGACTCAATTTACGTGATTATTCCTTCATGTTATCCACACATGTGGAAGATCCATAATGCATCAAAAAAATTATATTTAGATCAATCCCATTTGTCATAGAATATCCTACCAAATTTTGAGTTACTTTAGCACTCTAATTTATTGTCATGCATCAATACCTTATAGACATAAGGGAGATTTAAAAACTCTACCTACATGCACTACTTTTTTTTGGATTAAAAATTAATTCATTTTGAGCATTGGAATATTAGTGGAAAATTTGGCAGAAACTATGAAAGCCTTATTAGTTTTAGTGTAAGATGTGCACTTAGATGCTTTTCTTATTCTTTTACTTGCATTTGTTTGTGGGCATAAATTAGTTTTTACGTCAAACTACATCCAAAATGAGTCAAAATTTTCAAAACAAAACACATATTACCCACCACCACTTTGAGTAAACAAGTGTTACGCTATCGATATCACTCAAAAGATTTGCCTTAAATTGATATTTTTAAAACCACTTTTTTTTCTTTATTCAAAGAGATGTTATTACACTACCCAATTTGTATCAAGATATTTACCTTTGTTCAAAAACAAGTCCAAAGTTATTCATTTACCTTTATCCTAAAAAGTGTCATTATACTATCCATTTGAGTCTAATTTAATATTAATTGGAAAATATGACTCTTTTGTACCAATTTATAAATTCATATTTCAAAATTTAGATCAAAAACTAATTAATTTACATTTAAGTCTTGCCTAATTTGGGTTTGGGCATTCACCTTTTACATTAAGATTGTGCAACTTGGATCAATTTATTACTTGATTTAAAGACATTTACCTAGACCTAAGAGTGGTTTAATTTTGTGTGTCTCAAACTAATTCACCATCAAAAACTAAGGTTAAAACTCATTCTTCAAGTATATCTCTAAGAGATACTAGTTTACATTTGAGACTTGTCTATCACTTGGGCTTGAATGTTTTACTCTTTTCTCTAAGTTTGTTACTTGAGATTGAATTTCCCAATTAGTTTCAAGCACATGCCTAGAGTAATTTCCTTATTCCAAGATCAATTTTGTCTTAATTTCATGTGTCAAGATTAATCCATGTGTAGATCAAGTGTTTCAAACCATTTACCTTAGAGTTAGATTGATTTCAAGTTTTTACCTCAATCATTTTGTTTCCAAGTCCAGCTTTGTGATGTTGGCCAATGACCTAGCATTATTTTCATGCTTTATAATTAGTTAATTCCTTTCCAATTATAGCTTTGTGATTTTGGCCAAAGGCCTAGCACCTTTTATTTCATTATCAAACCTAGATAAAGATTGTTTGAATCACCTTGCCGAATATTAGTTTCACGCTTTCCTTCCAAGTTGCCTTTTCCTTAGACCTAACATAGTTTTTTACCTTTAAGCCTTTTTTTTCCAAAATCTAAATGTTTTTGTTTGAAAACATGTTCATGATTCATATTTATACCTTTTTTAAATAGCTACGTGTGGTTTAGTGATAGTTTTTAGATCACTTTTTTGAGATTTCCAAAGTTGCCTTTTTAGACCTTGTTTCGAGAATTTATGAGCATTAAACTCTTTTTTATTCAAGAGACATTAGCTATAGATTCATATATGCCTCTCTATACACACATTATGATAATATATAATCCATGTTGAGAAAACATAATCATAAATAACCACTTTTTTAAAGATCCATATGGCAATGATGTAGCTTACGAGATGGATCCATATCCATATTTTCTATTAAATATATAGAAAAATGACATGACCCACTAGGATAGTACCTAGTTAATGCACCTCTTTATCCTAGGCAAGAGAAATAAAAAATGGCCCAATACCTTACCAATGTGCCACCCATCATTAAATAGGTCCAATAGTAGTAGCCCTACTATGTGACATGCCAAAACATTACGACCCATACTTCTTTATCATCACTTTAAAACAATGATGATTTAGGTCCATAGAGGTAGGACCAAAATTTCCATTATAGTTTCCCCATGAAATCCTACCAATTTATTTATAGCACTTAGAAATGCATATCACATCACACTAATTGAATAGGCCTTAACTAGTTACCAGTAGACACTCATGCTAATACCTAACCAATATCTTAATACATTTTCAAAAGGAAAGGGTCTAATGGTTGACTAATTCACACAAATGTAGTAGGCATATTAGACGTATCTCAATTTAACTCAAAATTTAAATGCTATGGTCATTTAGAGCACCCTGATTATAGAGTTAGCTTCTTCAACAAGGGTAAAAATTGATTCTTTAGCACACACTAATATGAATACAAACTCATTTATCCAAAATATGTCAATTTATAACATATTTAATGTCTCAGCCATTTAGGAAGCGATTGTGGCTTCTACCCAAAACCATTTACAAAACATAGTGGGATAACACACAAGTTTATCCCAATTTGAACCAAGGTGTGTCAAATACAACACAAAATTATTCATAACAACATGTTCATATTACCACTACCATGATCAGTTCACAACAACAAGGGATAAGCATGCCTAGTTCCCAACCACAATAGGCCATTACCACCCCTCAACCAATAGATTCGTCAAACATGTAATAGGGGAAATTAGTTAAAAATAAATCAATAATTTACCCCAACAAGTGTTAAACACTACCCTACCTCAACAGGTGGTGATTAATATTATATAACCACATACATATACCAATATGCCACCATAATAAATGGTGATTTCATCATAGATGTTGTTTAATCAACAACATATTCCTATTGGTCAATAATAGATACCTAACATCCAATAAATTCCCAATTCACAATAGGTGTTTACTAAACAAATATGTCCCAACTTACATCAAGTATCCATTAGGAAAAAATTATACTTTACCCAATGTGTACTTCATATAAAATATGGACCCAATATGTAACACATTCAACAACAAGGCTTTAGCCAATAATGGGTATTTTTTATAGAGTAGGGTTTTACTAGTTGACATAAAGTTCCTATTCAAACCCAAAAATCATAGTACCCTCCACCAAGACACATACCTCCATCATAGAAATAGTTCTCTCCAAATCAAATCTAGAGTCCAAACCCTAACCAAATTTTTTATCAATAGTGCATATTGTACCATCATCATAATATTAATGCATGGATGTGTATTCCTAGTCAATCAATCTATCAAACCAACATTTTGCATTACCCTATTCATTCACTATACCCTAATCAAGGTAATCCACCTTTGATTTTCCAACCAAAACCACAAATAGTTGTACCATCTAACTTCATAGCCTAAAAACTATAGCAAATAAAGGATGCAATTACAACCATTTATATAGGAAACTAGACCAAGTAGTTTAAATTGTATGACATGTGCTCATATCCATTTAACATTGAGTGCCTCCAAAAACCATTTCCTTCAAGCTATGAGCCACCAAAATTTGAAAAATATAAGGGAAAAGTAGACCCTTGGTAACATTTAAAAGAGTTCTTTGTCACTTTCCATCTAATGTCTTATAATGACATCTACATGCTTCTTCTATTTACCCAAAGTTTATTCGGATAGGCCTTGGAGTGGTTTCATAAGCTATCAAAGAATTTGGTATCTGATTTTGATGATATTTTAGATAAATTTATACAACATTTCTCCTATAATCTTGAGTATGAGATTATGGTAGTTGATTTGAGTTAGGCCAAGAAAAATTTCTCTGATATATTTATGTGTTAATTTCAATAGTGGAGAGAAATTTCTATATGATTCACCTATAATTTACCAGATACAAAATTGGTAGATGATTTTACAAAAAAAATTACATAATGAAATATCTTATCACTTGTAGCTTTAGTATATTCACACATTCAAGGTTATCATTGAGAAAGGTATATATATTAAAATGTCCCTTATTAATAATGGGATTATCAAGTTATCTTCTTTAAACCAACACTAAAGCCAAAACCAAAATCTAGGCACAAGTCTGAATACAAACCTAGTCTAAGCACATACTTATATACTAGCACAGGCTAATGAATTTGAAAAAACTGAAGTGTATAATTATATAAAGAATGTTTTTATTAATGGATTCACTTATTCATATAATGTCCAAATAGTTTAAACACTATATGGTCATCATATTCCTCAAATGAAACTTATTACACAAATGCAGCCTATTATGCAAATGCATTCTATTCCACAACCACAACCAACTCTTCAAATACAATCACCTTCATTCATGAAATCACCTTAGCCACCACATTTTAAAACCCCTCCTATAATAATAAGACCCAATTCTAGAGTCTTCAATAACCTTGGTGTGCCCATTGAAGTGGTGTTTCAAAAATTGATCATAGCTAATATAATCAGTTGGCCAATTCTAAATCAATTTTTTGAAATTATATCTTACTCTAATTGGTATAAAGAGCATGATTTATATTTATACCATTGTTTTCATGGTCATTCAATACATTTATGTGTGTATTTAAAGCATCTAATTGAGAACATGTTAGAATATGGAGATATTTAGTTGGATAATAGGGCTTCTACTTCCAATTAGATCTTGGGTATTTATTGTGACCCATTTACACAACATAATAATATCAACCAAAACCAACAATGACAAAGGCCACTACCACAAACACAATAATAATATCAACAACAACAATAAAAATATAAATAAAAACAACAACAACAATAATATAAATAATGGTGTGAACCACAAAATGGATAGAACCAAGGCTAAAATGAGCCTAATAACTAATAGACCTATCACAGAGTTACACATGACTACAATAGAGTTATAGTTCACATTGTAGGTGGTCATGTATCTAAAATTACCATCAACCCTATACCAAATACTAACAAACCAAAATCATTACCTAATAATGTCTATCATCCTCCATATACTGGTAATCTTTCGTTGACCTATGAACATATCCAAGCACACCAGTAATCAAGAATTACCATCTACGCCCTTTGCCTTATTATAGTTATAATTGCCCTTTACCTAATATGGATTGTGAAATCATAACTCAGTAGGCTAAAGTTACCATTCTTTACCCATATTAACCTTCTACCAATGAACCCATTTGATCCACCATACCAGTTAGGAGTAAGTCGGTTATCAATGCAAAAGAGAAAATGTATGATATTATGAAACAACTATAAAATATATCCACACAAATTTATATAATATATTTGTTGTACACATCTACCATCCACAAAAATAACCTTACCAAACTCTTGATCCAGTCCCAAATACCCAATGACATTACACCAAACAAATTTCAAGCTTTGGTTGACACCTAACCTTAGGCCAACAATTGACCTTTGACCAAAGTGATATGTCATCCCTAGGCCCTATCCACAATAACCCATTATTTATTTAATTTGCCATCACATGGAATAAATTTAAACATGTCCTTGTAGAAAATGTATTGGGCCTTAATATTGTGTCTTTGAAGTTGATCAAGTATTTAGGATATACAAGAATTGACCCTCAGGTAGAGAACATTATCATCAAGGCTTATGATAACTAATAATAGGAATCAAAAGGGACCATCTATTTACCAGTTATTTTTGAGCCTTTGACACATAACACACTTTTCCTGTCTTGGATCTAGATCTATCATATAATTTACTTTTGGGTAGACCATATATACATCAAATTTGTACAATACCTTCAACCTTGCACTAGTGTATCAAGGTTCTTCAATATGAGATGAAGGTAACTATTCATGGAGACTTATAACCATATCAGTACTATAAGCATTTAGAGGTCAATTATGAAATCTATAATTATGATTTTAGCCTAGACCCCACACCAAAGAAGGATAATGACATACTTGTTGAATTTTTAGATCCTAATTGGATAGACCCCGACAGCCTTGCCTCAACTCAATATATGTCTCCTATTGAAATTGTTAATCATTTTATTGTTTTGTATAATGATCCAATATAATACTCTACACATAATACCTTATATATAACTAAGCTTCCAAAAAATATAAGACTTATAAAAGGCCCAAAGCCAAGCCAATTTGCATGGAATGGCAACAAAAAAGTAAAAGGAAAACTTCGTATCCTAGTGTCTATTATTTTCACATCGGCCATTAGCCAAGAACAAGACCCATTTGCCTAAGATAATTATTGGTCATATAATGATGATTTGTCTGATTAGTACCAAATTATTAAATATCCCATCCCTAACAGGATTATGGATAACCAATCTTATTAAGGTAGAGGCCTACAACTAAATTAGTAGGGTACTATTGAACCTATTTCTATAACCAACTCCAAAGGAACTCACGGTATGGGATTTAAATCCCCTGGGGGTGACCCCAATTATCTTATTCATGTTCCTACATTGATGAATATAAATGATGATGCTGATACTGAAGTAGATTCTAATCATAGTATATATGAAGATCTATCCAATACCAACCTATTTGACCTTTGCAACATTTTTACCATCATACCAATAATATTTCATTCCCACTTATCCATTATCATCCTCAACTCATAGACTAGGACCAACAAGAATCCATAGTAGCTCATGATGAGTTTGAGAATGATGAGAATTTTTGTGATTTTATGGGCCTAAGATATAATGTTCCTTTTGGAGACCATAAACAAGGATTTTATATCAGATTGGATCCCACTACCTATTTTGGAGAACAAGTGAACACCCTTAGCCAAAAATAAACAAATAAAACATTGAGGTCCTAAAGTGAAAACCTCATTGAGGAGTTTTTTTACTAGGGAAAAAGTAAAGAAAAATATTAGTCTCTTGGTGAAAACCTATTTCAAGTGCCACTAGACAAGGATGTTCACCCTTCCTCAAATAAATCTCAGGAGGCCACTAATAGAAAAGTTACATTTGGTTTTGAACTTAGTATAGAGGAGTAGCATGATTTTGATAAAATTATCTAAGAGTGTCCTAAATTTTTTATTACATGGCCCTTACCACCATTAGGAGATTTTGATTCATCCTATTTTGGGGAACTTAAAGAACTAGTCTAATGAGAGGACTTTGCCATTACCAGCCAATTTACATCTTTATCAACTATTCTATAATATGGCTCTACTCTCCTGGTAGAGGATACTTTAGAAAAAAACATTGGAAATCTAAATGATCCTAAGTAGATAAAACTAGGCATGACCCTCACTGAGGAGGAATTAAAGTTATCATGACTCTTCTTAAAGAGTTCATAGACATTTTTACATGGGATTATTCTGATTTTCCAAGTTTAGATCCATCATTGGTTCTACACCATCTTGTAGCTCATCCAGATGTTAAGCCAATTAAGTAGAAACTAAGGAAAATGCATCATTACATTACCATCCTAGTCAAGAAATAACTAAAGAAACTTTTATGCATAGAGTGTATTAGACCTATTGATTATTTGAAGTGGATCTCCAATGTTGTGCTACTTAGCAAAAAACTAGAAGGTATCAAATTGTGTACTGATTTATGAGACATTAACAAGGCCTACCTAAAGGATGACTTTTCTTTGCTAAACATCAACATGATTTTTAAATCCACATCTAGGTATGAAATTATTTCCTTCATGGATGGATTTTTAGGATATAACCAAATCGATATTGTACTTAAAGGCCAACACATGACAACATTCACCACTCCTTAGGTAATATTTTGCTATTAGGCCATGCCTTTCAAACACAAGAATAGAAGGGAAACATACCAAAGAGTCATGACTATTTTATACCATGATATGATGTATGATATTATCAAAGACTATGTTGATGACATACTAGGAAAATATAAGACCTGTGTAAACCATCTACATGTACTATGGATAATCTTTGAAAGGTTTTATGAGTACAAAGTTTAGCTTAATTCCCAAAATATGACTTTGGCATTACTTTAGGTAAACTATTAGGATTTATCATCTCTCACTAAGGTATTAAAGTTTATCCTTATAATGTTTAGGCCATTATTGAGATGCCACCATATTTGAATTTGATGTATCTCCATAATTTTCAAGGGAAAATATAGTATATTAAATGTTTCATTTCACAGTTGGTTGATAAACATCACCCATTCATTCATCTATTGAATAAAGGCACTACCTATTCATGGAATGAAGGATTCCCAAAGGCCTTTGAGCACCTAAAATAATGCTTGGCCAATCCACCTATTCTGCTACCACCTACACTAGAAAATCCATTCTTATTTACCTATCTACCATTTAAAATGCCTTGGGGCCACTTTTGGCCCAATAGGATGAGTGCTGGAAAGAAAATGTGGTGTATAATCTAATCCATACACTAGTAGTGTATGAACATAATTATACACCAATTGAGAAAGCTTATTTAGATATAGTCTTTATATCCCAAAATCTACATCACTAAATGCTCAAAAATAAGACCATAGTGATTGCCAAATTATATCTACTCAAGCATCTACTATAAAAAAGAATTTTATAGGACTGCATGGCTAAGTGTATCATTATTTTGAGTGAGTTTTAGATTAAATATGTCAACCAAAAGTCTATTAAGGGACATGCAATTATAGACCAACTTGTTGAAGTTCCCTTTTTAGATACTCAACCACTTAATTTTTCATTTCCATATGAGTCTATCATGACCATAGTTGAAACATCTCCTAAAGAGCAATAATGGAAACTTTATTTTGACTATTCCTTCATGTCTCATGGGTTAGGATAATGATTAGTATTCATAATGACATAGGAGGATCTCATTCCCAAGTCATTTTGTGTTATCTTTCCTTATAAAGATAACATGGTTGAGTATGAAACACTCATTACAAGGCTTCATCTAGTGATACAATAGAACATTCAACATCTAATAGTTTCTAATGATTCATAACTTATTATTAATTAGGTAAAAAAAAACCAATTCCAGAACAAAGATGAAAATCTTTTACCTTATAAAACCATGGTGGACACATTCAAGTATTATATTACTCACACTAAGCTTGAACACATACCTCATGCCAATAATCAGACAATAGATGCCATGGATGTAATTGGTTCTTTAATCCAAAAAATAAACAAGGCAAGAGATTATCAGTTCCTCATTGAACATATTCTAGTGCTTGCACATGAACCCTTAGCTATTGAAATGATTTTTGATATTATTGGTCCCAATTCTATCTGGTATTCTAAACTAAATATTTACCTCCATGACCAAGTCCTTCCACTAGACCTTTCACGTAAGAAACAAAAGGCCTTCACACACCAATATTATCATTATACTTTACTTGGACCTACACTTTACCATAGAGGCTTTTATGTAACTCTACTTTGTTTTTTTATCTTTGACATAATCTAGAGTAGTGTTGAGGGAAGTTCACAAAGTGGTTTGTGGGACCCACACTAGTAGGTCCATCCTTACCAAAAAATGCCTACATATTGGTTACTATTTGCCAACCATGGAATCAGAAGTAGTTGCTTATGTTAAAATATGTAAATAAAATCAAAATTATGCTAATTTTATTCCTGCTCTAGCATGAACACTCAATTTGATGACCACACCATGGTCATTTTCACCATGCAGACTTGATCTCTTAGGGAAGATTAACCCTACCTCCTTAGATGGCCATAAGCATATCATTACTACTACTAAATAATTCACTAAGTGGATTGAATCCATTCCCCTCACTTACGTGATAGGAAAAAAATTTAAAAAAAATCATCTTCAACCATCTCATTTATCATTATGGTATCCCATATGACATTACATTTGATAATGGTGGTTTATTTAAAAAATAAGGTGTCAAATCCCTCTATGTCAAGTTTATAATTTAACAACATTTTTACACTACATATTACCTATAAGGTAATTTCCAAATAGAGGCATCTAACAAAACCATTGTTGATATTATTAAGAGGATCATCAATGATGCTAAACATGATTGTCACTTGAAAATATTCCATGCCCTCTAAGCCTGTCGTACCAAATTTCACATTCTAATAGGATCCACACTATATTCTATTTTTTTTTTATAGCATTGAGGCCATTCTTTTTATTTAGGTTGAGTTTCCTTCTTTATGCATTTCATAGAAACATATCCTTGATGATGAGGATTATAGAGTAGCTCATATATAGTAGCTATAACTACTAAACAAAAAATGCATGGCCACTATGAATATCTTTCAAACATACCAAAACCAGTTACATGGTCAATATAACAGGTGTGTGAAACACATAAAGTTCAAGTTTGGTGATATTATCCTTAAATAAAACTAGAAGAACACCATTGTCAAGAAAAATAATACAGGCAAGTTCAAGCCTAATTAGATATGACCTTATGGGATTGTTGCTAACTATGGCTCTGAAGCATATAAGTTGGATATGTAACAAGGAGATGAATTTGATGAACTAATGAACATAATACATCTCAAGCATTATTTTTATTGAGTGACCTAAAGTATTATTTATAAATATCATTTAAGTTGTATCATTACAACACCTTCCTTATATTTTACTATATACCATTCCTTGTGTACCTTCTCTATTGGAAGAATCTGATGACCTTCCCTTATCACCTTTTTGACATTGGTTCCAATCCATTGGTAATTCAATCTCCTTCATTGATTGAATTTAGATGAAGTTTCAGTGGTTGATTTAGTCTTATGATTCTTTGAAAACATTCTTTCAAAAAGAGATAGTATCATGGGGTAGTATAATAGTGGTTTGGTAATTGCATCCTTAATTATTACCACAATATATTTAGTTACATGAGCTACTAATTCTAACTACCTTTGGGAAAATTAGTATCGCATACCCTTTTCATTGTCCCCTATAGCCTAGGTGAAACTTGTGTGTGCCATTATTTCTTATAGCCTAGGATCCAATTTTTATACCATGCCTTGCCATACCATTACTTGTACCATTTGCCTATTCATAAACTTGTTGTTACCTAGTTGGATACTTCATTATAAGGTAGAACTATGTTGACTTGAGTTTCTTTGAGACTATGTAGGAAGTGCTCAGTTTACATTGAGGTCAGCTTGGTCACCCTTTTTACCACACTCTTTCCATTTTGTGAGTTAGACCATTTTGTATCTCATAATCCTCCATTAAGTGGAGATACCAAAAAACCCAAAACATTGGAAACATTTACAAACATTAATTACTTTAAGGGTGAACTAAAGTGGCTTTAATTCCTTCAAGACTATGTAGGTAGTGCTCAATTTACATTGAGGTCAACTTGGTCACCCATTTTCCCATGCTCTCACCGTTTTACAAGTTAGACCATTCTGTATCTTGTAATCCTCCATTGAGTTGAGATACCAAAAAACCCCAAAACATTGGAAACATTTCCAAACATTCATCACTATAGGGTAGAACTACATTGACTTGAGGTCCTTTGGGAATATGTAGGCAATGCTTAATTTATATTGAGGTCAACTTTGTCACCCCTTTTACCATGCTTTCACCATTTTGTGAGTTAGACCATTCTATATCTCATAATCCTCCATTGAGTTGAGATACCAAAAGACCCCAAAATATTGAAAACATTTGCAAACATTCACCATTATAGGGGAACTACAATGGCTTGAGGTCCTTTAAGACTATGAAGGTAGTGCTTAATTTACATTGAGGTTAGCTCAGTCATTCTTTTTACCACAATCTTTGTATTTTGCAAGTTAGACCAGTATATATCTCACAATCCTCCATTGAGTTGAGAAGCCAAAAAACCCCAAAACATTTCTGAACATCCATCACTATAGGTCATAACTACAATGACTTAAGGTCCTTTGGGACTATGTAGGTAGTGCTTAATTTACATTGAGGTTAGCTTGGTCACCCCTTTTACTATGCTTTCACCATTTTTCAATTAGACCATTCTATATCTCATAATCCTCCATTGAGTTGAGATACCAAAAAACCCCCAAAACATGGATATATTATAGAAAACTCTTAAACATGCCTTCAACATTAGGCAATTCATATTATATCCATGCCACTTAGGATGTGCATCTCCTAGTTGGTAGGTATAGCTAAAGTGTTCACATGGATTTCATCATGACCATTTTCATTTGCCTATTTCAATTTCTAATAGTGTTTCATCCCATTTTTGTTAGAACAACATTTGGGCCTGAAGTCCATATTAGACCTTCTGTCCATGGGACTATGTAGGAAACATCCAATTTCTTAGTGTATTTGGAGTTAGCTTGGATAGTTTTGGTGATTTAATTCATTCACCATTCTTTTGTATCATTCCTTCCTCTAGGTTTGTCTCCAAACACTCTCTTCATTTTATGATTTATTTACATTCTCACCATTTCTTAAGTCATAGACCTCTTATGCTCTCTCCATTTTGTGATCTTATTCTCATCCTCATCCTTAGACATAGTAAACATTATGGACCAAGTTCATTTATGAACACTCATATCTTATATTTTAGTGTGGTTTTAACCTTAACCCACACCATTGCATGACTTCTTGTGCCTGATGCTCTCATAATTATGAGTGTCAACCCCTCTTATTTTATGCTCTCACCATTTTGTGATCCCATTCCCACTTTTTCCATGATCAAGTTCTCTTGCTTATCATTCAATTTTCTTATATCCCATATCTTGGGAGAGCTACATTTATCTTGAAGTTCATGTTGGACCTAATGTCTGTAGAACTATGTAGGTAGTGTCCACTTGCCTAATGCATCTAGAGTCAATGCAACCACCCCTTCCTTATTCTTTTATTCTCCCTTTTTATTTCTTTATTGTTGTTCCCTATAGCCTATGGGAAACCTTGTGTCATTTTACCTTTGTCGTTATTCCCTATGGCCTAGGGGCAACCTTGTTCCATTTTACTTTTACCTTTACTCCCTATGGCAAAGGGGCAACCCTTTGTGTCAAGCGTGTTCATTTTACATTAGATTAGTTATTTGTTCATTAGATTAATTATTTATATTATATTAATTATTTAATTTAGATTAGTTTTTTTATTCATTATGCCTTAGCTTAGGTTGTCTATTGCTCTTGCTAAAACTTAATTGTTTATTACTTGTGCTTTAGCTTGTTTGTTTCTTCATTGTTTATTTAATTATTTTAGCTTTCTTGTTTATATTATCTTGCCTTGATTTTATTTTTAACTTCTTTTTTATTTTTATTGATGATTAAAAATGTTCCTTTCATTAATTTATTGGTTATTTTTCTTAGGTTATTTGTTTATTATTTCTTCATTTTTTTGTTTGTTTATTTTAATTGGTTGTTGACGAACTTCTTTTCTTGTGCCTTCCTTATCTTGGTTTCTATAGGATTACTATACTTTATTTTACACTTGAGTCTTGATTAACCATATCTTGTAATTGAGTTGTGAATATTTTTATTCATTTCTACACTTGATTTATTGCATTATATTCACTTAGGATTTGATTTTTCATATCTTACTTCTAAGTTATTTATATTTTCATTTAAATTAAATTTTTACATGCTTAGGATATATATTGTTATTATAGTTATCTATAACTATGATGTCTAATATCATAAGCCATAACAAAAATTGGGCCAATAGATATATCAAACAATGCAGTGGGTAGTACTTCTCCTTGTTCATAACTACTATATCCCAAAAAAATCCAAAACCCATAAGTAACCAAATCACCATGATTATTTTATGTACTAATAAAGATGTACATCTCTGAATAAGCATGTATATAATTCATATAACATAAGCAAATAAAAATAGTGAAACATCTCATATATATATATATATATATATATATATATATATATATATATATATATATATATATATATATATATATATATATATATATATATATATATATATATATATATATATATATATATATATATATCAATACAGTAAATAAAACAACATACATGTTTACATAAAAAAATAAACATCCATAATGATAAATCATCACATCTAACATGAGATCATCATGAAAATAAATAGAGCATCGCATATATCAAAATAATAAAAATCCATGTACAAAGTCCTCTAAGGACAAAATATGAGTGTCAATATATCTTGAAAAATAATTTGATGTACATCACAAATACATATATATCATAGTTCCAAAATATAAAAATATCATGAGTTATACAACATTAGCTCTAACTCTATGAGTTTATCGGTCTTTTAAGAGGTGGTCCTAGTGGTCTTGGTGGTAGCGGTGGTCATGGCTTCTGCACTAATTAACCTAAGGTTGAGATCCCATGTGTCTTGGTCCTAGACCAATATGACCTACTACCAACCCTTTGTGCATCCCATACCTAAAATGTAAGAATTTGCTAATCTCTAGGGATTGCAATCTCATATGCCCATCGATAGTAAGAGGCCTCATCCTTATCTCGAAGGCTCTCCAAGACCATCCTAGAAAATATTACCTATGAGATGGAACTTCATGCCTTCTATCAATCACATTAGAGCCTCTATAAATTTGATAGGTCCTTATCCCTATCTAATATGGCCTAATCCCACTTCAGCTAAAACATGTGCATGTACCTATACCATCTATGACACCTCTACCTTTAGTCAAGTAATCTATGACTAATTGCAAATCATATCCTCATCCCTAATATCCATATGTGCCTATAACACACCCAATCTCCTCTCCAAGCTTTGAATCTTACCTAGCCTAGATGAAATCTCCTCATATAGAATGACATTGTTCTTAGCTTCTCTAGTTGTACTTGATGGCCCTATCTAGATTGGATCAATAAATTTACATATTATACCTATAGATATCGTATCCACCATCATGGCTTGGGTATCATTTCCATCATACCCTCCATCATTATCTTTATCATTTTCATCCTCACCCCTGTTATTGTACCAATGACTATTGTTTTCACTAGCCCCACTATGCATCTCAACCTTGGCCTCATCCACATCCATATGCCCTTTACCCTATACCTATCCACCCTATCAAACTATGTGCCTAGGGGTTTTTAATATCAATATACAAACCTATACCCACCAATGCACATAATTTGGTGTCACACCTGCATCTACGGGGCCTCCTATGTAGGTCCATGGAACCTGTGGCACTACCCCATAGCTTCTCATCATTGTACTCCTTAGAATCACTAGGGTAATGTGTCTAATATCTTGAATGGCATTAGAAAACCACCTTGAGTCCATAATAATATATTGTAGCATGAAAAACTACTATAGCACCCAATATGGTAAGTACTCCTCAATAACATGAGTATGTCTCCCTAAAATAAAGCATTATGTCATCATAAATCTAGTGTACCATTTATCACATAGCTACTAAAGCTTCTATGAATGACAAATGAATAATTGGACATAAAATTGTCAAACATATGTTGGTATTAGTATATCTTATCATGATGTCCCTACAACCCACACCTATCTGAGCCTAGCCATAACCAATGGATCCTAAGGGTCTTTGACCCATCTTTGACCAATTGGGCACACTATGGATATATGCTCCCATCCCAAAATTTAAAGTAGTGTGGAGGCTCTGATACTTAGACCTCTTTGGTAGGACACCATATGTAAGTCTTGATATAATTGGGCTAATACTATTGGCCCCTAAATAAACATAGTCATGTCATCTATCATCAAATAGATGACTCCACAAGACCCATGTGAGAGAAGTGGTCACTCTTGTCTGATAGTAATATGATAGTGATAATGGCCATAAGTAAAATAACCTCCCTATCAATTAAAATTGGTAATGAGTGGTCCTTTAGGGCTAGGTCATCTAGTTTCAAGTCTATGTATGTCTCCAACTAATCAATGTCAACCTTCATTTATCATGGGAATATCTAGGAAGCCAGCCAAGTCATCCAACACCACCTATTATTATGTTGGATCTATCTAGAACAAGTTGTGTTCTCTCATGGGTAGATTTAGTACATGCCAAGTATCTTCTACCATAACTATAGCCTCCTTATTAGGTAGGTAGAATGAGGAGGTTTTGAAGTGCCATCACCCTACTAGTACTGTCAAGTATACTTGATTTGTTTAGATCACAGGCATCCATGCAATGTCTAGTAAATTTAAACCATGTAGTAATCAAACCATGTCCTCTATCCATATCTATGGAATTTTAAAACAATGATAACACCCCTCTCATGTCATCAATACCATGAGTTACTCCTTCGCCCATAACAAGCTTAGTGTTAGTCTACACTACTATCTACACAAGTACAAATTCATACTATTCTACCCATGAAGATTATTTTTCCTCGTGTCCACTTGTTCTAAAAATGACTTAGTTCATATTTTATGGTGAAGTCATTATTTTGCCTTTGACCCTAAATGAAGACTTTGCCCTTTTCTTGATGAAATCACTGAATAGGCATTTTTCATGGTTTTTAATTTGAACCATCATTTTTAATCTATACGAAAGCTATGACTTCATGTGTTTTTTGTGACCTTGCTAAATTGGTAAAATGTAACATTTTTTTGGTGATGACCATTCATTTTTGGTGATGTCACCATTTCTATTGGTTGAAGCTACCATTTTGCTTACTATAAAAATAGTGACTTTGTTATTTTTATCCCTACTTACATCATTAAATGCATAAAAAATTCTTTAATGAGATAAAGTGAGGTCACTTACCAAAGTTATATTCTATGGTAGCCACCCATGCTCCCTCACTCGGTCACTCATGTGCCTCCATCTTTGTCCAAACACCATTTCTCATCACTTATTCTCATGAGGTTAGAGCATAATATTTTTAAAAGGTTTGGGTGAAAATTAAAAAAATTCACTCCATGGGGTGAATATATAGCTTGAAAACTTTGAATTTTTCACTTTTTAAGGCCTAAGGTTTCTTTCCATTCATTCTAGGAGATCTTATTTTTGACTCCATCATCCATTTTTCATGTTTTTTAGTTCTACATTCACTATTTTTTGACTAGACCATGTTATTGAGCATTTTATAGACCCATTTAATAGTGTTATTTTTTGGAATTATCCCATACTAGTGTGAATGTGCATCTTTGTACTAGTCATTTTTTTTCTAGATTCATGTTGTTATTCTATGCCATCTCATCATCACTCTGTTTACAAATTTATTACATGATCTCCCTTTTATAATTTTCCTAGATGTGGCAAATTTGTTTTGACCAATTAAATATTTATCCCACCTTATTGGGTCAAAATTTATGTTATCTTGATTAATCTACCCTACTGGGGTAAAGCATTATGTTAATGATTATAACTGCCTTTGGGAAAATCATTATTTTTAACCTATCCACCCTACTAGGGCATTTTCACTATACCAATGATTATAACCACCTTTAGTAAAATAATTATTTCCACCCATCTTCCCTATTGGGACAAACCATTGTGTTATTGATTATAACCACCTTTGGTAAAATCAATATTTCTACCCCCATTACTACTAGATTGTCATTTTTATTCTTTTTAGGGCTTATTTGATGACATTATTTACCACTGGATCCCTCGAGGAGGCATCTAGAGGAGGCATCTAGGGATCATCCATTTTTATCTAGGGAATTATCTAGGGCATTAAAAAAAAATCATTCTTTGAAAAGACATTATTGTGCCTATGTTTTTTAACACCTACTCAATCAGGGGCAAAATGTAGACACCCCATTTTGGCCACACCCATGGTCCAATAAAATTTCATATTTATTTCTAAAAAATAATAAAAATTAATCCTATAAGTCATTATATGTATCAATTTCATCCACACATGGGATATAACTACCTATAATCATGTTGAGGCATCTCTATTTGGGGTATTATCATGTATGCAATGATAACCTCCCATGAATTCATCCCCAATCAAATTGTGACCTTGAAAATTGACAAATTGGCCTTTTAAATCTTTAATAAAGGCACTTAAACAATTATTAAAGTGCCAAAACCTTAAGCATAATTAATTAACTAAGCAAACACAATTCACTACTTAAGTGAAAATTCCATGTTCAATTAGTGAATATCTAGTTTCTAAAAAGGAAATTTCAATAAAAATGAGGTCATGATGATGAAATCATCCTCAAATTCAAATAATTAGAAATATATTCATAAATGCATTAAATTCAGAAGTGGTGAGCCATGCTTAGTAAATGGGATCTCTATCCCAAATATTAATTATTTGTCCCCTCTCTAACCTAACCACAGTTAAGTCTAACCTAACTACACTTGAGTTAGGGTTAGTTTGAGAACTTATAAATACAAGTGCCACTACCGTTGTTCTAAAAAAATATCTCAAGCCAAACATATAATGTTAAATTATTAAGAGATAAAAAAAAATTTGCAAAGAAGTAATGCAAAATTATCTCTAGAAAGCTTCATTTTGTTATCACATGCCTTATCAAGCCAAGCCAAGACACAAGTGGATATGGAAAGGTGTTTCCCACAAATCAAATTCATTGAAAAAGGACTCCATTTGTTACAAATTGAACACTCTTATATGCCAAGGAACAAGCACTATTTGACAAGGAATGTAAAGGTAGTATTTTCTTTATCTTCTAGTTGTATTTGATATAGTTACTTTATTGTTCACCTAAGTACTTAGGCAAGGTAGTTTTTATTTTAATTAAGTTGTTTGATTTGGGGTTTGTATTCCACTAATAAGAGAAGACTAATGATCTCCTTTGTAATCCTATTTTACAAGAAAAATGTTGTTTGATAAATTGAAGTGATTATTGATGTGATTATGAATGTTAATGAATGTGTTTGATATGGATAATGAACATGGAATGATTAACATAGTGTTCATTTGAAATGTGCATGGAAGAAAAAAGTTTAACTACAGCCATAGAGCATTCTATGGATTAGTATTTTTAGCACATCATACGTCCTCATAGGATTAAACTGCAATGGTTTTGTCTAAGATGACACACAGATGCTTCATCCAAGGATGTGAGATAATATAATAGTTGTCATTACTTATTTGATTTGATTTATATTTACAATAATAATTCTTACTAAGAGTTGATCAACCTAAATTTCTATATTGTGCATGATAATATGTACCAATGGTATGTAAAAACCATGATAACTATTGTGTTATACATGTAAGGACTAATACTTCACAAGTGCAAGAATATATGCATCATGATATGGAAGATCATAATAACACTATTTATAATTCCCATAGCAATCTAGACACAATAAGTAATAATGAAAACATGATAAAAAGAAATGTTTGTAACAATGAAAACCATATAAGTATAAAAAAGAAGGATGTCTATAAATTCTATAAAAGCAAGTAAATAATATGTAAAATAAATTAAATGAATTTATAATAAATAAATCAAGTAACTATAAAAATAAGTAATCAAATTACTTTTGGATTTCCTTGGCTAGAGTATAATCCTTTGGCATATGAGGTTTTTGACAATGTTGAACTATCTAATGAGTAATCAGTATAAGGGATGACAAGGGTACGTAACTAAGGACAAGGAATTTTTGATTTAATTTAATTTTTAATTTTTTGATATATTTTTAAGATTTTGAATTTTCTTATATTTTTTAATTTTTTTCTTTAGATTTTATTGGATTAATAGATGTATATAAAAGGAATTCTAGTAAATGGAAAATGTATTCTAGTACTAAGGAAGGGAGAGGTAGTAGATGGAAGGGATACATTATGGATGGAGTATGGATGAATATGTTAGAGATTTTTCAATCATGTCATGGTGATATCATGAAGGTGTCCTAGTAATGTGCTTGTCCTAGTATTTTTGAAGGAGGCCTAGTTGATCTTTTGTTTTGACATGGCTAGAGATGTTCAAGATGAGTATGGATTATTGAACATATGAAAGGGATCATATAAGATGTTTTATATAATTTAATTTATTATTTTCATGAGTGGATTTCATCTATTTGATAATTGCTTTCATCAAGACATTTTGGGTCTAGTGGTAAAAAATCTGAGTATGCAGTTTATTGATGTCACCATTACCATGTGTGGATGAGTCAGGAGGAGTTGGTCATATGGTTATGATCATATTAGACCCTAGATGATATGTGTTAAAATTTAGGTCATGTGATTAATCATGATAAAAAATATTCAAGTGTAAATTTGAGCTCCTTGGTAGTTTAACAATATTTTCCTATACTTAAACAAATTTGACTAAAGTTGACTATGTTTTCATGTTTGTTCTTCAAGTGACCTGAGAAGGAAAATTGAGCTTGTATTAATGTTGTTTTGATGTTTCATAATGACTTAGATATTGGAGATTATTTTATAGTCTATGAGGATCATCTATATGGATTTTGGATGTGTGATCAATCTATATTGAGTATGAATAATGCTTAAGAAGTTGATTGTGTGTTCATTCATGGTGACTATGTGCAAAGAATATTGATTGAGAAAATTATGATCTGGTAAAATAATGTATTGGTGATTTTGATAATTTTAGGATGTCAAAGGGGTCATGTGGATTGGGTCCATGCATTTTTAAGTCATCTTATGTTCTTAGTTTGTTCAAAGAAGTGTCAAAGAGGTTAATGGGTCTTCATAGGACCTAAAAGGTGACTTATGCCTATTTGAATGTGTGTTGTGATTAAGTGTGACCCATGTAAGATGCCTTAAGGGTGAAGGAATGTATTATGGCCAAAAATAAAATATTTTTGACTTTATATTTCATGAATTATCTATAAATATTGAAACCAAATGTGATGGTTTCCATATAGTTGTGATATTGGTGTGAGACTTGAGAGAGACATGTACAAGGCTTGTGTGTAGAGTATGTGTTCAAGTGAATAATTGAGGATATGTAGTGTACCTATTAGATGAGTTAATAGCAGAATCATTTGTTTACTATGTATGACTTGAAGGTCATATTTTGGAT
This sequence comes from Torreya grandis, assembly GCA_037957365.1. NCBI lineage: Eukaryota > Viridiplantae > Streptophyta > Pinopsida > Cupressales > Taxaceae > Torreya > Torreya grandis. The sequence goes on from JARHVA010001808.1 coordinate 2,872,787, forward strand.
GATATAATATTTCTCTTGTAGTTTGAGGATAAGCAAAGAGGCCTGAGTGTGCATATGATGATAGTTTGAGTGAAGAATGAGAGAGTTTGTGGAATTATTATTTAAGAGGTATGATTGAGATAGAGAGGGAGTTTTTTCAAGGTTTAGATAATCAAATATCCATCATCAGGTGTTTAATATATCAAGTCTAAGGTGGAGGTGTTTATTTCAAATGAGGGTCTAAAAGACTTGATCTTCTTTAGGGTTAGTTACTCCTTATGAAACATGTGTTTCACTAAAGGCCTTTGGTCAAGAGGGTTTTATCAAGGCTTTCTATTAGAAAAGAGTTTATTAGTCTCATGTTTGTGGTTTCTTATAGGATAAATAGTCCATGTGTTGTAGGTTTGAATTGGGTTTTCTTCCCCATCATGGTTTCCCATAGGAACTATGTGTTATGTGTTTGATCTTGTATATGAATTGAATGAATGAGCTCTCTTGTTTATGTTTCTTGAAAAAATTGATATATGTTGATTTTTTAATAGTTTAAAATGTTTGGAATTGAAATTGTAATATATAGTCTCACTAATTCACCCTCCCTCTCAGTGATTATACCTCTAAAAATTGGTATCAGAGTAGGTCCTTTGGTAAAGGCTTGAAAACCTGAAGGTGATACAAGGTAAAATATGAGTAGTCATCAAGGGTGTTTCTATAATAAGAAATTAATAATGTTTAATGGATCTAATTATGATTTTTTAGAGTGCAAAGATGAGGACATACATTATATACATAAGGTTTTAATGTATGGAAATCTATTGTGGATGGTTATGTTGTTCCTACTACTCCTCTATCTAGTGTTGTAGACAATAAGTTATTTTAGAATAATTATAAGCTAATGAATGCCATCATTTATGGTCTTACAGAGATTGAGTTCACCAAGGTAGTCCATTATAAATCTACTAAAGAGATATGAGATAAAATGAAATCATTTATAAAGGAGATTCAAAGATCAAGCTTGCTAAGTTGTAGACTCACAAAAGGAAACTTGAAAGTGTCAAGATGACTGAAGAAGATTCTGTGGCATCCTTTCTATAGAGATTTGATAAAATTGTGAACATTATCAAAGGTCTTGGAGAAAACCTTGAAGAGGCTAATATAGTTTAAAAGTTATAAAGGTCTCTATCCCTTAAATTTGATCCAAAAGTATATTCTATATAATAAATTCATGATCTTACTCAATTGAGATGGATCAATTGCATGGCACCTTTACTACCTATGAGATGAGGAAGAATGATGATATACCACCAAAGAAGGAAGCAAAATTCAAAATAAAGATAAAGCCAAAGAATGAATTCCAAGGTAAGAAACCTAAGGAGGATGAAATTTTTGATATAGATGAGGATGAACTAATTACTTTGATTTCAACATAACTGAAAACAAGTTCAAGCAAGTGTAAGGGTAAACTACCCCTCAAATGCCTCAATTATGGTAAGGACATTTTGCTAATAAGTGCACTCATAAATATAATAAGGATGATGATGAAGAGTATTATTAAGTTCATGATGATGGGAAGAGATCATTCAAGTCTGATAAAATAAAAAAGGGATTCAGAAGGTTTGACAACAAGAAGTACTTCAAGGACAAGAATAGTTTCTACACCAAAGAAGATTACAACTCATCAGATGAGAGTGAAGTTAGTGACTCAGAGTATGATCATGAAGATGATGGTCCTGTTGAATATGAAGACATGTTCATGGCTAACAAAGGTAATTTCTCACATCAAAAGGAGTCTACTTGGAGTGATTTAGATGATTATGAAGATGATATGGACTATGAGACTATATTGACAAATGTTCTTGAAAACCTAAAGATTGAGAAGAAGATTAACAACAAGATGAAATCTAAACTCAAGGACTATGATAAATTCAATTTGTTTGAGGCAATATTGGTTGAATACTCTAGAGAGGATGAAGGTGTTTTCATGTTTCTTAATTCTAGGTTGTAATCTATGTAAACAATTCTAAGATAGAAAGAATAAGAATGCTCAAAGTATGCTTCTAAGATTGTGTCTTTGAAAGATGAGTTGGAGAAATCTGAAAGAAAGGTGAAATAATTTGTTAAGTTTGATAAAATTTCTAATGATCTATATGATCTCCTAAAGAGTAAAAATTTATATAGTGATAAATCTAGATTGGGGTTTAATGAAGAGCCCAAATTTGGTTCTCAAGTTGGCATGAATGTCAATGAGAGAAAGGTGGATCGGTCTTTGAATACAAATCAAATTAGACAACCAAATTCTATGATGTATGAAAATTTCAATGGTTATTTCTATACTTGTACTTATCCTAGGCATAGAGCTAGAGAATGTAGAAGACCCATTAGAAATGATTTTGCATGGGACTATGATGGGGGTCATCATTAAAAAGGTGTGAGCAAGGTTGAGTGTTTCAACTATCTTAATAAGGGACACTTTGTTAAGTATTATCCAAATAAGGAAAGGTAAGGTAAGTTTTCTTCAAAAGGAGTAGTTTGTTTCAATTGTCATGACATTGGACACATTGATAATTTTTTTCTAAACAAAGTAAGATAAGCTGAGTTTCCATCAAAGAGTATTATTTTCTAAAAATGTGAAAAAAATGGTCACATTGCTAAATTCTATAAGTAAAGGTATATAAATTAAAATAGATTAAATTAGGTTATAAGAGTATAAGGAAGAAGGAAAGTTAGCTCCTAGATACCAAAGGTGGTAATTCTGAGTCATGACGAGTCTGCAGGTCCAAGTAATCTATTTTCTATGGTGAAGAATACTACATAAGTTGAGTAGTGACAAGGTATCTTGTTATCTACTCATGTTGTGGATAAAGAGACCAATCTCAAAGAAAATACCAAGATTTTGGTTGAATCTAGTTATGCATTATGTTTGGATCTAAGTGAACATCCTAATATTATTGAGTAAGATTCAGGCAAAGAACATCAATTATCAGTGCCTAGTGATGAGGTTTAAAACTACAAGGTTGATTCTTCAAATGAAAATTTATGTCAAGATTCCATAGTTGATCCATGTGTTGTCAATTTTATCTTAGAAGAGAAGGAGAGTGATATAGAAAAGGAACCAATTGTAATAGTTTAGAATACAAAGAATATGAGAACAAGAGAAATAAGTCTTATAGCTATAATAAGATTCCAGTGGTTAATGAGGAGATGTGGGCCACTCTTAGCTTTACTTTATTTTAGAACATTATGGTGTAAAGGATGTCTCTATCTATGCTTCTTAAGAGACTCCTTTTAGTGGAGAAGCAAGTATTGTTGTGGTGTTCTTTAGATAGTCCTAGAAGGCTAGAGATGACTATTTTTAGTTAGAGCGGTATGTCTAGGTGGAAGATATGTTGAGGTGATGTCAGAGTGATGTCATAGTTGTATATGGTTAGTCTATAGGGTCAGATTGAAGGTTTTCTAGTGGCATATGAGGATTTATGATTTTTCAAGATGATATTTTTCATAGAAAGGTATGTTGACCTTATTCTAGCATGATTTAGGTGGTTTTGTGGTCTGAAGGTATGTCAAAATCAAATTAGAGATTTTTGTTTGCTCTCAAGTTTCCCAAAAGTATGCAGGTCCTAAAATGGGTTGCAAGATATATGGGTTTCAAAAGATGTGGAAGCTCAAATCTTGGTTTATAAGTGTGTAATGGTTGTCTCCAAGTGTATAATAAGTTTCAGAGGTGGATGTTAACCATAAGGAGGTCTATTAACTCTATTTATTTTGAGATTCTAGGCTTTTAGGTTCTACTATAAAAGTGGTTTGCCTTGTGAGTTGAGTTATGATAATTCTTAATATATTTAATGGTCCAAATGGGTTGTCAAATCAAGCTTCACAAAGATTTAAAGGTTTGTGGTTTTCAAATTATTCATGTTTTTTGTCAAGATGGAGGCTTAATTGGCAAGTTGGTTTGTGAAAGATATGTTACAAAGGTTGATCTAGGTGTTGTAAATTAGTGTGATTGATGGGGAATATAATATTTATCTAGATATGAAGTTTTAGGTCTTGATAATGTGTCCACTAAAATTTTTGGGCTTTACAAGTTCGAAGTCGGGCTACAAAGAGACTAAACATGCCTAGTAATGAAGATGTGACATTTTTTTAGTTTATCTAAAAGATAAACGCATGAGTATTTCAAGGTGAGTTCATAGGTTAGTTTAGTGCATGTTTCCTATTTGGTAAGTTGTATGAAGTTCTGTTGGTGGTCCTTGAGGTGGTTTGAGAGAGAAGGCTAGTAAGCCTATATGGTGGTTCTTCATGGTGTGTGGAGATATGAAGATGATCAAGAGGTAAAATGGCTCAAATATATGAGGGGGAGTCCTTATCATATTTTTCTTTGTGATTTCCCTCATTTTTAGTGTTTTTTCATGTTCTTTCTTTATTGGTTGCAGTGATTGGTTGAAGAGAGTGTTGGCATGGAGCAAGATGATGTTGTCAAGATAAGAAGAGGTAAGCTTAAGGTAAAGAGGAGATTATACTATATTTATAATATGGCATACTCCTATTGTTAGTATTTTCAAGTCCTCAAGATCATTTGGTACCCACTTTGTCATTGTGTCAAAGGGGGAGAAATTTCCTATTATGAGAGTGCTTGAAGAGAGAGAAGAAAGGTGAGTTGTATATTGATGGGTGTTAACATTAATGACAAAAGGGGGATTGTTTGAGAGTTTTAAATGATGTCATGGTGATATAATTAAGGTTTACAAGTGAGTGGATGAAGTGCCTATATAGTATGAGTGACAATAACAAAGTGTGCAATGTGTTTGTCCTAGTATGCTTGAAGGAGGCTTGGTTGATCTTTAGTTTTGACATAGCTAGAGATGTGTAGGATGAGAATGGAGTATTGATAATATGTAAGGGGTACTATAATAGTTTTTATATGATTTGAGTGCTTGTTTTCATGAGTGTATCTCATCTAGTTGATCATTGTTTTCATCTGTAAATTTTGGTTCTAATGGTAGAAAATTTGAGTAGGTAATTTTTTAATGTCACCATTGTTATGTGTGGATGAGTCAAGAGGAGTTGGTCATATGGTTGCTATCAAATTAGTCCCTAGTTTTTATTTGATAAATTTTATGTCATGTGACTAAGTGAGATAGAATATCTGTAAGTACAAAGTTGGGCTCCCAAGTAGTTTGATAGTCTTTTCCCATACTTAGCCAAATTTGCATAAGATAAGAAAGAGCTTAGTAAGCAGTTTCGTGATGACATATTTCACACATGTGGATGTTTCAAGAGAATTTTATTATATGAATTTATTTAGTTTTATGCCTAGTTTATATGTATAAAATTTTAGGTCATGCAATGAATCACATTAAAATATATGCATGTTTAAAGTTGGCCTCCCAGATAGTTGTTGACATAGTTGGCTCTTTGGCAAAAGAAATATAAATGAGCATATTAATGGAGTTATATCTCACATGTGCAAAGGTTTCATGAGAATTATTTGAAAGTGTGTTGTGCTTAAGTGTCACCCATATAATATGCCTTACGGGTGAAGGAATGTATTATGGCTGATAAAGAAATATAATGGACTTGATATTTCATGAATTCTCTATAAATAGTGAAACTAAATGTGATGGTTTCCATATGGGTGTGATACTGGTGTGAGACTTGAGAGATATGTGTGCAAGGCTTGTGTGTGGAGTATGCATTGAAGTGAAGAAGAGAGGATAGGTAGTGTACCTATTGAATAAGTTAATAAACATAATAGTTTATTTACTATGTATGACTTATAGGTCATATTTTAGATAAAATAATAGTGCTCTTGAAGTTTGAGGATATGTGAAGAGGTCTGAGTGTACATATAAGGATAATTTAAGTGAATAAGGAGAGAGATTGTGGCATGCCTATGTAAGAGGCTTGAATGAGATTGAGAGGGAGTTTTTTTAGGGTTTAGATAATCATAGATCCATCATCATGTGTTGAAGACATTAGTTCTAAGGTGGAGGTGTTCATTTCAAAGGAGAGTCCTTAGGGTCTAAAGGACTTGATATTCCTTAGGGGCATTTGTTCCTTGTGAAATAGGTCTTTCACTAAAAGCCTTTAGTCAAGAGGATTTGATCAAGCTTTTCTAGTCTAAAGGAGTTGACCTTTATCTTATTTATAATTTATTATAGGACAAGTAGTCCATGTGTTATACGTTTGAGAGTGTGTTTTATTCCCCATAAGGGTTTCCCATAAGAACTACGTGTTATGTGTTTTATCTTGTATATGAATTAAATTAATTAGCTCTCTTATTAATTTTACTTGATCAAGTTGATATATGTTGATTGTTTAATAGTTTGAAAGGATTATAATTGAAATTATAATATCTGATCTCACTGATTCATCCCCCCACCCCTTAGTGATTGTACCTCTAAAAAAATTTGAATGGATGGTAATTAAGATGATAACTCTAAGGAACAAGTGAGGTAATGATAACTCCAAGGAACAAGTGATGTAATAACCAAGCATCTAGTCATCAAATTAGCTTTTCAATTATACACTCAAATATTTCCAAGAACATGTCTCAATACGTTTCCACTTCCTTATCAAGGTCAAAATAGGAATAACGGTGGTTTCATGATGTCAAAGATTAGATTAATAATTATGGGTTTCAACGTGTTTGAGATTAAATGGATAAGGACAGGTTTAGATAGGTAAGTGTAGTTAAAGATGTTTTAGAATAGGTTAAGGATAGGTTATAGATGGTTAAGGATGTTTTAGGATAGTTTAGGATAGGTAAGGATGATGAAGGATATGCTTATGATTCTTAAGGATGCTATAGGATAATTAATGATAGGATTTGAAATGTGTTTTCCCCCAAGTGACTAGGGTATGTGTAGTAAATTGATTATTTTAAGCATGACACTAAAAACCATTTTTTCATTTTACTTGTCACTAGGAGTAACTCAAAAATGGGAATAACTATAATTTGGATGATTTTGGTATTCACATTTGGATTAATGGCATTTTCAATAAACAAAGGAGATTCATCTTGTGGTTGTGCTAACACAAAAGGAAGATTGAGTTCTTTATTCACTAGTTCCTTAGAAAGGTTTTCACCAAGGTAATTTTATTTATTACTTTAATTGTGATATAAATTTGGATTGTCCAATAGTGCCTCAAAGAGTTTTCTACTAACAGACTCATAATTTTTATTTTCTAGATTCTATTTTGGATTTGGCTTATAATTTGGATGTTGATCATCTCGTAGTGCTTCAGAGAGGTTTTCACTATGAGACATTGATTTTAAATTTGTATTGTAGGATTAATTTTATTTGAATAACACTTGTTCCTTAGAATATGTAGATGTTTCATTATGATCTTTTGGCCAAAGACTAGATATGAATTCTATGACTAGTTGATTATCATGGAAGGAAATTGATGGTAGGTCAAATCATTAGTCCTAATCAATCCTCATAAAGACTATGAATGAATCATGTTTAAATAATGGATGAAATTACCTTAAAAACCACCAAATTATCACTAAAATCATTGCATTGACTTTTAAATGTTTTGTAGTTGATGTTATGGGATACAGTGTTTGCATAGAAATAGATGGGTTCAATAATTCCTTATTCATGGATTTTGTTATCAATAAGTACTTATATAACTTGGGGTATATGTTATGGGGTTATGGGATGTTTAAAATGTGATAAGAGGTTGGGTGTTTGGATAATGGGTGATAGATTGTTTTGGTTGGAGGAGGATTGGTCTAAGATGGGATCTTGGCAAAAAATGGGATCTTTGTCAAATAGGGGATCTTAGTCAAAGATAAGCTCTTGGTTAAAAATGGGATTTTTGTCAAATATAGGCTCATCAAAAATGGAAAGTAGACTATGTTGTTGAAGATGAGTTGATAAAATATGGATTGGGTGAAAATGGATGTGTCAAAAAGAGGTTCGTGAGAAATGGATGGAAGGTTATGCCATTTACTTGAAATTGGACTAGCTTGATTAGGCTAAATAAATACATCTTGACATACCCCCAAGCTATGATTTTCAAACATAAATACACTTAGATCTACCTTAATTTACCCTTTGTCAATAAAATCTTAGATATATGCTTTAGTCTCACATAATGGTTTGTAGAAAGAACTTGAATTTTGTGATAATTTTAATATTTGTTAGGTCTATACCACTTAGGTTTTGGCACATTTGGCTCATACTATTTGGTGTTTGGAAATATGACTATGTTTATAGTGACTAATTTATAAAAGAGTACATCATAAGGTTCCCCTAAAGTAATAAATTTTTTATTAATAGGAAAGTTAATGTTGTTGATAGCTTGGGATTTTTGAATTTATTGTATCTTTGGGGGTGGAGTGATACTAGATGGTAAGGGTGCTAGAATTAGATTCCCTTTGCTAGTGTGATAAATGATGTTGTGCTCAATGCTATAACTAGTTGATGGGATAATTGGTTGAGTTTGGATAACAAGGTTAATAGTGGTAGGTTGATATGGAATGGTTTGGGTTTTAAAATTATGAGGAAGCTTAGCCCCTAGACGAAGGCTTGTATAAATACCTCATTTTTGTTCACCATGATATATTTATCAATTTGGGAATGTAGACTATTAGGAAAGATGACCTTATGGTTATGATTCTCATCTTTAACATTATCATTGATCTGAAAATGGTGTCCTTGATTTATAAAGTTAAAAGGGTCATTTCCAAAAGACTTTTCCTTAAAATTTGTATTGTTCAACAAAGGCATTTGACTTGTGATGGGAGGCATTACTAGGGGAAAGACTTGAATCAATAAAGACTTGAAAATGGACTACAAAAGGACCAAAGTGACTAAAAATTTAATTGACACTTAGATGATTTTATTTTATTTTTGGAATGTTTGATATTAATTTTTTGTGGATTAAAGACTCAAAAGTATTTGTTTTATCACTCGAGGATTTTCAGCACGTGGTAGAGCACAAAGAAATAAAACAATAAAATTTATGCCAAACACTCATGTAATCACAAAAAGGTAAAAAATATAATCTCTAGGTGTTGAATAACTTTTTGGAATTATGTTGTCTCTCACTTGTTTGTACCCTTAGCTATGGCCTAATATTTCAAAGCACTAACCATGAAGGATTTTATCATTCCCATGGCCCACTAAGTTTGGTTTGAAGGGTATGTGGAAGGTAACTTCTTGGTGTTGACCACTAAATGATGCACTAAAGTTGAATTTTAAAAAGGCTTGCCTATGATTAAGTTTTTTACAAGTTTATCTAAGGGATTCCTCAATAAACCTTTGGATATGATGAGGCCCAATTCCATAGAAGAAGTTGATTAAGTAGATAGACACTATTGGATTTATTTAGAACATGCCCAACACAAATGTAAAGGTCTCATTATGTTGATGTATAAAAAACCACACTTCAAGTTATGTTTCCTAGGACCTGGGTATTGGAGTGTGTAAGCCCTTCACTTCATAGCATGCTTAAAACACATAACCGCTTAACCAAAAATGATAGCTCTAACTCAATTTATATACCCCACCAGTATATGGGGTTTGGCCTATCGTGTGCTGATGAAATCCACAGTCAATATAGCCCCTAAGAAAATAAAATAAAAAATCAATACTTACTTCTAATTCTCAAGTATCATCACCAATGTGACATCGAGAAAAAAACATATGCACAAGTATTGTCTTGGGTAACATAACTTACAAGTATTGTTTATGATTCTCAAGTATCATCACCAATGTGACACCAAGAGAAGAGTATACACAACATAATAAAAAACACATACAAATGTTGAAAAAGGAAATTTATTAACTCCAAAAAACCTAATGTTAGCTAATTACTAAGGAAAAATGAAAAAATTGAAATAAAAGATTACTAGAAAACTTGAACAAAGAAGACATTAGAAAACCAAATGAAAAAAAGAATCTTTTTAGCTTTTGTAGGATTTTCTTTGACTTTTGGCCTATAATCAAACTGTTAGAAGTTTTATTGAACTACAAATCTAAGGCAACCTACAAAAAGTTAGTAAAAAATAATAGAAAACACAAATAAACAAGTCTTTGGACTAATTTCACATATACATAGTTAGAAAAAAATATGAAATTATTAGATATCAAAAACCAAAAAATAAAATGAAAAATATAAAATAATACAAAATAATTTCATAGTTACCTCAGACAAATTCACTGATATGTTTGATGATTTCGCTACTAGCATAAAGACAAAAAAATAATTACACTCCTACAAATTCAATGTAGAAAATTCATTACCATGGGAAAATTTTAAATATTTTTATATGGTTATATTCTTCCCTTAGATAATTTCACTGATATGTTTGATGATTTTTTTATTGGCATAAAGGTCAAAAATAATTTCACTACTACAAATTCAATGTAGTAAATTTATTAAAGTGGGAAAACTTAAATAATTTTACATGGTTACACTATTCATTCTCATACCTTCATTTTTTCATAAATGAGAGCTAAAATGAAGTCCTGAGTTAAAATTTATGGCCTCTATAAAATGGCCACTTATGGTGCAAAATGAATTTACCACTGCATGTTATAATTTCATTGTTATCTGATATAATTTTGTAATTGTATGCTAAAATTTTACTGTTAAGTTTTATTATTTCACTACTACATTATATGATTTTTATTATACATGCTATGATTTTACATCTGAGTATAAATGACACAAAATAGAAAATAGGGCAATTTCATAGCTAGATTAAACAATTTCACAATTATGTTGCACAATTTTATGGAAATGTGTTATGATTTTTTTGATAGACTCTAATTTTGAAATTTTATATGAGGAAACGTATAAAAGTGAAAAGTTAGAATATAAATTAAAAAAATTTAGATGTGAGAAAATAGTTAGAGAGACAGTAAAAATAAGGAAATAACAATTTCATAGTTATTAGCTACATTTTCATTGTTGAAGTCTCCAATTTTGTTATTATGTAGAGATTACATACAACAAACTTGAAAATACTAGAAAAAGACTTGAAACTATAAATAAAATTACCAAGACTAATATCAAATGTATGTGTATAAGAAAAACTACAAAAATCAATTACAAAATACTTCTAAATGCACATATGATGATTGTGATATGCAAAATATAGGGGAAGGTCCCACAAGGTGTGTCAAAATATGTGAAGTAAATTTAGATGAGAATAAAACTAATAAATCAACTAAAAAACTAAAATAACTCAATCTAGTATAGAGCTATAAATAAAAGAAACAATCACACAAACTTATACCTTAGTACCGTGAGCTTCCTCCATTGCAATTTGAAATATATTTTATCTTTAAATTGTGGTTGTTCACTATTATCAAATGAAAGGTAAAATGGTTAGTGTTTTGGTATGAAAATTCTCTTTGGATGGCTTTTATTTTCTTGGGATTCAATCCTAAATTTGATAGCACTTTGTTAACATAAGACAGGATAATTGAAAGTGATGGCCTGCACATATATTTATAAGTTTTTAGGAGGTTAATCAAATGGTGGAAAAATATATGAATATTTCCAATTATTCAAATAATCGATGGTGGATAATCAATCCTCATCCATGAGGATAATAATTGATTCCAAAAACTAAGATAGAAGGGGAATTGGTTGTATGAGTCATCAAGAAAGGGTCAAATCAGTTAAAAGGTTCTAAGGTGACTCAATAGGTGGTTGAATAAGTTAAAGGATTGGATGGATGAATAAACATATAAGGGAGATAAAGGTGGAGGATGTTTGGGTGAGGTGAAAAAATTGGATTTATTAAATAAATTTGGATAAAAGGTGTGTAAATTGATTAATTTTTGAATTATTCAAATATTTGTATTTGGGTGGAATGATGTTAGTTCAAATTCAAATTTGGAGAGGAATAATTAGTGTGCTAAGGTATATTTTGACACTAAATAGTATTTAAGTGTTAATACTATCATTTAACTTAGGATAGATCCATTTGAGTTCCTTAGATTATGCAATGATTGCTTAACCTATTGACTTCAGATGAGATATGTAAGAGAATGTACCATATAGGTATTTGATAACCAATAGTACTAAAAATATTCATGAACACTTTGATTTCAAAATAATTATCCTCCAAATAATATACATCAATAATATGAATCATAATGATACCAAAAAGAGGCATAACCCCTAAAAAGAGTCATCAAATATACACTACGATGGTCTAATATCTTCAATGGTTCCAATTGCATCTTTTCCTCTTATAAAACTTGAATATTTTTCCAATTCAAAATATGGAAGGATCAAATACAAACTTCCTTAATAAATCAACATGAAAAACATCAGGAATCCTAGATAGATATGGAAGAAGAGATAATCGATAGGTACCAGGGCTAAGTTTTTCCAAAATGTCAAATGGTCCAACAAATTTAGGAGCCAATTTAGAATTTTTTCCATATTTAGTAGAACTTTTATCTAGTCTAACATGCAAAAATACGTTTTCACTAATATTAAATTCATGATGAGTCCTTTTAAAATCTACATAGCTCTTTTTTCTATCTAAATTAGTCTTCAAATTTTGAATAATTAAAGCCATTTGCACATAATATTCTTATATAATATCAAGGCCAATAATATCTCTATTTTCTAGGTTATCCTAGCCAAGTGGAGTTATACATTTATGCCCATATAGAGATTTAAATGGATCCATTTTAATCATAGAATAAAAAGAATTATTATAAAAAAATTTAACTAAATGTATGAAATCTTATCATTTTATTTTCTAACCATCAAAATTTTGATAGAGTTCAACTAGTGTTTTGCCAACCAAGCTCACTACAAAAAAAAAAAAAAAAAAAAAACGAAACAAAAGACTTTGAAACTTCTTGACCAAGCTCACTTTGGGATTCAGGTCATCATGACCTAAATCCTAATTGAAGTTAAAATTAAATTTCAAATGCCAATAATTTAATCAAAAAAATGAAGATCCCAAGATCCCAAGACCCATGGTCCTATCTTTAAGCTATGTAGCCAAGTCAATAAAAAGGTTAAGACACCATGAACATGTTATGCTATAGACTTGATAAAAAAAACTAGTTTAAAAGTATTTAAATGAATACAAAATATCCCAACATAATAGAATAAATGTGAAACTCAATACATTCCAATCAAACCATAAAGATCAAACCAATGTAAATCAATGCCAAGATTAAAATTATTCCACACATCAAAAAAGTGATTACTATAGCAATCAAGATGAAAAATAGATCAAGAACTAGAAAGCAGTCATAGAATAATACAAAACCAATTTATTCATCAACCAATCAAATAATCAAATAAATATTCAAAAAATATGTAATCAAAATAAAACTCAAAATCTCATTGGTCAAATATTAATAGCTTATTATTACCCTTTATTCCCTTTGTTACTGAGCACCAAATTCAACCTAGCTCATTATCATTTTTCTTGTTCTCATAATCATTTGAATGATGCATAAACAATATATAAATTGAAAATAATATATTGAATAAGATAATAATTCAATTTTGAAAAACATCCATTAGTTATATAATGAATCAAATCAAATCATCCATGATAATATATAGATGTCCAGTACGACACCTAACATAATAATAACTCAAAACATAGTCTCACCATCAACCAATAATATTCCAATAGCTACTAAAAAAACTAATAAGTATGTAAAGTAGTAAATAAATATGAAATTGATATTGCTAAAGACATGAAATAGAATACTCAAACTGAGGTCATGATAAACTAGCTAGTTAAAGTCCCAAATGACAAACATATTATAAAATGTGGCACCATGTGCCTATATATAGTCTAATACATATCCATTAAGAACACAAAATGTATCAAAACATATGATATGAAATTATATCCAAAATGGGGTCTCACACCCCATGGGCCCTTCATGCATAATGGTCCCATATGAATGATATATCCCTCCACTCACCCCTTGGCGGTTGTTGAAAGAACAAGTTTTTTTATTTGTATTTTATGATTTAACCTTGTGAATATTTTTTGAGAGGAATATTTAAGATGAATTTTTAGATATATTTTTATTTCCTTCTCCCCTCGAGAGGATTTTCAAAACACATAGTTCTATAATGTGCACTTTTACAAAGTTATTATGTCTAATTTTAATTATAAATTATTTATCAATTTAAGTTGATTTTGAAATTAACACCTTTTTATTCTCTTTAATTTTTTTTTTTTTTAAATAATTTATTTTATCGATTATTGGGATGTTTTTATTTGAATTATAATATTTCACTCTTATTTATAACTCTCTTTTGTGCCACTAGGTCTTGATCTAATTATATTATTGAGTTAAATTTTTTTTAGAACTTATTTATTTGATTAAATTTTGTTTTCATGTATTTTTATATTGTAATCCTATTCAATTTATGTAGGTATGGGGGAAAACCAGTATCTCTTAAAATATCTATAGGATGAGATGGAAAATCTTGTTGAGCCAAGTTCTGAGCCCATCCTCCTACCCACTAGACATGGTGGTTTCATACATGATTTAGCTAAAGCACTTGATTTCCTATTTATTGGGAGGTCTAAAAAGATTTTTCACTTTATATCTATAATGATTGATCTTCTATTTTAATATAATTATATTTTTATATTTATATGGCACTTGATTTTGCACAATGAACCCTTTCCATGGAATGGCACTCAAATTTGTTTAGTATGATCTTACTGCAAATTTTACTTATGTTTCACATGATACTTGTAGACACTTTAAATCAAAATCTTTGTGTTGATTTTAATCATCCCTAATCATCTCTAGTTTAATTTAATTCTTCATCATCATCCTAACTCTTCATTACTATTCATGGTTTACAATTCATATCTTTATTGAGTTAATTAATCAAAATTAATTAACTAATCATTAATCATAAATTCTATGGATTTTAAATATTTATAATTTCTATAAATCCAAAAATTAAATTATCCTCACCTCATGATTTCATCTTCCACTCCATTCTCCTTTCCAACTTTCAAAGATACCCTAGGCTTTGCCTATCCCCCATTATTAGAATTTTACAAAATTATCTTCCTCATCTTTATAATTTAATAATCCATCTCATATTTCACTCAATCAAACTTACTAATTTTATATTATATCTTCCTCCTAAATTAATTTTATATTCATTTGTGAGTCCCACATGTTCTCCACTCTAATTTTTAATTTAAAATTCCATTTTAAATTAAAAAATACCATTTATTCTTAACCCTTTGATCTTAAGTCAAGATGGATGGTTCGCATTATTTTTAAAAGTTTATAAATTATAGGTTCTTCCTTCAATTTATAAAATCTTTTTGATTATAGGCTTAATATGTAGGAATTATTCTGGAAGCTGCAATTTCTTCATCTTCTACATTCTCATGCAAAGCTAAAATCAAGTGTGACAAGGAGAGATGTTGACCACAAGGAATTAACATTACCAAAGACTTATAGCCTCACAATCCATGCTCAACATTTTCAAACTTATTTTCAATCAAATTTTTAAGGGAGGTATAAATGGTCTTTTTATCTTCTAATATTGCATTTCGTGTTTGATTATCACATTACTCAACCAAGGGATTAGACTTGAGAAGTTATGTCTTTAATTTGTTTTTGATTTGTCTACTAACTATTGATTAATCTCTCTTGGATTTATGATATACATAATAACACATCTGGTGGGACTTAGTTTCACACCCCACATCTTTTTTGTCTTCCAATCTTTCTTTTCTCTAGTTTTCTTCTAAAAACAAAAGAGACAAAAAAATAGTTGTTAAAATAGTTGTAGTTTTCAATCCATTTACACTTTTCTTCAAGTTTTTTACATGTTTTTATTAATTTTTTACCGTAATTTCCGCAAAATTTCATTGAAATCTAATTTTTACTTTAAAGGTTATGGCTATTGTAGTAACTATCCTTTTTTTTGAATAAATGACCATTAAAATAGTCATAATTTTTAATCAAAAAATTAGTTTATGTTGAAATTTTTGAAGATGGTGTGCATTTTTATTATCTACATTCTACCCAAATTTCATCAAAATTTGGCTTTTTTTATATATCATCATTTTACTAACACTTTTTTACTTATTTATTTTATTTGGTTATTCTCCTAACTTTTTATGTTTACAAGTTTATTTATTTTATGTACTTTCTAACGTGTTGAATTTTTAATGTTTTTTATTTTTAATTTTCTTATTTATTCAAGTTAAATTTTCTTAAATACCACTCAAAAACAAAAAAATACTATTAATTTACTTGATGCAACACCTTGGCCAAAGACTAGTGTTTAGAGTCAAATAAATCATTCTATTTCAAATTTTAATTTAGGCAATAAAATGAATCCACACTTCAATTTGGGTTTTAATAAAAAAATGTTTATTTCAAATTTATTTACTTTTTTTTTTTAAAATTATTGCTTGATTGTCTTGTGAGGCATTTTTTACATATGTTCTCCCCTTTTTGGGTGACTTAGAAATGAAAAAGTGTCTTGTCAAGTCCAAATGATACCTTTCATGTTTTTATTTTAGGCTTTGTAATTGGGATGTCATCACCTTATTGCAAGCCTCATAGGGTGTGGAGACTGAGAATTGATACCCTAAGGTACATAACAACCTTGTGCATCTAACATGGTATACAAATAGAAGATAGTTATCATTAAGGCCAAGCATGATTCTTAGGAGATAATATCATGAAGGTAAGGAGTAACCCTAATCTAATCTATCAGACATCATCTTTGAAGAATCTAACTCCAATAGTGTTGTTACTTAGAAGACAAGGTTGGTATGGTCACAGTGGGGAAAAGACCCCTCCCTTGGATTGCCTAATTTAAATTTCTTCTTTAATGTATTTGTGTGCCTACGTACCACCTATTATTGATTGTATATAGGGACCATCTAGATCACCCATTGTAAACACTTTTATATGTCTCTTTTGCATTGGATTATATATTGATGTAGGGGTTCAAACGTAATAGCCCCCAAAGTTTTCCTTTATCGTATGAACCTTGAGAGAGAAGGGGCACAAAAACCCTACCAATAATTGCAATAATTTCTTTAATTAAGTTTAAACTTTATAATCTTATCTCAAGGAAAGTGTTTCAAAAGCTTCAATGGATGTGATGTAAACTCGCGTCAATTATTAAAATTTCCTTGTAATACTTATGTATTGTTACTTGATTATTGTGTTGAAATCTATTTCACACTCAAGACAAAATAAAAAAACCAAGTTTAATCCAAACCATTTTTATACCCATACAATTAAGTGCTACTTTTCCAAAATTCTAGGTCAAACAAAATTCACATGTCTAAACTTGGTCCAAATACCTACATTTCTTGTCCTAACCATGTCGTTAGGTTGCCTAATTTAAACCAAAAGTCTTATGCAAATAAAAAATTTCCCACTTCAAACCAATTCAAGACAAATTTCTAAATTATTATCTAAACCATGCCATTATGTCATTCATCTGGTTCCAAACCTAATCCCAATTATTATTCAAAGTCCAATTTTAGAATAATTTCAAAACCAAGGTCCAATTTTTTGTCTAAGCCATTATCATTAATGATGTCTATTTTATTTCAACCCAAATCTAAATGTCAACTCTAGTTCTAATCCCAATGTCAAAATTCAACCAAGGTCAACTATTCCATATCCAAATCAGGTTCTTCCTAAACCATGTACCTTAGCAATCAAAGCCAAATCTAGTTCATTTCGATCCATGTATCGAACTAATTCTATACCATTCCATTTCAATACGATCAGGTTCATATTGAACCACCTTCTAATTCTAACTCCAAATTAGGTTATCTTTGACCACAGTCAATGTTAAATCCAAACCACATTCTAATGCCAAATAAAATCTATTTCAACTAAATCTAACTATTATCTTGAGCTAATCACATGCCAATTCAAACCATTTCTTGTCTTTCCATTCAATCTCTCGCACATGTCAGTTAGGAATAACAAAGTCATGTCATCCATCCTTTATTTCATTTAAATCATATCTATGTAGATTCACCCTTTTTTGGGCAAAATCCAATCAAGACCATTTAGACCAATTGTAGCTTATGTCAATCTACCATGTTTGGGGAATTTTCCAATCTATGCCAATTCATCCTATTTGGGGTATTTTTTAATCTATGCCATTTGACTTATTTGGGGCCAATCTAATCAATATCATTTAAACAAAACATATTTTATACCAATCTACCTTATTTGGGGTGTTTTCCAATCTGTGCCAATTCACCTTTTTGGGTCAAAATCCAATCAAGTCCATTTCAACCAATTTCAAACTATGTCATTTCACCCTATTTGGAGAAATAAATTCCAATCAAGTCTATTCCAGTCTATTTGGGGCCAATCCAATTACATTGAGTTAAAACCACCCTCTTTGGGCCCATTCTAATTTATGTTAATGTGCCTTGTATGGGGAAATTCCAATCAAGTATATTTCATCTTATTTAGAGCTCAATCCAATTACATTGAACAAAGACTACCCTTATTTGGTCCTATTTCAATCTATGACCAAGACCTACCTCTTTGGGCCTATTTAAATCCAATACCAAGACTTCCCTCTTTGGGGCCCATTCTAATTACATTAAAACCAAATCCACCTTCTTTGGGGCCATTTTCTTCCAATCCCTTTCCCCTTGCATGTATCCTTACTTTGGGGAATTTATCCAAGGTTAATCTGAGTCATGGCATATTGTGATATTAAACCTATTCTAGCATGGCCAATCTTGAATCAAAAAATAATAGATCAAATCACTCATCTTAGTCAACAAATAGACTACTTTACATCTATTTTAGACACTTCATCCATTAATCCAAAATCTAAGCCAGTCTTACAACTATAACACATATAATTGACCATTCTACATTAATCATACCTCCTAAATATGTCATCTAATATAGATCATGATCAAGAATAGTTTGATAAAAAACTATTTGACAAGGATGAATATCTTGTTAGATTGTGGAAAATAGGTGCTAAACTTCCATATGGATTTCATATAGAGGACTTACACTATTTGATTAGAGCTCCTAAAGAGACACTACAACAAATCCAATAGTCTATGCCTATTATGTCATTGCCCCTCCAAGGGCCTATATCTATTGAAAATCCAAGTATGTCCAAGTTTGATTATTACTCGATTAAAATATGTTATGATCCCCTTCCCAATCATGATCAGATACATCCACTTACAAAAAAAGATCTATATAATCAAACCATTGATGACATTTTTTCCAAAACACAAATATTTTATCAAATCTAAACTATTGATGATCCACCTGTATTTGATGAGGAGCCTCTATTTGACATAGGACCCGTCTTTGAGGAGCTCATATTTTAAGAACCTATTATTGTTGAGTCAAAGTCCTTTATTCATATATTGCCAAATATTCCCAATTTCTAAACATCAAAATCAAGTTCCATTTCAAAATTAGTATCATAATTAAGTTTCATTTTGGAACCAATATCAGATTTAACATCAGAAGCAGAATCAATTCCAGTCTCAACATTGTATTCAGATCCCTTTGATTCAAAATCTATATCAGATTCCACATCAAATCCATAATCACTTTCTATAGAAACGTCAACATTTACATTAGTCTCAATTCCAATAATAAAAATAATAAATTAGTTTGAAGACATTAGTGATTATCCCATATATTTTAAGGAAGCTTCGTTAGGCATCAATGTAGGGTATCCTAGTAGCCTCTATGATGATTGTACTACCTTTTCCCTTTCCATTTCCATTTAACACGACTTTAAAATTAATTGACCTAACCATTATATTGATATTATACCTTTCAAAAACATCAATTAGGATCTATAGAATCACACCTTGTTGAACTTATTCCATGGTGACATTTTAGAGGTAAAATTTCTAGGGAAGTCAGATAACATTTAGGAAAAAGAACAATCTCCTAATGGAACCCTGTTCAAGGTGCTAGAGGGAAATCAAAGTCTAAACTCACCATCATCTAGTGAAACCTTGTTTAAGGCACTAGATGATAATCAAAATCAAAAGTTAAAAGCCTTTATTGAAACCTTGGTTAAGTTACTAAGGGATAATCAAAATGATTTATCAACATCCCTTAGTAAAACCTTATTCAAGCAACTATTGGATAATTTAGATCATAAAAAATCAAGAATAATTTGTTGGTCAAAACCTTTTTGAGGTGCCAATAAATGAGAAAATCAGTTATGTATTATTTTATGAAGACATTAATGAAGTTAATATTGGCCCTGACACAACCAAATGCAAGTTGAATTTGGAATCAACAACATTGTGTGTCACTAAAAATCATAATCTTCATTTGTCCTCTAACCATTATACATTCCATTCTAATCCTATTATTTATTTAATTCCTATTTTACATTATCCCATCAGACCCTTCATCCCATGCTTACCCGTATTTACCCTTCCTAATATCACTCTTTTTTCTAGAGGATATAAAGAAATCTTGTCCATAGGTTTGGAGGAAGCTAATAAAAAACTAATGAAGATCACAAAAGTAGTAGTATATTTCACATCAGTAGCAGGATTCAAATAGAGTAACTATTTAGTGTTAGTATTGGTTAGATAATAAAGGGTCAACATTATGCATCTTTTAATATTTCATTGAGTTGAGATGCTAAAAAAAAAGCAAATTAATAAATCAAAATAGAAATAATTTTTCTAATAGTGAAAAGCATGCCTATGATATCTTAGACAAGTACCATAATGAAAATCAAGTTTTTGGCATCATGTATAAATAATTAATTATCTATAAGTACATTAAAACTTGGGTCTAACCCTATCCACATTATATACCATTATGTTTAAGCCATCATGGGCATTTCTATTTTATTACCATTTCAAGTAATTATAGCCATTTAATCCTATTCAGCCCAACCCATCTTATTGTGACCATTATTCTTCTCATCTTGACCTTGTTAGAGAAGTGGAAGGTATATTTAGACCTATTTGGGAAACATTTTATCCTATTCTTCACATGATACTTTGATGACTGGACACATTTGACTCTCACGTGACATGATCCTTGGATATTCTTAGTCATTTCCCTCATTATCATCCATTATTATTCAACCTTTTCCAAATCTTATTCCATTTATTTTACCATTGTTTCATTCCTATTTTCCACCCTAATATTGACTCATAGTTCAAACCCTATAGGTGGAACTACTTTTAATTGAGGTCCATTTAGACTATGTAGGTAGATCTCAATTTCTGAGGTCAATTTGGTCACCTTTTTCCCATGCTCTTACCATTTTTCAAGTAAGTTAAGCTATGCTCTTACTATTGTTTGAGCATCCTAAGTCACACTCTCACTATTTTTTGAGTTAAAACATTCTACATCTCATAATCCTTCATTAAATTGAGATGCCAAAAATCCATACACATTCAAATATTCCAAATACCCTAAAAATGAAAATAGGTTTACAATATTCACAAAATATGTAAATCCCCAAAAACATTTAAATATTATAAAAATCATAAAAATAAAAGTAGGCTTATAATCTCCACTATAGACAAAATTCAAAAACATTCATAGTTTTCTAAATCTATTCACCATCCTTAATCTAATCCTTTTAGGTCCTAAACCATTGTTGGGATGTGTCCTTCCAAATTCTACCTTAATAGGGAAAACTCATTATTGGTTCCAATTATTTTATCCACCTGAAGATGTGTCCTTCCCTTGAATATATCCTTACTTAGGGGCACCATCCATTTATCATTATCATAAGCCTTCACATGTGGATTTGGACTTGGTTAAACAACAAGACATTTTATGTTACTTTTATTTTCAACTTTATGTGTGTGTGTGTGTGTGTTTGCTTGTTTGCTTGTTTGTTTCCTTTTTCTATTATTGCCTTGACTCAATCCATTATGCCAATAAGGTCATCATCATGGTTATTCCTATCACGTAATCATACTTGAGTTAATACATTAGTATTTATTAGCATTATCATCATGGTTTTTATCATTGGTGCATTTTTGTCAATCGTCTATTGGACTGGGGGTCATTCCTTATGCATATTATGGTTCAATAATTCATAATTTTTTATATCATGGTGCATACCATTATGTGTTATATCAAAAATCAAGTGATATAATTCTCATCATTAATGTTGTAGCAAAATATCTCTTTGTCTACTACCCACAACATAATGTTTGAATCCCATGGCTAAATTATATGCTACGCATGACACATTTGTGTGTATAAAAAAATTTGTAATCATTTCTTCATTCCATTTTCTTATAATTTTTGGGATAAATACATTGGCATAAGGTTTTCATGGACTATGTAGGCAACACTCAGTACCAACTAGTTTCTATGTTCATCTCGAACACCTTTTTTTCATTCTTATTAGCATCCATATTCTTCTAATCCACTCACATCATTCTTCAGTCATTCATATTTATCATCTCTTTCATTACCATTGAGCATTCTCATGTGCCTAGTTTATTGTGGCTTCTTCATTCTTTGAAAATCCATTATACCATTGCACCTATGTTTGCACCTCATCATCATTAATCTATGTAACAAGTTAAACCTTTGAACTATGCTTGCCAACCAATCGATCAATTGCCTAATCAACATTTTTAAAATTGAAAATCTTCCCTACTAGGGTAAACCATTTAGACCAATCAATGATTAAATATGCCTTATTGGGGAAATTCATTTCAAATCAATACTCACATCTGCTCTACCAGGGCACATTATTATGATCAACCAAGATCACCCTCTTTAGGGCAAATTCACTTATTAAATCTTTCTTCTAATTATAAGCCTACAACTTTTACCCTGTTTGGGGCAATCCAAAGTGTGTCACTTGTTTTGGGACGAATCCTCCCCACTTCCCCCCATATTGGGGAAAATTCAATTCTATTATTTTTAAACATCATAAACCAAATCATGCGAGCATTAGCTCTAGTGGATTACTTTTGTCCATGGGTTAATCTCTTATTCCATTCTAGTTTCTTCCTCTCTTTCTCGAGAGCCCATCCACATCCTGTATACCTTCTCGAGGGGGAATCATGGGTCACTAATTATTTCTTCATTTAATATTTTAATGAATTTTTCATTCTTTATGTCATTACTTCAATTTGGTCTTGCAATGACTTCTTAAAGAGGGGGAAAATGTAGACACTTGAAATCAGACAATTTATGTTGATTTTAATCATCCCTAGTCATCCCTAGTTTTCTCTAATTCTTCTTCATCATCGTAATTATTCATTAATATTCATCATCATTAGTCATGGTTTACTATTCACATCTTTATTAAGTTAATTAATCCTAATTGATTAATCCTTCCTTAATTAGAAATTTCATGGATTTTGAATATTTACAATTTTAATAAATCTAAAAATCAAATTATCCTCACCTCATGATGTCATCTTCTACTCTATTCTCCTTTCCAACTTTCAAATATGCCATAGGCTCTATTTATCCCCCATCATTAGAATTTTATAATAGTATCTTCCTCATATCTCCAATTTAATAATCCACCTTATATTCCACTTAGTCCCACTTACTAATTTTATTTTATATCTTCCTCTCAAATAAATTTTATATTCATTTATAAGTCCCACATATTCTCCATCCAATTTTTAATTTAAGATTCCTATTTTGAATTTCAAATTACCATTTATTCTTAACCTTTTGATCTTAAGTCAAGATGGATGGTTCACATTATTTTTAGAAGTATATAAATTAGAGGTTCTTTATCTAATTTAGAAAATATTGTCCATTCTAGACTTACTATGTAGTAATTATTCTAGAAGCTATGATTTCTTCATATTCTACACTCTCATATAAGCTAGAATCAAGTGTGACAAGGAGATATGCTTCCCATAAGGAACTAACATTGCCAAAGACTTCTATTTGACAATTTGAGCTTAACCTCTTCAAACTCATTTTCAATCAAATCTTCAAGGGAGGTATAAATGGTGTTTTTATCAGCCACTATTACACTTCTTGTTTGATTATCACATATCTCAATGTAGGGATTAGACTTGAGAAGTTATGTATTTAATTTTTTTTTTGATTTGTTCACTAAAATTTGACTAATCTTTCTTGGATTTATGATCTACAATACTTATCATAAATTATTGGGCATCATAAATATTTGGAGCATCAGTTGGATTGTCATAGATTATTGATAGCAGTATGGCACTATGGTAACTACCTAAAAAATGGATATAAACTAGTTGACTTAAAACCTATGAGATAAATATTAAAATTCTAATTTTAAAAATAATCTGAATGCATAATAACTAAATTATATCCAAATATAAGAAATTTTAAACCTTATAATAAGATAAAACCTTGTTTAAGTTACATAAAATGATAATTTTGTATGACATGTAAATTTTGTTTGAAAACCTTGAGAATAGTTTAGCCTTTAAAAATACATTAAACTAATTAAAACATAAATTGATATTATGTTTCATCCTCATCATGTGTGTGTGTGTGTGTGTGTGTGTGTGTGTGTGTGTGTGTGTGTGTGTGTGTGTGTGTGTGTGTGTGTGTGTGTGTGTGTGTGTGTGTGTGTGTGTGTGTACACACACACACACACACACACACACACACACACACACACACACACACACACACACACACACACACACACACACACACACACACACACACACACACACACACACACACACACACACACACACACACACACACACACACACACACACACACACACACACACACACACACACACACACACACACACATGTATATGTATGTGTGTGTATCTATATGTATGTATGTACATTTACAATTATGTTTGTTTGAGTTGTATTAATTAACAACTTAGTGTATCATTGGTATTGTGTTGGTGTTTCAACACTTAATGTTTGTTTGGTAAATCAAGGATGATACTTTTATAAGAACGGAAAAATTAATACCCCTCATGTTGAACCACCTTTCCCTTGTTGTCTTGGTGTGTATATTTTGTGTGGAAACCCTTAGTTTATGTAAAAATTTAAATTTATTATTCCCTCCAAGTGTTAATGGTTAGGCATTGGTTATTCAAGATAAAAGGACCTAATTAAATTTAACCTTGCACATATTAATCATATAATTTATAATTACTTAAATTGTCAAAATATTTAAAGTGGAAATTAAAAAACTCATAGACCTCCTAGAAAGGCTATGAGACCTATCAAGTAGGCTTGTTAGGAAGCCTACAACACTTGGGATCCTAGCCTAGTAGGTAGGATTGACTCGATAGTTTGATTCTATAGGTAGTTTTGTAAGAGAGTTAAATTTATTTGTAAGAGGTTAATGTTATCGTGTAATAAATTTATTAATTTTTTAAAGAAGTGGGTTTACTTGTACAAGTAAACATGCATGTTGCTTAAAATAAAATTAATGAGTGTGTAAAAAAATGTATGGGCTTGTAAAAAAGCTATGGGTCCTTTTATGAAAATAAAATGATCCTTTTAAGGAAGGTACTTCCATCCATTAATAAGAGTGGATGGATTATATGGAAGAGATTTATATTTGACCTCCCACCAATGGCTTATTTTGGTTATTGGCTAACCATGGAAGATCTTATTAAAGAAGGATCTTGTGAAAATTTGGGATCATCTTACATCCTTCGAGGCATGCTTGTTGCTTTTCAAATGGTGGAGAAAAGGTAGGCCCTATATGTTTCACATTTTCCATTTGTGAATCTTGTGTTTGAGACTCAGTTGTGCTTTGACTCGTAATAGGATAAAATATTTAGAATCAAAGTAAATGCATGATTCAAAAGAGGTTTTGGAAGTGTTTTTGATTTCATTAAATATGTTTGTTGATTTAAATAATGTTGTAACTTTCATATCTTCTCCTAAATGATCCTTCACGAGTATGCAAATGGCTCATTTTATTGTACTAGATTGATGTTGGAAGCATGTAAACTTTTAAAATCATTCCTCTTATAAGTTTTTTCATGTGTTTGTGAATTGGTAAATGTATTGAATAGTTTTAAAAAATAAATAAAATATGCTTATTTTTCCCTTTGATGTGCTTTGAAAAAATGGCATTATTTAGAAGATTGGTCTCTCTCATTTTATCCCATACGGTATCTCCTTTGAGTATTGGTAAATGAGTAAGTTCACAAAGATGATGGAAAATTCCATGGACATTTTAGCATAACATGTAAGTAGTATTACTTAACATGTACACACTATAGCAATAACACATACACATTATTATAAATAAATCTCAATAATTACCAAACCATAACATGTATACATTATGTATACTAATACATAATGCATACATGTTATAGTAACTACAAACAAAAGTTTATGTGTTATGTATAGTATACATAATGCATACACATTATGTATACTATAAATAATATGTATATGTTATAATAACTATAAACAAAACATAAAAAACCAAATCCTAAGCCCAGATGATTTCATTTTTACATTTATTTGGAATTCATCATCTCTACCCTATACCACATTGGTATTGTGCTAGGAGGAGGAGAAAACATGCTAGAATTTACCATTACCTTGATGAATCAATTTTTCCATCATAGAGGGGAGGTGAGCATGAAAAAACCAACCCTATTAACACTATATTTTGGAAAAAAAATTAATTTGCATTGCTTTCTTGTTATAGCCATTTCTTTTAACATCTCATTCAATTTCAAGGCAATAGTCTATCCCTCCTCCTAACGCTCCACTTAACCCTCCTAGTGATCTTAAAATTCCATAAGACCCCCTCAAGTTGTCAGGAGGATTTGGATGCACACATAGTTCAGAACAAAATATGAATTAAATAGATAATTAGGAGAATGAGGGACTCCACTTTGACCAACACCCATTGTACTTTTTTTCTAATACCCTAGAATAAGTACTAGGCCAAGTTATCTTGATAATGAGTCAAATTGATAGATGACCATCATATAGGGATAAATGTAAGGATTACTATGTTAAAAATTTGATAGCACATGAAGTGAAAGACAAAAAAATCAAAAGACCTAATTTATGCATTATTCATGGATCTAACAACCAATGCACCTTTTTTGCTATCCATAAAATGGTTCCCAATCCACTGATGCACGCATAATTTAATTAGAAATCATTTTTAAGATTGATGGTGCATGATATTTAATTACCCACCTTATAAAAACTATGAGGTTTCATTTTATTTTTGAGGAAACTCTATTATGATTTTATCCTCAATGAGATTCCCAAATATTTTGACTACTCAGAGCTTCAAGGCTGACAGATTGGCTTTATGTAAGATAGGCCACGTGCATGTCATGTACCTAATAGGACTACAAGATTCCTTAACCAAAATCCAATTTAGCCTTAGATACCCTTTATAGTAAAGGAGGTCATGGAGATTGAAACTTTACATGTTCTTTTTACACTTACAAACACATTCATTTTACATATAAGTAAGCTTTCTAATATTGATCTTGTAGAGGGTGGACATGGAGATAATCCACATAGTGTGTGTACCTAACCTAACCTTTATAGATGTTGTGGTGTTATATGTTTTGGAATTTCAAATGATGATGGTTGTTCTTTTGAGGTCTTATATCTTATATATTTAAGGGATGAGTTTTTGAAATGTATATTTGGTGTGCACACATTGACTACACATTAGTAAGTATATTATATAGTTGACATGTTAAATTTCAATTATATTTGTATTTAAAAGGTAACAGTTAATTTACAAGTAAATTTAATAATATATATGTATTTTTTTATGTTTCAAGAGAAGACATTGCCATCATCTTCACAGCCTAATTGTGGGCTATCTACTACTCCATCTATTGATGTTACTCAACCAATGTTTACATATACTAAGGTAATTTTTATTAATATTATACTTCATGTTCATGTATTTATTTATATAGAACTATGCTCAAATAAAAATCATATATTGTTTATTTAGTTGATTACCATAATGGACACTCCTCCATCTCTATAAGTTGAAACATACACAGGTTTTGTTGATGTATTTTCAATTGCATAGGCACTCATTTGGGTACAATTTAATTTATAATTTTGAATTGTAAATATAGTTTTATTTTATTCTTGGGAAAATATAATTTATGTGAATGTATTGTGTATACATGGTTTTTTGATGACATCTAATAATCCCATTTAAATGATTATTAGGGCACCTTATAATGTTTTCTCCCCCTTTCACAGGCATGTTCATACACCTTAACCTATCACTAACTGTATTAAGTATCAGCAGTAGATTTAGGATGACCACAAGATTATGGTAAGTGTATTTTTAAATATTTTTTGTATTACTTTAATATTACTTTCTAAACCTGGTTACATGTCTAGTATATAATGTTTCTAATAATATTTTTCTATGAATAGGCTCATATAATGTCAATCTATGATACTAAAAATACCTATAGTGAGACATTGGAGGAATGCAAGGCATCTGAGGGATGCCCATCTATGAGAAAGGCATCCTTGGAAGAGTCTTCTTCAAGGAAATCAAAGATAGGGAGAAATTTTGATGACTAGGGTGTCTCAGATTATATACTTGTTTGTATGCCTATATGGTAATTTATGCATTATTGCCATTATATGCCTATATGACAATCACTAGACATTTTATTATGTTCTTAGATGATGTATTTTTTGTATGATTATATGGTAATATATATGTTATTGGTATTATATCCTATATGAAATTCACATGACATTCTATTATGTTTTTATTTTTTATGCCTTTATGGATTTTATGGACACACACGCACACGCGCGCGCGCACGCATGCTCACATTTTTATGGTGGTCATATTTTTGTATACAACTTAGCTCACATTATTATTGAAAAACTTAATTTGATGGTTGTATGGTCATATTTAAATATTATCATATTTTATATTTCATTCATGTAATTATTAAATATAACTTAAAATACTTAATATGTGTTGCAATTAAAATTATATGGGATAAAATAGTATAATGTTTGAGATAGATTCATATATTAGTGTGAAGTGCTTCTCATGATTAGGATACACCATTTATCACTATTCTAATGTGGATTCCACTATTACACTAGTTTAATATCATTTGACACTTCTTATTCATGTTTTGTATTCATTAAATTTATAGGCATACATCATTTCTATAAGTAGTGTCATCAACTTTGATAATCCAGCTAACCTCTTCAACAATGGTACCAATAACCTTATTTATATTTTCTCTAGTGCAAGATTGTAATTATCATGTATTTTGAGGCCTTGAAATATTTTGGTGGTTATAGATCTTTTATTTCATTCCTAAAACTTGTTTTTCCCCTCTCCGCTACACTCAAGTTTTCCAATTATTCTCTTCTCATCATATGCCAAAATGAGAATGTTAAAAATGATATAACCACTTTGATGAAATGGGCTACACTAATTTATGTGTATAAAATATATTAGATAGTTTCTCCATATTCACCCTTGAAGAGTGAAATTCATCATTATATTCTCATGTGAATGGGATCAATTAATTATGAAGTGATGTTATGATATCTCCTTATTCATAGAGTTGTTTCCCTTCTTTTAGAGACTCTTCTTTGGACCTTTTAAGTAATGAAAATTTGTAATTCTCATGGCCCCTGAGGCCTTATAATATTTTGGTGGTTATATCTCTTTTGTTTCACTTCCTCAAATTTTTTATCTCCCTCTCCATTACACTTAGCTTGGCCATTTATTTTCTTGTCATTGTATATCCACTCAACACACACACAC